>CM024336.1:16266171-16910159 GCA_014170255.2 Drosophila triauraria | reverse complement strand
TTCTTTTGGTATACCGTGCATGTCGGCACGCTTTCGTTGAGAGCCGCAATAATATTTTTAAGGTAGCCCCTATTTGTCTAGTCCCGCCAATTGTTTGAATTCCAATTAACATGGTTCCGATGGCTCAGGGAGCGACTGGTTCACGAACGGTTCCAGTTCCGCTGCTCGCGCCTTCGTTAACGGCTATTCCCTAAGCCCCACTGTAAAGCGAATTTCTCAAAATCTGTCGGTTCAATTTTAATAAAACTTTCCCCAAATATTCTTTATTCAATCACCAATATCCCAATATACCGTGCATATCGGCACGCGATCCGAAAGTAAAGTTATAGGACTTCTAATTTTTGCTGCCTGTTTTTGTATGGGAGCTTTTCATAGGTTGGCCCACTGTTGGGCGATTTTCTAAAAAACTGTCGGAAGGAATCCAATGAAATTTTGTGTGGAGATACTTGAATGAATGCTCCAAAACTTGGGGTACCGTGCATGTTGGCACGCGAGCGTTGGGGGGAGCAATTTCAAAAATAGTGGGGGCACGATTTTTTGAATGGATATTTAAGGCACCTGCGCTGGTCAAATCTGCTCAAACCCAAAATAAAACATTAGTAAATTAAATTCTTAACAAGTATTAACTTTAGTTTGTTAGATTAAATGCTTTATTTACGAAATAATTCAAAAATAAAAACTCCCTCCGTGTTCCATTTCCCACCGTTCCGATTCGACGCTAACTCAGCGACGCTAATTTGACGGACATGAAATTTTGCACGAACGACCATTTGTGTGTTGGGCGAAAGTGAAAAAAAATAAAAAATTGAATGAAAAGGCATTTAAAGATGACATGATGATTAAAGACCCAGTCGACCTGTGGGCAGAGCTTAGAAGTATGCTCTTTAAGCCAGAAAGAGATCGAGAAGGTGAACAAGACTCTTGGGACAACAGGAAGAACCTGCTTCTATAGAATCCTGATGGCATAACTGGCCGATCATCCTGAAGCCAAACAAGTTCTATGTTTTAATACTTAAAAATAAAATGGATGTATTATTAACTATTATTTTTTTTAAAGCAACCGAGTTTAACAGCGCCACCTGCACCTATTTGTTCAGACGCAAGGTGGCGGCAGGTGCTAAGACGACCTCTGGTGGCAGTAAAACACACATTCAATAAAATGAACGTTATTTTTGAATAGTATGTAAGCTTTTAACCCTTTACATGGCAACAAATCCGATTTTCACGATTTTCATTGCATTAGGTAGACAAATTTAAATAAAAAATACACTTCTTTTTATTTTTTGATTATTTTTAGATTTTAACATATTTTGTTTTATTTTATTTTATTTATTATTTATTTATTTTATTTATTTATTGTTTATTTACTCAAATGTCAATGCAACGAACACAAGAAATCGACAATCTACAAATAAGTATTATATTTACCTCTTTATAAATGATAATTGATTTATCTATACAACTTGTATTATTATTAGTACTGTGAGTGGAAACTGCGCAATCAATTGTGTTTACCACATTTACGAAATTGGCGGGAAAAGGTGCCAGCTGTTCAGTATTCGAACTAATTTAGAGTAACCAACTCTTTTTATATAGAAAACGAATGTTGCAGAACTCCATCAAATACGTGTTTGACAATTTTAAACCGTACATTTTAAAATAAATGAATTGAAGCGGTATGATGCAGATATGCATCACCACCATGTAAAGGGTTAATTTTCTGTGATATACTCGCGCCTTAAAAATCAATAATTTATTGAATAAATGTAAAAAAGGTTGTGTACGATTTTTTTTAGTAATAATTCTTACAGTTTTGGTTATTGTTTATCAAAATGTTATTACGCCTGATAAAGCCTTGAATTCTACAGATGGTAATTATACGTTTCAATGTTTCTTAAGTATAATTCATTCAAGTCACAAAATGTGTTATACTTTTACTAAAGTTTTCTTTTGACCAATATAATATAAGCATAAATATATTATAAACTCCAGTTCCCAAAAATTCCACCAAAATCCATTAAAGGAATTATCCCACTTTTATTGAGCTTCCTAGGAAATTTGTTTGTACATAGAACCCAAAGGGGTGAGAGAAAAATCCGATTAAAGCCTCCCTCCCACGCGCCACCACCCGCTAATTCATTTCAATAATTGAGCACCTTTTCGACTGCCTTTCGGCTGGCCGTTTTTCATGGCGGAAAATGTGATGGACGGAAGGGGAAAGAGCTCTAGTTCTGACATTCATTTGACAGTTTGACGAATGAATTATGTACACAAAGGGGCACAAATATGTATGAAAGAAATGGATAAAATGCAGGGAAAAAGGTGAAAAGAAAGTGAAGTAATAGAGAAGGTACACAATGAAAATTAGGAAATATTTGATAAAAAAAAACGTATTTAGTTTTGTTCTTTAAATAAGGAATAGTGAGTGATGTTTTTCTTTGATTTAAAGTGCCCTAAAACTAGTTAAACATCGACATTTGCCTTGAAGTATGGTATTACTTCAGAAATAAGGTTCTGAAAAACTAAGAAATATTTTTTACAACCATATTATCTTATTATATTTATCCTACATCAGCTTTAATTTTAATTCCCAAAAAAAAAATTTAATAAAGATAAATGCAATTATAATTGTCCTATTTCGAGCTTTTTTACCAGTGCAGGGAAACATTAAAGTGTACAAGAAAACACGGAAAAGTGGTCAAAGAAAATGGAGGGGCACAAAAAAAAGGAAATATTCAGAGCGATTTCTATCGCTTGCACACAATTTAGCTCCGTTTCTTTTTCAACTTCTTGGCCTTCTTCTTGGCCTTCTCGGCGCTGGCTCCCTATTTTTCCCTATTTCTCCTTGTCGGCCCCTTAAATGTCTTCGTAACCCCGAGGCCGCCAATTTGCTTCCAATTCCTTGCTTCAAGTGTCTGCGAAATACGAAAATTTTTGCAGGAAAGAGAAGGCAACAAAAGGGAGACAGAGCCAGAGAGAGAGAGATGGGGCGCGAGCCAGCGAGATTCGTATCGTGAAAAACAATTTTAAATGGCGCACACAAAATGCCGGAAACCAGACACAAAATGTTAACGGAAAGGGAAACAGACGTTTACACACTCACATAGGCACAGGCACACGCACACCAAGTGCCATTTGAATGTGTTAGTTGATGCAATTTAAAGGCCGAAATAAAAATTGAATCAAAATCATTTTTAGTTGATTCATTTTAGCTTCTGATGGGGTTTTTATAAGCAAATTGGGTTATTTTATACGAACAAATTTGTTTGTAAACTAATAACCGTTTGAACATATTAAAAAGAGCAAGCTGGAATACACAACAGTGAGACACCACCTCCTCGTCAGTATCTGTTGCTGACCAACTCCCAGATTCTGCGTGATTACTACTAGTATGCAACTAGAACCTTTTGGGAATTATAAAATAAAATGTAACATTTTTTAAAGAAATTTTTTGATTATTTTAAACGAGTAAAGCAATTGTATTTTTTGTAAGCTAAATAATTTTAATTTTAATTTAATTGTAAAGACTTATTTAACAATTATTATTATTATAAAGAACTAGCAATTAAAAATAACGCATAACTTAAATATGACTGAATATATTTTACAATATTTACAGAAATTACTTTACCCATTTTCTTTGTTTAGGAAACTCGAAGCCTTTGTTATTTTCTACAATTTAATTAAGTTATCTAAACCTTGAACGTAAAGTTGTTCAATTTCCCAATTACCAACCCTCTCAAATTACATAATTTCCAATTTGTTAATGGCTGCATTTAGTTAAACAAGTTTTATTACCTATTTTTCATCATGCTCCTCCGACCAGGTCTCATTATCAACATTATTTTTGGCTGGTGAGCAATCGAAACCAGTCGTCCACCGGCAATCTCTAAGAGTGGGCGCTGTTTAATTAGACAAACAGCTCTCCACATTTAACGCATATTAATTTTCAACTACGCTATATTATTACCGAACTTTGCCCCCCCCAAGCTCTGTGGCGTTGCTGCCGAAAATTATCAGCGCTTCGCTCCTGGCTGGATTCCTTATCATCCGATATCGATATTGTACCACCACCGCCCCCGCAGCAACGAAATCAAAGTATGTACTTGACATTATATGGCAATACTCGGGCATTGATTTCTCACATTTCAATCAGAGTTCTATTCTTTTTTCCCGTATTTTCTGGTAGTACTTCTCAAGTAAGTTCTAGGTTCAGTCGAGCGCTGGCAGCAGTAACAATTAAAACCAACGACCGATTGGAGGCAGCACTTAATGGTACATAGCCGAGAATCCTGAGCTGAACGTGTAGTAAAAACGATAGCCAGAGCAGAAATTAAATTTTATTCCAAAAACGCTTCCAACATAACAACAAAGATAGCAGCACACAACAAATATTAATGGGCGGAATTGGAAACAGAGAAACAGAGATCTGCAACTGACAGAGGGAGTTAACAAATATACAATTGCCTCTGCCGAATGGCAATTTAATTGCTGAAAATATTTAGCACTCAATTCGAGTTTGCCAGAATAGCCGAGAAGGTGAATATAAACTCTGTTTTATATTAACTTATTTATTTGTAAAGCATAAAGGCAATTGGAATATGTTTTTGATTTATTTGTGGTGTGTTTTTCCTAGCTTGTTGATTGATAAGCTTTTAGTGGATTAGTTTTTTAGATTTGGCCAGATTTGGGATTTTCCCAAGGCCTCAAGTGCTTTTGACAAGTGATTGATTAGAAAAGAAATCTAAATACAAGTAGTCAATATAATTTAGACCGATTTAAAGCAAATAAAGGTGTAGCCTTGTAGATAAAGACTACAAAATATAGCCATCTAATAATGATTCTACTGATTTATTAAAATAATAATGAAAGTAAATGAATTGCTTAATTTTGTGGTCTGTGTACTATTATATTTTAAATTAAATAAATACGTCAAGACTCCTTTTTAAACTTCATATTTTAATGTCCAAAATGAAGCTAGAAAATTCAGCTAAATTCCAAATTAGAAACTAATTGCAGATGCTAGCATATGCACTTGTTTCTGTTGAGCCTTGTCCGCCCATTTGTGCTCATTATCTCGTCGTCCTGTTTGCTGATGTTGCTACTCCCCCAGGTTTCCTGCGTTTTCCTTTCTCTTCCAACTCTGTTTGTTTTTTTTTTGTGTCGGTGGCCACAAAGACAAAATAGCAGTTGCAGATAGACAATCGAGTGCGGGTTCAAAAGCAGGAAATGTTTTCCTTGTTTTGTCTGTGCATTTACGCTCGTTTTCCATTCCACATATCCTTTTCGCAGTGGCTCCCATTCAGCTCTGTTCAGCTCTGTTTTCGCCCATTAAATGGCGCGTTAAGCGAGGAAGAGAGCAAAAGTGAGTGTTGGTAATGCACTCTTTAAGCTGCTTAATTGTTGCCAAATACTCGTGGAATTTTCACCCAGGCACAGGGAAAATTTTACAGCTACTTAAAACTTGCTGGTTTTAATTTAAAAACTTATTTTTCCTATAAAGTTCTCCTTAAAACTCACTCAAAATAGTCATTGCATTCATGGAATGAGTTTATTACTATGATGATATAAATATCGAAATTCTGAAGCATGAAGTTTTCTGAAATATTTATACATTTTCCAGACTTTTCTGTTGCTTAACAAGTTTGAACTTAAAACTAAACTTTTTCGGAATTTTCGGTTGTATTTTAAACCCTTTTTATTTAAGTTTCACAGCTTAGAGTACATCTTTTAGAACATAACTTTTCTCCGTGCTGACACTCTAGTCTTTAACTCTTCAGCAACTTAAGGATGATGCCGACTCATAAATCTTCAGCCCCGCCATTCAAATTGCTCAATTGATGGCACTGAACAATGGCTGCCGATGCTTTGCCGGGGCTTTTGATGGGAGAGGCCAATGGATTTTCACCCATTTTCTCGCATTGTGCAGCTGTCTGTTTAGCGGGGAAAAATGGAGAAAGGAGCAGGATTTCGTAGGCGGGAGGGAGTTGGGCGCGCTGAAGCGTTAATAAGCTTTGGAAAACACACACACAGAGGCATGCAATCTATGCTGGTTGTCAGTCTCGCAGAAAGCGGCAAGCTTGGGGGTCAGCGATGGCAGATTGTCAGGGAGCTAACCAATCTGCCTCTGAAATGTGGTGCAGGTCTGGAGAGAAAAAGAGTTTAGTTTGTGAGGTTTTTGAAGAAATTTTACTTGGAAACTATTATTAATACAAGCGGCTTAAGGAATTTATAATAATTTATTATAATTTATGACTCAAAATGTATATTTTTTTTACAAACCTAATAATTGTTTTTTGGCTTAATAATGTGCTAAATAATTGTTTAACTACAACCTGTTTCTTAATTACTTCGAGTGACGCAAATTTCATGGTGCTAATTAAATGCAAATCAAATAAAATCAAGCAACAGATTTTTAAATTAATTGAAAGTCAATAATAAATTGAAAATATTTCCTTAATGCTTAACAAATAACTGTTGAAACTTTGAAGTATTACAAAATTGTGTAAAATAACCGCATAAAGCCGGAAATTTTTAAGACAAACATCATTAAAAAAAGGAATTCCCTTCTTAGTTAGTTAGCCAAACCTCTTAATATATTACAAATATATATTTTCAGGGCAACTCGAGAACTTTGTTAGCTCCTCAAGCTATAATCTTCTCCTTGGCTTGCCTATCTTCAAATAAATTGACGTAATAAAGGCCAGCTTCAGCCAAGGGCCAAGTAACAGGAAATGTTTCCTTCCCTCAATCCCAAGATCCTTTTGTTTTGTTGTTTATGCGCCAGACAATTGCATTTTGCTGCTCGGCACAATGGAGGCCTCCTTGAGGTGGCCCGCTTCATTGTATTAATAACTTGACGCCGCCTGAATTGAAAGCAAATTTTCTAATCCTTCGTTGCAGCTCGGAAAGATGGCAGGATACCGTAAGAGTCCTCAGCTGAGGCTGCAACTGCAGCTATATATAGTTGTGGGCCTGTTGGCCTCGGTATTTGCTTCATTACCAGGAGAACTTCAAGGAGCAGCAGGAGGTGAATCAAGGATGGAAGCTCTGGGACGAACGCCGGGCCAGAGAGTCCTGGCTGCAGTGCCGGCATCGGGTAAGCATCATCAGTGATGGGTATTCTTGCTTTAAAAAATTATAGTTAACTTTGTGGGTAGTCAGATATATATTTTTAAGTATAAAGGATATTTTCACTGTTTTATCTAAAGAAAATATGTAGTTTCTTGCTTTATATATTAATATTTTACCGCTAGATAAATCATCTTTAAATTATAATTTATCAAGATTTTTTGTTTTAAGCAATTACCAGTTTTTTACCTTTATTTTCATCTTGCACGCATCACTATCAGATATTTTGAGACTCTATATTCCTCTCTTAGTTTTCCAATTAGCTTTGTTTATCACGCATACGCACTGTGGTCTCCGCTGGAGTGTCACGTGGAGTGGAGCAGAGAGAAAGCGAACAGAACGGGAATGTCAACGCATTCTTAATTGGTATTTCATCTTCCACCTACATCTGCGCTTTTTTCTAGTTCTATTTCCATTCGTACTCCCATTCCATTCCCTTGAGAGCCCCGAAAATAACTCAAGTGTCACTGGCGTTTGCTCAAGCTCCAAGCCACGGAGATGCTTGAAGAAGCTGAAAACCGGTGAGAGTGGGTTAAGAAGGCGGGGTGAAGGGGTTAAGTGAGGGCTGACAAAACAGTTTAGAGGAGCTGCACCTAAACTCATGAATGTGAGACAAATGTAAGATCTACCAAAAGTGAATTAACCAAATTTATTTAAATAATTGATCTTTATTTAATTTTGGGATATATAAAGTATTTCAAAATTATTAATTTCTTTGATATAAAATATTTTTCTACCCACCAGATAGTTATACGATTTCCCTGTCAGTTTAAGCCAACTAATACTGTACTTTTATCACTTTTAGATCGTTTTGGGTGACACTATTATTCCACCGCTTCTTCTCCCAGTTCTCGTCATTCCTCAATTTTGCGTTACACTCGTGCTGCTTGTTTTTTCCGCTCCTGCTGGTAGTCGACGACAATCGCTATATCCGCTTGTTGCCTGTGCCAGTTGCTTTTAGTCCTCGCATAGCCCCAAGCCCAAATCCTGATTCCATGCCTCTTGCGCGCATCCTCCATCCTTGGATGCGCTTCCGTTGCAGCGAGCGTTGCAAGCGGCATTTGATGTCGCGCTGGTGTCATTTGTCACGCGTTGTCGCTGTCGTGTTTGTTTGTTTACCGATGCGTTGCTCCTTCTTGCTGCTGCTACTGGTGCTGGTGTTGCTAATGTTGCTGTAGTTGCTCGTCTCGCGTTGTCAACACAGATACCGAGACGTGCACTTGGAAAATGTGTAAGGGTAATGGGTAATTGAATCAAATCCAATATCAGTTTCTGAAAAATGTCCTAATTTTAACCTTATATTTTAAAGCAAGGTCACACAGCGTTTTATTTTGGGATTTTATATCATTAATATACAAGGGTCACACTGGTATGTGCTTACCAAAATCGAATTTAATGAGTTTCAATTATCTAAAGATAAACCTTTAATATTCCAATATTTATAAGTGAATCTAAACTTTTTGATGTATGATCTATGTATCTATTTGAAACTTTTTATGGCACATTTTCCCTCTGTGCACTACTTTATTGTTTTTTTTTTTGTGAACCTGTGTGTGGGCCAAGTTTATTCTTGGCATCATTAAGCGCCGACGACAACACTTAACACATATTGTTGCCATCCACTGGCCGTGCTCCTCCTTGACTTCGTCGCTCATGCTCGTGCCCGTGCCCATGCCCGTCCTCATCCTTTTCCTCCTTCCGTTGCCACTCCACACAATTGAGGATAAGTAGTGCCAAATGCCGGGGAAGCCATTAAAATGCAAATTTCTAGTGGTCACGTGATGATGCTAGGGCTCAGCGCTCTCTCGCGCTTGGCCCACATAAACGCGGCGCAAAACAAACAGCAAACAACGGCCAAGAACAGCCAACAACGAACTACCAACAACTGACACTAACTCAACACCAGGCACTGCATCATCGGCGACTTTCGCTTTTATAAAAAGACAAACACAACAAAAAATGTCCTCACTTTGTTTTGGCCTTTTCCGCCTTCCTCTTTCGCTTTTTCCATTGCCATCTGTGCGCTTTCCATTTGGCCGCCTGACATTTTGGGTCAGTTGTCTCATTTATTTTCCAACCGCCTCTTCTTTTTTCGGGGCAATTCTCAACTTTAAAATGTGTGATTTATAGCCGTGATGCAGCGACAACTTTTTGCGGTGCGTTAAACATGGCGTATGATTAACGTCAACGCGGCGTATGCGTAACGCGCACTCCTGCCGGCAGCACTTAGAGCGACAGCCGCTCAAAGCGAAACGAAACGAAACGAAGAGAAAAGTTGTTTTGCCAAAGCGCTTTCTGAACTGCAGTTGGAAATTAGTTTCGAGCGACAAGCGCACAAATCGTACAACAAGTTAATTAAATAACTTTGCCAGCGGAAGTGGAGAAATGATTGCGAAATTAATCTGAAATATGAAAGATGCTCATAACTTTTTCATAGACTAAAAATTAGTGAACAGTTCAATGATTTCTGATCTAGCTTTTAGAACAAAGACTTCTTGTTGAGGAGCGAAGTTTTTAATTTTGAGTAGAAATTGGCAATAAATAATAAATAATCGATAGAACTCTTTTGACATCATTATCAGAAAAATGCTCTAGTTTTGGCCAGTTATTTTTAGGCAAGGCCACACTGGTCATTAACTGTGGACAATATTTATTTCCGTTAGCTTGGTCACACTGGCTTGTCAAAATAAAATTCAATATATTTTCGATTGCACTTAAAGCTAATTTTATTAATATAACAGAAAACATGATACAACATTTATTTTACTTTCTCCAAATGACATTACTTTAGCTAAGATACATCATTAATCTTTGATTCACCTTATTTTTATCGTCGTTTTGTATTTACCCATTGAAACGGAAATTAGGAAGTCATTCCAAGCTGAATGGTATTACCTCCATAAAAAAAACGAAACCCTTTTTCGAGACGTTGTTTTCCCCTCCACTTTTCCTCAGGTGATTGCCAAGCAATTTGATTTCTTTCCTTCGACTTGATGATTGGACACAAGAACTGTTAGCCGTAAATGTCCAATTGATGGCCAGCTGCCATCGGGACCCCTTTGGAAATTGTCTAATGACTGCAACTCGAAACTCGACTCGAGCTTATCAAAGATTCATGTACACATTTGCCAATCACCTTGACGAGCGGATCGCATTTCTCCATCTCGAGTTTTTACCCGGCCACTTTTCGCCATTTCCTGTGTATTTTCTGTGGCAATTGCACTTAACTGACATTAAGTAGCTAGTTGAACTCAAACAAAGTGCTTAGCGCACAATCCGAGAACAAAACAGAGCTGGAGGAGGCTTCAAAAAATCTCAAGTGCTTTGGGGTTTTAGTTGCAGAGAGACAGCTTTGGAGAGTTTTAAAATTAAATTTCTTGCTTAGGTCAGACAGAAAAAAAATGTAGAGAAAAGAAATAAGAAAGCAAGTCTAAAACACTGGGAGAAAAACTGGTTAAAAATTTAGGAAATTCTACATTTCTAACCAAAATCTCTTGCGATACCGTAAACTATATTTGAAATTGAAATAAATAATATTTAATGCACTTTAAAAAAGCTTTTAAAATTTTTAAATTAAAAACACATAAAACTACAATTAAATTCCCATTCTTCCAGTACATTTTCACCACCTTTTCCTTTATTTTTCCTTGTGATTTCCAGGACGCGTCAGTTTTTTGCTTTACCAATTAGCCTCGGCCATAAATTCAGCCGCCGACGGCCTGATGCCGCCACAGACGCTACAGGAACAAGTGGAGGTGGAAGTGGTGCAGGATCAGGAGCAGTTCCTGGCCGCGAATCCGGATCCCAACTGGCTGGCCGCCATGGCCAATGAGTTTCAGGTAAGGAGCGCTCCCATTCCGAAAGCCAAAGATAGCTCCTGCCAACATAAATCACGCGGTGTTGTTGCTGCTTAACTTCTGGCATGGTGTTCGGTTTTTTTTTTAACTTTCGCTCCGGATATCTGTCAGAGCCAATGCTAGGGGAGTGGGAGGGACACATTTTTGGAGTAGCATCTCCTCCAGGCACGTGACCGCACGGTGGTCACGCTCCAGTGCCGTCGGATTTCATTTACAGCCAGCAGGCACGCCACGTCGCCTTCCCTGGATTGAAAACAATCAGGCGGCGGCGCGGCCAAAGATTTATCAGAGTCCCTTCAAAGTGAGTGCCATCGAAGGGCAATAACCGATTAAATCCCGAACCAACTTTATCATGGCGCCCACGATTACAGCGCCCCTTTTCAAATAATTGCGGGGGATTATAAATCTTAACAGGCTTTAAAATTTCAATTTGTACAGGATTTTTATGATGAAAGCATTAAAATGGGGTTGTAGATATATCGTAATAGATATCGTAACCTGGAGGATTTATGTAGCTTAAGAGGTCTTAAAATATTAATTTTAACATGATTTTTATGGCACAAATGCATAGATTTTTGACAAGTTTAAGATGGCAAATTAGTGTTATAAGTTTAAAAGACTTCGACATATTCAGCTTTATGAACCCTTTTTTGGCAACTCATTTCTGGAGATCATAAACTTTAAAATCATAAAAGATTATGAAGCATAAAATCCTAATTAATTCAGATCAGCTGGGTGAAGACTTATGGTTAACTTGATATATTAATAAAACAATTATAAAGTTCTTATAGAAAATATACTTTTAAATTTTATTTTAAAGTTTTTAAAATCTCCGACTTTCCTTATTTGGTTGATTTTAAAGGAAGTAAAATAATTTTCGAAACATTTAAATAAGCTGGCATGGAATAGAGTTTATTTACATTATAAATAAGGAAGAACAATATAATTTTCCAAACCCATTTTCACCAATTATCAACATTTCTGTATTTCATTTAATTTCGTATTAAATTCCTCGCAGTTTCGGATAACAAATCCAGCTATTTCTGAAAAAAAAAACCCTTCATGAAACCCAATTCCAATTAAGGTTCTTTACAACTACGAACAGGCCTTGTTGATTTTTCCCCCCGAAAAAAAACCCCATATTGCTGGGCACTTGGCTCCCTTGGTTTCTATTGCAGCAGTTTGATTGAAAATTCATAGTTTCGGAAGTAATAATCACATCATACAGATTCATGATGCAGCCCACTTTGGCAGAAATTGCCTCAAAGCCAAACCAATTTCAGGGGTCCGTGATTGAAGAGGTTGAGATTGAGGCTGAGGCCCAAAGAAAAAGGCTGGGATTAGGGCATGCATCGAAAGTTTCTCATTAGCACTTGCATAAATAGCTTGTATGCCCTGAAAAAGATTGGGTAACATACATTGTTATGCTTGCTCAGCTCTATGTATTGTCCAAGGGTTTTTTGTTGAAAAATTTAAATACTAGCATCTCTATCTTTTTCCCCCTAAGGGAACTTGGACTGGAGACTTGATTTTTCCGCATTGCATTTTGCAATGTTTTGTGGCTTGCTTGGCTTTGAGACATCTGCTTTCAATTTCGCAGATGGTCTCGCTCAAATAAATGCAAATTTTATGCAAAACAAACGACACTGATAGTGAAAGATATATGGTATTGTTGCTGGAGACTAGGGTAAACTCTCCGTTTTGTTGCTTTTTGGTTGTTAGTTTGAAGTGATAAGTGACTGTTAGGGTTTTGGCTTGGTTTTTAAATATATCATATTTATAAAGCGGACTTTATGGGTGTCCATGCTGAGTCCATAATACTTACAGGATTTGTTAAGACTTTTAAAGGTTAGTTAATCGGGAGTTTGTTTATTTAGTTAAAAGTACCTTACTATACCAATACATTTTTTAAGGCTCCTTCCTTCTCTCTATTAATGTGACCAAACTGAAGAATTTCACTGATTACTTTATATTTTTTTAGTCAATAACCAATTTATTTTTTTTCTTAAATTTACAAAAAAACACAAAATTTATTCAAAAACCTTTCTAGTATCGCTACAGTTTTTGGTAACGTTTTTCTATTTAAATACATAACATTTACAGCAAATGAATTAAAGTGGAAGTAGTTATATCAGAGTGACCAGATCTTAAGTTTTTTTTTTCGATTATTTCAATTAAAATTTTTTTTTTATTTATAAATTCCTTTTCCAATTCCTTTTCCAATTTCAGAAAGCCACTTCATGATTCTGTTTTCACAAAATAAGTATATCCTGTAAATGATATGCCAAACCAAAGCCCAAAAATCTCCTGGCTTACTACAGTTTTGTTCTCTCTTCTGTTTACATTTATGGCAAAGCAAAGCTTTCGATGAATTTCGAGAACTCACAGACTCCATTATTTCTGGGCCCCGACCAGGATTCACTTGGATACATTTTTGAGAGAGCCAAAACCGCTGTTCATTAGGCTGTTGGCAGCCAGCACAGCATCGCAGAGGCGGGAAAAAAGGCTAGGGAAATGTCCACTGGGGATTACTTTGCTTAATTCAACTGCAAATGAAAATTGTTTGTTCTGTAAATTCAATCTCTTGGTGTCTTGTTGACGTTGTCATTACGGCGATGTCTGGCTCAGGCTCTGGCTCTGACTCAGTCTCTGTCTTAGCTGCTTGCCGGCGAAGGCTCTGCTGTGTTTTCAATCCAGGGCTTCGCTTTCCCTGGTCTCCCTGCCATTGCCAGGCTCCAGTTCATCAAAGCGTAATCTGCACAAAATGGCGTCACTTCCTTTCGAGGGCATGGTGGCAAAAAAAACAAGGAGCAAAATGGTAAGAAGGCAGCCGGGCAACTTTAAGGCTAACTATGCCGGCGCAGAGGATGCCCTCTAAGCATCCGAAGGATCTCCGAAAACCGCCTCCCTTGGCTCTCTCTCACCTAATGGAGTCATAATTCTTCAGCTCGTTAGCAATACATGCAGCGTAAATATGCTTGCGCCGAAAAGTATGCCAGGCATTTCTTTTCGTCCTTGCCACGTTTTTAAGGACCATACCCTGCAGGCAGCGCCTGGGGCATGGGTCTTGACAGAATCGAGCAAGACAGTTGTGACAGCCAGCTATATATTGAAAGTTAATTGATTTTTTGGAGGGAAGGAGTTTAGGGAGTGGCTGGCTTTGGGGTTTTTGAAGGCATAAAATCTAGTTTTCTTTTATGGTTGAGCATGGAGATGGAAAATTTTATGTTGGCATTATATTTGGATAATTTTGTTGTCTATAGTTGAGCAGGAATATATTTGTAGCTTGAATTTAATTCTATTTCCTAGTTTTTATTTTATGATTTATGAAGGTTATCATAAACTGTCACAGACAATAATTTAAATAATTTTAAAAGAAGGTCTGTTTCTAGGACAACCTTCTAGAGTCACCATGTCTTTTTTTGGGAAATTATACAATATTTAATCACTAATATTATTTTTTATATAAAAACCCTGGTCGATCTTAGAAAATTGTTTATAAATATATAATCTCTGTTAAGCTTTTAATATTATTAATATTTCGTTTTTATTTTAGCACCAAAATATGAATTTTTTATTTAATAATTTAATATTTTACTCCTTTCAAAAGGATATCACTTTGACTTATCATTTTTTAGTAGCATTTTTCGCCATCAATTTGTTTTCCATATTCCTTGCTGGCGACTTCCCTTTCGCATCTGCTGTGTGTGAGTGTGCCTTGTTTTGTGTGTTATTTTGGGTGTGTGTCCGTGTTAAACCTTTTGCCTTTCGGGAACTTTTCTGGGCCGTGGGCGTGAACCAACAGAATGGCCGCTCAGCCTGACAAGTTGCTTAATTGAAAAGTGTTTTGTTTGGCATGCCTGGGGCAAGGCCAGGGCTGCTGCACTGAAAATTTAAATTTAAACTAAGGATTCATTACTAAAAAATATGGGTTTCATGTAAATATAAATTCTTTACATTAAGCTTTTCCTTGAATTGTTTTAGATCAATGAGGAATTCCCTTCATTGAGGGAGTTGCTAATATATATAAGAATACTTTACATTATGCTTTTCCTTGAACAGTTTTAGATCAATGAGGAATTCTCTTCATTAAACTTATTTCCATCGATTTTTTTAAATTAAAAACGAATTTTTTCACAGCGTAGTTCCTAGCTTCAAGGATCTTGGCCCCAACTGCTGATTTGGCCACTTTTACGTTCAATAATTTGCTGCTTATTTATGCGCGTGCTTTAAACCCGGCTAAAAGAAGCAACAAAGGACTTCCGGCTTTTTTCCTCTTCTTCGTCGTGGCTTCTGTGATTACGCACAGGAGCAGAGTCCGGGAAAGGACAGGGACTGGCTGCCGCATATTTATCACTTGTGCCACTTTTTATTGCTTCCTCTTTCGCATATCGCCGGCTCCTCGTGTCGTTTGCCTCCTTCTCCTTCGTCATAAATAATTATGTTATTTTAGATTCCCTTTTTTTGCATGCTTCAGGCGCCACTCGTCGAGTCGAGATAAATTGTGGCAATAATTATCGCACATTTTTCAACAGCGACATTTTTCAACGACTCTCAGCTAAAAATTGGTGACAGTTTCAGTAATTAAGTCGACATGGTGACTTAATGACGCTGCCGCTTATGTTTATGTGTATTTTATGTGTTTTTAATTAACTCTGGATGTTGATTCGGCATATTCGCCAGACTCCGGCCTCTGCCAAATTAACCTAATCAAAAGCAACACTCAACTCTGTGTCTGGACTCGCTCTGGTCTGCAGTCTGTAGAGGATCCTTTGTGTCTCAAGTGTTTGTCTGTCTAATTGGTAAATTTAATTAGCCGGCTACTGGTCCCCGGTCACCTGTTTTTGTGTTTGTTTTGGCTCTATCCTCGCTGCATCATCAGCAGCAGTGTGGAGTTCCAATTTTCTACTCAAATTTAATAAGCACGCTCTCGAATTTTGGCTAAATTTATAGACGCCTCTAGTCCTGCGGCTCCTTAGTTTCCTGCTGGCGACGGCAAACGTAGCTTTAGTTTACCTTTTGCTTTAACTTTGACGTTAACGGAAATGCAACACTCTCGGGCGGAGTGTGCCACGCCTTGATTTCCGCCCCCAAGTCAGTCAACTGAGGCCATTCCAAGGGGTTGGCTTTGAGAGTTATTTAGGTGTTAGGAAGCATGAGTCTTAAAATAACAGAAAAAGTTTATCAAAATTGAATTTATTAAGTAAATATTTTAAAGAGGCTTAAAAAATACATTTATATACAATATTTTATATATAGAAAAATATATTTATTGAATAATATAGACTAACTAAAAATAGACAGTGCTTACAGGACCAAAATATAACTGCAAGAAACTCTTTAAATTTATTTTAAAGTTATTTTGTCACCAACACTAACATTTAAAGAAACACAAAAAGTGTAAATAATTCCTTTTTGTATACACTTTATCCATTTCTTTTTTAAATTACAATGTATTAAGTAAATAATTTAAAAAACTTGTATAAAACTAACATTTTTTTATTTTTGTAGAGAAAATTCACACTTTTCAGCTCTAAGCTAACTAATAAACTCTTGAAATTACCCTCGGTTCGACATAAAATATATAACATGGCTAAACTGCTTTGGCGCTGTTTACTGCAGTTTTCAATTAAGTTGCCAATGCTCCCTCTGCCCGGCAATTTCCGTGTCCCTCAAAACTCAAACTCGCCCAGGTTGCTCGCTTCTGCTGTTGCTTCCCTTTTTAATTAGTTGACAAACTTGCACATTTTTATCGCCGCTTGTTCGCTGTTGTACCTTTGCTAACTTGCTCCTGTTTGCCCAATCCCTTAGCTGTCCCTGGTTCCTGGTCCCTAGTCCCTGGTTCTCTTATTAATTTCATTTTGCACTTGTAATTGCCTGTATATATTGCAACGCATCGCTCATACGCCGCGTTGCACCGGAAATTAATTTCCGCTGCGCTTTAAGAGAAATAAAGAAATGGCAAAGGGTTGTGGAGTTGCTTCCTTAACAATGTCATGAGCAGGAGGGGCCTTAAGTGTGAGATAGGATAACTGAAATAGTGGGAGAAAAATTAACTAGACTTGGAATAAGGTATATTTTACTTTTAAAATTTTTTTTATGTATTAATATTTTAAGTTCTGCGTGGAAATATTTGCTCCCTTAGATAGGAATATCTTCTCAGAATTTAAAAGGAGATTTTTGCTCATATTTCTTATCCTTTTTTCTCAATCTATTTCTTATATTCAATAAGTACCCTATACTTTTATTATGTTTCCCCCTCTATACTCATCCTTCTTTCCGGAAATCTCTAATAACAATCCTTTCTCTCCTTGACTTCCAGAATGTGCCCGTCTACGAGACCTTTCCAGCGGACTTGCAGAACTGGCTGATGGACAGCTACGGCATCAGTGCCACGGATGTCTTCCACAGCTGGACAGGATTCGGTGGAAGGAGCAGCAGTAGGAGCAGGAAGACAAGTCAAGCCAAGAGTCAACTGATCTGCACTACCGATGGACAGTGCTATGAGGTCAACCAAATTGTCACTGCCTGCTGTCCATTTTGAGCACTCTCAATAAATGCATTGAAACATTGAAAACAATTGAAGGGAAATCATAAATTTGTGGCCGCAGGACACACAGGACACAGCCCCCGTCCAATCGATTGGCACGAAGTTCCGGCATTGTCCGCAATGAGACCATTAAATACCGTCGCTCCTGTGGCCGATGTCGTGCATCTGTTGGCCAGTTTTGGGGGATTGGGAATGGGTTACGGGGCTCCGTAATCGAAAGCGGAAGCTGCCAAGAGCATTGACTGCTGATGCGTTGGGGCCAATGTTCGGTCAGAGGTTTTTTTCCTTGTTTGCGGTGCTTCAGTTAACTGACAGAGATTTTCCGGGTTCATTATACAAGTTTTTTGGAGCTTTTAAAAAGCAAATAATTTGAGGCTTCGAGTTGGACAAAGGTAAAGGATTTTATATATTATTTTTATATGCAAATGGAGGTTTATAAAGGGCTTGCTATTAATATTTATTAAAATTATTTTTTTAGTATAAGATTGAAATTATTTTGTGGAGCAGAATTATATTCTTGGAAGCCTGCTTCTTATGTGGTAAAACAGTGAAATAAGGGATCTAAAAATGTATAAAAACTTCTCTATTGTCTTTTTTCCATTAGGGAAACCTGAAAGGTATTTTAAAATACGAAGTATAACTTCCCATAAAGCCCTTAATATTTCTTCCTTATTAAACTAGTTTAATGCAACCTTTGAAGAGCCTTAATCATTATTTTTAAATCCAAATACCCAGGAATAATTTCCCACTAAATATCAGAGTATTTCCATGTTCGACTATCGCCAGAAAAAAAAAACAAAAACCGAAGTCCCTCGGGGTTTTTGAGCTCTTTATGCGTGTCTGCAATCAGCGGCAACGAATGTTTCCATGTACGGTACGGAACGCGGGCCAAAACAAAAGGAAAAAGGGGAAAAACGCAACAACAAAAGCCGGAAAAGCGGTGCCAACAACAACAACAACGACAACTGCTGCATCGGGGGGAAAAATCAACATGCAACAGCGAAAACGGCAGCAACAAATGTCAGTTATTTTCATGGTGCTCTTGGCTTCGCCACCGTTCTTTTTACTTTACTTATATTTTTGCATGCTGTGTGTGTGCGCGAATTTATTTCGTAGAAATCATACACTGATCCATAAGTTGGATATTATTAAGAGAAATTTCAGGAGAAAATATAATCAGTAACTACTTATGGTCTTTTGACACTATATTGTTTCCTTTTATTCAAGATCTCTCTTAAAGGGCGAAAATAGACAACTCTGTACATTTTATATGTAAAGAGGGCAAGATCACACTACACTAAAATTAAGGCAGTGTCATACCCTAATTATATAAAAAATACAACGAAGGATAAACCTTTTGTGAAACCCATATTTAAAAAATTTGAATATTTTAACAAATTGAGTTAAATTTAACTTGCTCCATTAAAAGCTCGGATATTGCGCCACTGTGCCTCGTTTCTCAATTGTTTCTTTGGTAAACAATGTGATTTTCAGCGTGAAATTTCATTCAATCGGCACGGGCAGAGGCCATGGCTATAACCCCCCTCAGTTACCAACTCATTCGACGGCCATTGGTGGGCAATTTGTGTGTGCGAAGCTGCGCGTGTGTGCAATCGAAAAAATATGTCGAGAGGTTTTGCTATTCTCTTTTTATTTAACCCCACGCTTTCTGTATGCCAAACATTTTTTGTTTCATTTTATATTCCCATTTTGCATTTTTTAGTGAGTGAAATGTTTTCTATATTGTTTGAGGATTTTCGGTCTTTTTCTGGGCAAAAATTGCTTTTAATTGATCAAATTGTTTAAATATACAGCATTCATACATGCATACATTTGTTTGTTGGTTTTTTTTGTTGTCCCGCTTGAAGGGTTTCATGTATTTGTTTTAAATTTCAATTTAGGTTGCATTACTTGTGTTTATTGCTTTTGAATGTTCCATTAAAACGGGAAAAGTGAGTTTTTATGTCTGCACATGCAGTAGATGTTTTTATTGACATCATAATAGCAATTACCTAAATGTGATTTGAGTTTGAATTGTTTGTTAAATATGACTTTTTATGCATTTTATATTTTTTTCATGGCCCAATATTTGTATGCCAAAGAAAACACTTTTACTATTTTAATTGGCATTTAAAATTTTTTTCAAAACCTTTACTTATTTAATTATAAATATTATTAAATGGTATTTGCAATTAAAACAGTTTAATTGAATGAAAAAAGGCATGTTAATGGTATTTAATATTTTTTCATTGGTTTTAGCTTTAAACTTATTGAACTATTTTCTTTTTTTTTCTCAACTATATCATCTGCATCTGGCATTAAATTCTTTAATAAAAATGCAAATAAAATAATATACAGCACATGTTGATAAATAAATAAATAAATACTTGCATAAAGTGTTTTTGTGGGAGGTACAAGTTCAGTAAAACCCGAAAACCAATGTCTGAAATATTCGGTAACGATCCACTTAAAAATAACAGCATGGATTATAAAAAACAGGCTCTCTTAATTGCTGCCCGTCAGAATCCACAACAAGTCGGTAAATAAAAACTTGATAAAGAACTTGTTATATCCTTTCTTCTTTTAAATATTAAGTCATATAATTTGTTACGAAATATATTAATGTTTATAGAATTTATGATTTATTTATATTCATGTAATTTTTATTTATTGATGAATATACTATGTATTTTTTATGGTATTAATACTTACACAAATATATAAAACGCTTACATTTTTAAGGTTTTCTTAAGGCTTAAAGGTTTTTAATTATTTTATATAATTCTTATAATTTACAACCTTTATGCTTTAAGCAGGCAACTTGCCTCGAAAGACAGTACCAATGCCAATGCTTTCGCGGCTCTTTATTTAAACTCTGTTGCAATTTAATTAAAGAGCCCAGCCGATCCAAATGAAATATATAAATAAATGAACAGACAGACACCGTGCCAAAACGGAAGAAAGGTGAACAATTCAAGAGCATAAATGCCTGCGATTTTCTGGCTGCTTTTGCTTTTCCAAACTTAGCTGCAGTCGAGAAAATGATGACTTAAAAGCGCTTTTGGCCCCGCCAATCTGTCTGAGTGCCACTCCGCCATTTATATCTGCTCCTATGCCATATTGCCATATAGCGCCATAGCCCTATAGGTAATGCATGTAAACGATATTGCTTCACTCAACTGTCAGAGGGCATTAAATAATATTTTATGGCTGTGTGAGGCGATGGGGAGTCGTCATCATCATCATCATCATCGTCATCATCAGGGCCTGTGACATTTCTGACTGCAGGCTGGCAGGGAATTCCGAAAAAGCCGGACCATGGCAACAGACAGAGAGAGACACATATGTCATGTGCAGAATTATGTAACACAAGCGGGGAGGGGCAGGGAGCCAGCACCAGGGAGCAGGGCATTTAATTTTTTAAGCAAACTAAAATTCTGGCAGCTTTCCTCCATTGAAAATGTGCATAAATGGTTGCATACTTAGTGGGGCTTGGCAGGCAGCTCATCAAAGGTTTCGCTGGCAACCAATGGCAGCCTAGACCTAGTTTTAGTTTTTCAATCTTGTTGGGAAAACATAATAAACACAGTTTGAAGTGAGCTCCTTTGGCTTTGCATTTTCTTGGCTTTGATAGCCTTTTTCTCTGTGGCTTTATTGTATACAGTTTTTGTTTATAAGTGAAATAAAAGAATTTGCAAAAAAATAACAAAGTATTTTAAGGGAAAAATTAAGTAAATAATTGTTAAGAGATTTTCTTGTATTCTTTTATCAGAAATGTACTTATTTACTTTTTCTATTAAACAAATATTTGTTTATTTAAAATAACCACAAGAATTTTATCCTTATTTTATTTTATTTCTCAGAACCTCTGACAGCAGAAGGCAAGTGAGGTCCCTCTCTATTCCCATCAGCAATTTGATAGTTGACTAAATTTACGATGAATGCATTGCCAAAGAAAGCACTTAGATATGAAATTTGAGAAGTTTGCCAGTCTGGGCCACCCCATGTCTCTTCCCATTTCCTACCCCGGGGGGAATTTCACCTGCTGACGACACGAACGTGTCCAAAATGCGGGCCTCAATAATTTGAGGTGAGTTTATTATGCAGATAAACAAAATGTGGGGCGCCTACCTCGATTTTTGCTGACTCAGCATTAAGTTTGGCCAACTCACACACACACACATGGCTGACTCTCTTTTGCCAAAAGCCTTTGGGCCATGGTCAACAATTGCCGGCAATCATCTAGGCAGTTACCTTATTACAACAGTGAGAGGAGGCAGGGGTAAGGGTAAGGCTAAAACTTGGCTATAACGGGAGTTATCTGACTGTAAATACATAATCTGCTGGCTGGCTGGCTGACTGAGGGGCTGATTCGGGGGCTGGAGACTGAACCCGTCGACGTTGCAGCTTTCTGGTTCCCAAAAGATTTCAGCCGGCTCTTGTGCACCTTGAATACGGATTTACTTTTATTGCCACAGCTTTTCCGTTGCCCACTTCTTAGGGCACTGAGAGAAATAAAGGCTTTTAAGAACAATTTTTGAAGATTTAATGAAGGTCAGTTACATTTCTTTCGCGAAGGACTGTAGGTGGCTACCTTCTAAAACAACTGTTTGGATCCTTAAAAAGATCTTTGAGTTTTCGACTCTGCAAGAGCTTCTTCTAAAAAATTTGTAATAAAATCACTATCAGTAACCTCTTAAGATATTTATTTTTATAAATATTTTATCTATAAACACTAATAATTGTAACTTATATTTATATTAAAATTCTTTGATAGTTTTTATAGCACAAAACCCATGTTATTTCTTCCCCATTTCTCTCTCTGCCAATCGTCTTTTCTTTCATACTTTTCGTCTTTGTTGTTGTTAGTGTTATTGTGGGTTCCGCATTTAGGGTTAAGCAGGTGCTTTATAAACCAAGCATCCAGGTGGGCCGGTCTCTAACGGTAAATAAGGACAAATACCACGTAATGGGCAACCTGTGCGTGGCTCAAGCCCCATCGAGAGAAAAACTAGACAGATATAGAGAAAGAGAGGAGCGAATCCCTTTACTCCTGCTGGCACAGAGGGCCAAATAGGGACACCGAAAAAAGGGATGCTGAGGCTGTAAAATTTTCACCTTTTAATGTGTCCCCAAAGCGCAATCAAAAGATCCTTGTCAGTCACTTTTGTTTAGTTTCTCCGGCGAGGTGAAGATGTGAACTTGTCGCCCTGATATTGTTGCCTTATTCATAATTACTTAAGCGGCGCCAAGATGCCAAGTCTGGCGACATCTTTAGTGGCTCGTGAAATATTTATTAAGTGTCCGTCCGCCGAGCGCCGAGCTGGTGTGGCGCGAACTTTTGAAATACTTTTCCCATAATTTTGACGACGATATTGCCTTGGCTTAGAATTCGGGACTCTGCACAAACTCCTTATGGGTTATTAAAGTCCAAAGTTTCTTGATAGTTTTCGTCTTGTAGGGAAGCGTGTTTTAAGTGGGCATTATCTTGTGTGTGAGTGTTGGAGTTTATTAATTAAATGGGGCTTTAAACTTAATAATGGCACAAAATGTAATTAGTGTTCACAGCTTGATTTTTGCAAGTGGAATTATTAATCCTTTAATCCAATAAATATTTGTTTGCGGAATAAACAAAACTGATGACCTTTTAAGCATGGTTTACATAGCGATTTTATTTTAATTGAATTAAGTTGGAAAGGAGAGCATTCTTTATATTAATATGAGCTAAAAATTATCCTGCAATAAGAGGTGTTTAACTAAAAACTTAATCGGTAATTTATTAAACCTAATAAAAATGATCCAAGTAAAATATTCAAATATTTTATAGATCTGTAATATTTAAAAAAGCAATCTTAAAAGTCAACAATTCACTTTATATTTTATGCGAATATTTTGTTATAATTATTAAAAATCACTGCTATCTCAGCTACACCATAAAAACTAATCAAAAACGCTTCTAAGCCTACAAAACATAAAAAAACCTGGGAAAACTAAAACCCAAAATTGTATAAAAATATTTATTTATTTTCCATTGCCCGAAATAACCATAAATTCAGGGAACACCCTCTCGCAACTAGCCAAACATCAACTATAACTCACCGCAAAGCAAATACAAATTGCCTTATATAATCTACACCAGCAGCAACAGCTCTAAGGCCACCAAAATCACATAATTTATACACACACAACATATAACAGTATAACACACTCGGTCGGTGAAAGACAAACAGAAAACAAATGGAGAAACTAGCGGCAAAGCCCGGCCGACATATTGAAATTCATAACTACATACAGAAACCAATTACAATATCAATTTAAAAGGGATTAAAACGGACCTGTCCCGGCCCCGGCTCCGGGGCTTAAGCGGCGCCTACCACTCTTTAGCCTCTCGCCAGCTTTGGGCCATGGTCAAAATGCGGCATACTTTGCGGCGTATTTAAGATTTGTTCCCTTGTAAAATTTGTGAAATTGCAAATTGTATTTGCCAACGGAAGAGAGACCCGACGACCCGGACGCCAAAAACTTTTAAATGAAATTCTGAGCTGGCAGATTTTCATAATAAATAACGAAGGCGGCGTTACACGAGCATAATCAAGCATAATGCCATTGTGTAATATCAAATACGAGTGCGTATTATATTGTATTGACTCAACCAGGGATCGGAACGGGAGACGACACCCTCAACAAGTGGCAGTCTCTCTCTGTCTGTGAAACGGTGTGGATTTTTGCATAATTTATCTTGTTTGCTGGTTCAAAGCCGGAAAATTCGTACACAAAAGACCGCAATTTATTCGTCAGTATTACCCGAGCAGGCCGAGAACTAATTTGGCTAAGTAAAGATGCAGATAGAGAGTGCACTCCGGATGGTAAGCAAATAGACCAAAAAACTTGTTAACTGCAGTCTGCCAAGGAGGATAAGCAGTTCCGCTCGCATACATTAAATTGAAACGCTCGACCAGGCAATTTAATTTGGAAAGTAGCAAAAAGCTGTAGCCATCTCTCATCATTTTCCGATTACTTGCTTGTTCCCTCTATCCTTTCATCGATTTGGCTATCCATCATGTCCATCAATTGCAGGGTCTTAGGCCCAGACACAGATAAATCAGTTAAGCATCGTCATGTCAAGTTAACAGGCGATTACAAGGGCTTTACCTGACCAGAGAGATACGTGGCTGAAAAGGACAAGATGGGTCAAGGTGGATTTCTGGCAGGAAATCCTTTACCTTTTCCTTTTTGATGACACATTATGGAAAATATTTACCAAACTTAATTGTTATAAATTTTTAGATATAGGAAATTGTTATAAGAAAAAGCAGAATTCATTTAATTTAAGGGAACATTTTATTTAAACATCTACTTAGTTTTACTTATGAAGTAAATATCTTTAAATGACTAAACCTTAAAGAGAACCTAATTAACTTTAGCTGTTTTCGATACCCAGAGGTCTTGACCAATGCATCAAGTTAACTGGCGATTACAAAAGGCTTTCGACACCGATGCCGCCAGGACATATATATATTCTCCCCCATCCGATAACCAATCGAGTGTAGGCGGCAACGCAACAAGCAAATGACAATTGAAAGGATAACAAGGCGGACAGACGAGACAACAGTCCTTTCCACAGGCCCGCTTGTTGATAAAAGAAATTAAACACACAAAATACGAAAAAAAAAAAAACAAGGCCGAAACAACACAGAAATAAAAGAAAGTTAAGCCCGCAAGACAATTGACAATGGGTGGTGGCTGGTAAAGGGGGGCTTTCTCTTTCTGGTCCTGGGGATCTGCGGCATTTGTCTCGACTGTCGACTCTGTCTCGTTGACATGACGTTGCGCGAATTGTGCGCCAGGATTGTCTGCTCCTTGTTCTCTGTATTCAGTATTCTGTGTTTTTCGGTTTGCTCTTGCCCGTCGCGACGTCTGTCGTCTGCCTACCAAGTGAGCAACACGCGCCAATGATTATGTTGCCGCTCAGACAATGACAACAAGAACCACAGCAACAGCGGGAGCAACAGCAGGAGCAACACCAGCAACAACACTAGAAACAATAGCAATAATACCGGCAGCACACAGAGAAAGAAAAAGGCGTATTTAACATAGTTAAATAGATCTTGATTAATTGGATATATCAGAGATGCCACAGAAATTGCTGTGTAATTAAAATAACTTAAAATGCAGCACAAAAGTATCTTTTACCTTTTAATACCTTTTAATCCTTATTTTATTTTAATCCGTTTATTTTAAGTATATATAAATATTTTTGATGATGTTTTTTGCAATATTCGAACACTATCAGAGGAATGTACTTAAATATCTTATTATTTATCTAATTAATTTTAAAGCGAGACAATTTATTCTTAAATTAAAATTGAAACAAGGTAGCTTCTAATGTTTTTTTTTTTTTCGGTTCATCACCAGCAATATTAGCAGCAACACAAGAAGCAACAGCAACCAGCAACAGACAAGACTCCGAAAAGCGTTAGCAACACGACTCGGCAACTTTCGGACTCCAGTTGGCGGCAAATGTTCGGCGGCCCGAAGCTTTTCATTGACTAAAAGTGACGCAGGCGCAACTTGGACTCCGATTTAATGGCAAGCCACCGTCTTCAGTTTCAGTTCGTTCTTGTCACTCGTGCGTGTTGGTCACACGCGGCGTATGAGTGATTTCTGTGGGTACTTCTAAGAGACGAAGTCGAAGTCGTTTTATTGGATTTTGGCGCAAGTAAGCACACAAAAAGCCGGCTAAAGTGTCGCTATCGTGTGTGTTTGTGTATTGACGGAAATACTTTGAGCAATCGAAAAAAAAGGGAAAGGTAGAAAAAAGCGAAACAAAAGTCTTAGAAAATTAACTTGGCCCATTCGTTATATTGCGAGTATTGTTCTAGTGGTTATATTATGTTTGGTTTCTGCCCAGGCCCCCTGCCAGCACGAAAGTAGGTTAATTGACGTGTGTTGTGGGCATGTATCTACGGGGGAAATAATAAAAATATATACGTACAAAAACAAATACAAGGGCCAGCCAGCCATCGGTGAAGTGGTCAATTGCCCCAGCCAGAGGCCCCTGAACCCATCTACAATATAAGGGTGTGAGCCTTTGCCCCGAGCTTATTAAAGGTAAGTAAAGGAGAATGTCCTTAACAGAAAAATGTAAAAAAATGTAAATTATTTTTAGAAGAATTATAAAAGAAAGAAAAAGTAATTAATGCAGGCATAAGATGTTAAGACTTAATAATAAAAAGCAAACAAAATTAAGGGAAAGGTATGAGCAAGTATCTTGGGGGTGTTGGGAATGGCTTAAGATTAAATGTTAAATATGTAAAACAAGCCTAAAAAAAGCGTGTATGAAGAAAGTTAAGAAACGTGAATTCTTATGAAAACAATACTTAAATTTTTGTTAAGATCAGAGTATAATTAATTTAAAGAAAAACTAATGTTTAAAGACAGGAAATTCCAATTACTCTCTCTAATTATTCTAATCATTAAAAGTATGATATTAAATGCTACCAACCACTTTGTTAATGGCTTTTTAAATAACTCGTTTCCTCGTTTTGAGGGCATTGCACTGGCCTGCAATAAATTTCCATAATTTACCAATAATAGTAGCTTAATGCATTTGCAAAATATCTATTGTTTTTAGTTGAATGAGTCTAGTGGCGATAATTTATTTTCCTGTTGGCTAATTTTAATTAGTTTCTGATATGAGCGAGTCATGCAAAATGTGGAATCAATGAACTGTCAGTTATGTGCATCGATTAAAATGTTTTATGGCCTTAAAAAGTGTTAAAGAATAAAGGGAAATGAAAAGAGTTCAAGTTTAAAGAATTTTTGTGAGAAGCATTAATATATATAATGAATAATGAATAATTAATCTGTGGTTGAAGGCATATTGTTGAAATGTGAGTATACATTTAATAAATCTTTTGTTACTTATATAATTCGATGTAATTTAAAAATTTTATATAAATTATGTATTTTTTAACAAGCCGTTATTATTAACTGATGTATATCCACTTGATTAGAATTTAAAAATGTCCAACTGACATCCTTTTATATAATTTTCGGCCTAAAACCAGATAAATACTCATCAATCGTAAACCAAAATATAATCTAATTACTCCTACTAAGCTAAATACAAATATTAGTCCAAATGCCTCAATTTAAATACCGGGTTTTAATTAAAAATGCCTGACAAACTATCCCATAATTAGCCACAAAATCCAGATGAATTTTTCATCTATTGCCGCATTGACACTGCAGCAAACATAAAAAATAAAAACATATATAATGCCAAAGGGAATTCATTGCATAACCAGAAACAAAAACATATGCAAAATAAACTTCAAACAAATGTCGCCGCACAGTTGTTTTTTTGGGGCATCAAAACAAACTCAAAAAAAAGGGGAAAATAAAATAACAAAAATTAAAACAAACAAAGTGAGCAAAGGGTTGGGGAGTGGTTGCGTTTCGGTGCCTTAAAGGCAACTCTGTTGCACAAATTTATTAATTCTTTTTTCATCTCCAAGTTGTGGCTATGTGTGTGTGTTGGTTGGGGGTGTGTCAAAATTTAAAAGCATTCCTTATGGACGGGCAATGTCCTGGCAGCTCTGCCAGCTCTGTGTGTGCGTGTGCCTTCGCCTTTGTTTTATTATTTTGCGGAAGCTGCGAACCAACATTTATAAAAAGGTTTTTCTTGCTCGCCTGGCTACGTGAGCCATGCACACACACACAGCGCACACCCAGCACACACACACCCGGCACATTGCTCTGCATTACCGTTATTTTATGACGGAAGTACATTTAAGCAGATTTTTTTCACAGGACTCGCTCCCACCGAACTGGCAAAAAAAGGGCTGCTGCCAAATACAAAAAAAAAGAGCAACCGAGGAAATTTAAATATTTTCTTTTACGCTCTGCTTTTCATTTGCCCGTCTCGCTAAAATTTATGACCAACAAAATTGGAATATGCCCCGAAACAACGCCAACAATAATAAAGACACAGAAGTTTACTTCGATTGCAATACAAAAATAAATAAAAAAAGAAGGATCATAGGGACTTTTGTTTTTGAAAAAATAAGCTCACTTAGGGATGGTAAATAAGGAAAACCCATTAAAATCGTATCGATATATTATAACTAGTTAGAATTTGGATGTGAAATAACGTTCGTAAGCAAAAAATATTTCTGTGAAGCTCATTTAATAATAACAAAATTTGTATTGCCATAATCGCATCGATAAAGTCTTTATATGTATATTGTTTTAAATTTGTAGCCATAATTGCATCGATATTTTATCGATAAATATCGCAATAGTTCTGAAATATTCTAGATGCATTCCTTAGCAAAAGCATCGTTCATTAAAATATTAAAGTACAAGATTTATACTTTATATTTCAGTAACCTATCAGTTAGGCTTCTTCGTAATGCATATTTCTGATTAAAATCTCATCGATAAATTATCGTTCCTCTAAATTGGCACCCGATTATTTCATGCCTAATATATCGAAATAAATAAATATAGACATTTTCGATATCAGTCAATATATAACTTATCGACTTATTTCCAAACCTAAATCCATCTAATAAAAAAAAAAAGGAAACAAGCAAAAGCTTCCCTGAAATCACCCCACATCGTAACCTCATATTTCATTAATTGAAATTTAATACAATTACCAAGGCGAATGTGTGGAAAGCCAAGTGAAAGTCAGCACCAAAAAACACACATAAATTCAAAACATCCACATACTTACTTGTGCTGGGCTCCGCTGGGTGAGAGATTCTTTGCCAAGTAAGTGACTCAATAAATAAATTTACTTGCCAACTTTTTGCGTTGCTGCTCTGCTCTTTGGCGTTGGTGTTGTGGTCTTGGGGGACTGATTGTTGCTTTCTCAAGGTAGATTTGTGTCGGGCCCAAGACCCCACCAAGTACTCTGCCAAAAGATCTGAGGATACTTGGAGTCGTAATAAACAACACTTGATCGGAGCAGGGTCAGGGGGTAGCAGGAGAGCATAAAGTTAAGTGTACTTTTTTGCTGGGGCAACCAGGAATATATTTCAGGAATTTAACTAGATAAATGAGAATAAACGGAGCCCATTCATTCTGGGAAACCGGAAGATTTCATAATGGAATATATCAAAGAATTTTCGGTGAAATGTTTGCTTGTTCACTTGAGTTTCGTCCTAATTGTTCAGAAATATATATAAATGGTTGGTAAGGGTGGTATGTATATTTTTAGAAATTTAAGCAGCCTTTGAGGAAGGTCTATAGCAAAGAGAGAATTTTATATGGAAATTTAAATTTGTTTAAAAATATTTATCCATTTATATATATTTTTACTTAAACTTTTAAGATCAAAATAATAGTAAAAGAATTTTTAAAAGACTGTAAACTTATTTGTTCTTTAAATATCTCAGCAGTTTATTAAACATTTAATTAGTATCTTGTTCTAAGAGTATTCCCACTTCCTCAACGAAACCGAAAGCTAATTATTTATGTAATTCCCCGACTTTACACTCACTTTCCAAGGGCCCCCTCTCAAGCCATGAATTATAGGACGCAATGCGTTATGATCTAATCTAAGCGAGGGTCGTAAAACAGTATTCCCAAGAAGGCGAACTTGAATTTGCACAGCATTAGCACGAGGGCAACCGAAAAAAGCGAAAAAAAGTGGAAAAGCAGAGCTGAGAGCATTTATTAAGTAAGTGAGCTATTCAAAATCAAAGCAGCGGAAAAATCCAGCATGTCAGAGGAGGGGTGAATGTGTCGCCTGATGATTGTCAGGCAAATGTCAAGCTCAAGCTGCAGGGGCTGCGATGCTCAGCTAGTCTCACGTCTCGTTTGGGTCCTCCTGCCTCCTGTTTCCCTCTGATTTTCTCATGATTTTCCCTGCTTGCACAGCTGCAACAATGTGCAGACATTTATGGCACCAGATGCCGTCGGCGGCAGCAGCAGGTGAAATGCCTTGCCATCCTTGAGTGGCATCGCCATGGCTGCCCTGAAGCCCTGCCTTCCTGCCGCCATTCTAATGCCCGATGACGCAGCCATTTCCATGACATTTCCGAGGTGCGTTTGCCGGAGCACTGAAAGCGCATTAGCTTTGTCATTTATCGCTGCATACTTTCCGGCATCTTTGTTGCCAATTCCAAAAGGGCCGCCGCGAGAATGTTGGCTTAAGGCGAAGCCTTCAAGCCAACAACAATCGCAGTTGCTTGAACTTAAAGTTAACTAAGGGTTTATTTTTGTTTCCCGTTAGCACTTGGGTGAACAAAAAATTATTATTTAATGAGTGGCGTTTGTCACAAGGGCTTATTAGAACTCAAGGGTTTTTAACTGTATTTGAATGAATGAATATAAAGTTTATAAGATAAGTATGATAGATCTGAATATATATTTAACAAAGAAATTTGATTTTAAATTTTTTAAATGCTTAAAAACATCGGAAAACTTCATTAGAATTTATTCCAAACATACTTCCTACCCAAGCCCCTCCTTTTTATATACACATATGCTATATATTCATATATATAGTGTATATAACTCCAATATGCATTTGAGGTCGGTCTTTCATGTCGTTGCTGCCAATGATGTGTGCTGACATATTTCGCTTATCAAAGTGCCACCGACAGATGGGGGCGACCGAGCAGAATGTTGGTTTTGCTTCCGACCAAAATGTCAAGGTTCCATATGCTTCGTTAGCTGCATTTTCATAATGTATATCAAGGCTAAGGGCTTCGAAACGAGAGCCTTAATTAAAGGCTTGAATATCCAATTTTCAGGCATTGGAATTGCTTTTATATAGACAGGAGAGAGGCTCTCAGAGACTCGCACCTTTCGCTCCCCTTTTTTGGTGCATAAAAAGTGTGAACAATTTTATTGTGTGGAAAATTTGCTTGCTCACATGGGTCGCTCCCAGCGTGTAAGTGTGTGTGTTTGCAGGGGGGTGTGTGTGTGGGAACACACTCTTGCATAATTTAAAAATGCCCGCATCATTCATACGCAGCGTTGCACGCTCCTCGTTGCCGTGATATTCCGTGCCAGGCGGCCAAGGTAACAACAATGGAAAGGTCGCCTTTTCGCCGTAGTTGGGAGTTTGTCTTCTTTTTAGTTTTTTTTTTTTCGTTTTCCGTACTATGTAGTTAAGCCATTGTTTGTTTTAAACTCTTTTTCATACGCTAGCTTAGCTTTATGGATTTGTTTGGGAATTTATGGGAATGTGTCAAATTTTGTTTGGATAAAAGTTATGGAGCGAGGACATAGTAAGAAAAAAAAAGAAGAACCAACTCAATTATGGTTATCAGATTTATAAAACCGCTCAGTCATGCTACGGTCTTTTTATCTAAAAATTCCCTTTTTCTAATACTTTTAATTATAAAAAAAAAATTTAGAAAAATATAAAACCCAACGAGAATTACCACCAAAATAGCTCTATTTGAAATTTCAATTTTAAAAGCCTAATAACTTAAATTTAAAGCCTTACCAGGGTGTATGTTCGGTTAACTAATCCCCTTGAATATTCTTAAATCCTCTTTCTGGGACAAAGCCAAATCCTTTTCAATTGCCAGCGAATCCCCGAATAGTGCCTGACAATTAAAAACTCCCCAAAAAAGGGGAAACCCAGGCGGGTCACAGCGGGAACCCCACTTGAATGCAGCTAACCATGAAAGCGCGTTAAAAAAGCATTGCATGTGCACATGGACGTTTTGTAGCCCAATCCCAGGCTCACTTCCCATCCCAGACCCGAAACCCCACTTTGCCATCAAATATGCATGTAAAACGCCGCACAGAAGGCACCAGCATGCAGCACGGCTCCGTATGGAGCTCAACAATTTCGCCTGCGGACAAGGGCCAGCCAGCAAAGAAAAAAAAAATCAAGAAAAAATATAAATCTTAAATGCCTTGACATGTGTTCACCGAAAAAGCTGAAACTTATAAAAAAATCAAGATGCGAAGGTAAACTGAAACTACGAATACTCTTGCAGATTAGGTGAAAGCTGAGAGCTTGGTCATGAAACTTTGTTTTGAAGTCTTAAGGGCATTCTTTCGTTTATTTTTTGTGGTTATAAGCCTAGTAATAAGTAATGCGATTTTTATATTGAAAAGCTGATAAAAGGAGATTGTCTAGGATTATATTTTATACTACGAAAGTTTTTTATATTTTTAATTTGGTTTACAAAGGAAATAGCGAACATGCTTCAGACACGGAAAATCTTTAAAGGCTGTTTTTGGGAGAGTTTTTTCAAATTTTTTGGGCATTTTTTGTGGGTATTTAAATAATGATTATAGCATGGTTATTTGTCATTCCTTAGACATCGTTTTTGGGGAAATTTTGGAAGCTGACTTTATGGAGGGTTTTTTGTAACTTTCTTAAAGGTTTGCTTTAAGCGTTTTTGTATAAATATTTAGGCGGCTTAGAATAATATTATTTTGTATAAATTCTTTTTATAAATGTATAAAGTTTATATTTTAGTTATTATATTATTTGAGGAAAGACTCTTGCACTTTATATATAATTTCACTCTTTGTTACTTAATTCCTAACATACATTGAACTATTTCCCAATAACTGTGTTTTCTAAACCCTTAAAAATACATAAAACATAAAAGCTTTGCTATTTACAAAAAAATTAAAACTGAAATCGATTTTCCATATTTGCCAATTAATGTTCAAAAACTTCTATAGCGAGAAAAGGGCACTCCTGCTCCATGTTGCAAATTGCAAACCAGAATTTAACACTCGCTGAACAGCAGAGTGGAGAAAAAAAAAAGTAAATCCTGGCAAAAACAACAGCCCTTGGCACTCCACTCTATTCACTTTATAGAACTCAACGCAAATAGTGAACAAATCCCGACTCGACGGGTGGGGGTGAGATTCCTTGGATTGGCAGAAGTGGCTTGAGGGGGTTTCGCCGCCCTTTGTATTTCGGTGTGTTGCTTAGCAGCAAATCACTTGGCATGTCAATTGATGTTGATGACAAATTTTCGCAGCCAAAATAGTTTTCTCTTGCCCCTTACCTTTCTTTTCCCCTCGCAGCAGGTAGCATTTTGTTTAATAAACCATTGCGATTGCAAGGGCGTCGAGTGGGTGTGGGTCTGGCAAGGGTGTGGTATGAGTGTAGTAATATTTATGGGTTTATTTTTGCGGGCATGTGTATAATATGTAGATTTCGAAGGCAACAAAACCCAAAGCGGTAAATCAAAATACATGCATTGCGTATGAGTGTTGAAACGGAAGGCAGCCAAGAGGAGGTGGAGCTTTCTCGTGATTTATAAGCAATTTCTCATGTTGCACGAAAATACTTGAGTTGCAAGCTGTATCGGAGGAGGGACTTAGTGATGGGAGAGAAAGGGAGCTTTGGTTGGTTTAAAAAATATTTCTTGGTAGTATTTGTTTTTTAAATATTAAATATATAACAAAGTAATATATCTAGCTGATATTTTAGCACAAAATTAATGTATTAGCTAGTTTTTGTTGTCTTAAAGAATTATTATTTACACATATGTTCCCATTATTTAACGGAGATATTTTATAAACATTTTAGTTAATTAATTAATTTTTTTTTTATATTTATTGAAATTCCATTACCTTTAAATAAATATAAAATTTACAGTACAGTGTATATACTTTTCATTAAGATATGTATTGTAACTATTGGATAAATATGCTATTTATTTTATATTTTAAGTTTTCCTTAGAAAATTTCAATAAAAATGGTGACTCTACTCATAAAAATATTTAAACCGTAATTAATTAAAGTACATAAATAATTAAATTGCTCAGTTTTGCTATAAATAAACCGAATATAGTCAAATCTTCTTCACTTTCACGTCTCCAACCTAAACGAATACATATTAAATATATATTTTGACTTGAATCTCAAGTAACTTTAAGGTAAAGACCCTACAAAAATTCCTTGCAGCAGATGGCACGCTCATCTCTATCGTTGGCTTTGCTTGAATAGGCAAATTTCTAGACTTTCCCAGACACACACAGACGGCAGTTGGGGCAAAAATGCTTAGATATTTTTTATGCGCAAAATAAATTGAACTTGAGGCGAAGTAGATGGATGTATGGACGGTTGGGGGGAAAGGGATTTTGGGGCCCAGGGATCAGGACTTGGGCAAAGGCAAATCATTTGGAGTTGACGAAAAGCGACGAAGCGCATAAATTGTTGGCACAAACAAACATACACTCAGACACACACACAGAGCTACACTGCCGGCCATACATATAAGGCGAATGAAGTTTGAAGGAGGCGACGTCCAAAGTGCTTGAGTTGTGTTGCTGCTTTGAGGGATTATACCTGCCGGAAAAACGAGGGGAATCCTTGAACCCAAAACCAAAGCCAAGTCCAAACTGAAACCCACAGCCCAGGTCCAGGCAAGACGACGCTGAAAGCTAATCTCTTGAGGATTCTGCCTTAAAATTATGATTTATATATATAATTTTATATATTATAATTCTATACCATTTCTTCGTGTAGTTACTGCTACTGAGAGTTTCGGTTTTAAGTTGGAATTTCGTGCTTTGTCGTAGTCTTGCCCTCAAGGCAGTATTTTTTGCATTTAATCGTTGGCGTAGCTGCTTTTTTTTTTTTTGGCAATGTACGAGTCCCGTTTGTGCGCTTGATATCGCCATAATGTGACGCAAAGTGGATCCAGAGGTGTTTCCTGTTCCCAGTTCCTGTCCCTGTCCCAAGGAGCACATCCATTGCCTTCGATACCGCTGTCAGGCGAAAAGGTTCTATCCATATAGCGGCCACATTTATCTCTGTGCTTCTCTTTGGGCAAATCGATAAAAATACAGTTCAAATTCTATTGCCAGAAAAAATGAGTGTGTAGCCAGTAATGTGTAATCAATTTTTTGTATTTGCCAAGCCAAAGGTGTATATATTTTATTTTCGGGTAACTATTCCCGGCTTAAGAGTCTTCTTATTGTTGGGTGAAAGTTTTAACTTTTTGTCACGGGCCAAGATAATGATGATGATGGTGATTGCAATGATGTTAAGAGGATGTCAATGGCTTTGGCCTTGCTTAGGGTATTTGCAAGACATTTGTGGGAACTATTTTGGGCACAAAAATCGATATCGGTAATGATAGTAAAAAGGTAACGATGAAAACACAGAAAAAAGGGTTTAAATGTTAAAGAAATTGCATGAAAATTAAAATAATTATAACCTTTTTATAAACATTAATAAAATATGCCTATTTTTGCGCAGCATTTAAATACTTTGGCATAAAAATATATGGTTGATATCGGTTATGATAAGAATAGGTTAAAATGTTTGAGAATCTGCATAGAATTATGCATAAAATAGTTATTTTCATTTTAAAATTACCTTTAAAAAATTAATAAATTAAAAAAAAAATGTATTGAACACTATTGGGCAGCAGAAATTTTGTTTTAAAATATTTTTGAGTACTTTAAAATCTCTTTTATATAAACTTCAAGATGACAAGTTTCCCTAAAGTGCAAAAAAGCTGTTATAAAAAACCTAGCAGGTTGAGGCTCAAACAGTAAGTGCTACCTTTAAGCCAAGTTATGGCCAGTAGGAGAGGAGTATAGGATGCCAGTCTCCATTATTGAGCACCTAAGCTGGGATAATGGAATAGGAAATTTGCCATCAATTGCGTCAGTTACCAGACACCTGTTCTCAGCCTTTGGGGAAGCTGATGACCACAGGCGGCAGGCACACTTTGCCATCTAAATCGATTTGGTCAATTATTGAGGAACCTGGAACCGGGGCTGCGATGAGGGGGAACTGCACTCTAATGCAAGTTTAATAATGCCAACTGCAATATTCCGTAATCTCTTTGGCCAACAGGAACTTTAAGGCCAAACAATGCTCTCTCTCTGGCTGGCAGCACTTTCATTTTGTTTGTTATGTGTCCAATAATAGTGGCATTACGCTCATTTAACATGCACGCTCACACACAGCAGATGGCTAACACACACATGTGTGTAGGCACATAAAAATGTCCTTAACCCACTAACACTGGCGGGGAGGTAATATTAGCATAATGTGCGTGAGCCATTTCGGTGCCTGTGTCACACACACACTTCGCCCGAAACCGCTTTGGTCCTGCATTGGGCCAACATCCACATCCTCGTCGCCGCTGTTGCCATAAACAGACAAGCCACATCGACCGTTAAGTCCTTTGTATACTCTTTTGGCCGAGAGTCTATGGTTTGGGGAAAATTTGAGTTGAAAGTTGGACGAAACAATTAGGAAATTATTTATGGGTTTTAAATTTATTTTTATATGTTTATTAAAGTGTAACGTTGTTGTTTTTTACTTGGGTAATAATATTTGGCATATTTTTTGACAGGGTTAGTGGAGATTATACTTTCTATGATAGCCTAAGAAAGAAAAAAATAATTTATAAAATTCTAATAAAGAAAATAATAATTATAAAATGTGTATTAAACAATATACGGCATATTTCGTTGTTTATTTTAATTAAAGCACAATTTTAAATAAATACAACTTTTACTTCTCCTGAAAATTGGAACCTAAAACAATTTTTAAAATTGAATAAATATTTTCAGGGTTGTAAATGCATTTTTCTTTCATATATTAAATATAATTCAATTATTCCAATTTCAATAATATAATAAATTTTGATTTATTTTAAAATCAGGTATAAATGAATAACACTTACGACCCTCTAGTATTTTCTATAATAAAATAAAGGCACACAACATTTTCTATTAATATTTTTATAGGGTATTTCCATAGAGCTATTGTCCCCTTTAATTTCCAGCCCCTCGATGATATATTCGTCGGGCATATTTTTGCCATTATAACCAATAAAACTCACTCTTTCTCTTTTTCTTTGTATATCCCTGTATGTCCTCTCATTAAAGCCTCAACTCTTGGACATCTTGCTCTTTGCCATTTCAGAGGCTCACATGCATTTCGAGGATTTTCGATGTGTGTCCTTCCTTATGCCTAGCGATCTGGCGGAAAATTGCGAAACGAGTTTGGTGCATCCGCTTCGGTTGGACATTTGTTCCATTTCGCTGCCTGCTAGCCCACCAGTGCGTCCTTGCTCCATCAATGTTATTGTCAGATTTGCTGTTGTCCTGCCAGCCATTGTGTGGGCAGCATGTAGGATGTATAAGGATGTAGAAGCATGTAGGATTCCGGCCTGTTCGGTCAAAGATTAAACACATAATAGGCGCGTGCTCTGGCGAGCTCTATGGCCGCGTTTTTAATAACATTTCATGCCGTTCGGGCTCGAATCCTGAAGGTTCCTAACCCAGCCGAGCCGAGGCTATGTTCAGCAATAAATGAGCCGTTAAATGCTTTAAGTTGGCCGGGGCCAGGACAACGCAGGCTACACATGTGTGTGTGCTAGCCATTTTATTGCCGCTTTATTGTGGGCCAGCACTGGCGGGGCCTTTTGGCCAAGTTAAGCGTCATAAACGGGTTAATGACTTGGAAGTTGCTTTTAATACGAACAAAAAAAAAAAGAAAAAAATACGGAATGCTCACAATTTCTTTGTGGTAGCTGTTCTCGAGGACTTAAGTGTTTCCCAACTCCTTCTGGCAGCGTCTTTATTGCTGATCTGGGCCTCGCATGCCGCGTTCTTTATTGGCCCACGCCCAGGCCCGCTTTTGCCAAAAGCCATGCTTTTATCAATTTAATGTCGCTTGTTTGTTTTGGCACAGAGAAACCGCAATATGATTATTTTTTTATGGCCAATTTTTAATTTGTTTAGACACATATCTGGGGGTCAGGGGTGAGCAGTCGCTCTCCCTTATCGCCGCCTGTCAGTGGGAGCTCGAATTTGTTAGGCCTTCTTTTCGGCCCATTTTTTACCCTTCTTAAATGGTCAACCAGTTGCGTAGTTTTTTTTTCTCGCAGTTTACCACCTCTCTTAGCTCTCAATTGTTGGGCATTTCCGCTTTCTGTGGGTTCCCATTTTTATTTAACGCTTGGAATGCTGGGCGGGCTGGAGGTTAATGGCAGTGTGTTTGGGCATAAATATTTTATGAAGTCAGTTTTTGATTTATGTGTGGCTGTGGCAGGCGTTTAGGTGTTAATAGTTTCGTGCTGTTTGGCTAATGCCTGCTTTAGGTGTCCTTTCTCCTCTATCCAGTTTATATTCTCATAAATGTGGCGGCTGTGGAAGGTCTGTAATTAAACATAAATAAAATTAAATAAGTTAGGGAGAACCTAAAAATAATTGTTTATAAATGATGAGGTATACAGGGAGGTGTAAATATTATCTATTAAATATTAAGGAATTTAAAAGAGGCTTAAATTAAAGCACTATTTGATTAAAGTGTTTAAATTAAGTTTTCTGTTCAAAGACATGACTAGAATTATTTTAATTAAGACATTAAAATATTACTTTAAGAGAGTTCTATATTAATATACTTTAAACTATGATTTTATTTCAAGGATATGAGGTATTTTCTTTAGGACAAAAAATCCATAAGCTTACTGAAATATGAAAGAAAAACATATTAAAAAGAATCAAGCCATATTTTTCCTTTGATTTAAAAATTCGTTTATCATTTAAAATTTCTTTCCTTGAATTCTTATATAAAACATCTAAAAAAAAAGGTTTAAATTTGAATCTAATGTACAATTAATTTCGAGTCAAAATTAAAAAAAAACCTCCCCACTCTCCATGGAATTTCCCTTTTAAATCCTCACTTAACAATTCCAACCACAGCTCATCAGGCAGGCTATCTACCGTTGCAGGCCATTAAAAGATATCAAGCAATTCAAAACCATATTTGAAGAGACAAATTCATTTCATGTCTGTCTTTTTCTCAACACTCAAACCACATCCCCCGCTTTTTTATGGCTCACTTTTTATTTGGCTTTCTTTTCGTGTTTCTTGTGCCTCACGTGCACTTCATTTGGTAATTACCTCGGCGCCGAATGCGACATCGTTCTAAAAATTTGTCGAGTTAATGACAAAATGTTGGAAATTGCCAACGTTATAAAAGAGAAGGCAGTGAATAAATTTACACACACACCCACAGACACCGAGACAAGTGACGGCACACACAAGTGACGGCGGCAGGCAACTTCCGGTTGCCATTTGCATTGGTGGAAGCGGCAAAGTCACGTCGCAGCATTTTGGTCTTCGGTCTTCTTCCCATTTTCCGAGCGCCTAAAAGTGTGCAAAAGTTAATTTGATTTCGCTGTAAGTCAGACACACAAAACTAAATTCGCTGGGACTAAAAAAAGAAATAAGAAAACCCAAACGCGACGCCTTTGCCAACTCGGGCGAAAAATCAAAATTTCCGCACATTGCCTATTTTTCACCCAAGCTGTGTGTTGTGTGTCTGGAGGCAAATTTATTTGGAGTTTATGCACACGTATGGCTCCTGTCTGTCCTGTCCTTATGTCGGAGTATTTTTACCGAATCGTTTCTGCCTTCAATAGTCGCCTGATAACCTGCATATATACACATATATGTTTGTATATTTTTTTGAAGCAGCATGTGTGTTTCTTACACTGAGAAAATAAGTAACAGTGTTAAGCTTACTCTATAATAAATTTTTAGCAATAACATGTTCTTTTATCTATGGTTATTAATAGTATTATTTGATGTACAAACTGCCTTTAAAAATCTCTAACTTTAGGTGCTTTTATAATTATTCTTATCATTGATATTCATTATATAAAAATTTTAATTAATTAATTGGAATTTCACTGACACCTTTACCTATATTTTAAATATTTTATTTATATTTTTTCAGTGCTTGACTTAGCTAGTTTCAATCACGTGCTGCATGCCGCTGCCGTCATTCAATGTTGTCAAAAATTTATAGCAAGCAGCCGGCAAAATAAAGAAAAAAAGCAAACCAAATCGAGGTACATCTCTCTGGTACATACATCTAAAGAAATGAATAAAAATAAGGCATAAAAGCATGCAAATAAAATTAACAAAAAACGAAATACGAGCGGCATTTCCTGCACACAGTCTCCAACGTCCCCGCTTTTCCTTCATTTCATTTCATTTTTTTGTATATTTTATTCGTTCGACAAGTTGTTCAAACTTCTGAAAAGGTGTTCTGGAAATCTCTTTGAGCCAAAGTTGTTGGAACAAGTCGAGAATTCAAGTTTTTTCAAGAGAAATAAAGGCATGTTTCTACCATGAAATACAGGTAATAAATTAAGAACAATTTGACATTTAATTGGGAGGTATGGAAATGTTTGGCAAATTTATTTTAAATTTTTACTAAAATGATTTATTTTTGGCTTAAGTTACTTTAAAGAAATTATTGAAATTTAAGAGAATTTCAGGCCTGGAAGCAATAAAGAGACATTTGCGTTGCTGATTGCTCCCTCTGCCTTAATATAACAATTGCTGGCATATTTCCCCCCCTTAAATTTCTTATCCCATCGTCTGGGATTTTTCCTTTTAATTTTCCTTTAGCACCTGCATCCGCTGGTACGAAAATTCTCGCGTTTTCTTTGTTAGCTTTGGAGTGATAAAATTCAGTTAAATATTTCATGCAGGCAGCGGCGGCATCGGCGCATCATAAAAATCAATTTTGTACAGAATACAAGTGTATTTATTTATCTGCTTATTTTTTCGGGTGAATTTCGCTGGAAAATGAATTTAAAGAAATGAAATGAATTAAATTGAATTATGTCATAAAAGCGCGCAGACAGGAAAGCGGAAGGCGGCCGGAATCAGGCCTCAGTTGGCTGCCAATAATCCCATTTAGCTCCATCAAATTGTTATTGATTTATTATTTTGATAATGCAATTTCCCTCAGCTCCAACCCCCAAGTCCGGACCCAGACTGGGCCTGAATTATGAGCCGCAAATGGCGTCCAAACCGCGAATCCTGAAACGCTGAGCTCGAAAGAGCAAACGTGACCCGGACGGTGGCGGTCACTCAATGGAATGTCTGCGGTTTTTGGATGGGATTTGGTTTGGTTTTTGGTTAGCTTTTACGGTTACGGATTTGACAGACATCATATTGATCAGAATTGAGAAAGGAAGCAAGATAGAGATGGCTGTAATAAGTTACTTTGGGACAGCAGGGGGTATGGGAAATATTAAGGGTAGTTAAAAATTTGTTTAGGCGAAAGAACAATGTCGGTGGTGCTTAAATTTTTTCCACAGAAATTTTTATTTTATTTTTAACAAGAATTATTTTAAGATGAAAAAAACAGTGACGTAGGTAAGCTTTACATTTTTTCCAGCAAATTTGTATTATATTTAACAAGAAATACATAATAGTTATTAATTCTCTGAAACATATATATTTTATTAAACGATATTTCTCGCTTTCTCATCAAGTAGTAAGCCAATTACGGCTTGGAATTTATATACATATTTTTATAATACTGAAAACAACCTTTCAATATTTATTCCACCAGTTTCCCCCACTAAATATCACCCATTTTCCACTCTTTGCCGTTAGCATAAACATCAGACTGTCTCGCAACCCTTACCTTAACCAAAATGCAAATAACTCAACTAAAAATTAAATCGTGCATAAAAATAACTAAACGCAGCCAACTCGAACCGTTTACACTTGGAGAAAAGACCACAAAAACATACATAGTTTGGTCAGCCGCAAAGTTCCCCATGAAAGGCATGCACCGACTTCATAACCCTGACCCAAAGGATGGACAGCAGAGTCGTCTGGGAAGCTGGGGAAAAAAAAACTGTCATTTCGGGACTCGAGTCCTCAATGGGCCGTGCAGTGAAATGGTAAAGAGTAAATGGGATGATGGAAATGGGGGTAAGGACTTTCACCTATCTGCCTGCAGGGGCTTTTCACTTTTCCCCCCGCTCTGGTTAAATGATGTGTGCATTAATCCCTCCAACATGCTTTTCACATTTTTCTTTCTTGTTGGTTTCTTTTTTTTTTTTTTGAACGGTTCGCTTTGGTCCGGAGCCGTGTGAGCTGTGAGGCTCCATCACTCAGCTCCTCGGCACCTGTGACAAATGTTCTCTCGCCAGGTGGGCTGGCATTGGTTGGGGGTAACGTAGGCAGGTGCAGGGGCAGAACTACTCGTACAAGGTCATATATTTTCGTGTCGCTTTTGTTGCTTTGCATGCTAATGAAAAATTAAAATTTCCACTACAAAAACTGTGATTCATTAGGCTGGAGCAGTCAGGCCAGGCTGGGGCCAGGCCAGGCCAGGCCAGCAAGGCAGTCAGGCATTGCCGGTGAATAATAAATAAGCCCGCTGGCTAATTAAGTGAGGAGGGACTTCCTCCCTCCCTTTTCGGGCTCTTCCTACTCCTGCTAACCCCCTCCATTTGCATTATACTTTTGTAATTTACATAGCACACGTGTCCTGAGTGTGTGAGTGTGTCGTATCCTGTGAGAACAGTGCCTCATTGCAGGGCCCATTCGAGTGAAATGGCAATCGATGCACACAGGAAAAGTTGGGGGAAAATAGAGATTTAGTAGTTGGAAAAATGTCTAGGAATTTTTAAGATACTAAAATTAATTTATATAAACGCTCGAGAGTAAGCTCTGGCATATTTTATATGTTTAAAAATATATTAAAGATATTCCCATTAAAATATAGAATTATTAATTGTAAAATAAGACAAGAAAAGCCTTTTTCAATTTGAAATGACTAATTAATGCATTTAGAATAATTTTATAGCTTATTTTATTGAAAACTAAGATAATGTGATATTTGTTTAATGTTTTCTCAATCAAACCTGACATTAAAATATTTTATTTTATTTGAATATTGATTTTATATTTAAAAATGATTTAAAATCCATAAAACCAATATTATTTTACTAAAATTTTTTTTAGATAGTTCAAAAATAAAATTCCTCTCAGTGTACATTTAGTAGAAATAATAGAATGGGTGGCACCGGAGCTTATCCTGTGAATTAACCATGACCAGCAGCTGGGGCCCAGCTGTTGCCTAGTTGCTGCTACGTGACGTCAGCTGCTGGTAAGTTATGAATTATAAATTGTAATTCAACTTAATTAAATGCACACACACACACATATATATATTCGCATATGAAAATGCGGATATTTTTGGTGCAAGGCTTAATTTATGTTAGCGAAATCAGAGCCACAGGATTGCAGTTAATTTGCCAGCCGAACTTTATTTAATTTGGCCATCATTTGCTTTCCATTTCGACCGCATAACACAGCATCAATTAGCCATAAATTCTCATTAGGGCCAAAAGTACTTCCATAAATAAGGGACCGGAGGTGGGAATAACCAAGCGCCAGCAGTTGCAGATGGAAGGCCAGCCATCGCTCAGGCGGAAGGCGGCAAAACGAATATAATTCCCAGGCACTTCACACGCCACAAGCATTAGGACAAGACGCCAAAAACTGAAGAACTATGCTTATTAGGGTTACAATAGGAAAACCGGATAAATGAATAATACTACTGTTCATAGAAAATCTTTAAAATATTAATCTCTGCAGCATTTTCTGGGATTTTCAATTTAATAATATTTACCTATAAGTTTATTACTAAATCAGTTGCTTTTGAAATGTTTAACAGCATACAAAAAAATTTTTTTTAAATAAATCGTTGAGCAAATGAAGTTTTAAACAAGATTCTAAATAATATAAAACCTTTTTCTCTTAGTGCAACTACTGCACTTGAGCAATGGCTTTCTTGGGTGCCTAAAACGGATCATCCCCTAACAATTACAATTATTTCTCGTAGTTCCTGCCCGACTGGCCACCATTGGCGGTTGCGACGCATAAAAATCGCAGCTGTCAGTTCAAAAAGCCAAAAACTTCAGCAACAGCATCAATTTTCCACACGCCAGCGGATTTTTGCGCCACCAATCCGGCAAAAACTCCCACACACACCAGGCACACACGCCGAACACACTCATCCACAAACACACAATCGAGGAAGACATGTGAACGCAATTTTCACGTGCAAACTTTGCTCTTCCAAAAGGCAACAAACAAACGAAGCAAATAAACCAAGTGAGATGTGTGTGTGGGAGGCAATTGATTTATCCGAACTTGGGATACACTCTCCCAGGGGAAAAACTAGCTGCTAGTTGAGTGTGCGCGAGATATGGGGAAATCACGTCTTGGCTTTCAAGGATATTTATTACATCGAATGGCCATTAATTTGAATGAATTGATCAAGAAATTAGGGAGAGAAAATTTGCTTAGTTAGGGGCACTTGATTAGATTTAAATCTGGCTTATTAGCGGCAACTTCTTAAATTTAATTCATAAATATTAATAAATATTTGTATCTCCTTTTTTTATTATTTATTTTTATAAATAAATCAAAGGGAGAGCTGTACCTAATTGCAGGGCATCCCATAAAACAAGTGTAGCACTGCGGCGTGGCATAAGTTGGTGCAAATAAAGTAAAGTAAGCTGCACAATTTTATTTCGTGCGTTCAGGGGCTGTCAGCATTCCTGGGGGTGGATTTTCGGTGGGACTCTTCGGGTGCTGCCAGCTAATCTCAACAAACAAAGCGTGAAACTAACAATTCTGCAAATACAGACAAAACCGCACACCCGCACCCGCACACAAAGACAGGCGAACGGGGGCGGCTGGAGGACGGGGTGTTGTAATAAGGAACCGGGGGCGGTATGGTACGGGGACCAGTGGAAAACTTTGTCTTGCTCATTCGCGGCCCCAAGATGAAACTTTATTTCAGCGTGTGGCAGAGAGCTACGGCCATCGAATTTATTTTCTTGTCAGAGAGCTGAAAGCAGCGATGCCTCTTTGCCCTTTTTTCTGGTTGGAATTCTTTTGTCTGTGAGATTTTGAACGGTTCCAAAAGGATCATATTTAGGGAATACACATTTGGGAAGCCTATATAATATTTACTAACTTTTTAATTTTTTAAAAATATTTTTGATGAAGCTAAGAAGCTAAAATTATTTAAATTCCTAAGCATGAAGTAAAATATTAATAATTGAAAAATTAAAGAGAGAAAATCGAAATTGTTCTTAAAACTAACTTAATGGTCCTCCCATATTTTTAAACTTTTGTTTTAAACTCTTTGTCTATAGCTTTATTCCCTTTCCTTACTTGTTCCCATCCCCTCCCTGCCATCACTGCCTTAATACTCCTTCCACTTCAACACTTCCTCCTTTTTTTAAGCTACTCCCATTTAGGATTGGCGTTAAATTGGCAAGAGGCGATGGCTAAGCAAATAATGAACTTGCTAATTTGCCATGGTGGCGCTTGCCAACGTTCGTTCCTGCTGCTGCTGCGTGCAACATGGCGTATGAGCCATGTTCTGGCATAAATTACGCATACGCTGCGTTGCACATCTTAAGCGCGTTAAAGCATCTTGAACCGATGGAACCCAAGTGGCCAGGAAACCTTGGCTGGCTGGCTAGCAAGCCCAAGCAACAAGCGACTGAGAGGCTAAGCTCTAATTTTCTCACGTACTTGTAAATTTTGCGGAAAACCGCAACAAATTCACTTATAAAAGTAATCTAGAAAGCGCGTACGCAACCGGAAGCACGAAAGGCGCGGGAAACACAGGAAAAATCCAAGCTAAAAAGGGGGAGGCGGCACGAACACAGAAACCTAAAAACGGAAAACGGAGCCAGAAGCGCGGAAAAAAAAAGAAACAAAAAGTCGTCCCCGTCGTCGTTCGTCGTGTAAAGAATTGCGTTTGTCGCGACACGGCGACAACTTTTGCCACCGCGACGTGGTATGAAGGAGACGCTAAGGGTATGAAAAGGACGAAGGACTAAGCTTTAAGCGGCCTCCACTTTATCACAGATTTAAAACGAAATGAATGTAAGCACATTAAATGGCTTGGACTTGGACTTGGGACGCTTCCATTAAAGGTTCCTAGAAAAGATTTTACCCTCGGGGTCTGAGCAGAAGAGCGACGATGGCTTGTTTGCCTTGTGAGGGGAGGGGCGGCGAATGAAAAAGTTTCCAAATGCAAAGTTAGTTTATGGAAGGAAACAAAAAAGGATTTAATTGGAGAGCGATTTGTTGGGCGGTTAAGAACAAGACAAGTTGCTCTTATCATTTTGCTTAATTTACCAACCATTTGGGAGTAAGAAAAAAATGGAATGGAATGCCAGAAGCTAGGCACCCAAAGACTGTAGGGATTCATGGGACCTGTAAAACACAAATTAAATTAACTATGAAAATGGCTTTGGCAGAGCCTGTGAAACTTGTGGATTGTTAAATTGAATTTTGTAATATTTTCAAGTAGTTTTAGTACAAGTTATTTCATTTGGGCAGGAAATTCTTATGATTTAATACTTGAAAAATATGAATAAATTAAATAACTTTATGCCAAGTGCTGAATTAATTTATTAAATGGATAACGTACTTATCATCAAGCTGGGTAAATTATTTTCTGAAGGCCTTATTGTCAGAGCACATAAATTTAATTAATTAACATAGTAAACTCCACAAATTGAATAGGCTTATCCTGAGCAAAAATATCTCTAAATGACACGACAACTTACGGCTTATATCTGTCCAAAAGTTTTCGATTTTTATAAAAAGTTTTAGCCGCTTATCGGGGCTATTAGCCGAAATGCCATTTGTTGTGGCTTCCTTTGTGTGGATTATAAAGGAGAAGGAAGGCTGTGTGTTCTTTTTCTGCTAATTTCTTTGATATCTCCGCACAAAAGGCAAGCAAGCGCTTACAGCCACTGGGAAATCCTCAACCAAATGAATATTAAATAACCTGATAAAGTTGTTCCAAATTATTGCCCGCAGCACACGACCTCGGAAAATTCTCCTCCCTCTCCAAGAACCCAAAGGCTACATCTGCAATTAGAAAAACAACTTTTTTATGCTGTTCAACATTCGTTACAAGCGTTGAAAGTCTGAAAGTCGGTCGCAACAAATCCAATTTTCGGCAGCGCCAAAGAAAAAAGTTAAATTATCAAAAGAAGAAAATAAATTGTAGCTCGGGAAGCGAAAAGTTCGTTGTCTGGCACAGGGCATCGCCAAGGACAATGTCGGGAGTAAAGGCCATAGTCAAAACCCATTCCCCCCCAAGCTATGTGTCACAATTTTCCGGGACGGATACTTCATCGTTATTAGCAGTCTGATGATGGCTGGGAAAAACAGGGAAAGTTTCTACTTGCTTCTCGGCGCGAGATGCTTTTAATAAACTTTTACTTGGCATTTGCCATTTGGCATTTATGCAAATTGCAAAACCACACAGCCACGCCAGAAATATTGAGTGGAAGGGCGGCCAATAACAACAAATTTCAATTATGCCATCAAATCTATTTAGGTGTATAAATATTTGGGAATTTTCCGGTTCCCCTTGCCTCGCTTGGCCTCGCCTGGCCCCGCCGGAATTGCGGCGTGTAATTTACAGATTTTCTTGTTAAGATTGTGGCCAAAGTTTTGTGCCTCCTCTGCTTCGCCATTGTTCGTAGTTTTTTGGGCCATAATTGGACCCAGTCAATAGGCCCTCCCTACACATAAATTTCCCACTGAATATTTTACAACTCATTGTTGGTGTTTGCATTTGTGACTGCGTTAAATTGTGGCCTGATTTGATTTCATTTCCATTACACTCGAGTCGAAAATAAGCTCTTTTGCCTCCCTCCCGAGACTCGAGAGACTTTTTCAAGTTCATTAACAAAGAGGAAGACGGACTCGAGCGTTGGGTGTTGGGCAAATTAATCAATTATGCGAGTGTGCCGAGTGTGTGGCTTGCGTGGGTGCCAGTGCCGCCTGGCAATTTGGTTAATTAATAAAAATGTTAACAATAAATGAGGGCTTGACAATGAATAGGGCTTTTATACATAGGAATTTACGAGATTGTTTTTATTCACAGGTTAAATGTGCTTCTAAATAATATATTATTTCTTCCTTAAGTAACATTAACTAACTTAGTAAATATCTCCTCTTACAAACTCCCTGAGGACTCCGTATTATTGAAATACAAGCCAAGTTGATTAACTAAATATCTGGTAAATATCTCCAGTTACCACCCATAAGTACCGATATCTCTGTCGAACACTCCAAATCGCTTTTGCCACTCAAAGAAATCAATCATAGCAACACTTGGGTCATTCATTTCCACATTCCAATGACGACCACGGCCCTTCCTATTTGCCAGGATATGTTCTCTGGTCGTCCTGAAGTGCCTGGGTCATTTACTTTATTGATTACAACTTTCTCTTGTTTCCCATAGCAAAATACAGAAAAAAAAGGAAGGAAAACCGAGAGAACAACAGCAATTTGAGTTCAGCGTGGCAGCAGATCCACAATAACTGGCAGGATATTCCCACCAGATGATGTCAGGGAAGGGGGCTATGGTTTCCTCGCACAAAAAGTTGCCACAAAAGTAGCCTTGATTAAAGCCGCTTTATTCCGGGAGAAGAGATAAAGGAACTGAATTGACCTGTTCGGCCTTTTGTTATTCTTTTTTCTGTTTTTTTCTGTAATGGCGGGGAATGCATAAATAAATTTTCAATTCACTTGCATGTCTGGGCAATCACTACAAATAAATAAAGCGTAAACCGAGCACCAAGCACCGAGAGCCGCATAAAACTGTCATAATTTATGAAGTTTATCATTTGGTTTCTGGCTTGTGTTTTTATATATTTATTTATTTGTCAGGGGGCACACCCAAAACGCATTTGTGTCAATTTAAATTTATGTAAACATAAAATGGCCAGCCAAAAAAATATCAAGAAAAAAGAAAAGGAAGTCGTCCTGTGTGAGAGATGTGGTCCTTTTACTTGGATATCACATTTTTCATTCGTTGATGGTACTCTTTTTTTTTGGGAAAATGGAGCATTATTTGTTCGTGATGAAAGTGGTATTTTATTCGGAATTTTTTTGTTAATAAGAGAATATTTCTATTTTTATTAAAAACTTGTGTGTTATTCTTTGTGTAAACACTTCAATTAAATGATAAAACAAATTGTTTATGAATGAGTGAACAATTAGTAACTAGTATCTAATAATAACTAGTATCTAATAATAATAATAAGTATCTAATAATAAGTAACTAGAAACTAGATGAAGGTAACGAATAATATATGAATATTTGACGGAAAATAATTATTATAATTTAATCAGAATTTATTTACCATAATTATCAAGTATATTTCCAAAGCAACCACTCAAGAAGGGCATTCGAAAATCCTTAAGTGAAAGGCACCAAAAATCCCGCCTTCATGGTTATCCTCTAGAACGGCGGCGGCGGCGGCTCCTTCTTATTTTTTTCCTCCTTATGATTTAATGCGCGCGGCACGCCGTGACGTTCACTTAGGCATGGACAACACAATAAAACTCCACAACAGCCAGAGGAATATCAATATGAGCAGGAAACGAGGGGCGAGTCAGGGAGAGACGAAGGACCAGGGAGGCCAGCAGGATACGCTTTTCTGGGCCGCCTGCGCACTTTTGACATTTCATTATCCTGTTAAGTATTCAAAAGTCAAGCAAGCCGAGGCACCGGACGAGGACATGAAGAGGGACACAATAACAGGTCCTGAAACGGAGCAAGGGGAAGGACATGTCTGGGCCATGGCCAGGACATCGGGCTCGGCCAAGTCCTGCTGCGTTACCAGCTTATCATTTATGCCAAACGCGTACTTTTTGGCTTTTAGTCGCAGCTCCTTAGCGCGCTGCCTTCTGCCATTTGTTTTGTCTGCCCGTAATGCCATGCGGAATTGCCTTTGTGTCCTTGCCGTTTATGACATTGTATTCGAATCTCATCTCTCTGTGCGTGTGTGCGCGAGTGTGGGTGGTGTATAAATTACATTACATAACAAGCAATATAACAAACGATAACAAACACCTTGCCGCAGCCTCGCACACACAGGGAGCAACAAGGAAATGACAATGAGCAAATATGAAAGAAAGGAAAGGTAGCACAGGAACAGCAGGAACGGAAGAAAAAAAAAAAAACAATTTAATAAAAATGTTTCAACGATTTCGATTCAGCGGAATCGGCTTTATGGTCTGTCATTTGTTTATGCCAAATGTTAATGATGGTTCGATATCTTTCTTGCCTTTGGGGTGGTTCATATGAGCGGTCTTATGACTTGGCTTTGGTTTTTGGTTAATTTAATTTAATGTTTTGCCTTCTCGTGTTTTTTTTTTTATCTGTGGGATATGGATTTAAGCTGCAAATATTTAAAATCGTGTAACTCAGCGATTTAATATCAATTTTTCAAAGAAAATATAACCATAAAAAGGGTATTTGATTCATTTTAATTCCAACGAATTTATGTTTAAATAAACTTTGTATTTAATTTTTGCAAGCATTTTGTAAGCCTTTGAAAATTTTATTAGAAATAAAATCAGTGACCATTTATTGTCTCTTAAATTAAACAATTTCCTAAGCCGCAAAAAGCCAGTTAAAATCCTCTTTAAATTCCTTATTTTATTGGAAAGAAATCTTAGGGATTTTTAGCTTTAATTAAATTCAATTATAAATTTATTTGCCTGATAACAGCCATCTCCCCAATTAGAGTTCTTTTCGCTTTAATTTAATCTAAGATCCTTGCACTTGAGCACGTCTTGGAAAATCTTTAATTGTCTGTTGACTTCACAGTCAAATTAGACAATCGATTGAACCGCAAAAAGTCAATTAAAATCATCAGAGAGAAATCGCCAGCTAAATAGTGCTCTTGAGCAATTTATTTGCACTCACACACACACTCCGCTGGCCTTAAGTCCCAGAATCCCGGAGATCTATGTCTCTCGAACCAGTATCTCAATAAAGAAATCAGTGCCACCTCCCGGCCACTGAAAAGTGTGTGGACTCGCAATATAAATTCCATTTCATTTCATTTTCCTTGCAGGCAGGCAGGGATCCACCGGCAGGAGCAGGAGCAGCCAATGCAACCTGCACAGCAGACATCATTAGACGTGAATAGCAACCACACGTGAGTAACTCCGGGGGCGCTTGACGCCCACGGACAAACACAGACTATATCGACACTATATATCTCGGACATGTGTCGGCCATCAACTTATGCAATCAACGATTTGGCTTTGACCGGGGCAAACTTACTGAGACTTACTGAGACTGCGGCGCAGACTGAGACTGAGTCTGGGTGCTATGTAAACTAGGACCAAAGACGATGGCGATGGGCGATGGCCCAAGGAGCCGGAGGAGCGTTCCGGACAAATGTTTATTTAAGCATAAAGCCACGTACGCCCCAGCACACACAGCATAGCATGTGAGACACTGAGAATATAACTAGTTAAGGGAACAAGTTTTGGATTTTATAAGAAGTTTTAGAAAGGATTTAAATTGAAAATTTTATTTAGATTTTTAGCTAATAAAATAAGTCATTAATTGCAGGGAAATCAGGGAAATTCTTAACAATTTTAAATCAATTAAAATGGCATCTAAAAGTATGCAATAAAATATTTATCGGCTCGAATTTAGGGTAATTTGATTTGGTAAATTTTTGTAGCATTCCTTTAGGCCGCATTTTAAATGATTTTAAAACCAGACTAGTTTCTTAGACGCTCCTTTAAATAGTATTCGGTGTTTAAATTGTTTTTGAGTTGAAATATTTTAAGTTAAGGGATTACAAAATTTAATATAAATATAAAATGTAATATAAAATGTATTCTTCAAGTGTACACATACTGCTCTTTAGTGTGTGTGCTGTTTGGAGCTATGTACTTAGGCACAGCTGTACTTGCAGTCCATGCCTGGTAATTACATACAGACTCAGGGGCCAGGACTCCTGCCAATCCGCACTTTGTCCTCTTCGTTCCATTCCCCCTTTTGCTCCTTGCTCCTTCGGGCGGCTGGATAAATATTTGGTTTAACCTTTTTTTCCTTTTGTGCGGCTTTGGCTTCGCCGCCGTCCGCTTTGTATTTGCCTTTGGTTTTATGGCAGCGCCTGTGTCACTATTTCATTTCGATTTGAGCCGAGTTTGCCGCAGTCCTTAGCCAGATTTGTATCCTTAATTTATTTGTTTGCGATTTCCCTGATATTTTGTAATTGAGTTTTTCCTCCTCTTTTTTTTTTACACTGATGAGGGTAAGGCTCACGGAAAAAATGACAAATGTTGAGAGTTGAGTTGGGAAAATATAAAAAACCAGCAGGGATGGGGACAAGGCAAACTGTTGATATTCATTGGACAGGACACGTCCACAGTCCAGGATATATTTATACCGGAGACTGGGAGTGTGCGTGTAAGTTCAAGTTCCTAGGGAAATGTGTCCCCCGGGAGGGGGGGCCAAGGAATGTTGGAAATACTCAGCGTCTTAATTTATCGTTATGAATGAATCACTTCGCGTTAGACTCTGGCGGGACACGTACCTCTGGCGACAGGATATACTCTTTTGACTTAATTTGATTTCACCCGAATGAATTTCAATTAGCTGCAAATGAAATTTACGCTAAGTTAAGTGATTCGTAGCAAGATAAAAGGCTTTTTCCGGCTATGTAGTTTGCCTTTGTGCCGGGTGACATCTTAAATTGGAAGGAAATTTCACTTTCTTCTCGTTGGCCTTTAGATTGATTATAATTTCTATCTGGGGGGCAGGATCTAACACGGAGCTTACCCTAGTTTCATTGATTCCATAGTGAGCCTTTGTTAAGCAGCGACACTTAACCGTGTCTGGCCGAGATTTATAGAGCTCCCTGAACCCACTCTACACATCCTTCAGATGAAATACCTTATAGTCATTCCCCAGCTTGCTTGTTAGTTTTCCTGTTGTTGTTGTCCTCCCCATAGTTGATTGATTTCTGTTTTAGCCAGGCCAAAACGGGCCAGTCTAAGCCCACCCCGCGCTAGTCTGACAGGATATTGACGCGCAGTCATAAATAAAAACACTCAGATATTCATGCCAATGATTCCTTGTATTTTTTTCTATTGCCATCTCTCTGTATTGTCTGTTGTTGTTCATTGAGAGAAGCCTGCGGCAAAAGTCCTCATGCCACACACACAAATTGTATCACTTAATATTTGTGTTCCCCTTTTTTTTTACACAATAAGAAATGTAATACAAAATATCGATATAGTTTAGTATGGTTGGTTTATGGTACGGCTTATAAATATAATAAATAAATAAAAAAATATAAATATATAAAATAAATAAAATAAATACTAGTGCAGATTTAAATTCTCACGTTATCTAGTAACTAAAGAGAACCATTTTAGGATCCAAAATGTGCTGAATTAATATATAAAGTAGAAAGAAGATTTGAAATCACTTAAAAAGCTGTCTAAAAGTAGGCAACAAAATCTTATTTTTAAGATTAGAACACTTTTAAAGTTTAAAAAAGTTTTTTTATTTCCCTGCATATCTGTAGGGCCACAAATGTGCAGAAATATCATTTAACGCTAAAAAATCGTTTAAAATGTTGCCTTAAAGTATGCAACAAAATATTTAATCCTATTCTGGTTCATATGGCATACTTTTGGAGCTCTAAAAAAAGGTTTTTTGCTTTCCTCTCTTTTTGAAATGCGCTGAAATATTATTTAAAGCTGAAAAAGACTCAAAATCATTTTAAAATGCTAGCAAAAAGTATAATACAAAACCGCAGATCTGATTTTAGCTCACATTGCATACTTTTGGGATTACTTAAAACAGATTCCCTTTTCTGTAAGCTCTACTTTAATCATTTTTCCCAGTTTATCAGTGTTGCATGTTGATGTTGCCTGGTTTGGTTCCATTTGCAGTTAGAGAATGAGAGTGGGTTTCGGGTGAGCGTTTTGTTGATGATTTGCAGGTTCTTTAATAATTGATGGAATGACAGTCCTTCGATGTGTCAGCATTGTTGTCACGCGTTGTTATCATCCCGATGAGAGGCCTCAACACTGCGCGATGATGGCGTTCATCATCATTATTATATTGTCATCGCTGACAGCGGTCGTTGGCATCCTCCAGAGTGTGCCCTGTTGTGTGTCATGTTGTATTTTGTGTGTGTTTTGAATAATAAGATGCTAACGTTGCAATCCATCCGCTTACACACGCACACACCCTTGCCCTACACCCACACCCACTGCGGCTTATGAATGATGAGCAGTCAAACAATCAGCTTTTGCCCCCTCGAGGATTCAGGATTTATACTGATTTACACATAAAAATAGGCAGAAAAACCAAAGCAGTCAGGCTAATGCCTCGCCCATTATGGTAAACTTCAAAAATTAAACAAGATTAATTTGTTGGCTCATTTAAAATGGCTTAACAATATCATTAATTTCAGGGACCGGAAACCAGAAACCAAAGTAAACATATTCAGGCGGACAAACATGGCTTAAAGCCGCTTTAAAACCATCGAATTATGAGGGGGTGTGTCTGTCTGCCGGATCATTAATCAATTTGCGGGCTGAAATGGCCATTTAAAAAGGTCATAAAATCCTGTCAGCGTAGCCACAACTTCAAGTCAGATTTTTGCAAGTCTATATATGGATTTGGGGTACATGCGGAAAATTTTACTAAAAAAGGTTTATAAAATGTTTAATTATTATAAACTTTTAAGGGAAAATATTACCTAACTTTCACTACAGACTTGATCTTTAAATATGATTTCCTAATAATTATACGTAATTATTTGGGAAGTAATTCCTTCGTATCTTAAGGGTCTTGTACCATAGTTTAATCTTTATCTCAAATATATTTTTAAAGGTAAAAACGAATACAATTAATGCAGTTCTACCTTTCTAGAATTCTAAGGTTTTCTTTTTCAAATATTATGAGCTAAAGAAAATATATATTTTAGGGCAAACTTATTTTTTCCGCATGTAGGTCAAACTTTGCTTTTTTTGGTGCATAATTTGGGGGTCCTGTGAGCAGCGCAGCCTGTGAGCTAGTTCCTGTTTTGTTGTTATCTATTCATTAAATTTAATGATATAGCTCCCCAGAGGTGTCCCATCCTGTTCTCTGTTTTGAAATCATCAACTTTACTTGTGCAAGAACCCTGCGGCAAACATTTTTTAAACGCTTTCAGCTGGCACAGACTTTTCCTTCTCCTCTTCATCTTGCTCTTGCTATTCCTTTGGCTTTTTCCCTGCTCATTTCCGAAGTGACACACACAATTTGTGCCCCGTTCGCCCTCGGGCTGAATGGGTTGATGGTGTATCGCATGTATGGGTTACTATATATGGGTTAGGTTGCGAGTGGGTTTTCTGCCCCCTTTCATCATAATTATAAACACAAAACAGACAGCAGGATGGATGGGTAAATGGATGGGTTTTCACTGAGGGGAAGCGTCTCTTGTTCGCCACCTCCTTGCACTTTTTCCATTTACCATTTGCCATTCAAGGCATTCGAGGCGGAGGCGGAGGCGAGCAACATGTGGCAGTCTCTGTACATTTGTATATGTATGTTGGCCCACATTCGCCTCTCGCAATTAACAGATCAGAGCGATTCATCTCCAGACTCCATCCATTAAGGGGGGCTCTCGTCCAGGACCAGTGATTCCTGGGCCCGTCTTTGTTAACCAGTCTCATGCGCCTCGTTGGCTTTTATTATTATCGTTGACCAGAGCTGGCAGAGTTTGTATTTCTTTTTCTGCAAAAGAATGTGCGGGAAAAATAAGGTTTTTCACTGGATTAAAGATTAAAGATTTTTTTTTTGTTAAAACATTTTTATTTTAGGTTGTTACTACAAAGGGATATGTTTCTATCCTTAAAAATATTGTTTAAAATATTTTAAACACTAAATTACCAAACTTTTGAAGCTCTATTTAATGGGTTAAATGTATAGAATAATTTAATCAAAGTTTTCTCAGTTTCTGATTTTGTTTTCCTATATTTCTAATATTTTTAAAAATATTTTAGCCTATTAGTATCTCAACTTGCTTCCTGCCACCACTGTCAACGACCTTCTTGTGCCATTTCCTTGTCCATGTGAATGTCCCTGTGTCGATTTGCATTTCACATTTACATTTCCCTCGTCATCGTTCATTGTAATTACGATAATTACGACAAGGACTGGGCGGGGGATAGCTCCTTGGAGCGGTACCTTAATGAAGCCGCATTCAATGCAGTCCTCTGATGCAGTCCCCTCTCTGCAATCCAATGGGTGTTCCACATGAGCGATGGCCACTCATCCGTCACTCCAACGTCCAATTTCAATGTCCTCGTTCTTCTCGTCTTCGTCGTCGTCGTCCTGTCCTGTTTATCCACTTAGCAGCCCACGGACCTCGTGTCGTTAATTGAAATCTTTCGCATTAAGCCGCAGGACTCCTCCAGCTTCCTCATCCTTCGTTCATTGCTTTTCCTGCTTTTCCTCTTTGTAGCCCCGGTAGCCGGGGCTCCGCGTATTGTTTTTGTTATTAAAGTTTAATTAAATACCTTTTTAAAAATGCTCACGCATGAGTGGAAAATATTTTTTAATGAGCTTTTGCGCCTTTTGTGTGCAAAATGAAATATAAACGCCATGGCGGCGAAGTGGCCCACACGGCGTATGCGTGTTTTTCTTAGCCATTAAAAAGCGCGTAAATTGATTGCAAACAAAGCGGGTAAATACGCATACAAACACCTCGGAAATAATTAACACTCCCAGGCGTAAAAGTTGCAGCCATAAATATATCAGTTTCCATGTTTTTCAATATACAAAAGGGAAATATAAAAGGGAAATATATTTTTACGCCAGAAGTGTTAAAATGCTGACGACTTAAGCCCAAGGGATTTCGCAACCCCAAGGTATTTCCAGATGGAAATTATTAAATGCCATCATCCGAATTAATTGCACAGGTAACTCGAAGAGAGAAAAAGTCTGCTTCTGGCAAAAAAAAAAAATCAATTAGCTTTATTATTGAGTGAGGAATTGTTCAAGCATTTAATACCTTTATATTTCACTCTCTTTAAACAAAAGAACTTTGAAGTGGCAACAATTGAAAGCAATTGAATTTGTTTTGTTTGGTTTGCAGTAAAATTTGATACATATTGATCTTTCATTATGAAATAAATGACCAATTAGCAGGGAATCACTTAATCAGATCATTTAAATAGCAAGTTGAGTGTTTGATGAGGGAAATAAGTATAATTTGTAAACTTGACAAAGGAATTAAGATTATTAAAGATAATTTTTATTAAAATAAATGCAAACCAATTTAATTGCAATATGAATTCAACATTTTTGCCTTTGGCAAGGTCAGTCTCTCTTATTATTCACCTGTTTTTTGTGTTCCTTTGCTTGTAATAATTTTGCATTTATTTTTTCTAAGGGAAGCATAAAATTAACAAGAAATAAAAACCTGTATAAATATTTATAAAATTACTAGGCACACAGATAAAATTTTTACAAGTACCTGCCTCGGATTAATTATATAGCTTGTCTACACAAAAACTTCTACAGTCTGTGTGTAATATAATTCGCAAAAATACTTGTAATATTAAAGGCCAGACTTTCAGGTCTGTTTGGGGGCTTGAAAATCTCCCTGAAAAATGGAAAATGTAGTAGAAGGAGCGGAAAGCTGAAATGCAAAACACTACCGTAACCATGGCCGTTGTCGTAACCATTAGCCGTAACCAAAAACCGAGCCAGACACTGAATTGACCTTAATAAACCGCCTTGGTCTTTTTTTTATTTTTATTTTTATACCTATACGTTTTATATATATTTTTGGCTGCTTGTATTAATTCCGAGTTTCTCTCGTTACAGAAAATGCTGATACTGCTGCCGCTGCTGGGGATTTTTGGTAATGCTCTCGTTGCTGAAGTCGAGGCCAGTCTGAGTTTGAGTCTGGGCTTTAAGGCCATCAAAGTGAGTGTTGAAAGCGAAAGCGAAGCAGCCATTGAAATCTTTTATGAATGCCATTAATGCCATCTCTTTTTTCCTAATTATGCAATCCCATTCCCATTGGTTTCTTTCCCTCGGATCAGTTGCCCAGGCATCCCAATCCGGGTAAGTCTCTCAGGATATCGAAACGCTCAACGATTTCAAATCATTGCGTATTTGCAATTTGCAAGTACGAAGTTGAGTTGAAGAGGAAGATATCCGAATTACATTTACTGTGTGTGCTTCATTAATCAAAGAAGGTCCTGACGCCATCATCACCATCAAGTGGGAGTAAAAAGTGAAGCTTCCTTAAAGTGCAACAAAAAGCTAGAAGGCAAAAAACAGTTGAGATTTCTTGTGGCTGCGACCAAGAAGTTAAATTAAATTTTCTGTTTTTTACTACAATTTGAATGAATAAGTATTTGGGCAGTAATTTTGAGGTAAAAATAGCAAGGAAATACCTCAATCTTATGTGAATATTTACTATTATTTGGTGAATATATAATAAATAACGAGAAAGAAAGCTATCTTCGGTAAACCGAAGTTTGTATACCCTTGCAGTCTGCAATTGGATAATTGAAATTCGATCCATTTTGGTAATGTTAAAAGAAAAATGTCAAATTATGTAAATTTTTTAAATTTTACATTTTACATGTAGAGTTTTACATTTTCATATAAATCGACCGATCCCTTCTATGGCAGCTATATTATATAGTTGTCCGATCTTAATGAAATTAAAACCGTAATTCTAAAACTATAAAAAACGACAATATCTCGAAATTTATAGAAATTCGTTGAAAACAGAGAAGTTAACATTTTTTTACATTAATTTCCCCATTATTTCTATGGCAGCTATAAGATATAGTGGTCCGATTTCGGCCGTTCCGACATATATACTGCGTGCTAATGAAATAAGACTATGCTGAAAATTTCAGCCCGATAGCTCAAAAACTGAGAGACTAGTTCGCGTAGAAACCGACAGACGGACAGACGGACAGACTGACAGACGGACAGACAGACGGACATGGCTAGATCGACTCGGCTGGTGACGCTGATCAAGAATATATATACTTTATGGGGTCGGAGATGCCTCCTTCACTGCGTTGCAAACATCATGACAAAATTATTATACCCTCTGCAAGGGTATAAAAACATTACATTATTGATATTACATTATGGATATGTTTTGTTAAAAAATTAGTGAACGAGATATAAGAGACTCCAAAAATGACTAAATGAGCAAATATAAATAGTTTATGATGTACAAAGGTTTTAAAAAAAATCCCTAAACATACATAAACATAAATAAATACCTTTTCATATCATATTTTCCTTTCCCAGAATCTTTAAGCCGTGAAAATCCATTTTTATTACTTGACCTTTCTTTCTCCTTTTATAAAAAATTCCCCTAAAATCACAGCAAAATTCTCAGAAAAAAACCTTAAAAAAGGGAATACATAATTTGATGGACACAATAGATGGGCCAGAAATTTCATTAAAACTTGCAGCAAGGAAATGTTTTTTTCTGTTGTTCCCAATTCCAATTGCTTGTTCGCTTTGCCCAAAAAAGTTGAGGACTCTCCTCTCGCTTCCTAATATTGATTGTGCACCTCTGTATAACCAGCAGGATCCTGGATTTCCCGGCTTAGCTTAGATATCCCATCTCCTGGGAAATATCCACACAAACACACACACACGCCGGCTAACTAACGAGTAAAGTGATTTTAATGGTTTTATGTTCGATTCGTTTTCTTCGCTTTTTTACCCCTCGACCACGACTTCGAGTTTTTACCAATTCGCCCCCGACATGTGCCATTTTCCAAGCTCTTTCCCTGCTTTTCAATGCTTTCAATGCACAAACACACACATGTTGTCGTAGAAAGCTGTTCAAAATTAAACAGCAGCAGCAGCGGCAGTCCGAACTGTGCCAGAAACTTTTCGTTTCGATTCGATGCGATTTCATTCGAGGGCGTTACAACAAAAATCCAACCAATATCGTGCTCGCTCTATATTATATGTATTTTATATTTTTTATATTTTTTTGCCTTGTTTGAGTCAAAAGTTTTGAGTCAAATGCCAATACAGCTTGTGTGTGAGAGTTCGGCTTGGACCAAAATAAAAGTTTTGCCGGCCAAACGGAGCAGAGTTCCCCGGCGGCCATCGCACGTAGTCCTGCCCCAGGACATCTCAATGCCCCACACGTTTGTGTGGCATCCATGTCAGGCAGAGGGAAAAACTATTGAAATCACTTGGCCATGTCCTATTTTTATGGTTTTAAATATCTTTTCTGTCCTTAAAAGTACAAGATTTCAGGTATCTCAAGGGTTTTTAAGTATTACAAAATTTTGAAACCACTTTCTTGACAACAACTTTAAGATCCTTGTAAGATTTTCCACTGTGCACCCAAAAGACTAAGTTGCATTGTCCAGGCGGTGCCGGAACAAGTTTATTTAAACTGTAGAACTTGCTCTTTATGCCTTAGAAAGTTTACCAGCAACACAAAAAATGCTGAGACTCTGTGAACTTGGCCCAAACATATTTGCGAATACGTGAAGCAATGAAGAGCTAGCTCCTTCGCACAAACAAGCCAGGAAAAGTTCACTTCGAATGAGTTGCAAAGATTAGTCCTGGAACATATCATTTGCAGGCGATGCCAAGGAATGCCCATGGTCATAAAATTTGCAAAAAACTTTCTCACAGTAAAAGTTGCCAAAGGGAAAGCCATTTTACAAATTCCTTTCAATCATAGAAGCTGGGATTTATGTGTGTGTGCTTTCTGTATTAAAAGTAAACTTTAGCCAGTTATCTTTACATTCCTATTTTATTTTAATTAATTATGGATTATTTACATTAAAAAATTCAATTTTAATTCACCTAAAATCTTCTTGAATTTATCTTTAGCTTGTTGCACTTGTTTTTTCTTTGCCCATCTTGGCCAAAAACATATCCTAGGGCCAGGTCACAATCTTTGGTACAGATTTTAGTTTCTGAAGTGGAATTGGGAACAATTTTCAGCCCTCAATCACATGTGTGATGATGATGATGTTGTGTCCCAAGCAAACACTTGAGCTACGAAAATTGCGCATACGCAGCATGGGCCATGGTTTCTTTTTGCGAACTTTTTGTTTGGCGGAAGGACTACTTTTGCCTATATCCAGGCGGAGAGGGCACTCAAAACTTGTCGCACACGCTCGAGTGCTGTAAATCTTTGCACAAAATAGAAACTTTATTTGGTCATGGTCATCAACGACTTAAGTAAATCTAAAACTCTAAGTAAAACAAACACTCCACGGCTAGAGAGTCCGAAGGCAGGGCCTTGCAGAGGCCGCATAAAACAAATAAACTGCGAACACGTGACCCCAAAATGGTGATGACCCCCAGCAAAGAGGACACTGGGTGCACCGTCATCGGAAAGGGTAGAGTTCATTTAGAGTTTAGGTGGGCATGTATATATATATGTATTATGTATATATCATGTAGCCAGGCAGAGAGACATATCTGAGACCCCTTGAGTGCGCTTTGCCGAGCATCTGAGGGCCTTTAATGTTGTCAACGAGCGGCAGATAAAAGCGCTCGCATTGCACATTCCAGCGTTCACTTCCGTCTTCACTTTGGTTCAAAGGATAGGAAGGGTATAAGGTATATTAGATCAAAGAGAAGTTGATACTTAAAAAATATATAATAAATATATTGTAATTTTAGCAAAAAATTTATAATAAAGAATTCTAAATTCTTAAAGAAAAATCCTAATTTAAAAGGAGAAGGCAAATCATCATATTATTACCCATAAAAGTCTAGAAACATTTTTTTATAATTTATTTCCTTGATATAAAACAGAGATATCTCTCTTATTAGTAGATTTACCTTAATTTTAATTACTTAATGCCAAGTGTATGTTTCTTCTTTAATTACCTGCCACTTATTATTTCCTTTACTGTATTTAAGAGTATATAATCTTCATTAAAACTCTCACTAAAACTTCCCTGCCTTGTTTTTTTCCTGAGCTCGATTCGTTAAGGATAAGCGATTCGTTCGCTCACACAAAACATCCTCACAGGTGCATGTTCGAAAATGTCCTTGTGTGCGTGCAAAAGGATTTCTTACACCCACCTAAGCACACCCTCAGTTTGCAGACATCTTTGCTGAGAGTACGGAAAAATACATTAAGAAGATTGCACTTTCGAAAATGACACTGGGTCGCTGAGTGTGTGTGTGCATGGTAGGGAAAGGACCTAAATACTCGTACTTCCTACTTCCGGCATAGGGTCCTAGGCTCCTTGGCGACTTTTCAATAATAAACGTAAATTGCTAATGTCATAAAGATGCGACAACGTGCCCATATTCATTACAATCAGCTCGCAATGCCAATTTTCACATTAACCATTGATGCCAAATGAATGATGATGCTAGAAGACGAGGTCTCCTCCCTGCCTTGGCAGTCACGTCGCCACGTGAAATCAATTCAAAGTGGAAAAGTACAGGGCACGTACCCGATCTCCCACAGAAACATACAAGTGGTGGGAAAAGGAGAAGGAGCAGGTGCAGGAGGACTTCTCCCCGGGTCCCGGGCTCTTGTGAGCTAACAGTGCGATTGCAAATGCCGAGTAATTGTGATTGGCGGCTACACACACGAGTTTTTGGCCAAGACAAAACAAGGTACAGCCACAAAGGAACCTGTGGAGATAGAAACCAGTAACAAAAACAACTGAAGGGCACTAAGGAAAAATTCTAAGAAAATTAGGTAACAAGTAAATTGCAAAGGAGTTGTTTGGAGAATTGAAAACATTAAATTAGGTGCCGAAAAATAGGGCACAAAAATGGAAAAAGTCAAAATGTTAAGCTTTTTTAGAATTTTAAGAATATTAGGAAACAAATCAATGCCAAAAATTTTAAAGGATTTGAATACATTAATTAAGGTGCCTAAAAGTATGCCACGAAAAATTAAAGCATTTGAAAACAACGATTTCTGATGTTAATTAGTAAAGATATTTAAAAAAATATATATTCTAGAACAAGTAATTTAAATTAATTATCCAAAATACTTGCCTTAACTCATAATTTCTCAATTTCTTTACATAACACTCCCAAGAATTTTCCTCTCTGTCTAAAGAAAATCTTTTCCGGCAAAAGCAAACTTTGGCTCGAGCTAATGGCATGCCATAAAGCAGTGGCATTTGTCAATATCAATTTTGATGAGACACGAACGCAAACGCAGGTCTATTGTTTGCTTTCTAAATATGCGATTCTAGCGAAAATTTATAAAAAATACAGCACACGGCACACTGACATTAATTGGGTTCCCATTCATTGGCATTGCACATACCACATACCACATACGACATGTATTACGCATTTGATGACATAAATTAGCTGGGAAATGAAACGAAATGAAATGAAATGAAATGAAATGAAATGAAATAATAAACAAGTCAGAGGAGAGAAGCGAGCACTGATTGCCAAAAAGGACTCCAATGGTAGGGCAGAATGCCGGAAGTTCCTTTCATTTTAAGGGGCACTCACAGTACACAATTTGCTTCGGAAATTTTGCTACCAACCTCTACAGCATTTTCATGCTCATTTAACTTTTGTATTTTCTATTTTTTCTATTTTTTCCTGGTCTTCCTCGTCCTGTGCATGCAACGATTTTTCGGTGACAACAATGGGTACCCTGAACGCCTGCTGCTCTTGGATCCTTGGATTCCTATTCCGGTTTTGCCTGCAGCCAATTGCAGCGTGGGCAACACAACATTCGCACATGGAGTCACATTTAAATTGGATTGTAAAACTCAATGCGTTTGCGAGGTGAGTTTGCTGGGGGCGCCGACGACGATGGTGGCTAAAAGCCGAGGGCATTCCGCACAAGAGTTGGCCACAAACCACAGACATCCTCAGCCGCAGAACAGAAACACAGATAGGGATACTTTGGCACTGAAAAAATAATATTGTAGAAGCAGAAGTTTTGAGGTATTTTTTAAAACTATTTTCTTAGCGTTAAAAATTTGATGGAAACTTTTTAAATATTTTTTTGATAAGGATTTGTTGTAAAATTTGATAGATAAAAATCAGACATATTCAGAGATATGAATTTTTTTTTAAATGTCTAAAAGTATGCTAATACATTTTAAAAGAGAGAAAATTAAAGGGTTCTGTCGTTTTATTATTTATTTATTAAAAAATGTATAAGTCCTTGCTATTTAAATTTAACCCTTTTGGTTACTAATTTTTTTTTTTGGTGCTAACCACGCATACAGGGACACAGCAAAGCACTTTCACAAATACAAAGCCGCATTCCGGCCAAAAGCCAACTGCAGTTCAGTGAAACGATTCCCGTTTCACCATCGCTGTTGTTTAACCTGTGCTTAGTCCTGCTTTTCCATTTCCCCCTTTTCCCTTTTCTGGCTTTTAGTTTTTCATTTTTGGTTTTTATACTTTTCGGTGGGGATTAGCGCCAACACTTGTGCCATTTAGATGTGAATTGCTTTCGCGCTTTGTAGCGATTTTAATTAAAATTTAAATATAGTGTGAATCGCTGGAAATTACAATTTTCGAACTTGGCACAGTAGTAGTTTTTTAATAGGCGGCTTGATAGAGGAGACACTGTCGGCTAATGAGAGTTAAACAGTGCTCACATTAATTATATTTATATACATTATCCCAGAAATAACAAAAAGAATCAACCGTTTAGAGTACATTTCTTTGTAAATATTTAGAAAATCAGGTTAAAGTAATTTTGCGTAAAAAAGACAACTTGGTGTTATACCTTTTCTTCGCTCAGCTAAATCTTTTTAAAGTTCACTTCCAAACAAATTCCAAAACAATGAAAAAACTTAATCCCTGACATTGCTTTATGGCCAAGAACCTCGCCCTGTAACCCTTCGTAGTTTTTCCCCTTCTAGTCTCCCTTGTTGCACCTTATTTCCTTGGTAGTTTATCATGTGGCATAAAACCAACACAAATGCTCTCGAGTGCGCCGCAAAATTTATGCAATGCAATTTCGTGACGATGCCAAAGACAACGCAGGGAGTGGTAAAAAATTGTCATCGGTCTCTGACCGCTTAGAGGGCGGAAAGTGGATTACAAAACAAAGCAGTTTGGGTCTGTCCGAAAAATGTTAATTTCCTCATCAGTGTTGCCACAAAAAAATATATGATAAAGGTGAAGGAAAATGCAAAATAATTGCATAAATAAATAAAGAAAATGAATACAGAAAGCAGGGTAAATAAGTGAACTTTTAGAAAATATTTGTAAACTTTTAGAAATATATATATATTCTAATTTATTTATTTAATATACTAACTATTTTGAAAAACTTTAGCTATTCGTTTATTTAATTGCATTCTGACAAATCAGAGTAATTATGATGATTTAATGAAGAAAAATGCTTAGTTTTTCGGTGAACATGTTTTTATTTCCGAGAATAAAATTTATATACTTTGAGGTAAAGGTTTTAAAAATATTATTCGAGCGAATAGCTGTTATAGAAGGAAATAGCTGTCTGAAAAAGGACAAATTACCATCTCTTTTGATGCACACCATTCCATACACATAAAAAGCAACAAACCCACAGAGAACAAAGTTCGTGGCCAAGTCGAGGACCTTACGAAGACCTTGCAGAGCTATCTCCCCCTTCCGTTGTGCGATTGGTCCAATATTTTCTTTACATTATGACTTTATTTTCGGCACTGCCCGCCTGGCCAAAGCTAAATAAACAACAATGCTGGGCCAGCACACATTTAATGTATTTTAATGTGGCATTTGCAGAATGGCCGCCACGCCTGCTCGACGCTCTGCCCGAACGAGCAGCTGCCGGCGCCGGAGGACACGATTTCCTGCCGATCGCCGCGCCTCGTCGAAGTGCCCGGCCACTGTTGCAAGATGTGGCTCTGTGAGAATCCAACAGCTGATGGTAAGTTGTCCAGAAATAAACTGAGAGAAAATTAGAGATAATGATTGGGTAAAAAAAAGTAGTTTCAAGACTCTTTTTTAAAGGCAACTTAAAGTGAGTAAAGAAAATGATTTCAGAAATATTTTTTTTGGAAAAGTTATTAATTTAAGGACTTGCTTAAATATTTTTCCTCAGTGCTCACACTTTGCCACGGCCAGCCCTCGTTTTGTTATTGTTTTGTAAGTGTGTTTATGGCTGTGGCCATACAGCGCCTGCTCCCGCTCCTGCTCCAGTGGCGAGTTAATGGCGCTCAGGGGCGTGTCGTGCTGGGTCCGATGCGCAACTTAATGCTTTTTAAGCGTCTCCCCTCCGAAAGCGCCACATTCCACCCCAAACCGAGTCCAAAGTGCAGCGCATATTTATGAAGATGAATTATTCCATCACGAGACTGGAGGCCAGTCGCCCAGCAGGAGCATTTGTCGGAAACGGGACCAGAAGCAGAAGCTGGAGCTGGAGCTGGCAGCAGAGGCGCGAGCCAGCGGCATCGTAATTACTTACACAGGGATTAAGTGTTAATTAAACGCGCAGAATGCAATAAATAAACAAGATATTAAGCGCTTCAGCCTTGTCCCATGGTCTCCGGCGAGGCTTTGAGACCTTGATGAGGAGGAGGAGCTCACCGGATGTGAGGCGTTGAGCCCGTTGTCAATCCTGGGGCAGCAATTAGCACAGTTCCGCAGGCCATTCAGTGGGGTAATGTTATTCTCTGGCTGGAAAAATAGACATCTTAACCAGTAGAAACATAGAAATTTGGGTATTTTTATTACAATTCCCAACTGGTTCTAGATGAATATCAAAAATCTTGTATTTAAGCACACTTCCACAGGCTATTTAATGAAAAATCTGTACAAAGCTAACTAGATTCCTCGAAATTTTAGTATTTTCCTTATAATTCCCAACTGGTTCCAGCTGAATATCAGTAATCTTGAATATGAGCCAGCAATTAGCACACTTCCTAAGGCTTTTCCACAAAGCAAGGTTTTCCCACACAAAAAGAGTGAAGAAACCACATTTTATCCGATAGACACATGCAAAATAAGCAGCTATTCACTATAATTCCCAACCGGTTCAAGCTAAAAATCACAGTTTCTAAGAAAATGTACAAGTTCAGGAATATTATCTATGTACTAACCACAATAATCATAAATTATTAACAACACCACCATTTTCTGAAATAAAAAATTCATTCTGAATAAAATAAATTAAAGAACATAAATTTTAAACTTACTTTCTGATTACATCTGACTCGCGATGTTCTCCATTCAAGGCGAAATCTAAGAATATTTCCTCCAGCCTCGTTTGCGTTATTAAATAATCTTCAATATTCAATTTTTTCTTGTTGCTCTCAATGAGCTGAAAAACTCGAGACAACATCTGCTTTTGGGGGATGTAGTAGGTGAGCAGACCATTATATATCTCTTTAAGCTCAGCCTCTGGGATATTTTTCAGAATAAAAATATTTACGATTGAAATTCGATCCGAATACTCCTTATCGGGAATCAAATTAATATCTTGTGAAACTCGAATTGAGTTTGCATCCAGTATTCGATCTACGGAGGCCTTAGACTCTGAGAATGACGATGATGACCTCTCTATTATTCTTTGGAAATTTTTCCTTTTGTGCTTGACTTTTATCTTCAAGATGAGGCCCTTGGAGTACTGATTTTTCAGGCTCTGCGTTGAGCCGATGCACTTGAATTCACCGTCCACCATTATGGTCAGGCGGGTGCACAGCGCCTCGCACTCGTCCATGCTGTGGGAGGTGAGGACCAGGGACTTGTCCGCCATCCGAATGAGGCCTATTACCCACCAGAGGTGGCGCCGGGCGCCGGGATCCATGCCACTGGTGGGTTCGTCCAGGTAAACTATGGAGGGATTCCCGATAATCGCTATGGCGGTGCTCAGTTTCCGCCTATTTCCTCCGCTGTAGTGCTTGGTCTGCTTATCCAGGTGCTTGTGGAAACCAAAGGTCTGGGCCAAGGTCTTAGTTATCTCGGACACATAATGCCACTGGATGCCCCTTAAAAGACAATATATACGCAGGTTCTGGCGTCCTGTCAGGTCCTCGAACAGGGCATCGAATTGCGGACAATAGCCGATCTTGTGACGAACCTTCCTCATCTGAGTGGAGACATTAATGCCATCTATGTAGGCCTCACCCGAAGTGATTCTGGTGTCTCCGGTCAGCATCTTGAAGACACTCGTCTTGCCCGCTCCATTGATGCCCAGAAGACCGAAACACTCGCCACGAGCGACATGAAAGGAGACGCCCCTGACAGCCACTTTTTTCCTATAACGCTTCCATAGGTTATCCGCCAGCAGAGGTATCTTCCATGGGGAACTTATCAGAGTTCGGACCACCCGACGTTCTTCCAGAATGTCGGGATTTTCCGGGAAAGAAGATCCTCCGCTTGTCCGCTTTTTCGTGCAAGAGCACTTGCATAGCTCCCTAAAAAACACGGCACAAGCAGAAAGCAACTTGGCATCGGCTATGATGAGGATTAAAAAAAGAACTATGGCCACCACTGAGGTGTATACGATCTCTGGCAAGACTCCGGGATTTTCCCAGGCAAAGTAATCTGGAATTTCGCAACAAATTTTTACCTTTTTACACTTGTCAGCCTTTGTCAACCTCTGCAAGGCAGCCGCTGCGCAACCCCGTCGAATATTGTGTCCTATGTGCAGCTTGCGAGCCGCGCTGGCCAGGCAGTAATGGGGAAATATGCGAAAGTACCAGGCCAACAGATCGGCCACATCCTGCAGCTGAAAGGCCTCATAGGTGAGCGCCACATAGAGCATATACAAGGCAGGACCTGTTACCACATTAAAGATGGTAATCCGAACGAAGCCCGTGGCCGAATCGGTGAAACAGGCCGAGAAGGCATAGCTCACCGCCAGGGCCCCGCAGGCAAATACCAATAATATCGCATAGTATCGACCCAGATCGTCGAAGGTGGAATAGCCCTGCTCCTCAAAGGCATAAATGGTAATCACGGCCATGAAAGCCGAAAGCATGAAGATCAGGAAGTCCCACAGGAGCTGGGTCATCCAGTAGGTGAACGCATCGACTCCGGTCAGGAACTGCAGCAGCTTCGCTCGCATCTCCCGCTCCTTGATCACGGGTATGGCATACAAGGCCGTGATGGAGCACATGCACAGGGCCAGATTAATGGCTATTTCGGCGCCCAGCCGATGGCCCTTGTTGAGTCGCAGGACCCGGGTGTCCTCGCTGTACGGCAAGGGCTTGAGGGTCACATAGGTGCCAGCCTCCTCCCCCATATAGTGCCGGGCCAAGGCATTATGCATCAGATTTAGGGTCAGAGGAGCCGTGTGCAGGGGCTTGTTATTCAGCCAGACTGTGGCATTCCTCTCGCCAATGGTCACTCCCGCCATAAAAGCATAGTCCAAGCGGTGTCTCCAGGTCTTATCCAGACTTAGAATGTAATCCTCAAACCCTAGATCGCCAGTTCGTAGCAAGGTGCTTTGCTTGCCATAACGTTCCAGGTGCTGGGCATAGGCCTTGGCCAGGGGAGACATCTGATCCGTGGTGGAATTATCCTCCAAGACCACAAAGATTGAATCGTACTGGTAAGGTGATATCTCCAAGGCTGGTAACTCATAGTAAATGCGACCGCCCTGGGAGTTGAATATGGTCAGGACCATTATGAGGACGGGCAGAAAGATCTGGATGAGCATCAGCCAGTAATTGCGTTGGGTTATCCAGGCTTTTTTGCAAAGTAAAGCCTGGCAGCGCATCAGGTAACGAATCCAGCATTGACGCTCCCTCGTTTTTGTCTGAAAGATCATGGTTTTGAAGTCGGGGGAGGACTCCCTGCCGACGCTTTCTTGGCCTCCCCTGTACCGCTTTTCCCTGTTGACCTCCATGAATACATCCTCCAAAGTAGCCACACTCAGGCCATAGCCACTTAGCCTTAGCTTGGCGCAATTCCAATCGAGATCGGCCAGTAGGCCTGGAAACTTCTTGGACTCGTGGTGGGGCAATCGATAGGTTAGTTCGGTGCCCAGTTCCCTTTCCGGTTCCAAGAACGGCAAATGGCGATTTATCAACTGGGTGACGGCGCCCACGTCGCAGCCCTCCTGCGTGATGCAGACCAACTGGTAGCCCCTTCCATACCGCTTCTTCAGGTGGAAGGAAGTGCCTTGGCACTGGAGTTTCCCCTCTGCCAAGATGGCTATTCTGTCGCCCAGGACATCGGCCTCGTCCATGTAGTGAGTGGTTAGGAGAACAGTCCTGCCGCTCTTCTCCGCCTGCAACAGCTCCCACAGGCTCTTCCGTCCGGCGGCATCAATCCCTGAACTTGGCTCATCGCAGAGCACGACCCGAGTGCTGCCACACAGGGCACAGCATAGAGAGAGCTTCCGCTTCATGCCGCCGGAAAGATTCTCGGCAGCCACAAAGCTCTTATCCTCCAAGCCCAGAATGCCCAAGTACTTGCTGATCTCGGACTTGATGGCTGCGGCACCACGGATGCCCTTCAGTCTGCTAAAGAAGATTATGTGATCCCGGACACTCATCTTCATGAAGAGTATGTTGTTTTGGGGACAAATGCCCAGGGATTGGCGAGCCTTTTCCAGGTCGGTACGGATGTCATAGCCATTGACCAGGGCTGTTCCTAAGGTGGGTGGCACTATGCCTGTGATCAAATTCAGGGTGGTGGTTTTTCCGGCGCCATTATGTCCGAGTAAGACTGTGATTTCATCTTCATACATCTTCAGGCTCAGACCCTTGAGAGCCTGGGACTTGCCATAGGTTTTTTCCAAATTGCAGAGCTGCAAGCCCACTTTCCTTTTTCGTTTGCAAGTTGGGTTCTTCCTTGAGGAACTTGCTGAATTCTCAATTTTTTGAGCCTTGGAGCCACACCAAAACTCGCGCTGGAGAAAGAAGTACCACCGCCGAGCTATGCCATAGTTTCCGGGAAACACCTGCTCCACATACAGGCAAATGGCCAGGTAAATAACTGCCGACAATGTGAGCGTCATAATCACATAAAACAGGGTAATGTCATCGTCCGCCGAGACCGTCTGGAACATGTTGCTCCAGGTGACACCCAAGGCGGAGCCCTCAAAGTCCATGATGATGTGAAAGCCAAAGCCCAGGGCCGAGTTGGAGAAGATCACGGCAATCATGAGCTTCCCCAGGAGATTCAACCGATCGTAGTAGTAAAAGGCATAGGAGTAGGGAATGTAGGTGATGAACCACAGGATGCAGGTCACCGCCGCCGCAGTGCTGGCCCTCGAGAAGAACACGGCCAGCATGAAGCAGAAGCAGATGCTGGCTATGACGTAGCTGTGCATGAACAGCAGGATCGGCAGCCACTCGGAGTAGGAGAAGATCGAGATGGAGGCATAGAAGTTCACCTTGAACAGCAGCATGATGAGGAAGACGACCAGCATCAGCATGAGGTAGCTCTTCAGGAACCAGGCGATCCAGTGCAGCCAGTTCTCGACGCCGATCAGCTTCATGATCTCCTTCAGCTGCAGCTCCTTCTCGCTGGCCACATACTTGGTCACCACCGAGCAGGGATACATGAAGCTCAGGACCACCATGAAGGGCAGGAGTTGACGCAGTCCCCTTAACAGCGGATCGAAGGTGTAGGACCTGAAGGGAAATCGCTGGAGCTGCATTCGTGGTAATCGCAGGATACTTTGACCCGAGGCCTTGGACAGCCAGGACAGGGTCAAGGCGTGCTGGATGGGCAGGAAGCCCTCCATGAGATAACCCACCGGCACGCCGCCATCGTTGTCCTCCTCGTTGCGTGGCCCAGTGGTGTCATATCTCAGCCATCGGTCATTGGTCCTCCAGGTCTCTATGATCGGACCCGGCATCGTCCGGAGTTCGCTGGGAAAGCGCAGGCTGTAGGTGAAGTTGAGGGGAAATCCACTCTCCGTGGTCGCTCGAGCATCTTCCTTCTCAAACTCAACCCCAGCCAAGAAGTTATGCTCCACCATGTCAACCTCCATTGCCAAGGGGCTTTTATAAGGACGCGAGCCATTGAGAGCCAGGATAAGGGCGGCCATTTTCGCTATATCAGCATTCTTCGTAGTATTCGGTGTGAAGCATAGGTAAGCCTTGGGAATATTGAGCGATCCATTCGAGTGCAGGATCCTGTTGCCTAGTTGCACCTTTTTCACGAGTAACTTCAGGTCCTCTATGGACTCGGGCTTGAAGTGAATCTCTGACTTGATTTCGGGCAGAACCAAAACTCGCAGGATCACCAGGATGAGTATAAATAGCACTGGAAAGGCTAAAGCGACGAAAACTTGCATTTTTTGATTCCTCTGAAGAATCCAGTTCTTCCATAAGAGCAGCTTCAGCTTCTCCCAGTCTCCCACGGAGTAAACCTCTGTTTCGCGGGATCTTCTGTCGAAGCTCATGATCATGTGAGAATATATTTTCCTTTTCTTTTGGCTACATGTTGACTTAAATTTCAAGGAAACAAAAATTTATTATAATAAAATATATGGAAAAAAGGTGGGAGCTAAAATTATAATTTATCAGGTGTGCCCAAGAAATCGCTTCAGATTTCAAATTATTAAAAAGTGTGTTTAAAAAAATGCAATAAAATATTTAAGCTTTTAAATCAATGTAAATTGTTCTTCTATTAAATGGTTTTACATTTTGTCGCATACTTTTGGGCGGTGTTTCAAGAGATTTCATATCAACAGCGTTTTATGTTTAATTAAGTTTGGAATATTTAATAAATTTAATCTTTTAACTAAGAACTCTTGTAGAAAATTCAAATTTAAAGACGTCTTTAATTTAATTTAAACAGAATTCTCTAAAGTTATTAAATTATTAAAAAAGGTACCCAAAAGTATGCAATAAAATTAGTTTTTTAATAATAAAAATTCATAAATAGTATGCTTAAACTAAGAACTTTTGTAGAAAATTTAAATTTGTAGATAACTATAAAAAATTTCCTCAAAATTCTCTAAAAGTATGAAATTATTAAAAAAAGGTGTCCAAAAGTATACAATTAAATATTTGTCCACCCAGAATTCCTGCTTTTTCGAGCTGCAGCTTTTCGTAGCATACTTTTGGACGCCATTTCAATTGATTTCAAACTCCTTAGCACTTTCTGACAAGCTGCATGCCCCCAAAAACGGTAGTCACGTCTCATGGGTGACACTTTGCCAGTGATTAATGGCTTTCCCTGATCATGAGCAGGCTAATTAGCAATCGAAATCCTCTTTCTGTTCGTTGCAGTCTACGCCACCTGCCACAACAGCACCACCAGCGGCAACTGGACGGACTGCAGCAGGAGCTGTGGCCTTGGCACCGCCACGAGGCACACCTCCACGCACGCGGGCTGCCATCAACTGAGCAATTTGCGGCTTTGCGAGAATCGCAGGTGCGACAAGGACGACTTTGTGGACAATAAGAGCAGGAGCAGCAGTAGCAGGAGCAGGAGTCGTAGTCGGAGTGGGAGCTACCCATTAACGCATAAGCGGAAGCTTCACCACTCAAAGTCGGACTCCCACTTCCATTCGCAAACGCAGCCTCATCATCATCATCATCAGATGGAGCCTGCACACAGGATACGAGTAAGTGGCCTTTTTTAAGGAATAAATAGCAGTGCTACTTGGTGAAAAATTATACCACTCTCCAAAAAAAGGCTGATATTTCTTTGATGTTTATTTAAAAATTACAATTTCCTTACATAAAATGTTGTTTAAATTCGTAATCCCTTAACCTATATATCCTCCCCACTAATACCTAAACTTTCTTCCCTAATTTTTAGAAAGGCCACGAGTGCCGAAGCATCCAGCGCCTGGGTCCGGCGAGGATTCGCCTGGGCGAGTGCATCTCCCGTAAGCTGTATCGACCCAAGCTCTGCGGGCGCTGCCATCGTGGCGTCAAGTGCTGTGCCCCAGCGGTCTCGACTACGATACAGGTAAGTACGCTATGGGGATTCCCCTTCGTGTACAGATATATCTCGCCGCCACCTGCCACCAAGTGGCGAACGGGGCTAAGATGGTCTGAGCTTTAAGTCCGACGCCACCTGGCGTTCTCCTAAGGAGAAGCTGGAAAATATCCGCGGATTGAGTTTCCATCCTTGCCATTTCCACGGCTCTAGGCAGCAGGAGGAATGCAAATCGCCAGCATCCTTGCCTTTGTGTTTGCTATTTGTCTGTTGCAATTAAATTATCGTTAATTTGAATGCAATCCCATTGAAAGGCATTAAAAGGTGCTGCCTTTTGTGCTGATGCTAAAGGATCAAATGCCATTGATACCGTGGATATATCGATTAGGCTTAGGGAAAAAGGATCAGGACTTGGTAAACTTCTAAAAACTTAAATACATTATCTTAAAATACAAAAAAATCATTTTTAAAGACTGGTATTTATTTGTGAGAATTTTAAACGTTAATTTTATGGAATTTGTAATATATTTTTGGTACTTCTTTTCTGAGCTAAGCTAGCTTTGTGGAGAAATTCTTCCTAAACTCTTAAAAAAAAATGTATTAAAATTTTAATTTAGAAAATATGCAACAACAAAATATTCAATACACAAATCTCTCAAAGGTTTCAATTAATTAAACGTTAAAGCTAAATAAAATGCTTTCTTAAAAAAATTTTACAAAACACATAATTAAAATATTCCTGCACAAGCCAATATAATTTTCATTCATTTCATTAGAATCAGAATCAGAATCAGAATCTTTTGTGGATTTCCTATTAATGATTTATTTACAAATTTAAGCTGCGGCTGACCGCGACTAACATAATCCAATTTAAATTATTCACAAACCTTAAACAATATCCATTTCGTTCTGCGAAATTGCAATAATTGACAGGATACAGCCATGTCGGCAATACCCTGAAGGCTGGAGAACATCCCCATGGCGTTGTTGCTTAGTTTATTGGCTCTTGCCTTCTGCCTTTTAGTTTTAATTAAAAAGCAAATTGCATTAAAACGTCAATTTGCTGAGAGAGAGAGAAAAATGGCAACAGAACAGAGCCAAGGCCGAAATGGCAGCCAAATTAAAAGTCAAATGTTGGCCAGATGTCAAAATCAATTGAACACCTCCGGTTCTGCCAATTGAATTTCATTTCAGGAAAGAAGAAATCCTCTTTCTGAGCAGAGATTTCAACTCCTTACAGCTTCAATCTTTTCACAATGGTTCTGCTTTATTTTTTTCAAACATTTCTTTCTCAATTTCGTCCCCCATTTCTTTGCAGGTCGAGCTGTTGTGTCCTTTAAATGCTGTCGATCCAATTAACTACGTACTGCAGCGGGAAAAGGCCAGGAAAAGGCAACTGAAGGAGCAGCAAAGGTCCAAGGATGAGGACGACTATGACGATGAGGAGGAGCAGCCAGAGGAGGCGGAGGAGCATGAGGACATGCCGGAGAATGCACAGTTATGGGATACGGTCGCCTTGGAGCCAATCGATCAGGAATTCCTGCAATCACATCAGATACAAATCGAGAATAAATTCATTGCCGTCGAATGGATACTGAAATGTGAATGCAGCACGAATGTGAGTAGCTTTCGTCCTTGTTCCGTGGCTTCTGTCCCAGCAGGAGTAGCCATCCCTTAAACGTTGTCATATTACACTGGCCAACCGTATTCGCATGCCATCTCAGGCAATCATTCGGTCGTGTCCTTACCTCACAATCATTTTCTCCTCAGGATTTTCCAGAATTTCCCACTTCTCCTCACCTCCCCTTGCTGTAGCAGATGCACGAAAATTGCTTTCACTTGTCATTTTAATCGCATCTTTTGTTGTTGTAAATGTGCTGGGGAGGAAGAATACCCTTTAGGTGGATGAGGGTTTTAAGGGTATGATGGGTTTTTCTGTGGTTTATGGGAATAATTCTTAAGGGAAATGTGCAGGTTAAAACATTTTTTTACATTTTTCAGTTGAAGAACTAAATTTAAAATTTACAATTTATCCATTTTTGGATTATTTAATTTAAAGATTTATTCACAGAAATCTCTTAAAATTTCTAAACTTTTTTAAACGCGCCTAAAATTATGCTTTCAGTTCGAGCTTTAAGTATAAAATATTACATCCTTTTTGGGGTAAAAATGTCCATTTTTAAGTCAATACAGTTTGTTTCCAAAATATGTTGTCTCATTTAAAATGGTGCCCAAAAGTAAGCCACAAAAATGTAGTTACCAAATTTACCCTGAATTTAAAACCAGCAATTTTTATTGCATACTTTTAGCCACCTTTCTGAATTGATTTTAAATCTTTAACAATTTCTAAACCTAAGTAATAACTATGCTACTCTCCCCCAATTGATTTTCCCCAACTCTTGTTATTTTCCCCAGTCTATGCACAAATGTGTTTTTTGTTTTCTCGAAAAAAACAACAGAAAAAAAATTATTGCTGCAATTTTTTTGTTCGGGGGTTTTTTTGTGCGAATAAATGGCGAATGGGTAGAGTTAGGGCTCGACTGCTACTGCGCCCAGCTGTCTGTTGTATTTTTCCCATTATTTTGGCGAATTCATCTTGAATGGCTCTGCCTTCGCTGTGCAATTGCAATGATTGGATTTTTATGAATACATTCATCAAAGGAGAAGCGCTGGAGCTCTCTGCCACTGGCAACGGCAAACCGAATGATAACATTTTGTACTCGGTTTATGTGTGTGTGGGGATACCTTTTGTTTTGTGTTCTTTGCCCAGGCTCTGAATGGGAATTCCAAATGGAGTTTTGTTACAATGACAGTCGATTGAGAAAGAGTTTTCGCTGCTGTTAGTGGAATTTCAATGGCCTGAATGGGCCTAAGCGATCGGGGTATTGTGTTATTGTTATATCAAGCGTTTTTTATTGCACAAAATGCCATAATAGAACAAAAGTTCTTAAGTAATAATTTTTCTTTTAATAAAATGGATTATAATTTATTTTATTTGCAAAGCCTAAACAAATCATATTTTAAAATAAAAACATCACTTGCCAAATAATAAATAAATTACATTTTATAACTCGACTAATAAAAATTGGGTACGTGTAATAACGCACAGTGTCATAATGATAATTTTGAAAATGTCATAACGCGCACTCCCACAGGTGGGAATGATTAATCAAATAATTAAAATTATATTATAAATTATTTATTATTTGATAAATTATATTATTATTTATTAAATTATATTATTAATTATATAATTATTAATTATAGAAACAGTAGTAATAATCATAATAGTACAGGTTCAAGCTAGGAATAAATAAATTGATTTAATTAAAAGTAGTATTCTTAAACAAAATTTTAAATTATCTAATACTGTTTTTATTTTCTAATTCTTTATTCTGATTTGCCTTTTCTTAATTTTTATTTTCTTAATTTCCTTTAAATTAGAAAGTGGTAATTAAAACATTGTAATTAATTGTAATAATTATGACCAATACAGATCTATTTTAAAATAAGTTTTGTTAAAATAAATAAGTAAAAAATAAATAAAATCCCAAGTGGCATTCACTTCTTATTTTTGTCTGTGTGTTAAGAGAGCTTAAACTGATATATTTTTGAAAGAAAGAGTAATTTATGAGAGAGTTCCGCTCTCTTTTCTTCATTAGCTCTGAGGTATACTTTCCCTCTTCCGCATTTGCTCTCTTCTCTTTACGAGCTGATAATAAAACGTGCTGATAGTGCATTGTGTGCCGCCTGTCAATGGCTTTACTCTCTGCTTAACTGCATTGACATAATGCCTAAAAGGTAAATACAAAATTGCCAAAGCAACAATGACACTATATGCCTTATCGCTAAGCTGGATCTTATCAGAGAGAACCATAAACATCTAGGAGAGAGCGAGAAAGTATAAAGAGGGGTGCGTAAAAGAGAGCGTAGAAACCTAGACCGCGCCGAGTATAAAAGAAACCCAAATTAGTTGCCTCTCAAACTTGGACCGAGAAAGCCGTCGGGCGGTCTGGCTGTTATATAACAAATAAAATAATATTTAAATTATAAACCAATATAATTAATATTAATAATGAGTGCCGCAGGCCTCCTGAGTAAAACCAAACAAACCGCTCGCATTGTGATAATCGGTGCAGGTTCGGCGGGCATCGCAGCAGCCACGCGACTCCTGGAGCAGGGCTTCCGGAATGTCCTGCTAATCGAGGCCGAGGATCGCATTGGTGGCCGGATCAACACCGTACCATTCGCGGACAATGTTGTCGATCTGGGCGGCCAGTGGTGTCACGGCGAGCAGGGCAACGTAGTCTACCAGACAGTCAAGGATCTGGATCTTCTAGAGGCCACCGAGGATCACTACGAGACCTTCAAGTGCGTGCGATCCAACCAGGAGGTGCTGCCCCAAGATATAGCGGATAACCTCAAGAGCATAGCCTTCAAGTCCATACCGGACAGGCAAACCGAGCTACTGGACTTCCAGGGCACCCTAGGGGATTATATTAACCAGAAATTCTGGAAGGAACTGGCCCAGCTGCCGCCCATCGATCGCACCATCGCCAAGGAGTTCCTCGACATCTTTCACAAGTTCGAGGCCTCCGTTGAGGCGGCGGATCACCTGTTCGAGGTCTCCGGGAAGGGTCACCTGGAGTACTGGCTGTGCGAGGGTGAACTCCTGCTCAACTGGCGGGACAAGGGCTACAAGCAGTTCCTGCGGGTGCTCATGAAGGCTCGCGAGGACCAACCCGATGACTTGGGTGTCCTCAAGGGTCGTGTGCTGCTCAATAGAAGAATTTCCCAGATCAATTGGTCCGGAGAGAATGAGATCACTCTTCGCTGCTATAACGGAGAGATCCTCACGGCGGACCATGTCATCTGCACCGTGTCCCTGGGCGTTCTCAAGGAGCAGCATCGACAGCTATTTACGCCAGCTCTTCCTGCGACCAAGGTGAGTGCCATCGAGGGACTCAAGCTCGGCACCGTGGACAAGTTCTTCCTGGAGTACGAGAATCCTCCTCTGCCCAGTGACTGGCCCGGCATCAACTTCCTCTGGCTGAGGCAGGATCTCGAGGAGCTGCGCGCCTCCGAACTCTTCTGGCTGGAGAGTGTCTTTGGCTTCTATCCCGTGTCCTATCAGCCGAGAATCCTGCAGGGCTGGATAATCGGACCGCATGCCCGGCACATGGAAACGCTCACCGAGGAGAAGGTGCTGGAGGGCTTGCTCTGGCTCTTCCGCAAGTTCCTGCCCTTCGAGATGGCCCACCCCAGGCGGATGCTGCGAACGCAATGGCATGCGAATCCCAACTTCCGGGGCAGCTACACCTTCCGCTCCACATACACGGATGAGCTGCGTACGGGCGCTTGGGATCTGGAGGCACCGCTACTGGATGTGGGGGGCAGGCCGCGGCTCCAGTTTGCCGGCGAGTCCAGCCACAAGCACTTTTATTCCACGGTTCACGGTGCGGTGGAGACGGGATTCCGCGAGGCGGACAGACTGAACGCCTTTTACAGGCTTCGGACACCTCAGCTTTAAAGAGAAGAGGTGGAGCCTGGATTGGCCCTCATCCGGTAGAGGAGAGATGGAGGATAACAGAGCAATGGATCGGGAAAACCTTTGATATTTTTTATTTAAGTTAAACTTTTACATTCTTTTGCAACTCGTGCAGGTTTATAAATATTAATAAAGGAGAGAAAAAAGCTATGTGGATTTTTTTTGAGATAACTTATGATTTTTCTGTATTATTTCAAGACAAATAATTAAATTCAATACAATTTAAGCAGTCCTTATAATTAATTTTATTGACTTATTAATTTTTTGTAAATAAAAAAAAAATATAAATACAATTTAAACAGTCCAAACAATTTGTTTATATTACAAATATTAATAACTGAGAAAAGAAAGCTTTGTGGAATTTATCTTACGATTTTTTCTGTATTGATTGAAGACAAATAATTGTAGAAAATACCATTTAACCAGACCTTATATTTTATTTTAATGACTTATTAATTTTTTGTAAGTAAATAAAAATTGTACATACAATTTATTCAGTCCAAGATGTTCATTTAAATTATAGAGATTTTTGTATAATAACTCAAGCATTTAAATCTGTTTTATATATCTATATAATCTATAATTTAAATAATATAAAAAGGGATGTAGAAAATTAGTTTAACATTTGTTTGACATAAGGAATGTAGTGTTCTAGTTAACTTTTCTTGGTTTTCGTAAAATATTATCTTATCACCTAACAGAGCCAGGGGGTTCTTAAACCACCATCTACAGTTTCAATATTCTCAGAATAAGAGCCACAATCTTATCAATGATTTAAAACACTTTTTTATGACCAAGATTAGATATAAGCCGAAGATCGTGCAATTAGTGGGATATCACACCTCTCTAAATTTTTACTCACCACCTAAAAATACAAATTTATTCAATATCCTTAATACCTAATGCAGATTCTTAGCACTTCGAACCCCTTATATCAGCGAATAAACTTCTAAATCGTAAAAACAACTTCGACTGGCAATGAAAATCAATTTAATGTCTTTCTTTCCCCGAACAGTTCATTTATATTTTATGGCCAGACACCACATATCAGTTTCCGCATTCGGTTTTTTTTTTTCCACAAAACCACAACGGGACTACTGAGCAGTAAAACCTCCATTGTAACAAAATCTTTAGATCTTTAAAATTCAAGCCTGCAGTTCCCAAAAAAAATTAGGATTCAAACCCAAATAAAAGCCAAACATGTTGACCAACTCATTTGCAGCGAGCCGAGCAAACAACATTGTAATTGCGCCTGTTTTTCGGGGAAACACACTCGAATTCGAAAAGGGGGCGGGTCTGGGGCGATGGGCGTGGCCAGTGAGGTCTCACACATGCAAAAGTTTGCAGATTACGTGCGGAATATATACGGGTAAAAGCAGAAATCAGTTTAGCACATTGCGACTATCCTATCTCTGGTGCTGGGAAAAACGCAGGCCAGGCCAAAGGCCAACCAGACCGGGGATAGACCCCATAAAGTATACAGCCAGGAGTCGATCTAGCCAGCGTGTCCGTCTGTCTGTCTGTCCGTCTGTCTGTCCGTCTGTCTGTCCGTCTGTCTGTCGGTTTCTACGCGAACTAGTCTCATAGCACTTTGCCAGTATATATGTCGGAAAAATCGGAATATCCTTAGCTGCCATAGGAATGATGGCGAAATTAATGTAAAAATTTTTAATTTCTCTGTTTTCAACGAATTTCTATAAATTTCGAGATATAGTCGTTTTTATAGTTCTAGAATTACGGTTTTAATTTCATTAAGATCGGACAACTATATCATATAGCTGTAGAAGGGATCGGTCGATTTATATGAAAATGTAAAATTCTCATGTAAAATGTAAAATTTACAAAATTACATAATTTGACATTTTTTACATTACCAAATTGGATCGATCCTTCAGAGTTCTAGACTTTTTAGAGAAAACCTTAGAAACCTCATAATAATATATTTTTATTTTTTATTGGCTTTTTTAACCTGAAATTTAATCTAGAAATTCTTTATAAATATTTTTCCCTCTGTGCACGCTGTCTGCCTTTGTGTGTTTGCATTTGTTTGTTTGTTTGCATGTCGCCCTGGCGGTCGTAGTCGTATCTGCTCCTAGTTCATCTGCTCCTGGCTCATCCTCAGACTCAAGCTCACCCTCAGCCAACAGCTCCCAATTACATATGCGACTTTGTCGCCCTTCCAGTCGATGCCGGGCAGGTCCCGGACTACAAGTTGGCCACATCTGTTGTAGCTTTGCAGCTGAACGTGTCCACATCCCGGTGTTCTTAACCCTAGTCCGATCCCCATACCAATCCCTTGGTTAATGCGCTGCAGGAGCGATAGTCGTTGGCTCCATCGTTGCCATCGGTGTCTAGCCAGCCGGATACGTGGTTTTTGGTAGACAATGCATGGGGGAAAAATAGGTTTAATAAAATAATACAAATTTAGTAAAATTTTGTAAGTTAAAAAATACATTTTAAAATATTTAAATAGGGCTTTTAATTCGGAATATAATGACCCTTTGGGGACGCTTTTCGAAATCCATAAAATATTTTTTCTACTAATTACTTTAATAACAAAAACATCCCAAAGGTATTTTTCAAAATATTACCTTAAAAATTTCTTAAAATTTTCTCAAAAATTACTTATTTAATACCAAGTTTCAATATGCTTTAAATTGTATTGACTTTTCCCCTCAGTGCAGCAATTCTCATCCACGTGCACCATGTGACTCCTCGAGTGACAATGTTAAACAAGTCTCTGTTTGACCAAAGGACACTCACATTTGCCTAGCCAATGTCCTGTCGCTGTCCTATTCCTGTTCCTGTTCCGCCTTTGCCAGGACTTATGTTATGGTCCAGGTAATGGTTGTTTTGACTGGCAAAGTATTTCTCTGTGTTTGCTGATTGCACGGAATGGAAATCGTGGCGGGGATCGGGGTTTGGGGCTTCCGGATGAGTGCTGAGTGGCTGGCAGTTGGAGCCAACGGCACTCCTGACATGGCCCGGAGTGGAGGTAGATTCAGCTTAATTGTACAACTAACTCACTGGCGCCGGGATTAAATGGGTTTAGTTAGGGAGATTCCTTTATGCAAAGGCATCCTTCGCTTTTTTTGGAGTGGATTAAATTCCGTGAAATTGTAGTTGTGTATTCTCAGGTGCTTTATTTACTTGGGGACTTTGGAATTGGGTGCTAAATTGGTTAGTTATAGCAAGGAAAACCTCTTTATTGTTGCTTAGGAATTGTAGAGAAGTTTGAGATTAAATAGAGGGAATTTTTGCATTTCTTTTGAATGTAAAGTGTTTAAATACATTTCTATAATAATAAGAAACGCACATTGCTTTAAAATTGATATTAAAAGTTTAGGTTTTGGGTCCAGGTTTAAGTAGAATTTATTTAAAATTTAGTATAATAAAGAGAAAGATTGTTATAGCAAGCGTACATAATTTTTTGGTCAATTAAATTAATTTAAATCAAGATTTAAAAATTTTCAGATGTATAGAGATGGCATAGAAATCGCGGAGTATTTAAAATCACTTTATATGCGGCCTAAAAGTATGCTACAAAATGTTAAGTCTTCAGTTTCCACTGAAATTCATGGCATACTTTTAGGCCGCATTTTTATTATTTGATTCGAATTTCTAAGAATTCCTGTGGCATTCCTTATATATTTTTGAATAGAAATCTTTAGCTCAATGTTCCAATTAGTTTAGTTTTTGGCGGATTCAATTCTCAGCTTTTGCCTTATAAAAATCAATTAGCCGATCTGCTTCGCGCCATCCCGACTCAGTGGCTCCGTGGACCGTGGACCAGTGATTTCCACTCGTGGCCTCGCCGGCAAACTGAACCCGTGGCCTGCCGTTGGTCACATCCACCAGAGGTGATGCCAGATCCGTGCGTCCTGTCCTCAGGTCATCGGCATAGGTGGGATAGAAACTGTAGCTGCCGCGGAAGTTCGGATTGGAGTGCCATTGGGTGCGGATGAAGTGCTTCGGCCGGGGCACATCGAAGGTGAAGAACTTGCGGAAGAACCACATGAGACCCTCGAGGACCTTTTCCTCGCTGAGGGTCTCCATGTGCCGGGCATGGGCGCCTATGATCCAGCCCTCCAGCAGAGTGGGCTGCCTGTCCACGCGATGGAAGCCAAAGACGCTCTCCAGCCAGAAGAACTCCGAGCCGCGCAGCTCGAGGAGATCGGCCTCAAGCCAGAGGCAGACGATGTTGTTGAGGTTCTCCGGGAGCGGTTGCTTCTCGAACTCCATGATGAACTTGTTCACAGTGCCCAGCTTGAGTCCCTCAATGGCTCGCACCTTGGCCAAGGGAAGAGCTGGCACAAATAGCTTCTCATGCTTCTCCTTGAGCACTCCCAGGGAGACGGTGCAGATGACATGATCGGCTGAGACAATCTCTCCATTCCAGCAGCGAAGGGTCAGCTCGCCGTTGCCCTTCCAATTGATCTCGGCGATTCTCCTGTTGAGGTGGACATGACCCTCGAGGGAACCCTGATCCCCCGGTTGATCCTCTCTGGCCTTTAGCAGGAGACTCAGGAAGTACCAGAAGCCCTTGCGACGCCAGCTGAGGTTCTGATCGCCGTCAGCCTGGTGAAAGTTCCTATAGTTCCTGGGCGAGAGCTCAAACGGATGATCGCAGGCGTCCAAGGTGCACAAATGCTTCATCAAGCCGCTCAGCACCTCCTTGGCAATGGTTCGGTCCAGGTCCTTGTCCACCTTCTGCCAGAACTTCTGGGTGAAGGCATCGCCTACGGATGCTTCCCAGTCGGCGTCCACATCGAAGGAGTCCACAAATTGCTTGAATGGGTTGGTCTGTTCCTCGGACAGAATCTCCTTGTTGGAGCGCACCAAGTACACAGACTGATCGGCGGTCCTGTCTAGGACATCAAGGTCCTTCACCCTTTCGTAGACCACATTTCCCTGCTCGCCATGACACCACTGGGCGCCCAGATCGATGAAGCTATCCGCAAAGGGCACGGTCTTGATCCTGCCACCAATGCGATCCTCCGCCTCGTAGAGCTGCACATTGCGGAATCCTTGTTCCAAGAGTCTTGTGGCAGCCGCAATGCCAGAGGGACCAGCTCCAATAATCACAATCCTGGTCGTCTCCTTGGTTTTTGGGAAGACACTACCTCCAGCGCACGAAGTCATATTTATTGTCAAGGGAATTAATTGCTTAATTGCAGAAATGCAAATTGTGTTTTGGCTTGAGGAACTGCTGCCTTTTATATTCAAGATTTAGTTTAATATCAACGTAGTTGGGGCTTCTTTGTGGTTTATATTATCTTTTTATAAGACCTTTTTACCTAATTTATATATAATTAATTTATATAATTACTAGGCTTATACGAGGTCAAGGTATTTTATGGTTTTCTAAGGCTTTCTGCTATCAATGGCCTTGCATTTCTCTTTGTAAATATTATAAAAAATGTAAAATATGTAATTGCCTGCACTATCTCTTTTTCTTTGCAAATAATATATATTTATTTTACTTTGCACTAGTTACATGTTTTTCAAGTGCATCTTGAGGTTCTTGTGGTACCTTAACCTTATCTATTTCACAAGCAAAAAAAAAAATACACTTGACTTAATCGAGGCAAACAAATAATCTATAAACTATGGCGATAAATTCTTATCAATACAGTAGAAATTGACTGAAAGGAACTAAGAAATACTATTAAAAGAAATATATTTCTCATATAGATTTATTTAAAATATTTTATTTAATATTTACAACAAAGAGTTAATTGATATAGCTTTGTATAATTATTTTTTCAGCGTTTAAATTGTTTCTGTACATAAAATTCGTTGCTGCTTTATTTTTCCTGTTAGTTTAAAATTTATTAAATATTATTGTTAGCCCAGGCTTGCTCTAATTGGAGTAACTTTTAGCCCATCTAATATGTTTCCCTTACACCCACAACCAACCAAATTTAATTAAATATTTTTGAAAACAAAACAATTTTATGGCAAAGTTTATATTAAAATTTCATACATTTTAAAATTCTTTTCCTCGCTTACAGCTTTGCAACCAGGACAAGGGCAACAGCAGCAACGACAACATGTCTAACACAAATAAATATGGTTATTACAATTTCGAAAACACTCACAATGGCGGCCGGAACCACGAAATTAATGGCGAACCAAATGAGCCAAAAAACAACAACGAACAGAATGTGGATGAGGATGTGGCGGACACCGACCGCAACGAGGTGGACAACTCGTCCTCGGAACAACAGCCGGATATTATACCATATCCTCTGGGTGTGGGCGAGTCCAGTTGGAAGGCCGAAAAGCTTCGGGAGCAGCAGCACTACCAGCAGGAGCAACATCAACACCGCTGGCAGCAGCAGCTCACATAGCGCGAAAGCACCAAAAATAATGCCCAATAATACCATATACTGGCTCTGAGTAGGAAGGCGTAGACTCTAAGATTTGTACAGCATAGCGATACTTAAGGCCCCCCCATTGGACCCCATGGATGGTTAAGATTGTAAAGGAAACAGAAAACGTTGGTTTAGGATTTGAACATATCGAGGCAGTAAGTTTAGGTATGTGAACGATATAATAGGGTTAGTATTAAACCAGAAGGGCGTAAGGAACAAACGAACCGCGAGTGGAACACAAGCCGAATATTACAAATATTTTTGCAAGCATCTATACACCAAAACGCGATATTAAAACAAAAAGGAATAAAAATTAAAGAAAACGCAAATGGAGGAATTTTCAGAAAATCATTTGAATGAGAAATGCTGCCCAATAATAACGAATATCGATCAATAATAAAACTGGCCGAATAAATTAGAGCTTCGGAAATAATTTGGAATGGGAGTATAAGTTTTTAGTAGGTTTTCCTTGTCTGAACTCGAGTCTGGCTTGGATATTTGAAAATCAAACACTATTTTCGGTATTTTATGATGTTATGACACTGCATTTAACATGTATCATGTTTGCTTGCCATTTGTACCTTAAAGAAGGCACGGTCACACTTGTTTCTTCTTCATTTACATTTTTATCGGCAGTAAATCTTTTAGGATTTTATAAATTAGTTAGTTAGCATTAATTAGTATTTTTCTAAAATCTTACATTTTTTTTTTTTTTAGTTTAGTTACTTTTATTTATAAAAGAAACAATTTAGTGTCATAACGTCATTAGTTATATAATCAAAAATTTTTTTATATCTCTTCAGATTTAAAACTGTACTTCCTGTGCAATATTTTTCAAAAAACATTTCCTTTTGTATAAAATATCCTAACCAGATCCCTGATCAGCGAAAGCAAAAGAATACTACGAAAATACACTCCCATTGCAGGATATTTTGGATATTGGCTAGCTTAATTTTAAAATAAAACTTAGATGTAAACGGCTTAAAAACACTTCAAGAGCAAATGCTAAACAAAATTCGTGTGCATTCAAGTTATAACTGTGCTATATACTCACTTGTATTCAGATCTACACGTACGTATAGGACTCTGCTTGAGGACTTAAGCTAAGCTTGCTAAAGAATTTAGCTGGAATAATAATTATTTCGTTGAATCACAAAAACCACACACAGAACCCCAGACATATCCCCGAAAATATCCCGAACGAGTTCTCTGATTTTAGGCCATGTAACGAGCGAAGCTTAGCCATCACCCATATCAATTGTATATCGATGTAAGTCAACTCTTAGCTAGCGTCAGAGTTATTCGTGTGAGCAGGCGTAGTTCAAGTAAATAAAATGCGAATATAAAGGAGAAACCACTGTGTTGTGTCTCTATTTGGGAACTTGTTAGAAATAATACCTAAAATTACAGAGCACGCTTCACTTTAACAACTCGTCGATCCACTTATTCCACAGTCTCTGCCACTTGACGAAGGCCACCTGCTTCTCCTTACTCCCCATGGCACTGTACTTGATAGAGTTCAGGGCCAGGCTCTTGAGGAATCTCAAATCTGCATTCATGGGCGCGATGCCAAGAAACGCAAAGTAAAAGTCATGGGACAGTGGGTCACAGCGCCAGAACGAGGGATCATCGGAGGAGATGACAACGGGCACATTGGCCGCCAGGAACAGGGCAGCCGGATGATTCCGGTAGTCCACGCCCAACTGGAGCACCTGGTTCGACACGGGGCACACCTCGATGGCAATATCCAGGATCCTAGCCAGCCTCATGGTAATCGGATGCTTGGTGATGGCATACCCGTGTCCTATTCGCTTTGTTCCCAGCAAAACAGCGTCCACCAGGTTGTCATCTATGGCGGAGCCAAACCAGTTTGTCTCGCCAGCATGGAAGTAGAAGTTGATGTGCTCTGGCATCTTGAGCAGCGGCTCCACAAAGTCAATAAGCGGGCGACCAAGCTCCTCCTGGCCAACCAGATCAAAGCCCACCATCAAGTCGGGGAATTCTTTCTATATATTGTTGGGAACACAGGGAATATTATGATTATAAATAAAAGTAAAAGTTTCAGCATTGTCTTATTTCTGCTTTGCTTGTTTTGATTTTAAATAAAATCAAACTAAGCCCTACTTCAAATCTTTGCTTAGTTCTTACATTAAGTTCCACCGTGGTCTTCACATACTCCTCCACCACACTGGGCTCCACATTCCTCAACGGCGCATAGATCAACTTGGAGCCAATAAAGTCCGGATGGTCGGCCATGAAGCGTTCCAGCTCCCTCTTATAGATAGCCACGGTGTCCCGCGTGGTCAGCATCTGGCCATCAAGGCAGTAGAGCGGCGGCAGCAAGGATCTCAGCTCCAGATACTGCACTCCATCCGCGCTGAACTCCTTGAGGGCGTTGTAGTAGTACTCGGCCCAGATCGGAGCATGGCAGAGCAGCCCGTCCAGCAGGATGAAGATGCCCATGAAGTGGGCCCAGGCCTGGTTGTTGGACAGGAACTTGGAGTAGGGATACATGCTGAAGCGGCGCCTCAGGTAGCGCTTCACCTCCTTCTCGCCAAGTCGTTCCCGGAACTCTGCCATGGGCTCCCATTGGCACTCGTCCAGTGGCGGTTTCAGCTGTTCGGGCTTCTCCTTGGCGAACCTAAAGGCAATGGCCTTGCAGCCCTCGTCCGTGGTGCAGATCCACAAATTCTCGCGGTAAGTAAGACTGATCAGGTAATCGGTGCTGCACAGGGCCGTGTCATGGGCATGGAGCACCCCGCCCTTGGGCATCCGCTTGATAAGCTGGAAAATCGGTGACTTGCGGATCGCGGTGAGGGTCTGGAAGATGTGCTGGCCCGGCACGAACTTGGTGGGATCCAGCAGGCCCCGCCTGATCTCCTGCCTTTTCACCTCCATGATCACCTTGTTGGCCTTCCGCTCGCGTTCGCTCAGCCTCAGCCGCTGGCCCATGTTGCCCACCTCATCCATCTTGGCGATGAGCTGACGCAACTTCTTGTAGGCCGGCAGGGTTATCTTCCTCAGGCTGCGTTGCACTGAGACGTGGATGTGGGGCTTGGGTTTGTTGGTTGACGAGGCCAGGCGAACACTTGAAGCAACGACCCTAGTGGCTGTCATTGCTGTGGAAAGGATTCCCTTCGCCACCAACTGGCCAGGGGGTTCATCGGGAATTTAGTTGGGATTTCGTGTGTGTGAATTACACAATTTATTTTCCTTTGGAAAATGTGTCACTCGGCGCCGGATGTGTCAATAGGCCGCACATTTGTTAGCGCCTCTGTCGGGCTGTCGCTCTGCCACCCCACAAAATGGCGGCCAACGCATTTCCGCTTTAACACACTAAAAAGCCGCGAACTCGAGCGCGTTTTCTGTCGGCTTTTATTAGTAATTTATGGACCTCGTTGGATCGCGAACGTTGCGTAGCCCCGGTTCTTTGGTTCGGTTTCGTTTGGTTTTTTATGCATCCGCGAGCTCGACCCCCTCAACACCACATTAAATGTGCACGACATCAAATTGATGAGGCTGCCACGGGGCTCTGGCCAGATATATGGTTACAGTGCTGACGGATTGGCTATATTCAGGAGGGCTTGGAGGAGGAAAGGCTTTGAAAATGAATCCTTTGGGCATATTTTGGCTTTAAGAATTTATAAAAAGCCTTTAGACATCCTTTAGAGCCTTTTTACTTTTATTCTTTAGCTCAAGAACTCAATATTTTTACTAATAATATTTTTATCAGGCGGAAATAATCAATTTTTTCTTAAAAAAAATAATTATTTTCTCTCTTTGCATTGTTTTAGATTTTTTAAATTTATACAATCTCTTTCTTTGTCACATTTTTCTCTAGTTTTGTCTCCCAACACTATCATCCTCTCACATGTCCCGTCTCGCATCCATTGCCATCAATTTTATGGACGCACATACATGTCAGCTGGGCCAAAACCTGCACTGCATCCACTCGGCCCGGACCGGGCCCATAAAACTCCTGGCCAGCTCATTACGCCGCGGCAACCGAATCAAAATCGAACGAATCCTGAGTCCTGCCTCCCGGCACAGCCCCGGACGGCACTAAACATTGCCACGTAAAATTGAAACATTTGCAGGCGCAGTTTGGAGCTCAAAGGAGCCATGGAGTGACGGGTGGTTTTAGTGGGGGCCGTGCCTCAACGACCATATAGCGCATATTCATTAAAATTCGCAACCACTCGACGCACAGCCAGAGGCAATGAGAGATTTATGCGGGCCAGAAGAAGCCTTGAAAGTGCAGTCCTGCGGCGAGGCTGGAGATGGCAGCGTGAGGGGAAATTAAGGATTATGAGCAGAGATTTGGGAGCTATGGGTAATGGGTTGAGGAAAAAGGAATATATTTGCTCCAATTATAAAGAGAAAGCTTAGGGCATAGGGGTACTTTTCAAGGATAAAGGTTCCTATGAGTAAGACACTTTTAGTAACAGTTGGAATAAATAATGGATCAGTTTTTCCTAGTGTTTCTTTATATATTACTTATAATCCCTTACCTTAAGTACCCAAAGAAATATTATAATTTCTATACCTATAATTACTATAATGCTTCCTCCGAAGAACCTTAAAAAAAAGATTATACTTTCCTTGGCTCATGGTATTTCCGGGTATCATTGCCTGATAGCGCTGAAATATAAGAAACCCCGATTAATTTCCCTGATCCCCTCTCACGCACTCATCTCTAACCCAAATTCATTAGGATTACGTCCTAGGCCTTCCTAAAAGCTGGCCAAAAACATAAATTGCAATCACTCTTCTCTGCGGCTACGACCAAAACGGGTTCTTTATTGCTTTCGATAGGTAGAAGAGGCTTCGGCTTCGGCATCAGGCTCTGTCCTGGAACCAGCTCTTAGTCGTGACACAGACATAATCTCATCTCATCTCTTAAGACTAAGGTCTAACTAAGGACTAAACCATAACAATTAGCTTACAACGATCGGGGCGATACGATATTGGATAGATACAAGATGTAGACATGGCTAATGAGGATGCATTGTGTGAGGATGATGCAGGGGGAGGACCGACTAGCGCCTGAGGACAGAGAACACGACCAGGAGCGCCGCCACCACCCGTGCTAGTCAATCGATCTGCTGTAGGGAAGATATTCCTCCATTGTTGGCCTCCTCGTTGACATCGGCGATGAACTGATCCCACTTCACCTGCCACTTCTCCAGGGCCTCGAACTGGGCATCTCCCGACAGCGAACTGTACTGGATGGAGTTCAAGGCCAGCTTCTTGAGGAGCCTCAAGTCCGAGTGCTGCGAGGCGATGCCCAGGAAGGCAATGTAAAAGTCATGGGTCAAGGGAGTGGCCTTCCAGAAGGAGGGATCGTCCGAGGAGATCACCACGGGATAGCCGTCGGCGAAGAAGTGCGAGCAGGGATGGTTCCTGAAGTCGGTGACCAGTTGAAGCACCTGGTTCGAGATCGGATTCACCTCTATGGCCACATTCAGCTTCTTCAGCATGTCCAGCACCACGGGATGCTTGACCAGGCCAAAGCCATGGCCAATCCTCTTGGTGCCCAGCAAAATGGCATCGATGAGGTTCTCGTCCACCGAGGAACCAAACCAGTTGGTCTCGCCCGCATGGAAATAGAAGTCAATGTCCTCGGGAATGGCCAGCAGCTCGTCAATGTAATCCTTGAGAGGACGTCCCAGCTCCTCCTGGCCCACCAAATCAAAGCCAGCCACAAAGTCGGGGTATTTAGCCTGTGGAGGTAGAAATTTCCTTAGAAAAAAGGTCCTAAGAAGGTTGTAAAAACAAGCTCACCTGAATATCTTTAAGTGTTTCAATATAGGAAGTCATGCCCTGGGAGTCTGTGTTGCGAATGGGAGCATAGATCATCCGGGAGCCAATGAAATCGGGATGGGCGTCCTTAAACTTTTCCAGGGTCTCCACATAGATGCGAATAGTGTCCATGGGAGTGTACAGAGTGCCCTCCAAGTCGTAAAGCTAAAAAAAGATAAAATATATAAAATAAATCCTTTAAAAAATCCCCAGAGATCCCTACTAACCGTGGGCACCAGGGAACGGAACTCCAGATACAGGACTCCATCCTCATAGAACTCCTCCAGGGCGCTGTAGTAGTAATCCGCCCACACAGGAGCATACATCACCAGGCCATCGAGCAACTCAAAAATGGTCATAAAAGTGGACCAGGCGGCATTGTTGTCCTCAAACTTCTTGGTGGGATACAGGGTAAGACGCTCCTCCAGATACTCATCGACCTTGCTGGCTGTGTACTTCGCACGCAGCTCCGAGAGCAGACTCCACTTGCAGCCAGCGAGAGCCTCCGGCGCCTGCTTGGCAAACCTGAGAGCGGTGATGGCCAAATCCCCATCCTGCTCGCAGGCATAGAGGTTGTCATAGTAGGTCAGCTTGAGGATGGCCTTGGTGCTGCACAGGGCCGTGTCATGGGCATGAAGCACTGCACCCTTGGGCATCTTCTTCAGCAGCTGGAAGAGATCCGTTTCCTGAATGGCCTGCAGGACATCGAAGAAGTGCTGCGAGGGCTTGAAGAGATGCGGCGTGGTTAGACCCTCCGAGTACTCATGCAGCTTGGCTGCCATTATAGTCTCATTGGCCTTGATTTCCCGCGAGGTTAGCTCCAGGTCATGACCCAAGGTGCGCGACTCCTCGTACCGGAAGAAGGCGCTTCTTAGCGTCTTGTAGGTGTCCGGCGTGGGGCGTCCCGGCCCGAGCAGAGCCTCCACGTGCGGCGAGGTGCCATAGATCGTGACTAGACTCTTGTCCACCAGGTTCTTGGGACGCGTGCGAGCTTCCGCCGGACCCGTTCCGAAGACGCACAGGCCCACGGTGAGGGCGGCGATAAGATTAGGCAGCAGCATGACGAGAATTTGATGGGTATTTTTCCGGGCTGATGATTCCGCTCACAGGTCCGATCGCGACAAGGCTGGCACGGCGACTGACGTCTGCGGCGATTGGAGGAGCTCCGATTTGGGCTTTGTCGCTCTTTTTTCGAAAGTTATCTGAAACGATTGTGTGGGATTCGTTGGACATTATCTTTGATTTAACGCGTGTTCCCGAGCCGATAATTGCGCGTGGATGACCCACGCCGCCGCCTCCAGCTCCACTTCAGCGGAGTTGAGTTGCCAACCGCTAATCGCCTTCAATCGCTGGGCAATCTGGCATCTTGATTTACGACTTGGTTCGAGATTAGATTACCCAACCCTGGCCCTGAGCATGGCCAGATCCCAAGTGGTGAAGCACTTTATAGTGCATTCCTAATAACCGGAAAGTAGTCGAAAGACTTTAATGAGTGCCAACAAGCCCCAATCTCAAATATCAGAAAATATAGCTGGGAATGTCATAGGAAATAAGATTCCAGAGCTCCGAGCATGATTTTTAATAACCGAAAACCTTAATTAATTATAAATAAAGAGTCATGGAAGGTCAGGTTTATTAAGTATCTAACAGATACTTCACGAAGTATACATTAAACATAAACTTTATGCCATAAATTACAAAAACCAGCCGACATTCCATCAACCGATTTAGTTTTTGATTTAATAAAGATTCTTTAACTTGAAGATAGTCAAAGCTCCTAAGCAAACCACTTATCTAATCTAACAATCTAAAAATAATCCCAAAAATATTTCTGTTCTTCATTCCTTCCAAGAAATCTCTTTAACTTAATATCTCCTCGCTAAATTTATTATTTATTATTATTATATTTTTTTAGACACGCCATTAAAGTTAAATAGAGAACTCTCATCCTCGGTAATGGCTTATATTCACAACGTCGGTGATCCACCGATTCCAGCTGCACCGCCACTTGGCCATGGCACTCTCCTTCTCCCTGCCCTTGAGGGCGCTATAAAGTAGCGAGTTCTTGGCCAGCTGCTTAAGCAGTCTCAGATTCCCATTGCCACTGACCATGCCCACAAAGGCCACATAGAAATCATCGGTCAGGGGGGCGGCATTCCAGAAATAAGGATAATCCGAACCGATCACAATTGGAAATCCGGCAGCTATAAGATACGCCGCCGGATGCTGCCGGAAATCGTTGACATACTCCAAATAATGATTAGACAGCGGACACACCTCCACGGCCACATTTAGAAGCTGCAGGCCCTTCATGATTTCCGGATGCAGGGGAAGATTCAGGGAGTTTCCAATCCTCTTGCTGCCCAGCAGCATGGCATCGATGAGGTTGGCATACGGTCGCATGTCATCCGGACATCTTGAATCCCCCGCATGGAAGTAGAAGTCCACATCCTTGCCCAGCTTCGAAAGCTGGGAAATCCGACTCAGAAGAGGAAACTGGCACTCGTTGCCAAAGCTGTCCAGATCGAAGCCGGCCAAGAGTTTGGGGAAATGCATCTAGCATTTAGGGGAGAGGGATGTATCTATACTATTTATAAGGGTTTATCAGCCAGGACTACCTTTAGAAGGCGTGCATTCGCCACATAGCTGTCCATGCGACTGTCGTTGAAGTCACGGGAAGGCGCATAGATCAACTTGAATCCGATAAAGTCCAGATAGGTGGACTGGAACAGCTTCGACACGGTCTCCATGGACCGTGCCGAGTCCAAAATTGTATAATTATTACCCTCCAGATCGTACATCTAGGTGAGGGGCAAGGGTTAAAGGTTTCAAAACAGTTTTGTTGCCTAGTTTACTTCGGTTGCATACAGGGAATATATTGGAGAGAAACGAATATGTCTCTTGTGACCATAATACACATCCGATTGATGTGAAATTTGGTATGTAGATAGAAATTATAAAAAATAGTATAGATCATAAAAGCAAAATGTAAACAAATCCCATTTTCCAATCAAATCCCCACTCACAATTGGCAAAGAGGATCGCATCTCCACGTAGTGCACACCGTCGTTATACAGATCCTGGAGCATGGCGAAGAGGAAGTTGCTCCAGAGAGGCTTGTAAGTTACCAATCCGTGGATGAGCCGCTGGGCCCGCTTCAGGTGCCTGGCCAGCTTTTCGGCTGACTCGAAACCCTCCTGAGGAACACTGAGAGCCTCCCGCAGCCTCTCCACATACTCGTAGCGCTGCTCGAACCCGTAGAAGTTCCTCATCAGCATCCACGTGCACTGGTAATCGTCTGAGGGCGGGATGTGCGGATACACTTGGGAGAACCGAAAGTCCTCGAAGCCCTCATTCAGGTTCACGCACACCCACAGGTTCTCGCCTTGGGTCATGTCTATAAGGATGTCGGTTCGCAGCATTCCCGAGTCGTGGACATGGAGGAGACCGCCCTTGGGCATGCTCTTGAGCAGCGCGTAGAGATCGGTCTCGCTGACGTTGTGATGGTTGAGGAACGCCGGCGGCCTGTTGTGGTAGCTTCGCCACAGCTGGTGCATCTCCTCGTCCACCTGCTTGACGGCCAACAGGCGTGCGTTGGCCACCTCCTCGAGGGGGCCCAGCTGAGCCCGCTCGCCTAGACGCCGGCGACGCTCCATTTCCACATATACTTGACGCAGTCTGGCTATGTTCTCCGCGGCTTTTGCTCCCTTCAGGTTCATATCCTTGTCTTGCAGAGAAGCCGACCAGAAGAGCAGCACCAAGATCATGCACACCAGCATGGCAAAGCCCAGGTGGAAATATACTCCGCCGTACTTGCTGGCCACCCTGTGCCGGTGACTCTCCTCCTCGTTGATTTGCGTCTCCAGGTTGATGACCCTTAACGGCGGCGCAGAAGTATCAGGAGGAAGAAGAGATGGGGAAGATGCCGTCATGGTTGGTGTCAAGGCATCCTGCGGTGGCTCGCTCTCAATTGCCATAGCCAAGAAATTTTGCGATCGAAATGAGTTTTTATTTGAATTTTTCTTTCCCCTTAAATAGGTATCATCCTTTCCAAAAAAAAATCCCCCAACTAATAAAAACAAGAGTGGAATTTTTCAACCTGACTTATAAATGAAAGGAGGGTTATATAAAATATTATAAAATTCTAAAAATAAAGAAAATATTTTCCTCTTTTAGTATTATAGTGCTATGACACTGCATTGTGGTTTTTATTCATTGGAGTCATTTTTCATAACTTAAGTGTGAGACACGAGAAAATTATAAAAATAAAAATTCTAAATATACATGAAAAACATAAACTAAAAAATACCACAATCATATACTGCCACACTAAAGAAAATTGTGTCGTAACACCATTCTGCTCAAAGTTTATATAATCTATGCAAATGTAAAACTCCATGGCAACCCTTAAGATTTTAATAATTTAAAGATAAGAAACCTTATAAGTATTTCGTAATATTTTTCTAAAAAATCTACAAAGTGTCTTTCCTGTTTCTATGACTAATGTCATAACACCATTCTCCTCAAAGTTTATATAACTATGGAAAGGTATAACTCCAATGTTGAATATTCCATGGCAGCCTTTAAGATTTTAATAATTTAAAGATAAGAAACCTTATAAATATTATAATTACAGATATGACTAATAACCCTTAAATAAACCTCACTATTTACTTTTTGAAATCAAGTGAATAATATTTTTTTTTGTAAACAACACTCAGGGGGTACAAAGATCGACGTATCACGACAGCACTTTGTTTACGATGGTCAGATTATCGGTAATCGTGATTTGTTTCCATCCAGATTTCTGCTATTTCTCGGACCACTTGAAGTTTGGCCTCCCCGCCTCCTACAAACTGCTATATGGGCATATTTTTTGGTATATAGGAACAGTATCATTGCCTGCGCCTTGGCCTTGGTCACATATGCCGGGGAGTTTTGTATAAAAATAGCCCAACTCTCTCTTTCCCTTATATTCTTTGTCTTTCGCTCATCCAGCGATAATACGAATACTACTTGAACTGCATTATCGGGAAAGAGAGTGTTGAACTGAGGAACTCCCGCACCCTGTAACTGTATCGCGAGAAGAGCTCTCTTTTTTCGAGCGGACAGCTCGTCGTCAGCTAGGGGTTGCACTTATTTTCGGAGCGGAATCCCGTCCACCACCAGGAGCGTTGTCGCCCAAGGGGGAGGGATGTGTGGTGGGACAGTGGTTGGAGAGATTATTTTCATGAAAATTAAATTATAAAAATATAATATAAAAGCAAAAGTAAAATTATAAAAAGAAAAGACATGGTGAACTATTTTCGTGGTTTAAATTTCAACCCCTAGAACTGTCTTTGGTTTAGATTTTCCAGTTATTCTTATTTTTTATACAAAAATTTACTAAAACTGAAGTTAAATAATATTTTTAATTTATGGATAAACTTGTTAACAAAGATCGAAGAACTAAAAATAGCGTTGACTTGTTTTACGTACTTTTAGATGGTTTTAGCTTCTAATTCCCAAGTGGTTTAAGCATTGTAGTGAAGGTAATAAGGTTATGTTAAAAATTAAAACAAAAAAAACTTTCAGAGAACTGAACGGCTTTTTACCACTAATTATTTTTAATGGACTGGTAAATCCCTTAGTTCGCAGTTTTAAGAGTAAAAATCCTTTAAGAAAATTTACATATGAAATATATTTATTTTTTGAGCTCTTTCGGCCACTCTTCGTGCCACTGTGCCACCAGATCTGCGGTAATCAATGAAGTGACACATGCGAGTGTGTGCGTTGCACTTGCCCCGTTGTTCTTGTAGCTGTACGCACCGCCAGCTGCGATTGCATGCAACCGCCGAAGCCGACACTGATTCCGATTCCGACTCCGGGGGTTCAGTATGCACAGCTCGGACCTCACCCACCGCCACCGCCACATGGCACGCGTTTCCTGCTCAGTCGAGCCGTCGCCGCAGATCGAGTGGGATGCGATTCAGGACGGCGGTAACCATTGGCCATCGGAAGCCAGAGTCACCCGGGAATCTCAAACTCGAATCAGGAATCCGAATCGGACTCGAACTCAGATTGACTTCCCTGAACGATGACTGCCTGCTGTTGATTTGCGAACAGCTTTCCCTGGGAGACCAGCTGCGGTTGATGCTGCTGCAGGAGGAGCGACTCAGCCACTTGGTGCTCCGCTTGTGGAGCTGGAAATACTCTGAGAAATTCGATTGGCGTCGGGATGGGCAGCTACTGAGACCCGATGAGCAGAGTCAACTTTTGGAGCTCCTGGGCAGTCGAACGAGAGCTCTGCTGAATCTTCAAGGAACGAGCCAAGGCTGCCGGAAGTGGCTGAAACAAAGACAAAGGAGGAAGTCCCTACTCCCTGAACTCCAAAGGCTGAGCTTCTGCCATAGTGATACCTTAGTGATACAGACAGTACCTCTTATGTCCAGGAATTTGGTGGAGCTAAGACTGGGTGAGGGAAAGGATCTATCCAGCAGCGATTTGGATGTGTTATTTGGAGAACTTCAGAAACTGAGAGTCTTTGAACTGAGGTCTATGGAGAACTGTCACAGCCAGAAGGAATTCACCCAAAGAAATGTAAGAAATCCTTCTTTCTAAAGGTAATATCTTCCTGATCTTAAGGATATAATTTTCCCTATTGCAGTTTCCCCCCAACCTGGAGACCCTAAAGCTGCCCGCCTGCCTCCTGAACTCCTCCCTCGCTGAGATCTTCCAATTGTCGCGCCTGCGGCATTTGACGGGCTTTCTCTGTCGGAGTTCGGGACACTTGGATTTGGATTCGGTTGGTGATGATGACAAAGCAAATGCCAGGAACTCCGGAACAGGAACTCTGAATGCTTGCCTAAGGGAACTCCATGCTGCTCGGCGCCACTGTCACATTGTGGGACTCCGCTTGCAGTGTCGCCTGGATGACAGCCTGCCATCCACAGCCACATCTACGTTCACGGATGTGCTCCGGCTGCAGCACTTTGCCTGGCACTCGCAGCTGACGGTGCACTATGACGTCGCGGATGGGAGCATCAGGTGGCGGCCACAGCGACCGCAGGCGGTGCTCTCTCTCCTGCCCTTCATTGCGTCGCAGGCGGGGAGTCTGCGGGAATTGGATTTCACGCGTAACGCACATGCCACGCCCACATTCCTCGCCCAGCTCGGCGCGCACTTGAGGCGATCCAACGGATGCCACAGCGTTTCCGTTTGGCATGATGCCGCCTCCTCCTCCCACTCCCACTCCCATGCTCCTTCTCATTCCCATTCGAGTTTCCATTCCCCTGCCCATTCTCATTGCCCCAAAATGACGGATACGGATACGGCTGAGACAAACGATTTGGCGTTTGTCGAGCTGGAATTGCTGCATTTGCCTAATGAACAAACGGAAGTGGAAGTGGGCACCGGAGAGATGACGATGCCGATGAGGGATTACCATCCCGGCCAGGGACGATGACGATAATGGATGGTGATGGAGAGATTGAGATTGCTGACGATAGTGGGAGCGGTTTAGTGAATTAAATTAATTTCCTTACGAGCTTGGAATTCAGCAACAACAATTCCATTTCACCCACATATGATTGAATATTTTAAATTGGATTATTTTATAAATAAAATAAAATTAAAATAAAAAAATATAGATTGCTGTTTATATTCCATACATTTAAAACTAATAATAAGATGAGAGAGAAAGCAAAAGAATATGATATATTGACATAAATATCGCGCAATTCAAAATCATATTGAAAATATCGTAATATTTGCATATAATCAAAATCTCAAATTTCAAAACTAATATCGCATTTACGATCGAAACAATACCTATAAATTCGCAATCTAATTTTATCTATTTTAAAAATATATCGCAATTAAATATCGCTTAAAGCATGAATTAAAGATCAAAATATTAAGGAATAAGTATCTTGGAATTGAAATTTATAAAGGTCTAGTAATGTTACCCTTCTATAACTTTGTGACTTTATCTTTAATTAAATTTAAAAAATACAAAATGTTATCTTAGTAAAGCTTGGATTTATCTGTCTTATTGTGTGTCTATGCATTATATTTATATATCAAAAATTTTCTAAAATCACTGTTAAATTTCAAAAATCATATACAAAATCCTTGCCTAATTTCGATAATATGTTAGTTTAATTTTTTTAAAGGTTAGTGCAAGTAGTATTTTGCATTAAACCTTTCGCTAAGATCTTAAATCCAAGTAATTCTGGTTTAATCTACAAGAAGACTCACACACACCAAATTTTCGGAACCCCCGGTTTCAAGCTGTTCCCAAATCTATTCAAGTTAATGTAAGTATTTGAATCAAGGGATTAAAAAAACTCCATTAGATATCTTTACTTGGTATAAACAAAATTTGTTAGAAACGCTGTCTCGCTGCCCGATGAGGTGTTCTTTGCGCTCAGCCGCTGCCTGGGTCTGAACGTAGGAGCACCTACTACCACAGCCCAACCCTGTGAGGAGGAGCCCCGCCCGAGGCTCTATCCCATCAGCGACGACGACAGCGTCGACGATCCTTGCTCTCCAAGCTTCCTTTCATACCCGATGCGCCGCAATTGCCAGGAAGATGCCCATTACAGATCCACGCTCAATGGCCCCACCGGCAGACAGAATGCTCCGCCACCAAGCTGCAGCCAAAATAAGAACTTTGTGAGTTTTTAAATTCTTTCCAGAACCTAATTTTATGCTCCTCTTACAGCCTGACTATAACTCGCCGGAGTGCACGAACGGTCCACTATTTCACCAAGAAGAGCCTCCTGTATTTGTACGCCAAGGCCAAGGCTTATTACAACAAATAATGCCGCAGAATCGCTTTTATCAACAGCAATCCCACCTGAACCGTTCTCAGCAGTGCCCACACAGTAGCCCAAGATCACAAAGTCTGCCCAGGGGGAATGCCTCTGATAGATATAATCATTCAGATAGATTCGATGGCCATAGGGGACTACATACTGTGAGAGGTTTTTATTTATAAATTAAGCAATGTTAATGAGAATAACTTTCAGGAACAGGAATCATTAAGCCCACAGCGCGGTCGCTGTGAGCTCCGGACTCCGGTGAGAAATCCCCTTTTTTATTTAGTTCATGATCAAATATATATTGTCAATTTATTATTTATCTATTCTTTAAACTCATTTTCCTTACTTTCTTGCCCCCAAAAAGTGTGAAGGCGAGTCACCTGTCCGAAATACTTGTCTCTCGAACTGCCATGAAAGATATATCTCAGAACGGAGCTCCAGAAATAATGCTGCTTGTGGCTGGAACAATAGTTCTCAAGTTGGCAGTAATTATGGTGAATGGCAGAGGCGTCAAATGCAGATGCAACATCAGCAGCAACATCAACTGCAACAACATCAACTGCAACAACATCAACTTCAACAGCAACAGCCATGTCAGTCCCGACAGCAACAAGCTCATCAAAGCAATATGACTTGGTTGGAGGACGATGAAATCTCTGGATTTGTACGATTTTTTTTAACACCAACTATATATTTAATATAATATTTAATGTAATTTATATAAACCCCATAGGAACCCGATTTAAATAGCACAATGATTGACGAAGGTAAACGCGGCCAGCCATTACCAAAAACCTGCCAACAACAGCAAATCCAATATCCATCTGGCAACAAGACTTGCCATTCGCAAAGTGTAAGTACTTTTTAAAAATAATAATTAATAATTAATAGATTTGTATTTTTTGTACAAACAAAAATGAAACGCAGCAATCACAGCGAATGTGTAGAACTCCAGAGGAAATGGCAAGGCGACAATTACAGGTTTGTGGTTTTAATTAATATTAATTAGTAATTAAATAAGGTTTACTTGTATATGTAATTATTACTTATATATTTAATACTATTTATCCCTTTTCAAAAAGTGTGAAACCCCGCAAATGCCACGCCGACAACCTCAGGTAGTTAATATAAGCATTTAGCTCTCTAAACTTAATAATCTAATCTAATCTAAATAATCTATTCTAGTGTGAATCCCCGCCAATGCAAAGGCGAAAATCGCAGGTAGGTTATTATATAAAGATCTCTCAAATATAATTAAATCAATATTCCCAATTTAAAAGCAATACGAAACCCTAATAAATGAGACCAGCTACATGCAGCTACCGGAGGCTCCCAGAAATGCCAAGTGTAGACCGAGTTTTAGCCAAAATCAGTGTCCAAATGTGAGTGAAAACATCAAAAATGATAAATTATTATTCTAGCCTTTCAAATTATCAAGTCTCAGGCTATGTACCAGGACATCTCACCTATGAATCAGACCAAACAGTGCCAACAGAGTCAAAGATCTCGCTCTTTATCGCCTATAAATTGCTCGACCTTCAGAAATCAGCCCGAAAATCAGCCAGCCTGTGAAACCAACTCCCTCATGGACATGGATAGAACTGATATCTATCCTGAAGAGACAAATTGTTCCAAAAGCCCTATGTATATGGAAATGCCACGGGCTGTACTAGGAAGATCGTGCCAAAATGTAAGATCTTTAGAATTCCTTTTATTTTTCATTTTATCAAATATAATCTCCACTTTTAAAGGATTCTCTCGCAGGACGATCAACAAGAATGCATGCTAAAACGCGTAAGTTATACTTTTATTCAAGTTAAATCCTTGAATTTTATTAAGAAAAAATCCCTTAACAGCCGAGGAGCTTCTTGCTGACCGCACACAAGCGGAATTCGTGGATGCCTTTGTCAAGGATCGCTCGTGTCCTGGTGTCATACAGGCCAGCCTCAACGGCACTGATAATTTCAATGAATTCGCCTTTGATATAGCCTTTGCGGGATCCATTCCGGCCAAGCCCATTCCCGTGGATCCCATTTCCATGCTGGAGGCAATCAAGTTGAGGATCGACTATGAACGCGGTGAGATCCGTAAAAGAGTTAGGAACCACGAAAGGGATCAACCGAAGGACAAGCAGCACAAACCCCTCTCAACGGAGGATATTGAGTCATACTTTAAGGAATATAGTCAGTCTGAAGTCAATGAGGGAGTGGCTGCCTACCTGAAGGCCGAGAGCGAATACCGGGTGGCAGATATGCAAACGGTAAGTGAAGATACTTTTCTTCAAAAGATTTTATAATAAATGTTTTCCCTTTTTACCAGGATGATGGTTTTGTGGCTCAGGTAAATAGCTTGGATACCAACATGTTCGATGACAAGATTAAGCTCAATGTCTATTCGGCCACAACGAGGCCGGCTCATCAATAAAGGGATCAGGGTTCCCAGATCATCCCCAATGTGAAGGCAACAAAGAGCATTCATTTATACTCTTCAAAAAGGGCCAGCATTATTCATTCAATTCTGTATTATCAGTAAACCATTCATAAGACCTACACTGGCAATAATGCCAAGTAATAAAACTTCAAAAAGTACCCAAAGCAAGGGAAGTGAGTTCCATAAAACACGCAAGGAACTTCCTTCAGTTGGTTCAAGCCACTTCACCTGGGATCGGATCACCTTTTTCGATTAGCACACATCTGACCGATAAGTTCCTAGCTTTAATCAGGGATTATTTAATGAATGACTTGCTATGAATGATATGCTATCTATATCTTTAATCTTTATGGATCATAGAAGACAGACCTCTTTTAGCGTTGCGTCAGACCCAACCGAAATAATTTAATTACCGCCTATTTACGGAATTCTGGCAAATGCAAATGCCATAAAATTCGTAACATTTTCTGGGCAACAAATCTACAGGCAATTATGGCCTTAAGTAAATAATGTCTGTAAGCTGTAAATATTTGCTTAAACATCTTGTTTTGGGGGAGGCGGGGTCTGTCTGGAAATAGAACTCGTGCGTATAAAAATAAACAAAACAATTTATTTTCAAGTTCAGCGAGAGATTGAGTGAGGGAGAAAAAATGTTAAACAGAAGGGGATGTACGTAAGATTTGATTTATTTGAGGAAAATCATTAAGGAAATTTAATGGATTGAAAATTATAGTAATGAATCTTAAGTAAATTAAAGCATAGCATTAATATTTTCTAAGCAAACTGTTGAACCAGAAAAGAATAACTAATAGGGCAGCAACAGAGACAAATCTGCGGGCTCCCTGAGCATAATCTGCGGAGATAATAATATATACATATATATGTCACGCTCCCGCACATAAATAGTTTTTTAAGAGACGAACAAAACGGTCATTAAGAGAGCCCAAGTTAGAAAAAAGACACCAAAATGAGTTATAAATAAAAAATCAGCTGGTGAACCACACTCCACTGATCAAACCAAGCCGTCTCTCTTTATAAAAAAACAAAAAGCCACAAAGAGGTAAAAATATACTTTAAAATAAATATTAAAGAGCCTATTAATTTGAATGAGCTGTGATTTCAAAGTTCCAAGTTATTGTTGCTCGGACTTAGCCCGGGGGAATTATTCATAAACATTTTTTGCCGAGTCTGCATAAACGAATTAATTATGCGACTTAAACTCTCACATTTCTTTATATTCGCTTTCTGTTTGTATTGCATATCATTTAAAAGGGTGAATCAATTTATTTACCCAAATAATGTCTAGTAAAAGCATAAATAAACCACTTTATATATTCATTAAATAAATTTATTAAAACTTTACCTCAAGCTGAGGCGCACGGAAAGTAGTTTAAAGATTATGTTTTTCGGTTTTCTGATTTCGATTTTCGGACACTTTCTCGCCGCGATCTTTACGGGCAACGAGCGTCCCAAAGACTGATCCCAGCGATCCCGAACTCGAACCCGAGAACCCTCCCTCAATGATCTGATATATATACATATATATACAAGCATACATATGTATATAAGGCAGCAGCGACGCCGCCGTCGACTTCGCCAGACTTCAATCAATTGTGCCTTCGGCAAATAGCTCTGTATTGCTCTTTCTTTCCACATTTTTTATCGGTGCGAAAAGAACGAAGAAATAACAAAGGCAAAAGGCCTCAAAACTTTAGATAGTACTCCTCAGTCGGTCACTTGACGCCACCGCCATTCCGCTCTCTTTCAAATGCAAAAGATAACAAACCAGCGAGAGTCACTTTTAATGTTTTCCACACTTAATTTCTTAATTTTCAGTAATGAAAAAAAATCATGAAAAGACAATTATAAAGCTAATTAAAACAGTTATTACTTTTACTGTATTAAAGCACCTAGACTTTAATACCTTTGCCAATTCTTACTTTATTTTCAGCAACGAAAAATAATACATAATATATAATTACAATGGTTAAAGAATTATAAAAACATCTAGCTTTAATATTTATGCAAATTTTATCTGAGCAAAATTATTACTGTACCTTTTCGCATTGATTAAAAAAAACCCCATAACCACTGACCTCCAAAATTGCCAAATAAATATTTAAAAAATTCTTTTAAGAATTTCTTGAATTTTTTTCTTAGCTTTGTTTAGATTTCTGCCAAAAATATCAATTTCTCAATCACAAATGGTTATGTACTTATTTATTCAATTTATTTTTGTGTGTTTTTTATAAACAAAACGCATCCGATTGAGGTATGAGCGAGAAGATATAAAAAGTTTGGACCACCCACAAACGTGAGCAAAAAAAAAATTAAACTTAGAGGCCGCAGCGACTGGGGGAAGAACCTAAAGCTGTAGACGTAAATTGTGGAAAGGAAATAAAATTTTACGGATATTTTGTCATGGAAAAGTGTGCAAATTAATTAGAGAAATTCTCCAAACAAATTATTAAACAACAAACATATTTGCAAAGAGCAAAAGCATTCCAAAATTAATATCATTTATGACTGGAATATTTTGGGCAGAACAGAGTTGAGGCATATTTGAGATATTTTTGAAAATATTGGTTTATTTTTCCTTTGCCTTATTGCAGCCAAATAAATTGCACTTTTACTCATTGTTTTGTAAATAACAAGAGTTATGTGTTCTGCATTGTTTTAGATAAATAATGGTCTTGCTATAAAAGTGTTGCACATTGCAGTTTCTTTATTTTTAGCTTTACTATTTTTGGGCATGTCTGTGCTGGTGTTAAAATATGTATAAGGAGAGGAAATAAAATTCCAAGAGGATTACAACACTGTGGATGACTAAGGAAGGTAAGGACACACACACACATAGAACAATGATAAAGATTCAGGCAAGCCATCCGGAGACTGAGAGTCATAAATAAATTCATAACTGCTATTGCACCCATGCAAACTCAGATCCCAAGCAGTGTCTGGGCTAATGTATGGATGCCTTTATGGTTATGACTGGCTGTGTTTCTATGGCTGGGATTATACGGACCTAAATGAATTTATGGCTTGTGCTAATCTGAAGGGCTTAACCCGACCCAGCGCACGCTAAAATGCTTATTACTAATTAGTTTTTTCTTAGAAAATTTAGAAAATCAACCGCAAGCCATTCATCACAGCTGACGGCGCTTCAATCAACAAGTCATTAAATATATGAAGCGGTTTATAAACCTCAACCAACTGATAGAAGCATTGTGGGAATCTGATGATAGAAACTTTTGTGAAAAATGCATTATGGAAATGAATTTTTTATCATTTATTCCTATTTCATTCCGGATTTTTTCATTTTTGCTTTGGATAATCTTTTTTACTGTGAAAAATGTATTTTTGAATTGGTTTGCTAAAAAAAATATATATTTTCTTTTCTATCATTACATTTGAATTTAATTATTTATCTTTGCTGCGGTTTATCTTCATTTAACTGTAACTTAGTACCACCCATGACTGCTTAATTATTTTTAGCAATTTAAACAGCTTGATAAAAAAAATTTTCAATTAAAAGTGACTGTGTGAAATAAAAGATCAGCAGTCTTGTTAATAAATCAATTTATCCAGCCTTATAAACACAGCCCAAATTGTTTGGGTAGATAAATCGAACTAATTTCTGGAAAAGCCTTTCATTTCGACTAAGGAAATTTTGAAAAACATATGAATGATCTTTTAGTACTCAAAGTGTTTTAAATAATTATTTATATGAGTCATAAAAAATATCTTAAATAAATTTAGCTAACTCCTAAATAAAATTAATATGATTAATTGACAGTTACCCTTAATTATCTCTATAAAAGGGCACAAAATAGTCACTAAATACACTCTCAATTAAATTAAACATCGAGACCCCTTTGAACCCTATTGGAAAACCCGACAACTGTATGTGGGAAAAGCCGCGATGTTTGATCTAACCAGCAAGGCAAATATTTACGCAACCAATTTGAGGCATTCAGGGCTGCCAGCCCCCGAAAGCAGATGCAAAGTTCGCTTAGTCGCATAAACAAAAGCCCCACCGAAATACAAAATTGTTTAGCAGTATAATTAGTGCACTCGATGGGTGGTAGTGGTGGCCAGGAATGGGCGGGAAAGTGCGGGAAAAGCAGGGAACACAGCACAGTTGCATTGATGATTGGTTGAAATTTGCAGTTTGAAACAATTTGTTGAGGGGAAGAGGCCTAATGCAGTTATACGAAGAGTGCTCCTTACCCAAACCTCCGCACTCGAGTCCAAATAATCCAGCAATAGGCCATTGGGGGGCCCATGGAAGTTGATTATGCGTTGTTTTGGCACTTAATATGATGAAATATGCAGAGTGCCATTAGTCCCCGGACTGGGAGGAAATTCGGGATTACAGCACGCAACCACACACACGCACACACACACTGCCTGCAGTAAATTATGCAACAAGATTCCCTCAACTCAACTTGCTGGAAGCCCAAGGAAAGCATTTCATTTCCAAGGAACAAAATTTCCGAATGAAATTGCATTTTTTACGTTAAAGGCTAAGAGGATTTTCGAGCTGCATACTTTCGGGAGCAGCTGGAAAATCTTTTTCACAAGCAAACAGAAAATATTTTCTTTCAAAAATCATAAAGAGAAATGTGGCAAAATATTCTCAATTGCATTTTGGAGTAAGAAAGAATAAAAACTCCATAATAAAAATGTTTACGTAAAATTCCATGTTATGAAATCAATTTTCGGTGGCCTCATGAAATATTTGACCATTCTAAATAGAATTTGTTTAGGGGGCCAACCCTGTCAACCATTTTCGCACATAATCAAGTGCATGCAACCAATTTACAAGTGCAGCCAGGGACGGAACACACTTGTGTCTCCTCTCTCTCTCTATCTCTTTCTCCGCCTGCCATTCTGTCTCTTTCATTCGACGGCAAAGGCAATTAGCATGCAAAACAAGTCGAAGCCATGAATGTACATCTTGCCCACACACTTCCCCGCTTCCATGCCTACTTGGCATTTATGTGAAAATGCATGGCATAAATATTACCTCAAAAACAGCAGTACTTATGTGGCGTTAAATGTGCACAATCGGGGCTACAGTGCGTTTCATGGACAGAAGTCTAAGGTAGTAACTAAAATCAAAGACCAATATAATCGCTTAGATATATTGGTCTTTGCACTTACATAGATTAATAGAAAATGCAAGTTAATATTCAGGAAATGTAGTATATGTTCAAAGGAATTTTAAATATAGTTTGCAATAAATTTTAGAGCAGAAGAAAATGACCTAGTCAGCACTTATTATAACAGCATATAAAGGGTAACATCATTAAAATCTTCAAATCTTAAAGAAAATTTTTGTTAAATTTTTAAACTCAAGATGCAGATTTATTAATCTAGTAAAAATTAGCTCAGAAAAGCTATCCAATACCCAAGTCCAATATTTCTAAGTCAGAAAACTGCAAGAGTATGTAAACTTAGCTGCCTTGCTTGTTTTTGGAATAAAGTAAGCGCCAAAAAGCTGTTAAATATTTTGCTAATACATATTTAAAAGATTCCGAAAAAACCCAAATTAATTTGAGAATTATTATACATTATATATTTCTGACTAAAATAGCCCAAGCCTTACAATTCCGACCTGCTACTTCCACGTATAACCCTGCCTGTGTTTGCATATTTGTGCGGTGCTTCTCATTTAGAAACAATAGCAACAACAACCTAAACAGAGTAATAGAAGCGGTAACAACACTCACACCATAACCGACACCGACACGAAAAGCAGCAAATAGTGGCAGCTGCAATATACTCGCGGCAGCCACGCCATGGCGCACCACCGCCACCGCCGACGCCAAAATGCATGCAACATTATGCGGCATGTGCACTAAACAAGTCATGAATTTCAAACAGACGCGAGGGATGCCGATCCCAATGCCGCTCCCGATGTGCTCCTCCATTGGGCAAACACGCTCGCTCCTTCGAGCATTCTTTGCATGCGTAATAAATGCGAAGAGGGGACAGAAATGCAGCCACAAATGGCGGTTGCGTGGAGTTTCCTTCATTTCGCGCCGCTGACTTGTGGCAGCATCGCGAAAATCGCTCGCTCGCCTGCCTGGTTGGCACTTCCGCTTTTCATTTGCATCATGTTTAATACATGCGTGTGTGTGTCCTGGGTCCTGCGACTGCAGCTGCAGCTGGTGCAGCGGTGCAAATGCATCACCACAAAATGCCCCAATAAGTATGCTAAGTACGGCTCCAATATCCTTCCGGACTCCTGCTTCGTCTCTGGCTCTGGCCACAAATCGGAAGCCCATAAATTTCAGATTGATTTCTCTTGCAGGGAGCAGGACTTCGCTTTAAAGGAGTGTAAGCTGCAAGGTTTTATGTTTAAAATGGTTTTGTTACTAAGGAAAAATAGGTATTCTCTTTTATTCTTATTCCTTTAAAAGGATATTCATAAATAAAGCAAAGATTTGCTTAAAATATTTAAAGAAATCCATAAATAAGAAAATTTCCCTCAAATGTAAAAGGGAAATTCATAAATAAATTCAAGTTAGCACCATGCAAGCTCATTTATTTTACTTCGCTCCCTTATTAAGTACACCTGATTGCGTTGTAAGGTTCTTGTCGGAATTTACATAACCGCAACAAGCTACAAAATATACATATATATTTTATATCACACATTTTCTACCAAGTAGTTGAGTGGCGGTGATAGAAATAAAAAAAATAAATAAACTGAGCAACTCCTAATTGCGTGCTGGCTGCACTTTGCCAACCTTCCACCTTTCCTCATTTCCGTCATATCTAAAACGGAAATAGGATGCATGCAAGTGTTCGTGGATGCAACGAACCGGAAGTACACCACACACACAGTCACATAGACACACAGAAAGAGTGTGGGAAATACTCGAGAGTGAGCTTACGCGGGCATCCAGACAGCGTGTATTTAGTTTAGTTTAACAGTTTCGCGTTCAGCGACATGCGACACTGACACTACAAGTGTTAATGCCAGCCACGCCCAACCGCCCCCTTTACATACACACACACAGGTACAAGCAGGGGGCAGAGAAAAAATGGAAATTTATATTATTTATAAGAAAGGGAAATATTTTAAATAAATTTCCAAATGTAGATGGGAAGGGATATACTTATTTATTAATACAAATTATTCTCACGCGTCTTCTTCCATTTTTTTTTTTTTTTGATTTATCATAACGATTAAGACTTTAAATTTAATATTTAACTAAAAAATAATTTTAAACTGAGAACTTTAATATTAAAAATAATGAACAAACTATGCCAAGTGTCTAGTTCTTATAATATTTTTTGTCCTTGAACATATTCCCGTACAAAATCTCGTAAAACCTATATTTCTCACTGACTAACCTTCATTATGTAATTTGTTTGTTTAACTTTCCCAGTGCATGTCAAGTTTTTAGCTGAAGTGCGTCGCGTAGTTTTTGCTTTTTGCAAATAAAATTATGTTAAAACATTTGTAAAGCCAAACTAACTAGAATTTCGTTGGCAGTGCCTTCCTTACCCCTTTGGCAAAATGCAAGCCCTCGGTTACATTCGTACTTGAAAATCCACTTTCTTGCCGCCGTCGCCGTTGCCGCCACCGCCTCTGCGGCAGCGATGTAAACTTTTTAATCAAATTTTTCAATTTAGTTTCCGTACATCGTTAATTAAAAACCCAGTCTCCCCTTTCGTAACCCTTTTTCGCGCTTTCAACATAAGTTGGTTAGTTTTGACATATGCAATTGCTTGTCAGCAGTTAGTTTCCTTTAAATTAATTTGCAATTGCCGCTAAAAGTTGCGCATACGCCCTGTTGCCTGGCTAAATCAGTGGGGTACTCGAGTTATACTTATCGCTTTAATTCTGCATAGATTTAGGGTTATTTTCCTTAATTTAAATAAAATATAACTTGCTGGGAAAGTACTGCTAATAAGCCAGTAATATCTTTAATTAGGCAAGCCTCTACATGTAATCGCTTGGATTAATTAACCATACATGAGTTGTGCGAATCCATTTCCCCCTTCCAAATCAGAGAAATAAGGAAAATATAATACGGAGAGTGAGAATTTACAGGTGCAACATTTGCCCACCAGCATTGGAGTGTGAATAAAAGTAATTTGATGCTAATTAAAAGCTCATAGCCAACGCCCAGCCATAGAGGTCGCTCGGGGATTAGATTCTCTGTAAAAGTAACGTATAAATGTGTAGAGGAGGGCTTTCTGCAGTTTGTTGCTAATGACACTTAATTGTGCAACACTTGAACGCGCCGCCAAATAGTTATTTGTAATAATTATTTCAATAGTCAGGGGGTTAGCTGACTTCGTAACAGTGCTGACAAGTTGTACTTTTTCTTGACTATTTTCTGGTTATTTTTGATCTTACAGAAATTATATTACTTTTCTTGTCTCAAAAAATAACTTTTATAATCAAGAGAGTTGTTAGTTTTTTAGTCTATTGTTTTTAAACGAACTTTGTGTTGGCCAGCACTGCTTCATAAGCCAATTAAGCCAGGTGAGAGCTGAGGGAAGTGACGGACAGCAGTGGAATAGCCACACCTAAGAGCCGCGGCTCGGTTGTTGCAAATTAAGTTGGCCAACTCAAGGTGGAAGCCCCTCGACAGCAGTCAAGAGTCGCGTTGCAGACAGTCGGACTTTTCCCTCCGCGCCAGCTGGTGTTAGCCATTATTTTTGTTACTTTTTTTTTTTGGGGCGTGGTCGCGTCTGGGCTATAAAAGCCGCAGTTGGCAAGAGTCATAAAAAGCCAGTCAGGCGACAGGAGACAGGACACGACAAGACAATTGGCAATGAAACAAATTACATCGCGAACAAATGCACTTTCCTCCGGCAGATTGTCCTTGCCGCCAACTAAATGGAGAAACATTTCTCGTTTCTTGCTCGCTGTTAAATTCGCAATGATAGTTTCAATGTGATGTCACTGTTTTAATGCAATTACACTTAGGGAATTAAAGGAATACTGTTTAAGCACTTTAATTAAATTATTAACAAGCTAAATTTTAAATATATTTTTTTACCTTAGGGGCAGGTTTGATTTGCAAGCAACCAATAGCTCAAAGAATTTACAAAAATAAAGTTAAAAAAATATTAAAAAAAAATAAATGTCCACAAAAAAGATGACTCGCGATCGTTTAATGTTTGTTTGCTCGCTGTCTCCACTCGTCGTTTGCTCTCGTTGTCTTGCATTCGTCGTTTTGTATTCGTCCTTTTGCTCTTTGCGTCTTTACTCGTTCTGCTTTCTTATTTAAGTAATAAAAAAGCGTAAAGTTATTATAAAATACCCTAATCATCATCATCTTAAACATAGTATTATCAATTTATTTTAAGGCTTTCTCAATAATATTCCTTACGAAATATGCAATTTCTTTCTTCCTTTTTAGTAAAAACTAATCCCAGGTCTTTCAAACATTCTATATAAATATTTTCATACCCCAAACAATAAAGAAATTACAAGCATCCCCACAAAAACATGATAATAATAAGTAAGACAAAAGTAGTTTTTGGACCGGCGAAAGGAAAGTTTCATTTTTATTACTATGTTCTCCCGCCCTGCATCCTGCAGGTTTCTATGACGGAGGCGTGTCAGGACGAGCCATAAGCAGTTAAAATATGCAAAGTACGGCGCCGGCAACAATGGCGAACAACACTATTTAATGAAAATGCACAAGAAAACAAAAGTTGTAAGGGATCAGGGAGCGAGAGGAGAGCGAAGCACTGTAGTCCTTGCCAGGAACTTGAGAAAGTGTTGCATACTTTTAGGTGGCCAAGCAGCAACGGCGACCATTGTGATGCCTTCTCAGGCGCCCATTTTCCAAATTTTCCATCACCCCCCGCCGCCCGCTCTATTTATTTAAGCTGCTGCTGAACTTTTTCCAGCCACGGCTCCTTGCCTGTATTTTCTTTACGCTTTCGGGATTGCCGAAAATATTTGCACAGGGCTGGCTGGCTCTCTTCAACAACGAGCGCCGAATTGCAGCCACAAGCATTTGATGAAGTTGTTTATTGTGTTTCGCTCATTCTTGGACCCTAAACACGGGGTAGTAAAATTTATACGACAAGTTTGTTAGTTAAAGGTTAATTTTCTTTTATTTCTGCTAATCAACATGTCATTAAAGAAATAATACTAATTCAGCCGGGATAGTAAATATAAAGCTTCAAACTTAATGTATTTTCTTGAGATCTATAGGTTGTACTCCGCGTAAATAGTATTGCTTAAATTTAAATACATTCTTCCATTAAATTTCATTGTTTAGTTTTGTAAATTTTAGTATTAAAATATTTATTTAAAGTTATGAGGTTATGAGACTTAATTGTTACTTTTATTATTGTGTTTATTTTTTCTTTAATATCTAAAATCAACAAACAAACATCAAAATATTATTTTGCAGGGCACTACAAGTTTCGTTGCATTCCCACTTGCACCCCTTCTTTTTTGCAATGGCCAAGAAACTTTTGACAGCGCTTTGGGTTTTTCTCGGTGTTAAGTTGCGTATGGAGCAAATGAATTTAGAAGTCTTATTTAACAAGTTTCGCCCACTTTAGGAAGATGGCGGCGGGATCTACATCTTTATCGACAGCTCGCCAAAGTGAAAGTTGCAACGTGCAGCTGGCTTCCTTTCTCTCTGTTGCTGTAGCTTTTGTTGTTGATTGTCTGTTTGTGCAATGTTATACCATTTTATTCGAAAACTTATGGCCAAGCGGTGGGAAATTTCGAGAGCATTATACGTTGTTTTGCAGCGAGACAAACTTCTCCAATTTTACTGTAACAGGTGTATAAGTTCTGCTAAAAGCTGGCTAAGTTAAAGTGTGTTTTACCTTTGTTTTACCTAGTAAAATATATAAATAATATGTATTAAAATTAAAATAGAAAATTTTCTAGGGCAAAAGTAAGAAATTTCTAGCTTCCTTTATATATGGCAACTCAATCACTAGAATTTCACAGGTGCTTAAGTCATAAGCTCTTCCACTTCCTACAACAATTAACACCACTCAAGGCCGTAATTTTCAACCTGCCAAACACCTGAAACCATTATTTGTTAGACATTGCGAGACAAACTGAAAATTAAACACCACTCAAACCCCAGAGAGAACACTCCCGAAAGCTGTTGCCTATTGGCCCCCAAAACGTAATGTTGTCCACTGATGATGCATAATTAACCAAATCGAAATAGACAAAGGAGCTCGGTTGGCCAGCAAACATAAAGCCTAAGGACTCGCCGCCAGACTGTTGCCATTTGCCATTCCCGTCCAAGGATGTTTCGCTGGGCAGAGGCACGTGTTGGTGCGGTTTCCTGCCAAAACTATGGCACTCTGTGGTTGCCAAGCCAAACCGAACCGAATCGGAGCAGGCCAAGCAGCAACCCAGACACGCAACCTGGAAAGCGGTGACTTTAGGCAGTTACTTGCCTTGGCCAACAAGACAGGCCCCAAATGAGCAACTGATTATGTGACTGACACGGCGGGAAAATGTCAGAAAATCAAGTCAAGTCTTTTTTAAAAAAATTATAATCCTTTTCTCGAATATTTATACAAATAGTTTTTCAGTACTTTGTTTTGGAGTACTTTGTAGAAAACATTTTTACAATATTTTTTAAACTATTTCCATAAACAAATTAATTAATTTACCTTTAGAATTCACAAAGATAAAACAGATATTTCTCTTCGTGTAAGAAAGCCCTTCTAGGGGGACAGAGACAGACCCGAATGAAATCTAAATCCCAAGCTGAGAGCGGTAATTACATCATGCACGGCTCGATAGCCTGCAACTGGCAGTGGCGCCACCTCATTATCCTTGGAAGCAACTGGCAAGGATGCGGTTAACCCAGTGGCCACATCTCTGCATATCGGGTAGCAAATTGGATGAGAGAGTTCCACCTTTGTCCTAGTTATATCGAGTGTCAAGTGGCATCATCATCTCCGCTGGCAACAATTATTTTGCCACTTCGGGCCATTTAATTACGAATTTCTATGCGTTTCCACTTTGATTGGTGATCGAGGCACAGCTGCGTGAAATGAAATTGAACAGAGTCATGGAGGAGGAGGTGGGAAAGGTGGAAAAGTGGGAAAGCCCCAAATTTCCACCCCTCGGGCTCCACTCCGCCCCAACTCTGAACTTTTGTGGTCAGTGAAATGTAGCTCGCTTTTAATTTCCAATGTACGTGACTCGTTTTAATTAGACAGACAGCGAATTGTTTGGCAAATAAATATGTATTTATATATACGTATATATGTGCGAATATATACGTTTATATTAATGTTTGAGCATTGTTCAGTTATTAAACAGACAGACGACGTTTAATATGTGTCCTTTGTTTCATTTGTGGTCTCATAAATGTTACAGTTACGGTTTGTTCTAGACAACAAAGCTTAGAGTAGAATATGAGGGTGAAGTAATGTTAATGAATTGGTTAATAGAAGTATAATGCTTTCTTTTCAACAAATGTTTTATATCTTTATATGATATTTATAGAAATCTATAATTTATTAGCTATTGTCATTACTAATGGTTTGTAAGACGTATATGCGTAAGATTTTACGATAAAAATATAAATTAAAAAAAAAACGGGCACACTACCCCAGTCAACTGAATAAACACGGCGCTGGTCACACTAAAAACTGAAAATTTACTATAGAACCCTGAATATATACAGATTAATATTATAAAATATGTAAAGGATTTGACTAAAAAGCAAAATAATTTTCATACAAAATTCTTAAGCTTGGTTAATCTGTAAAACTTATAATAGTTTTGTCATTCAATAAATCTAACGACTTAAACTTTTAAACTAATTTGGACATTTAACCGATTAGCAAACATATTCTTTCACGAACAGCTTAGTTTGTTCATCGCACAAAGGATTTTGCTCCCAGAAGAAAATTTATATGGCAATCATGACCCCGGCACACATGATTTTTATTGGCCGAGAAGAGCTTTCTCAACTTTCTGAACGTCTCATGGAAATTCATTGGATTGGAAGCACTTTCTGCGGCAGACACAGGCACATATACAGCAAACGGGGGAAAAGTTTTGCCTTTCGCCATATTCATAATGGGGCAGAAGTTTAACTCAATTAGAAAATTTCCTTTTTCCTGACATTCAAACTTTATCTACAATATACCGATTATTTTTTTCTGACTGCTTCTGTAACATTTCGTGAGGAGGACAAGCAACGGCTTTGGCAACTACTATCTTTTATTTATTCATTGAATTCTGTACTTCAATTAAAAAGCCATTAGAAAAGGAGCAGAGAATACACCGAAAAGGGCTAAAAAGACAGACAGAGGTCTCAGTGTCGATTGTCGTCGTTGTCCTGAGAAACGCAACAAAAAGGATAGGGGCAGGTCTGTAAACAGAAACTCACCTACATATATCCCAGCGCCAAGCCCACAATCAATATTGTTATCCTTTGCCTGTCAAAGGCAACATTTGCATGCAAGGATATCGTACTTGGCTTTTGTTCTCGCCTTGCCTTTGACCTACAACCTTCAGTCAGTCAGAGGCTCCACTCTCTCGGACCACCTCCCGGCCTGCCCTAATTCATATTTAATGCTTCAAGGCAACAGATTTTGCTACACTGATATTAAGGGGTTTTTTTAAGGAAATATTAGAGACTTTAGATCGGTTTGTGAGAATAAAAAAAATATATATAAAAATATTGTAAAAAAAAGGACGGATATATTACATGAATCAACTTCTTTATATTAATATTATTATATTTTTCCTGTGTAAAATACAATTAAACTCCTTGTCCCAGGCCTGGTAGTCGTAGGTGCCACACGGGTCAATGTGATGTTATTTATATTTAATTTCCAACTCCCAGAGTCTTCCTTGCCAGCAAGGTCACACTCGACCTCGAATGCCAAGGCGTACGCAAACTAGATTGAAAAAATTACATAACTTTAATCTATATTGAGTTACACCAAACGCACTTGAAGGAAAGGATTTAACAAGTTTCCGTTTAATTAGATTTTGGCTTGGCTTTGGGCATTTATGATCAAGTAAAATGTTTGGGGTTAGTTGTTTTTTGTTTCTTCTAGAAAACCTTTGTAAGAGTAAAAAACTTTAATCATAACAATTTTATTATATTATTTATACATATTTATAACAATTTAAGAATTAAGAACTATTTGGCTTCCCATTAATTTCTTTGCCTGAATACAAAGTGCATTCCCAATTAACCATTTCCCCTGCAGCCACGAGTGTTTTCAAGGTCCCTAATTGGATTCCACTTTGGACTTGAGCTGGCTCACGAAATTATTCATAGTTTAATTATACAACAAGGCTCTCTTTGTTCCCGGTCAGCAGGCTGAAATAGAACCATTTTAATGATAGTTGTCCTGCTGGTCTCTCAGCTATTCATGGAGGTCACTGGCGTCGCCCGCCTGGGACATGTGGCCTCAATGTCAATGACAAATTCGATGGACAAACCGCTCACTGACCTTGTTCACAATTTTGTGACACGCAAGTCCCTGAAGGAGGTAGGAATTTCCAAAATAATCGAGAGAGCTTAACTAGTTATTTTTTAATTATAATTCCAGCTTTTAAAAGGCATAAAATAGTCATGGAAATTACGTATACGCCGTGTATGTTTCACTGCACCATGGGAAACCTGGCAGCTTGCCACTTGTTGGACGGATTGATGGCCATTTTCCGGATTGATGGCCGCATTTCATTTGCAAATGTGCATATTTATGAGAGGGGAGGGTGAGGGGACAAAAATGCATAAACAAGCAGACAAGTCATATTGGCAAATATAATTTTCCGAGATACCCAACTGGGGTACCCAATTTAACTGCAAATCAAAGGCATGTGTGCTCTGCAATAATTTATATAAATATCCGATTCCTGACTAAGCAATTGCCAAATGAGTCGAGATATTGATAAATGAACGTAGGAATGTCAAATGGAATGATGGATTCCAGCATCTGCTGGCTGCTTGCTGTTCATGGCCAAATAAATGGGAGAACTAAGTGCTTGTCTCAGCTTATTTTTTGAATGAACCTGCGGCATAAAAGACTGAATAAAGGCTGATGATTTTCCGGGAAAGATTAATTTATAAAATATGATTTGTGGAAAATGGTGGTGGAGGCACCCTAACAGGTTGTTCAGCTCGGTTGATAAGTTCCTTTAAGCATAAAATAATATAGGTTCAACGTATTTCTGAGAAAGCATAGCTTAAAATATTCAGTACCTTTTTTTAGTTAAATTAAGAAATAAAACTACAAAGGAAAGTAAATTAAACCCTTCATTTTTGCTGTACTCTTAAGTTTACCTCGACCAAAGTTAGATTGGTAAAAACTATTTTCCCCTTTGGCCAAATCGTTGTCGAACTCTTGAGAGAACTTTCAAATTCCAGAACAGGCCCCGAAAAGTTTCTTATTAATTAAGGAAATGGCGTTAAGTAAATATAATATGTATTTAAAATTATATCTGGGTAATAACCAGCAGCGGAATGGAGGGCAGTCATGTGCTCCAAAGCATAGACAAAGCAAGGACTACGAAAACTGTGTGGAAAAAACTTTAGCTCTCGGCTGTTGTTGTTGGCCGTTTCCATGTTTATGTCCATTCATTATGCAAAAAGCCAACAACTGAAGCAGGAAAGGTACAGTGGACAGGCAGGAGTAAAAGAAATAAAGAGAAATATATATATATATAAAAAGACTAGTATGACTTTTAGAGATAAACAAATTCTTTAAATATAAATTAGCTTCTAGGAAATATTAATAAAATAACTAAAAATTTTCGGAGGCCTTAAATTTGCAAGAAGTCCTAATTGTTACAGGCTTTGTGAGTGTAATTAATATCAATAATACAATATCACTTCTAAGCTTATTTATACTATTATTTTAATTTAATCCCAACCTCATAGCCACCGTTACCACTGTGAACTTGCAGACGGAGGACTCTACGGAGAAGTTGGTTATGAGGACCATAAAGTAAAGCGCACGCCACTTTATCCTCGGCCATTTTGCCCACAGGTCCCCGCCCAGGTCTAGGTCTGTGCCTGTGCCTGTGGCCGCTTCATTACCCTAATGAACTTGAAAAAAGTATCGGGTGTACGGCGCGCCGAGTCAAAGGCAAAACTCGAAGACAATCACCAGGTGACCACCGCCCAGAGCCAGCCAGCCAGCCAGCCCACCATTTTCCAGCACTTCCCCGGCAGATTTGTCCGTAATGAGGTCATAGTCACGAGTGTTGACTTTAATTAGTGAGTTTTTGAGAAGCACTCGGCCGGCCGCTTCCTTTGAATGCCAGCTTTTTCGGGGCCATGTGGGCACTGCTGCTGTTTGGGCCACAAATTATCCGTTAATTATGGCCGATGGGCAAAGTATTCAGGCTGGTAATCAATATGAGTTGAGAAAAGTGAAACAAATTAGAGAAAATTGCTAAATTCGAGGGGAGTTTTTTGTATTTTGACTTGGGAATTCTAAAAAAAAGGTTTTTTGAAATTCGAAAAACTTATTGTGTTTATTTTTTGAATCAAAGTGATTTAAATTTAGTTTTAAAGAACGAAATTGAATTAAGAAAAATATTCTTAGGTTTTATTCAATATTTTCCTTTTTAAAAGCATTTTTGCGTAACTCTCCTAAAATAGTGTGCCCGTTTGAATCTTTGAATAAAATCTCTTTAAATTTTATTGCAGTGTGGCTACAGTTTACTTAGGAAAACGTTTCTTACTAAATTATTCAAAATTCTTTAATTTTTATTTAAATAAAGCATAACTACGTATGCGGTAAATATATCCCTAACCTAGGCAACCCTAAAGGCAAAACATTTTACAGAATTTTGTGAAATAAATTCCTTAAACGTCCTTTTATTCTCCACTCTTTTTTTTTCAATTTCACTTATGCAGATTACCCCCACAAAAGATGACCAAGTAAATATCTTTGGCATTAGTGAGCGAAGACAAAAGAACCTGAGCCAACATGATAACTTCGGCTAAGACGTTGCCAAGATCTTAAGCGACTTATGTATACGTATGTACCTGTGGATTATTATTAGTCGAGTCAGCAGTCATGGCAGCCAGCCAAAAAGGGCCAACAGTCCTTCTGCTTTTTCGATTTAAGGGCCAAAAGTTGAAATAACAGTCGCAGGGGAAACCCTTGGCAAATGCTTATTTACATGCGGAGAAAAGTCTGGGCAGGAAACAGGAAGTTGGTGGCAGGGACACAGGACCGAGCTGGGCCAAGAAGAAGATACCAATAAACCGGCAACGACATTTGTTGATTTTATTGACATGTTTCGCTGGCTTGCAAGTCGGGGTTTTCTTCTTGCTTCTTTTTTTCGTCGCTGTGACTGGCAGTCAAATTTCCTCCTTGGCATGTCCTTTTTATTCCTGCCCAGCGGCATTTCTAGACCATCTCCGCGCTCCCTTCTTGTTTTTGGCTTGGTCTGGCCTGTGCGTGGTCTTAAAATGCGCCATAAAATTGATAAAATCAGTTGATTGTAAAAATTGATAAATTGAAATTGATTGAGGCAGTCGGGAAATGGAAGGAAAAGTCGGTGGCACCGTGGAAAAGCAAATGAAATGGCTTTGATGGGCGCAACACACACAAACACTTGACGCTTTGCATAGGGAATAGGTGCACCGAGAGAAATATGTTGTTTTTGGCAGTTATAAAAGGAAAATAAATTAAACAGAAATTAAAGAGGAAGGTTTCATTACCAAATTTAATTCAAAATAACAATTTAAGGTTTTACTAAATAAATAAATTAATTACTTGATTCCGATGAAAGCAACGAAAAAGAAAAGAAAGCCAAGAAGTGCACAACTGAGAAATTAAGTAATATTTTTTTATTTTATTAAATGTTAAAAAATAACATAAGTTAAACTCATTTTAGAAATTACTTTCAGTGCATCGGAGTGGAGCACATGTTGCCAAGTGAATTTTGTGGCCCACAAACAACATTAGCGAGCCAAACGCACTTGCTTTTTTTTTTTGATCGGAAAATGCCAAGGACCTAGCCTTGGGGGTAAAGGAAATAACGCAGCGAAGGCAGCATTTAATTAACCAGCTGAATGGGGGAAATGGTGGTCGAATAGATTTCCACTGACATGCGGAAAATGTTAAAATGGTGAGCAGGAAATTTAAAACGAAACGCAGGAAGGAACTAATGCCAATTAAATGGAGATAGACAAGTTGTATTAGGAATGCAACAGCAAATCGATAAAAACATGTATCCAATTTAATCTCAATTACTTTGCAATAAAATCTATCTGTAAATAAATTCAACCAGAGCTTAAGCTCAAAACATTTTAAGGCTAAACAAATTAATTATTCTCTTATATAAATGAATTTAAGCTGCTTGATTTCATTTTAATACAACTTAAGCATGCCCAAAGCGATTTCAACGATTTAAATAACCGAATCATTAACTTAAACCTTTACTACAGATATTTTCTTTTAATTTAAATACCTGTACTTACCTTTCAAGCCTTTCTAAATAAATCAGCGCCCAAAGAATTAATTTCCATTAAGCTTATTCTCTGGATAATTCTTATCTAGCCCCAAGGCCGGCAAATAGTTAAAAGCCATGGCACAAATAGCAGCTTATTGTGTCCTTTTGTTGCATCGAACAGAACATCCTGAGTGACCCGAGGATATGCCTTTGCACTTTGTATAGTAATTTTGCGCATTTTGTCGGTATTTGTGCACTTCCTGCAGCATCCTGCAAATACAAAATACAGTAGTTAATTTGCAAATGCTCATTTTGGATGCGACACCTGATGCCATGGGTGAAGTCCTGGAACATAACCGTAAGCCTGGTGACAATTGTCAATGCATAATTAACCCCGATTTTAACGGCGCTTTAAAGAGAGAGAGACAGATTGTGCCCGCTTTAAGTACTCATCTGCAGCATCCGCTCAATTTTTAATGTCGGATGAAAATGACTTTTTATTGACGCCTGGCAAACACGATTGACATGCACTTACACGCTCGTCGAGTGTCATTTTGTCACTTGCGGTCTCCTGTAAATATGTCCTGGCACGTCCTGTGCATGGCTGCGTGTGTGCGTGCGAAATATATGCGGAACTGATATGTATTAAAAACCAATCAATTCTCATCCCGGGAAGGTATTTCACGGGGTATTTTCGCGGAGAAGGGATTGATATTGATTAAATAAATAAATAAATAAAATTCTTAAAATACATTTCTGAACAGAAATATTTATAGTAAATTGAGGGACAAATTTAAATTGTGCCTTTAATACTTAAAAAAACAACTCTCCTAATTTGTTCTTTAATAAAAGATGAAAGTATACAAATTTAAAGGTAAAAACTTATCCCAGAACAACCCTACATCCGCAATTCTTACCGCCAGCCATGGCAAGCGTTCAAAAATTGCCAACGATTATCGGTGACAGTTAACAAGTCAATCGTTTCGCGGCGGAAACCCGATATGCCGTATATATATATTACAGACCATTAAAAGTAGATGAGCAGGGGACATACGTGCATATATCGGTATCGGGTATGACATTATCTTAATGCTCATTAAAAGCCATTTTGTGTTAAGGCAATGCTTAATTGCAAGTATCGAGGCCATCGGTTCGCTGACTCGCTTGTTCGACAAAGTTTTTAATTGCCAAAGTTGGCGCTCTGCAAAGTGAAAATGGCAGTTGCAACACTTAAATATTTACCCGATAAATTGATAGATGTGCGGGCAGGCAGGTAGTCTCTGCTGCTCATTAAAACGCTCCTCTAAGCGGCAAGCGTTAATATGTCAAGTTGAGCAGCTAAACTTCAACACCTCCTCCTTGGGATGCATGCCATGCCCCTCCATTCAAGGCGCCTGATGCAGCAGTTCGGGGCACAAATGAGCAAAAGTTAACAAGACAGAGCCGGTGCCGACGAGCTGTCTTATTACAGCTGGTGATGCTGCTGCTTTTCCCGAGTTCCTCGGCAGTTGGATGCCGCCACCCCATTCTGCGGTTCTTACTGGCACGCCCGTCGCCTTAAGCGATGAGCAAGTGGCAGTGGCAAGTGCACTTGGAAAAATTAATATGAACAAATATTTTTGGAAAATAATTTTAATACAAATATTTGAAAATTCAATAAATTTTTAGTTAGAAAATTAAAATGGAGCGATGAAGACTTTTCCAATTATTATTACATTAATAGCTAAGTCTACCTAACCATGTCCGTTGTCCGCCTGTCCCTTTGTCCGTTCGTTCGATTTTTCGCAAGTTATTCTTTCAGTTTAAGAATTATCTGGATGAAACTTTGCATATAGGCTTCATACTATTTCTGAAAGTATATAAGCTGGAATAGGAAGACTATATAATATAGCTGCCATAAAACAATCGGAAATTTACAATTCTTACGACTTAACATATAACTCTATATATTGATCTTTATATATATTTATTTTTAGCGATGTATAAAATTGGTATTTAAATTTTTTATATTTATTTTAATTTTAAGTCCAATTTTTCACATACACATTTTCCCAGTGTTGAAGATTTTTTAAGTGCCTGCAACGCAACGCAACTCATCGCATCGCATCGCATCTTATCTCCATCTCCATATCGGTGTGTGTTTCCTTGGGTGTGCTTGGCCGGGGCTTGTGTGTTCGGCAGTGTGTGCTTAACCGCGAGTGCAATTATTACTTGCAACTTGCAACAAACGGCAGCTGCTTGGGCAAACTTTCAAGAATCCCTTAATGGCTGTTGCCGTTGAAAGCAAGGATTTGTGGCCCTGGCAAAAGCAACAGCAGCGCCAGGAAACCTGTAATGAAGATGCTTACATATCATAAACATTGGTCCATTGTTGTGCCCAGCCACATGATCCTGGCCTTGCTAGCAATCCTTGCGGGGAATCGCAACCGGAGTCACGGCAAACGTTTGACCAGCCGGTTAACAATGACATTTCCAAAGGAAAACCCACAACAGTCACAATGCCCACACAAAGCAGCTCAGCAAATTGAATGCACACGAGGGAAAATTATTAAGAAATTTATTTAAATATTAAAAATATTTAGGTTATTTTTTAGTTAAAAAGAAAGAATTGAATACATAACAACTAAGAACTATTTGCACGAGGTTTAACCATATCAATTAAATTTTTTATAAACGCTATCCCTTTACATTTTCTCAGTGTATTTCCTCAACAATTTTCAGAGGCCAGCTTCCGTTTCCGCCACACAAATGCAAAGGCAACTGGGAAACGCAACTGTACCTCGATAATAATGCGCTCAGTAAACGCTTCTGGGCGAAAATCATAGCCAGGAAAGGAAAACTAAGGGGGAAATGAAGGGAAAGCGGCAGGGAAAACGCGGGGAAAACGGCGAACAATAAAGTTTGCTTGCTGTGCGTATCGCACTTATCAAATTACACAGAAGAGTTTTTCCTTTTTTGCCAGCCTTTTTGCATTTTACATTTTGCATTTGCAATTGGCGTATTTCGACATTGCACATTGTCAACAGTGGAAAAGTTTCCACCTTTGCAGCAGCCGAGGCAAGAACAGCCATAACAGCAGTATTATTAACAAAAACAACAATAACTTATTACCCATTGCTTTTAGTAGTTTTTATAACTTTTACGACTTTTTAATAAAGTTGCTATGCATTTGCTTGTTGCACGGACGACGGACGGAAGGGCGGGCGGTCTTTTTTGGGGTTTGCAACGTCAACTTCAACTCTCAAGACAAAGTTTCCGCCGAATGCCTGGAGCTGACTGGCTGGCTGGCTGGCTGGCGATGCTTTTCCAAGTTGTAATTTACCCACTCAGCCCCTAGGACCTCCTGGAACCACCCAGCTCTCTGTTGCCATCCTCTGCCACTTCGACAAAGTGAGTTATGCAATGTCACGCATCCGCCATGTGGTCGCTCTACTGGCTTCGGTGTAAAGCTTTAAGCTGCAGCGCGCTGACAGCCTAAGCCTTGCCTTAAATGCACTCGGAGAAATAGTATTTAACAATTTCAAAACCTTTTAAATAGCCAGAAATTATTTTATAAAAAGTATTGCCTATTTTTAGGGGATTGCAGGCAAGGAGTTCTCAAGAGAGAAAATTAAATCCCTCTAGAGACTGTAATACTATTCCGATTGATCTGAAATTTGGTATGTAATTAGGAATTTCATTAACTTATTTTTTCCTTAGACTTTTCTCTCAGTGTGATGCATCTCCTTCACCGAGACAAACACCAAACAATGCCAGACAGTGGGGACAGTGGAGCGTGCAACGCAAACAACACACACGCACCCAAATTTCTGGTGGCAAGAATGCTAATTTGCCCAGCAACCACACACACACTTGCACACTTACACACATGCCACACAACACAGCATCTGCCACTGATAGCATTTAGGGGCTGCCATAAAGTAGGGGGTGTACTGTACAGAATGGGGCATGTGGAGATGGTTTCTAGGGCGTCCCGAAGTTTCCACTGTGGCATAATGCATTTAGCCATCTTGCCGGTTCCGGGTCCTGCGTAACTTTTCATTCACTTTGCCACATATTAAAATCTAACCACAAAATGTCAAACCGAAAACCAAAAGTTATGCATTTGTGTCTGCGTAAATATGTTTGTATATACGCACGGTGTTTGTCTGTGTCTGTGCCTGTGTGTGCAGGTGTGCTTGACAGGTGGAACTCAAAAGAATTGTTGCATAAACTTTGATGTTTATAAGCTTAAATGTTGCTGAGTAGCTTTAGTTCCGCCTGGCATTTCAACTATCTTAAAGCTGCCTTAGGAATAGTTGTTAATTTATGCAAATTCCTTAAAACGGAAGACACATTTTCAAATTGGAAATGAAGTCAGAAAATGTTGAAATTAATAATTTAGTAACCTTAATATTTATTCTAACTTATGGTTTAGGCATTAAATATTTAAAAATTGTATATACATTCAAGGGGAAATATTTGTGATAGAGGTCCATGCCTCATACTATTTGTACCTTCTTTTTACTCTAAGTTGTAGCTCTTAAATTATAATTAAGCTTGATTTATTTAAATCCTATTGATTTAATTATTGAAAAGATAAAAGAAATAAAACAGGCGATTATAAAAATCAAACAAGACAACTCCTAAGCCAAGTTCAGCATTCTTTAAACAAAAATAATTTTTCCCTCGTTAAATCTAAAATTAATATTAAATCCACAAATAAATATAAATATAATACAAACTAGTTACTTTATTATTAATTAAATAGTTGAAATGATAAATATAAAGCAGCATTAAGCAGGTCCTGAATTTCGTGTAATCCTTTCCTTAAAGAAATTAAATTTTCCTCCTCGACAAATGTAAATATTAATAAATAAGTCCCCATATAAATGCAATTAAACAATTTGCATTAAAGATGTAGCACTTAAAGTTACAGCCCATGTCCATGCAAAATAGATTTGATGACACAACTAAATTGCAAAAACTAACTCATATTTACACCATTTGCACGCCTAGCCACCCTCAAAAAACTGTTGACAGATTAATTAAGCCAAAAGCACCAAAAAACAAACACCAGAATCTACCAACAAAAAAAACAGTAAACAACAAATAGAAACATGGCAAATGTTGTTTATGACAGTGACGAAGTTGCAAAATGCAAATATATGCATTATGCATGCCTAATTGGCGCTTTTGTTGTTGCTGCCGCAGCTGCTGCTGCTGTTGCGTAATTATAATTGCGTTTATTGTGTGTGCCTGTTAGCCAATAATTAGGCTTGAATTAATTTTCAAACAGCAAGCCAATTAGCTGCACACCTCTGACCTCTCAATTGGCCAAGAAGACGAACCGAAGACGACAGGGATAGCCCCCGCAGCCTTAACCACACATCACAACATCATCATAAGCCGCCTCATCATCGTTGCAGTACAATTCCATTGAAATTCGATTACCATTTGGGCCAATCTCTCTCAATCAAACACTTCCCAGGCCCATCGTAATTACGCAATTCGCGAAATTGGACCTTTAGCCCATTTGCATTGTATCCTTGAGGAGACGAAAGGACTTTAACCAACTTTGGGGCTTAAAATTAAATTTATGAAAGAGTTAAGCGAGTGAATCCAGCGAATGGGAAAGTTTAAGTGGGTTAAAAACAAAGTTGAAATTGCCTCTACTCAGCATCTTGGCAGTTTCTTGCGTAGATGTTTTTTTTTAAGATACAAACTGCAGAATAAGGGAAATTGTATATTTAAGTTATTTTTAAAGTGCTTAAATATTAATATATTTGTACACAATATAAGCTTTAAAGTTTGAGAGCCAGAAATACAATTGTATTGATATACAAAAACGATTTTTTGATCCTTATAATCCTTTAAGCATATAATATTCTTTAATTTATTCATATAAAAATCTTTTAAGAAACAAAATCTTTAATTCATTTATATTTCGTTTATTAATTCCCCTTTAAATATTTATTAATATAGTTCATTAACCATTTCAGCTTAAAGCACCCCTGACTCTATAACTTAGCCCAAACAACTAATAGTTCCGTAAACATTTGCTTATGAAACTCAAATACTACTCATATTTTTACCAAAACAACGCCTCTAGTTATCCCCTGAAATAAATTAAGCAAACGACTCTTAATTTTTGAAATAAATCCAAGAATGCAGATGTTGAATATTGTGAGCTATAAGGATAAAGCAGGAGATTTACGAGCACCGAGCCAGGCCAATGGCCCTGTTGAAATTGCAGCATAACATGCGTGTGTTCGAGAGCCGTTTAAAGGAGGTCTTCCCAAAGTGCAAACGCAGCGCCCCAAGCTGAGTATTTCTCAGCCACTCGCACTGGGATTTTGGTAACACAAACACAACAGACTGGACATAAAGCAACACACACACACACACACAGAAAGGAGAACAATGAATTGCATTTGAAATACACAGACGACGTGCCCAGATAAATTTTTCCCACACTCCTCCTAAATCTGATTCCCATGGTCTACACCGTAAATAAAATGGATTAACTTTTTGGCAGAGTTAATTATGGTTACAAAGATCTTGAATTTTCTATAAACAACAGTCGTTATTGTGCGGAAACAGTCACTGTTAACCTCTTTGAAAAATATAAACCATATTTTTTAATAAACTTTACATATATTTCGTTATACAAAACTTAAAGAAAACATTACTTATTATTGTGCTCATAACCGTCACTTTAGGGCTCGATTTATTATTTTTTTGAAAAAAATTAAGCATGTTTTCTAATAAACTTTATAAATATAAATATTTTCTTATACGAAACTTTATTATATTCCAATTCACAAAAGAAAAATTATATTCACAACAACAGCTCTTATTCTATATTAATTATTTACTAGAAAATCTTTTAAGAACTAATTTTATTAAATGCATTTTTATTTTCAGAAGAAATTACTTTTTTAAAATATTATTATACTCCATTTAACCAATTTATATTACAATTTAATTTGTTGTATATATTTTTTTTCAGCGTCTACAACTATTTTAAGCCAAAAGACGACGACGCTGCAAAAGTTAGCAAGACAGTCGAACTGAGACTCGGACCTTCCATGCTGACTTTGAAACTTATGCGCCAGCCGTTAAGCTCAGCTCAATGTGTTGTTTTCTCCACTTTTTCCTCCGCTTTTCCTCTTTGCTGGCCCAGGCAAGTGTGTGTGCGTGGAAAAGCAGCTTAAGCATGCACATTCGCATAAGGAAACGGATGAAGAAGTTGCAGAATAAGTAAGCTGCTGCAGCTCATACGAGATTCATGTATAGAAAACAAAGTTCCCTTTGTTGGTTGGAAGGCCACTTAATCATCCTGTAAAAAATTATCTAGTATAACGTTTTCGATCTTAAATCTGAGATAAACTTTAATTAAACTTAACTTAAACTAAATTTACTTAAGATATTTTTCAAAATTTTTGTTCTTTAAGTTTTTTCTTGGAAAATTATTATATAAAACCTTTGTCACTTTCATCTTTTGGTTTTTTAATTTAATATTTTTACCTCAATTCTTTACTAGGTAATTTCTTTATTTTTTTAATAAAAAATTCGAATAATCCTATGTATTTATTCGCCTTTCAATCATTATACCCCCATTTCAGGTAGCAAAAATCCAGGGCATATATAAACGCTCATAAATATTCCTTTCCATAATAATAAAGAAAACTGGCAGCGAAAGCAAAAAAAAAACAAAAAAAGGAATGCAGGATGCCTGCTGCTGGGTTGGAGTAAGCAATTTTTGAGTGCCGCCTGCAAAAAATGCAACACTTTTTTCTGCACGTTTTTCTTTATAGCCTGGAATGTAACTAGAGAATGTGTCTCCAAGCTTAAAGAAAATCTTAGTTAAGTCGTTTATCACTAAGCACATGCCCTATGAATGTTGGACTATATTAAGACAATTTAAATTAGGCTAAAAAGGTTATCAAAAATATTTAAATTATAAATATAGTTCTACTTTGATGGCTAACAAAAATTATGTTTAAACAATTAAAAATATACTAACTTTTATACCATTCTCTCATTAAGATATTCCTTAATGCAATCGTAACCTTAAGTTAGTTTAGGTTTATTCAGCTTAAAGATCTTCCATCACCTAAGAAATATTTTGGCTTACTTATCTAAAATCCATTAAACTCAATTTCTTATTTCCTTTTTCTTAAATTAATTTTCTACCAACTCCAGCCTATAGTAAAAATCAAGGAAAATCTGATTATTTCTTCCTTAGCCTAATCCCCAGCTTAGTTTCCATTCCATTTGTTCTCATCGAGTCGAAGCCGCAAATTCTCTTGGCCGCGGACTTAAATGACCAAAACATTTTTATAACTTAATTAAACACTGATTTCCCCTTCCCCCAACCCCCTGAACATTTTATGGCCATTTTCACACAGCACAAGCGACAACACAAAACCGAACACGTCTCGCCTGTTTTGTCCCCCGGAAAATCCGTGAAAAACGAGAAGAAAAGCGAGTGAACAAAAAAAAATTGTTGGAGAAAATGAAGTTCTATTCGATTTGTTTTATTGTCCATCGGTTTGGTTATGGTGGGGAGATGGTATGGGGATTGGGTGGCTTTTTGGGGTGGTTTTTCGGTTGGATATTTGGTCAGTTGGATGGCTATGGCTGGTCTGTGGTCAGGCTGCCAACTGGGAGTATTAGTTATATATGCTGTGTCGGCTATTTTGGGCCACTACTGGCAGCAACAGCAACAGCAGCGGCAACAAAGTTATTTTGCGAAACTGCCAATTGTCGGACTTACTTTTTGTTCATGCCACATGCTTCTCTGGCCATTGCTTTTTCCACTATATAGCTATATATATCTACCCTCTCTTGACAGACAGCCAGCTCAATAGAAAGTTGCATTTTGTTTTTCCCCATTTTTCTGGGGCTTATATCGTTCGCTGTCGAGTTATGAATCGAAACGTTTCCTTTTTGGCTCGGGCCACTTTAATTACAGCCTCGAGGTGTCAATGGCTGAGATTAATCAGTTTAATGGGCTTTCTTTCTGTGTGCGCTCTGCTGGCATATTTCAGCGGAATAAAGTCATTAAAATGCAATTAAAAATTACGGCCAAGCTGAGTTGCTGCCTTGTGTTATCCTCCCACTAATATGTATTCGTGTTTGTACATTTTCTTGGCTCAATTTAATTAATTTGACGCAGGGGTAAAGGCAAGAACTAGAGGGGGCTGTTGCTGTTGTGGCTGATGTACTAACTTTTGGCTTAAAGTAAAGAAAATAAAAGGGAGGAATTTATTTAGCCAAGAGAAGCGCTCGAGTTGCTGGGGTTTAGAAATTCAACTAATTGTTTATTGGATAAACATTTATTTCAGCTAGAAAGTACATTGTCGATGGGTGAACTCCACGGTTCAAATGTCATTCAGTTAATCAATTTTAATTATGCATTTAGGGTCATTATGTGGATTGGTAAGCGGAATTTGCGTTATTGTATTAAAGAGTTATTTAATTTGTGGCTTTATTTAATTATTTATTTCATTAAAACTTTGTAAATATGTTTTTAAATAATTAAGGAGTCCCCTAATTACATTTAAAATAATATAATAAAAGAAAAACAATAAGCATTCACTTTAGAATTATGCTGAACATCGGTGTGTTTTTAACTAATTTTATTTAATATTTCTTCCTTTTTTTATTTCAATCATAGTGTCTTATATATCCCGATTACTTCAGAAACTAAGTCATCTACCAAAAAACCAACCAATCTAATGCCAAATTGACTTTCAAACCGTGATGACAAAGTGGCAAACCATTAATTTCACTCGCTTTCCGTGTTTTGCCTTGAGGATGCCCCCAAATGCACTCGATACTCACCCAAGCAGATGGCATTATCCTCGTCCTCAACTTCATCCGGACATCCCCATGGCTTCCTCTGCTGATCTAAGCGAGCCAAAGCCATGACAAATGTTTTGTAAATAACGCGTAGCCAGGCGAAGCGACAACGTGGCGTATGGGTGATGGCAACGAAGCTAAAGCAGAGACAGGTAAAGTATGTTGCACCTGCCAAAGAGAAAAAAGAAGATGTAAAGAGACAAATGATACGCATAAGGAAAGTGATGGCTTCCTTTGGATGCATTTTATGTGCAGAAGAAAGAATGGAATGGGATTTATTCGAACTTTCTCACTAATAATAAATTATAATATATAGAATATTTAAATGGTATAAAACCATAATTCCCCCTATAATTTCCTAGGCAAAAACCACCTCAATTTCCCTATAGAAGAAACAAAAGCAATTGCTTCTCAATCTAAATTAAACCTGTAGCTGTAGAGGTATTCCTACCAATCATGGACACAATTTCTCATGCCTCGGCGAGCTTCGGAGGGAACAAAGTTTGCCACATTCCCATTGAGCCGGAAATGTGCAGGAAATGCGAGTAAACACAAAAAGCGATTCGAGTCCGACAGTGGATGGACATCGACAGGACAACGGCATCAATGGTTACGGAGAAGGCGGAAGGGGAGGACCAAGTAGATGCCACTGGGTCAGGTCATTCGCTTTCAATAATCCCCCGCAAAATAGCAACAAGAAAATCACAATAAGAGGGGGAAGAAAACATGGAGAAAAATTATATATTTATTTATAAATAATATATTTTCAATCAGTTAAAAATCAATATTGACATCTTGTATTAACGAACTTATTATAGGGATTATTATATTTATTTGTGATATATTTTAATATTATTTCCATGAGCTAAGATCAAACCTAGACCATACTTTCTCTGAGTGAAAATGACAAGAAAAACTCCAGGAAAAGGGGAGAAGAGGAGAAAAAGAAATCACAACCCCTCGATGGCAACTTGACTTGCTTGATGATATTTCCCCTTTGTCACTGACATCAATTGCTCGCCGCTGTCAATACACGAGAATATTGATATAATGATGCGCCCAGTGCAGCAATCCCTGTGCTGCACAAGAAAAGAAGAAGGATATTTATTTGTATTCGAATGCGACAGGCCATTTGTCTGCCCAGTTATGGGGCCCAGCATTATAACTATTTATTTCATAAATACCAAAAAGCCAGCAATATCATGCAAATCGAAATATTGGTTATTGAGAGGCTGACATTATTTTTTTTTAGTATTACCCTTGGGAACAAGAGAAATAAATACTTATTTTAGCCAAGCCAGAAATGGGATGGGCTTTAAATAATATAAATTTTGTTATAAATATATTTCCAATAACAAACAAATTTTCCAGCTTTATTTCCAAAAAGCTACGCTGTTTCCTGCTTTTGCTTTGTATATTTTATTTTCCAGCCCATTTTTTAGTCATATCAAATTGTCAATGCAGTTCTTATCGCCCGCTGAACAAAGTTTTGCATATTGCATGTATGTTTTGTTTTATTCAGCCCTTCAACTTTGCCCCCTTGACCGGCAGTTATGTGCATGCATCATGCGAGCGAGGGTCCAGCGAGGGGTCAAAGATGATAAAAACGGCAATGAACCGCCATGAATTCGTCATGCATGCAACTGCTGCCGACAATGGAGCACTGACAGCAGTCCGGTGATGACATTGGGCACTGGAAAAAATATCAAAACTAACTACAAATTGATTTAAGACATTAAATTAAGTTAAATTATTATAATAAAATTGAATACATCTTAAGAACCGAATAAAAGAATACTATAGATTTTAAATCACTTAAGAACACCTATAAAAGTATGCAATGATTTTATTCTTACATGAAAAAAAAAGTTTTAAGTCTCAAAGACTTCCCTATGCTTTTAAAATCAATTAAAAAGTGTCTAAAATGTTTGCAATATAATATTTGAGTTAAAAATTAAAATTAAAATTTGTGTAGCATACTTTTGGGCACCTGAAATATTCATTTTATATCGACAAAAATTTCTGTACCACCCTATTAATTTTTTTTATTTTTAACTTAACATAAAGACACCACTCTAAAATTTTTTTCACTGCCTAAAAGGGACTTTCAACATTTGTCTAGTGCAATGTGCAGCACGAAGTTGTGTGGCACAAAACCGTAATCTATTTAATAAACCACGTGATCCACTCGGGGCGACAATGTCAGCACGATGAACCAACACCCCTTACCCAAAAAGCCCTTGTGAACTTAACCTCCCCCTGTTGGACACCGCATTCCCTTCGCAAAACGAAATTATTCAGTGCCCTGTGAACGCTCGAAAGCATTGGTATTCTGAAATACCAAATGAAGGGACCACGACAAAATAACATCAGTTAGGCATTCGGACATCCATCTATCAAATATATTTTGCCATTGGCCAAAGAGCTTCGTTTACAATTCGCTTGGGCACCGAAAACTGCAATGGAAAAGGTGTAGTTATCGAGATGAATGATTATTTTCAATAGGTTTGAAGATTGTAAATTAAAATGGGTTTGCTAAAAAATTAAATATTTCAATTTAACACTTAATTCAATTAAAATATGACCTAAATGTATGCTACAAAAAGTTCAACAGTAAATTTCGACTCAAAAATATTTTATTGCTTACTTTTAGAGTCTTTTTGTTAATTGATTTAAAATTTATACGAATTTTATTAAACAATCACCGACATTTTTTAAGGTTATTCCCATCCCTCGATATAGTGTGAGTGCTGATTACGACAAACACACTAACTTAATTATACGCATACGTAAGCACGCGGATAAAGGAGGATATGGGAAAAGATAAGCGAGTATGGAGGAGACAGGGACACAGGACATGCGTAGCCGCAGGACATGTGCAGCCTCATCCGATGATGATGATGGGGCACAAGCTAGGCGGTTAACCACACAGAGGGGAGAGTTCGGACCGATTCCCTACCGGAGGCCGGAACAGACCCCATTTCGAGGCTAAATTGTGACATTATTTTAATGAAAATTGACGCTTGATTCGGAGCGGGGGGAAAAGCACTCCCGAAAACCCCATGATTGAGCCCATCAAAAGGGGTCCAACTTCTGCGGTCAACTTGGGCGCTACAATTGCGCTTTACGAGTGCCCGAGCCCGTGCCCGGAACAAGGCTTACAAAATAATAATAATGCAAACATCCAATGGCGGAAGTGGAGCGAAGTCTGCCCGATGTCGATGCGGAGCGGTGAGGAGCTTCAACCCTTTGGACGCAGCTGCTCCGACGGCATCCGAAATGTAAACAGCAGCAGCAGCGGCAACAGCACAAAGTGCCCTAGGTGCAAACACGTACTGTAATACAAATAAAGAAAACAATAATAGAAAATGGAGTCGAAGCCGGAGACATGAAAGGGCCAAAAGCCAGCGAAAAGCGCAAACATCTACCAGCGCCAAGGGCGAGCAACTGATGTCGGAGTTCTTAAATGGAATCAAAGTATAAATACCCTTTCTATAATTTTCTTACTCATAAAAGATATATTAATATTTTTACCAACTTCATAAAAAAAAGTGTGACCAAGCCCGTAAAAATCTCAATGAAACTTTAAATTAATGCAGTGTCATAATGCCATAGGGAATTAAACAAAACAAAGTGATTCACTTTTTACACAACTGATTTTCCCTCGTAACGTACTAAAAACTGACAAAACATTTTATTCAAAGTACTGGCAATTTTTTATGCTTTTATGGGGTTTTGTATATTATAAAATTTAAATGGCAATAGAACTTACCTCTAAATTAAACTTTTGGTATTTATTTTGGTTGCTTGATCGCAATATTATTATTATTTAATATTATTATAACTATTATATTTTATTCCCTATTAATTACAAAATAAATTTACTAAAATTCAATATATCCAGCCATCCTCAACACCTCTTCTCCCTAGGGTATTTTTTGGACACAGCTACACTCGCTCTGGGTAACGTCTTAGTGAAAAGTTTGCTTTTCGTTTTTGGCTTTCAGGTTTCGCTGCCTTCACTCCCTTGAACCTCCTACAACCTGACATGGCCATCACCATCACCATCAGCAGACCTCTCTCACGTTGCACACTTTATTGTGCTTTCCAATTGTTTTCCTTGTTATTCCTGCTGCTCCTGCTCCTCCTGCTCTTCATCCTGCTGCCGCTCCTTCTCCTGCTCGTGCAATGGCAATTGCACTTTTCAATATTGATGATACGATGCCACAGAAGATATATACGTGTGTAACTATATTTAACGCTTCATTGATTAAGAGGCAATCGAAAAATGAATGCATCTGCTTAATCAAGATTCCAATGGAGTTGAAATAAATGCGAAATCGACAACAAAGGATATGGCTGCCCTGCATTTGAAAAGCCAGCGAAAAAGTTACAACAGGGCCGAGAATTTAAGGAAGAAATATTACCAAAAAATTGTTATTAAATACCTGATGCACTGACACCTATAAAAATTAGCGAGATTTAAGTCAAAATCTTGTAAATTTCATAATATTACGACTTTTAAGCACAGGTTCTTGTAAAATATTGCCATAAATAAAGAACTATACACTTGTATAAAAAATAAAACTGGTACAGTGCCTCTAGAATTTGTATAGACACCTCTGGACTTTAACAAGCTATTTAAATATCAAATTACTCCAAAAACCACATTCATAAATAGATTAAATTTTAAAAGTTTCCTAGTTATTACTTTCACCACACGCTTAGCTCATTAAAAAGCTGCTTGTTCTATTCAAAATGCCATTAAAACTAGATTTAGACGGCAGCAAATAAAATCTTGACTTTGACCACAATTTAGGAAGCAGTCGTCAGACCTCAAGTGAAAAGTTTAGAGGCACAGCCCCGACCTGCATCAACGTTCATGCTCCAGCGCGACATCTAATTAAATGTGGAGAGGGGAAAAGCCATAAACGCATCAGCGGAGCTATCAGGGCCAAAACACGTATATATGACTCGCCAGTGCCAGTGCCGCCTTAGTCAGTCTTATCCGGAGATTCTTCAATGGCGCACCATGGCAACGAGACCACAATTGCCAGCTATCGTTATCCGTTCGAGGAGTTTGCAGACGAGCGGACACGCACGTGGCCATTGGTGCAATCGCCTTGGAATGCCGGCGCCGTACTCGCCCTGTACCTGCTGATGGTGCGCTTTGGCCCCAAATGGGCTGCCAGGTGAGGTCAACCATCGGTCTGTCTATCCAGCCATTACAAAACGACCTCACACACAGGTACAAGCCGCTGCAGCTGCGAGCGCCATTGTTCTGCCACAGTCTGGCCATGGTCCTGCTGAATGCCCACATCTGGCTGGAGCTCCTCACGGCATCGCGGGCCCTCGGCTATAGCTTCGCCTGTCAGGCATGTCGGGTGAGCTACAGCCCACATGAAATGCGTGTAAGTTGGTGGCAGGAAAAATGGGGGAAAGGAGATATAGATAGGAGAACTTCGGAAACCGATGCCTGGAATACTCTTGCAGAGGTAATTCTGAAAGGAAGGCATAGCTACAGACTTACCATGAAATAAGTACCCAGAAATAAGAGTTTTTAGCCTAGAAACTCATTAATGGATGCAGATAAAGAAGGTTGGCTTCCCTTCATAACCATTTCTCAAATCAGTTTACTCATTGACTTAACAAACATCCAGATTGAAGCTTCCAGTTAACCAAACAAGCAACTTAATCCAGTGTCTAGTTAACCCTCTGCAAGGGTATTTGGGGAACAAAAAATCGGGGACTATTCATGGGCCCGCAGGCCGGCTGACAGAATCAAACTGAGAGGGTCGTGTTCCCCCTTTTGTAAAACAGATTGCCGCGGCCTTTTGGTGGTTCTACATCTCGAAAATACTCGAATTCGTCGACACGGCCTTCTTCATTCTGCGCCAGAAGTGGCGGCAACTGAGCTTCCTGCATGTGTACCACCATAGCTCCATGTTTGTCATGTGCTGGATAGCCGTCAAGTGGATGCCAACGGGTTCAAGTGAGTCTCTCTTCCCGCTTTAAAGTGTGTGCTGTTCTTTTAAATCTCTCTTTTTTTATAGCATATGTGGTAGCCACAATAAACTCCTTCGTGCACATAATCATGTACACTTACTATGCATTGACTGCGCTGGGTCCCCGCCTCCAGAAGTTCCTGTGGTGGAAGCGCTACTTGACTGGCCTCCAGCTTATTCAGTTTGCCATTGGTATGGTGTGGGCAGGACAGGCCATAATGCGCGGCTGCGAGTACGGCACTGGGGCTATCTTTGTGGGCTTCGCCTATTTGGTGCCTTTCGTCGTCCTCTTCGGAAGGTTCTACCTCAAAAATTATTGCCCACCAGCAGAAAGCCAGAAAGTTAAATAAAATATTATTCAGATTCTATGAAAACGTAAATCCTTTATAGCTTCAATGTGTCACTTTCAGTGGTAATGGCATTGTATATAAAAGTATTATCAATGGGCTTGTATTGTTTGGTAATAACCTTGATTACCTCCTGGGCAGCACAGCCACCTGGAAGGGATTAATAAAAAGTTAACTAGAGACCACATATAAATTCCACATGTATTACCTATAAAAGCAGACACTGCATGCAACTCAGCGCCGCCGTAGCGACAAATCTCGTGCAGGACATCGTCGCTGATAGTTGCATGCATGCCCAGGTCGCCCAGCATCTTGGCGGCAATGCCCTTTAGGCGCCCAATGTCCTGCTCTACGGTGCACTCGCCGGGAATGTTGCCGCATTCGCTGAGAAAGCGCTCGTAGGCGCGCAGTGCAAAGTTGTAGGCCGTGAGGTTGCCCTGCAGCTCGTTGTCCTCCACTGGAGTGATATGGAACATGTCTTTAAATGGTTAAGGACGCTGCAACACAGAAAGACACTTACCCAGTGGCAGCAGGCGACTGCTCTTCTCGTACTCCTCGGCTATGCGAGTGCCTCGGATGACAGCCAAGCCAGCAGCCTCCCGACAAAGCAGACGCACACTACGCTCATCAATGCTATCCGCGGGCAGGGCCAGCTGCTTGAGGTAGTCCTGGCACTTGTGATACACCTGGTCGGCATCCTGCAGCGCCTGCTGGCGGTAGATGTGTTGCAGGGCGATGTAAGAGTCGGTATTGGCGGTCATATCGGGAAGTACCCCAGGCAGCGGCAGATAGCCCTTGTTTTCGTGCACCACAAAGTGTTTCAGAGCCTTAGCCATGATCCAGAAGGTGTTGCTCTGAAAGAGACACCAAAATCAGTGAGATTTGAGTGAAAAGGTGGGAAGTAAGTAAGGACAACCTTCTTGTTTAGCTGCTCGCAGGCATCGTCCTCGAAAATGGCCTTCAGGCCCGAAGGAATCTGTCCTGCCCCGAAGGCCGTATTCACCGCCTTGATGGCCTCCTCATAGTTCTCCTCATCCGCCTTCATCTCCTCCCTGATGGAGTCACGGAGCTGGTTCTTCTCCTTGTAAGTGCGCGGCGTTAGAGTCCCATTCGATTGCTGCTTCTGCCAGGCACTTAGGTACTTATGCAGCACCATCAGCCAGGGCACCTTGCCAGTCACCTCGGTGCCGTTGAGGTGCTCCCGCAGAGCGTCGAAGGGATGCTCCAGACGCAGATCAAACTGTCTGTTGTCCGGATGAGCCTCCACGATGCAGTGTTCGCGTATCTGCAGGCGTATGGTGCCCAGCATGCCCAGCGAACGGCAGTAGAGCAGCGGGACATTGGCCTCCCACAAACGATCGGCGAGGAGGAGCAAAGTCTGCTCGTTCAGATTGGAGGCAATGACCAAATCAAAGCTGTCGAAGAAGTTGGGACGATTGGCCAGTATAAAGTCGGCACTCTCCTCCACATAGTCGCCGTTCACATCGGGATTGAGCTCCTGGAGTAGCTGCATGCAAGCCCAAGCCTTGGATTTGCCCAGATAGCTTTGATCCAGGAAGAAGCTGCAGTGAAAAAATTTATTACATGTGTGTTTTGTGTTACTGGAGTTTACTTACTTGTTACCCAGGTCCTCCTCCTTGACGGTGCTGCCGTCGGCCACCGTGAAGCCACCGATTCCGGGAAGGACCAATCCCTTGGCTGTTTCACAACCCACGGCCGTGACATTCACCAAACAAACGGTGGATGCCTCCAGAAGCGTCTGTCCATGCTCACCCCACAGCCTAAATGGCAAACATTAGCGAAATGTCACCTTCTACAGCCGAAGCCCCAATATTACCTGATTTGTCTGTCGTATTTCTTGCTTTTGTCCGACAGCTCCGGCGATTTGGGCGCAGGCGAAGACATATTGCTAGGATTAATGCCAAAAATTAAGCCGGTTGCAAAAGTAAATCACAGCTCTAGTGTTGGAAAGCGCTAGCTGGTCTCTTTTTTTCGGGTAGGGAAAACACGATAACAATTTAAACTCTCGCTTATTCAGAACATTTATTGACTATTACGTATTACATTCCATTTAATTTAATTTCATTTCTGATTGCAACTACAGCTACATACAAGAAATCAGTCTTTACAAATAAATTGTATAAACAGTTGATAAATAATAAAATAACGTATTGCTACAATATACTGAGCAAACAAAAAAATTTGTCGGGTTGTGTGTGTGTGGTTGACAGATGTTTAATAATATTTTTCCAGAGCTATTGATCAAGGTGCAGTTTTTTGTTTTCATTTTTAATTTAGTAATACCGCAATGTGATTGTTTGCTGGGTGTGTGGGGCACGCTTGCCAACACTGGCCGGCGGCCGAACAGCTGTTTGGCGTGTAATTTCACAACAACGCGTTCGTCGCTGCATCTTTTGCTAGTTAATTGTAAAATAAACTCTTAAATACAAATCAGGATTATCACGGACAGGATGCCGGCCAAGAGGAGAACTGCCAACGCCGCGTCCACCAGCAAGGATAGCGATTCACCGTTGAGTCCAGCAGTCAACGATCCAGAGTACCAACGGAAAAGACAGAAAAACAATGAGGTATGTATGTTAGTTTGGTTGCCAGAGAGAAACAAAAGAGATATAGAGAGAAAGATGAAGAAAGATGTTTCAACATGTTGCTGGGCCCCCAGAAACGTCCCAAAAATAGCCCCGAACTATTGATTTATTATTAATTTCAAAACAGGCCGTGCAACGCACCCGCGAGAAGACAAAGAAATCGGCCGAGGAGCGCAAGAAACGCATCGACGACCTGCGCCGCGAAAACGACACCCTGAAGGTCCAGATCGAGCAGGGCGAGAAGCATATATCCACGCTCCGGGATCTTATAATCCAAGGCGAGAAGACGGAGGACGGCCACCGTATTATCGAGGAGATACTCGCCGGACCCGATCCCGATGATGACTAATGAGGAGCTACTTCTGATCTACTTTATACTATTCACCTGTTTTTAATGCCTTTTTCTGGCGATTCCAATAATTCCTGACTTCGATGTGTGTTTTAAACGGAATCCCCGGGCATATGCGAATATGTTTAGTCTTAACCCTGATAAAGGGACTAGCGATAAGTTTAATATTACGTTTTTGATTGCACCATAACAAGAAATATTGTTAATAAATGTATGTAGGCCATCCACGTAAATAAGAAGTTGGGTTTTGTGTCTTACTTATTTCTACTTTATCAGCACAATTATTGAGGCCTAAATAAGTAATTTTCAAGAGAACGCTTAACGTAAATATTAACCTTAAAGGCCACTAAACTTTATGAAGGTTGTATGCAGCCCCTATATAGTCGAACTTCCCACTAAGAAAGAGTTAAGGCATTGGTCAAATGTGTATTTTCCTATCTATATACTCTATAAAACCCAATTTAAGTTCAAATATCAGTTCGTTGACTTAATAAAATCTTATCAATTTTATCGTGCCTAGGAATAACCTACAAACTCCTCCTACATATATTTCTAATCATATTTTTTGTTTACTTTATATTTTAACGGATTTACAAGCGGAATTTCCCCATATACTTACCGTCGTAGACATCCAGTTTCTCCATGTGCAGGCTGAAGACCTCGTCCATTTTGCGAGCAATTAAACTAGGAATTAGTGATACGCGAAGTAGAATCTCTCGTAGCGCCGCCTCTTTGTTTCGGGTTTCCCGTTAAGTCTTCCTCTCTTTGTTGTGGTCACTGCTTCCGTCGCTCTGCCTCTTTCTCTTCTGCCACATTGATTTATTGCACTTTTCGCACTATCATTCAGGCGCACACCATTCAGCGGCACTTTAATTTCGCTTTCGTGTCCAATGGGAGTTTTGATTGTCTGTCTGTCTTTTTTCGCGTTCAATAAATTGCCGTCTTCCGCTAATTAACACCCCCGCACACACCGCTGCTTCCAGTTCCAATTGCACGACTCTGACTCTGATTGCTCTGATTTAATTTCAAATTTAAAGTTGAGGCTGTATCCCAAAAATGCTGACAGTTTTTGGAGCGCTGCCTTGATGGTTTTTTTCTAAACGCTTACTTCCTTATTTTTTATTTATAATTCTTGTTACGGAACTTATTTTTGTTTTAGTGTCTCTCTTTCTCTCTCTCGAGTGCACTCTTTCGCTGTAAGGCCACTCTCAGTGCCAGTGTTGGAAAGTTGGTGGGTGGGAGACAGCTGATGGCGGGAAGCAGTGTGACCGAATCACACAATTTTGGGCGGTCTGCTAATGAGATTTAAAAAAAATCCCCAATACAATTGTTTTGATCTATTTTCCTAAATTTTTCTTTAGTTTTTTAAAACATCTGTGATCAAAACACTTGAGTAGCTGTGTGTAACACGTCTTAGTATAAGTACCCTCTCAGGAAACTCGTTTTCGTTTCATTTTCTTTCTTTTCCAAATAATGCCACAAAATTCCGTCAAAACATAAATAATGCTGATGCCGTTAATGAACTTGATTCAGTCGACAGAAGAGGACGCCGCCAAATCGACGCTGCCAAAGCGCCAGGTTGCAGAGAATGGAAGGATTGCCAAGACACAGGCTCTCCTACTTCAAGCGTTCAGCTATGAGCTTCCGGATCCGGTCGTCGACATCCAGCTCCAGCAACAACCAGACCGAAGGCGTCCCTAAGCTCCAATCCCAGGATAAGCCACCGAAGTCGAAGGGTTTCCTCTCCTTTTTATTTGGCAAAAGAAGCCAGAAGAAGATTAAGAGACCTTATCGGAAGGAGGGATACCACACTTCCCTAGAGGAGCGAGATGTGAGAAAGCTGATCCGGCTGTATTGCAAGCACGACAACCTCTACAATCCGAGGAACTCCTACTACGGCAACAAGGAGATCGATGAGGATTGCTACAATGACATGGCGAGATCTATTCCCGGCAAGTCCAGCTCCGAGCTGCGATCCTGCATCGAGGAGCTGCGCCATCTATTTGAGCGGGAATACAGGATCATTGAGGGCGCCCGCCGGAGCCGCGGCGAGGTATTGACGCCCTCGATTCGCTACTACAACGAGTTCCTCTTCCTGGTGCCGTATCTACGCATAGGCTTGAACAAAACCCATGCAGGTAGTGCCACCAGTTTGCTGAACCCTATATCTGCGAACCTCAAGAATCACCTGGCCACCAAGGATTTGCTTTGCAATAAGCTGACCCACTTTACGGGCTTTCCCTTGGCCGCTTTTCCCGGTAACATCTCCTGCTGCACGAGAATGATGCGCAGGAGTAACCCCAAGAAGGAGAACAAAAAGGGGATCCCCGTAAATAAGCAGACCAGCGAACCGGAGGACCAACTGCAAAAGGTCACTTTCTCGCCCTCGGCGGAGCAGCAACATACCATCGATTGCCCTGGCACTCGTAGCTCCAAGCTGTCCATCGCATCCTCTTGCTACTCCGATGAGGAGGATATGAAGACTACCGATCTTACCTGCTCCTGGAGATCGGATAACGCACCATGTGTGTCGCAGTGTCGGGACATAGCTTCCCACTCTTCCTTAACGTTGGTGCAACAAGAAACCACGAAATCCGGCTCCCAAGATTCTGCACCTTTGGAAAAACAGAAATCCATTAAATCCGGCTCCCAAGCTTCTGCACCTTTGGAAAAACAGAAATCCATGAAATCAGGTTCCAAGGTTGCTTCAGAATCGTCTCAAAAGGGGAGTAGCTGCCCCTTGCGCCAGGATAACAAGCCCTGTGTCTCCAGCTGCCCAGCGCCTCGCACAGAAGCTCTTCCAGAAGAGATTAAAGAGGGTTCCTCAGCCGCAAAGATCCGAAATGACCAGCAAGTGCAGATGCTCTGCGATATGATCCGCACGGAACTCACCGCAGCGCCGGACTTCATATATTTCGATGCCAAGTGGCGGATCATCGAAATCCTCAGGGAAGTCCACAAGAGGCAGTTGGTCCACATGAAGGCCTCGCCGCAGCAGAGTACACGAAGGCAACAGCTCAACCAGATAATGATGCAGCATCATCCATACAAGCCTATAAAGGATACCCCGGTAAAGGCAGGATTCACGAAGATTTGTGACCACATCAAGGGCTGTCATTGTCCATACTGCTGTCGCACCAACAATTGCTAGAGAGGATCGCTCTCTCTTTCACTCTCTTTCTCTCTCTCTGTGAAAATGGAATCCCTATCAGCAACGACATTGACCCACTTGGAAAGCAGATAAGCGAGCGGCTGACTGCTCTACTTTCTCCCGCAAAACCCAAACAGTTACGGTTTGGATCAGCATGGAAATGGAGGCGTTTATCGGCAGCTCCAAGCTGCTCAAAAATTGGCCCAGTTGCCTCATCGGCTTGGTCTTGTTGTGGGTCCTCAGATATATACTGGCTAGGCGTAAAGGAAGCTCTCAGAAATATACTTTGGACAACGAAGAGGAAGTGGACGGTATGAGTCAAGATCTCGTCAGGTTTAAAAATTTGCCATACAGAGTTATTTCGATCTATTAAGTTCCTTAAAAATAAGCAGTATTATTTTTTCATAAAGAATACAAACAAAATAAACTAAATCTATTTTTAATAATTTTCAGCTGAAGATGCCGAAGGCACTGATGAACTGCAGCCTGCTCTGGAGGAGAAACCCCATGTGACCTTTGTTCCCGGCCAGAATCTCAACCCAAATGGAGCTGAAACCTTCTACAACCTGATTCGCGGACGCCGCAGCATTCGTTCTTTTAGCAGCCAGCAAAAACCAGAGCTCAGCATCATAGAGGCCTGCATCCGGGCAGCGGGAACAGCGCCCAGTGGTGCCCACACCGAACCCTGGACATTCTGCGTGGTGGAGACCCCAGAGCTCAAGCAATCCATTCGAGAGATCGTGGAGCAGGAGGAGCTGATCAACTACAGCCAGCGGATGCACCCGCAATGGGTCACGGATCTGCGACCGCTGCATACCAATCATGTGAAGGAATACCTAACAGATGCCCCTTATCTCATACTGATCTTCAAGCAAACCTACGGATTAATGGACGACGGACGCAGGAAGAGGCATTATTACAACGAAATATCCACCTCGATTGCAGCGGGTATCCTTTTGTGCGCCTTGCAGGCAGCGGGCCTGAATTCTTTGGTTACAACACCCTTGAATTGTGGCCCAGCGCTGAGATCCTTGCTAAATCGTCCTGTAAATGAGAAACTGCTTATCCTACTGCCCGTGGGCTATGCGGCGGAGGGCTGCCAGGTGCCAGACTTGGAGCGGAAGCATTTGTCGGAGATTTTGGTCAAGTTTTAACACATGTTCAGGTGCAATAAAAACTATTATCGCCAACATGTTTTGTCATTTTAAAAACTCCGCCCAATTGTAAGTCATTTATCAACACACAAAGTTTGACCGTAAGTCCCACTATCGATAAGCGCTATCGATATCGTCAGTGCCCACCTCAAGCAGCCAGAAATACTCATCGACAGTGTAACCGTTTATGGTATCTTAAGTACTTTATGGTATTTTCTGGAGCCAAAATCTGACGTTTTGGTATTTATTGTTTGGCCGGAAAGTATTTTTGTGTCATTCTCGGTGCGGTCACTCTGCATACAGTTTCAACAAATTCGACGAAAAGTAAACCAATCGGTGTGAATTGTGGGCCCCCGTGGCCGAGATAAATCAGATTCGCGGGCAAATAAGTAATAGCTGCAGGAAGCGAGTGGAAGCCGTGGAAACTGCAATCTCAAGGTGGCCGTAGCTAATAAGTAAGTGTAAGCGAATGAGAGCGCAAAGCAGATGGCGGAGAGCGTCCCGCGCGTCAATGTGTGTGTGCGTGAATACCAGTAGAAAGCGGCGCTAAAAAACCTTCGCGTGTAAGGAAAAAAACACCCAATCATATTAAATCGAAAATATATATTTCCCAAAGAGGGGAATATCTGTGGAAATCATAAGAGCAAGGGCAAGCAACAGTCTCGCCGAAGAGCAGAAACTGCGGACGAAAACAAAAACGCTTTGCAGGCATACGACGATACTGAAAGTGCCAGCGTGTGCGTGCGTGCCAGCGCGTCGTGTGTGTAGTGGTGTGGGCAGTGAGAACGGCGAAGAGAAAACTGTGATAATCACAAAAAGGCAAATAGATTGCTGCAAATGGTTGAATAATATTTAATCCAACACCGCCAGTGCTGCAAAAAATCGGTCTGCATTATCGTAGAGTGTTCAGTGTTGCACATCGCTGCTGCCCCACGCATAATCCAACACCCTTCTGCTGCCCCTCTGTCCATCACTTTCTTTCTACGTCAAATTTGTGTGTCAATATATATTTCTTCCGAATAACTTTTGGGCCTCTTTCCGTTTGCGAGGTGAGTCCCGTTTATGGCCAGCTTAAGATGGGCTTCCTGGCCCAATTGCCAATCCAATAGCCTGTGTTCAGCGGTCACAGCGCGCCGCAAATGCGCTGAAACTGTACCATATTGTGGAGAGCGGAATGCGGGGCGGTACGGTGACGACTGCCTAACAGGGATCACTTTGGGCATAAGTAAACAAAATGATTTGGATTGGGAAAAAGTGGTAGAACACAGAAAAAACAATGTGTTCTATTAAAATGGTATTTCAATTTTGTTAAATAAGAAAATGTAAAATGCCCTTCCTACAGTGGCTGTAAAATAATAACACTTGATAATCATGTTTTATTTTAATTTATATTCTGATATTATTTTTAAAAAGAATGTATTTTTGAACGCTAATTTAGTTTATTTATACAAAACAACAAAATATTAAATTCTTTACCATACCTTTTAATATAAATCTATCAATAGTGATATTATTTTGGCTGTAGCTGTATGAATTATTAACTTACTACATTTTATGACTTTCACATAGTTTTTGCATTTTAATTAATTCTAAAAATTGAAAACATAAAACTTTGATTCCCCCTAACCACAAAACCCTTTTGGCCAAAATTTCACAAATCTGGCAACTCTTTCTTCAAAAGCCCCGTTATGTGTATTTCCTGTGGCATTGTATTCCACGTGTTTTAAAGAAGAAGCAATATTTGAGAGTATTAGTGGTAAGGTAATGCAGTCAGAAGGGTAAACTCCTATGATATTGAACCTAAATAGATGAAAATTAATGTTTTGAAAACTTCTTCTACCTTTCCGTACTAATAAAACCCAATACTTTATTTATCTTGCAGCTTAACAATGCGACACGATAATCAGCCACTGGACCTTATTAGTTGTTTTTGTTACTAGATTGACGTAATTGCAGGACCATCTTTTCACTACGTAGAACGAGTACGTAGAGTATAAAGAGGTGCATCACACCCTTTTAAGGTCGGATCAAAGAGCAAAGCCCGAACCGAACCGTCGTAACGCAGAAAGCTAAACAGCAAGAAAATGAGCACCAACAACAGTGGCAACAAGTCCCGTCGCAAGCAGAATCCCGAGCCGCCTGCCCAGGATCAGGACCCGATGGTGCTGAACCGCCTGAATGGGATGGCCAACGGAAGTAGTGGCAAACGGCGCAGGGCCAGCAAAGGCACGGCGACGACAACGGCGAGCACGATGACGAAGACAACGCTGAGCAATGGGGTCAGCAAGAAGCCCAGACTAGAGCACGAGAGTTCCGGTTCCCGTTCCGGAAACGCTTCCGCGAAGACCTTGGCCTATAACAACAACAACAATAACAACAACAGCATCACTGCCACCAATGGCCAGTACAACAGAAACAACAACAACAAGAAGACCAGCAAGGAACCCACAAGGGCAGCAAGGGACTACAACTACCGCGAGACCCGCGCGCCGGCCACTCCTCCATCGCCACCATCGCCACCATCGCCTCCATCCTCAGCATCGACTGCCTCGCCTCCGCCACCACCGCCCGCAGAGATCGTATGCATTTCGGACGCAGAAACCGAGAGCGAGGGGGAGCCCGAGCAAGAGCGCGACTACTATGACCAGGATACCGAGGATGAGGAGCCGCCGGCCCCTAGAGCCACCGGCAACAGCAGGAATGTCAATGCCAACAACAACAGCAATGCGATCGCGAGTGCGTCTTCTGCAGCAGCACCAGCAGCAGCACCGGCGACAACGGAAGCCCCATTCCCAACCACCAACTACAACAATACCACCAACTCCACATCGCCCATCGATCTGGATAATGCGGCGCACCAAGAGGAATTGGAGATGCTCACCGACTTGCGCTCTTACGGTGAGTCACAAAAATCCACAGGGGATTCCCTACTTATCGTGGGAAGCGATAACGCTTCTAAACTCTACTGAATAAACAGAAGATAGATAACAGAAATAGGTACCCGGGATGGCAACGAAAGGTGCAGGGATTATTAACAACCTTGTTAACCCAAAGTAAATTGAGAATTATCCAGGAAACTGTTTAAAAATCCATGATTTCAGTATCCCAAGTTTAGCTTCTCCTAAAATCGCACTTAATTAACAAGAACCTCTCTTAACTCAAAGTCAAAAGCACTTTTAATCACAATAAATATAAGAAATAAACGATTATTCAATTTTATTGATTCCATGTGACTCCAAAATTGCTAAAACTAAGGCTTTATGGCAATGGTTTTTTTTTCATTAAACTTTGAAAAGGCATAAAAGAGGTCTTTAAATAATAAAACATGCTTTCACTAATTACGAAGTTCTTACTACACAAACTCTCAACTAACAAGGAAGTTAGCTTATAAAACAATATTCAATAGTTAACCTTCCATCAGCCTTCAGTTAAGCTTACTTTTTACTTGACAAACTCAAAATTTGATTATAATTTATGCATTTAAAAAGCAGTATAAAAGCTAATAACAAAGTACATAGGTTGGCATAAAAAGGGGGGGTTGAATAATTGATAAGCTACAAGTGCGCGTTTTAACAAAGGATGCCTTCAAAGTTTTTGATGGATGAGAAGGAGTGTCTGGCTGGCTGGCTATCAGTTGGTCAATGCCAGTTAGAGCGCCGTCTCCGGTGTCCTTTGGAAAGTGGAGCACATGCATTTAACCTTGACACAATTACCCAGAAAACACCACCCAGCGTTGCTAGGTCTTCGAGTCAGTTTTAAAACTACTGACGCCCGACCACCTCCTCATCTTTGTACTCACCTCTCACCACACCATGTCCAAATGTATACCTAGATATATAAATAAGGCAGACGCAATACACACCACCCAAAAGGCTTGTTTGTGCACAGTGGAATGTAACTTGTTTGCTTTTCCTGGCAGAATGTTAACTCTTAACGGTTTCAGTGTTAAATTTAGCACCTCTCTTGGGAGATTTACAAATATCTCTCGATAAAGAATATTTGCCAAGTAAAGTAGAAGGCACAGTGGTATGAAAGTTTATGATTGCGATGCTTGTTAAATTTAAAGTTTCTTTAAGATTTAGACATGCTTGCTGGCTAGTTTCTTGAATTTTTAAATCAGTTTATTTATTTAGCAGAATGTAGACTTTAAAAAAAATTTAAATCAGAGGAAAGGTACTTATTCGGAGCTTATTTTCTGCTGGAAACATACTTGGGTATGTTTATAAATTAGTTATTTTATTACAAACCCTTTTCGAAAGGTTTACATGCACTTTCCAATAAAATAACACAAATAATAATACCTTTTCAAACCACTGTTTTGCTTTTAATAGTCGTGACCATGTCCGTTTGTACATATATAGTACATTGCATGTGTGTTTGCTGTATTCACAAACATGCTTGTTTGCATAAACGGTCCGTAGTGGCAGCGTTGTGTTGTTTGTAGGCAATTTATTTACTTGAACTTGACAATGCAACTCGCCGAACACACCGAGCATAGGATGGAGGAACGAGTTGGCCTTTGGGATAATTGCCTGCAAATTGAAAGGTGAGCTGCGGCGTTGTGTGTGCGTTGTTTAGTGTTTAATTACCACAAGAACGCTGTCACGGCATTGGTTGTTATCAGCCATCGCGCTGCTCTCTCAAAACAAACAATTCCACGAATATAAATGATCTTTCAACTGATCAAATAATTCACATTCTATTAATGATTTCCAAAGAATTTGAAATTTCAATAATGCCTCACATTTATCTGAAATAGTGACAAAAATTTATTCAGGAAATGTATCTCAAGTACCTACTTTTCAACCCCTTTTCCATATGTTTTCATTGATCTCTTTCCCTTTCCTTTTGTACAGTTCTCATACAACGATCTTTGCTTACAGAGTTACACTGAAGTCGGTAATATTTATCAGTAAGACTTGCTTCTAAATGAAAAGGAAAGAAACGAAACGGTTGCTATCAGAAAATTCCACACTTGTTGCGGTTATTATTGTTCATATATTCCCTCCGCTGGTAGCGTTCATTAAACTTTGCCTAGTCGGAGAGAGAGAATACATTTTTTGTGCGGTTTTTCGGTTTAAGAACCTGTCAAGAAAAATATACTGGATATCAAGGCCAATTTGCTCCACGTCAGATGCGTTCAAGCAGATTGCTTTTAAAAATACACATGCAGTGCGTACTTTGCCATTAATAAAGGTGAAAGTGTTTCCCTCTATTCCAGTTACTTTTTAATTATTAACAGAAATGCCTTATCATTGCAAAGTAAATGCTTATAGGAATTTGCAATGGCTTATCAGCTTTTTTATATGCAAATAATAGCATCATTGATTGTAGATGACCCAATAAAAGAGGTTTAGCTCTTAGGAAATTGATAAGTGTTTCTTTATAATTATTCCTGCAGTATCAAAGCTTTAATTACTTTATTATTTTACAATTTAGTATTGGATTTATTAGAGTAAAGAGAGAAACAGTGGAAAAGTGATTGTTTTAGAGAAATATTCCATTTATTTTTGAGACTTGTTCTTCTTAGAGACTTGTAATATTTAAATCTTTATTAATAAATATTTCTATAAGTGAGAATCGCATTTTAAGTGGAAATATAAATTTAAAATCAATTTTTAAGGAACTAGAAGTTTTTGTTTTGCATAAAACTAGTTATTTTTTCCTTTCCTTCAACCTCTTGCAGTAAGTGTTTCCCTCTTGGCAAGTAACCAGTTTACTTTTCACACCATCTTACCCAAAAAATAAACACAGTTTTCTTGTTGAATCAATAATATTTCGGTGAAAAAGTTGTTTCCCCTTATTCGCCACCCACGGAGGGGTCCTCGGTTCATTGGACCCCCTTTGAGAATTTCGGCGCGCGTCATCCCGGGCGTTGTGCTTGTGCCTCGCGTAAATTACACTTACTTACTGTTGTTTAGTAAGTTGTATTTTCAAACAACCCAACAGGTTCGCCCAGCAACTCGATTCCATTAACCCCCCAAATGTTCCTCGATTTCACAACAACTCGAAATTTTGATGGTTCGATTGCACGAGGGTTGAATGCACGCAGCAGTAGCCCAGATACAGAATGTAATGGCGAAATAATGATAGACTCGGATGTTAAATTCACACTCCTTTTTCTTGGCTGCACTGAACTGCGTAGAATGTCCTTCGGGGTTCAAGGACAATTTCACCAGCTGCTGCTGTGGCTAGCGTTCATTTGTCAAACCAGACGCCAAAATTCGCATTTATTTGCGTCACACGCTCAGACTTTTGGAACGGGAGAAGGGTGTCGGAATGTGGGTTTGACTGACTCACTCCCAAAAATCAAGGGAATGAGGATGCCCACATACAAATTAGTCACTTGGGAAAAGGAACGTTCTATTTAATGGCCTCCCCAAATTTCAATATAAGCCTTTCTTTTCGATTCGTACAATTAATGTTTTTTTTTAATGGGCTATTAGTGAAATTTCTAAAAGTAATAGAATTAATAAAGTATGATATTTATAATAATAATTATTAGGAAAATTCATTAAAAAAAGGGCTCAAACAAATTTATAATAATAATTGGTTTTCAAATTAAAGTTTTTCCTATACTTAACTTCAGAGTGTTTAATTTTTTTACAAGGAAAGGCTCAAGCAAAGGTAAAAATTGTCCATGTTAAGCCCTCGATGATTGCAATTAAGTTTCACTGTATCTTTGTAATACCCAAAAATGCTGTCTGGCCCTTGCAATAACCGTAAACTTTGCAACCGTGGCGAGACGTGCGGGCCAATGAACTGTTACAGCCTACGGTGGCCTTTATGGAAACAGCAGGAGATGCTCACTCTCTTGAGAGGAAAATTCCTTGGTCGTTGTCCTTGGTTTGGGGATGATGGCTGTTTAAAATGCGGTCAGCCGGAGATATTTCGAGCCTGTCTAAATAGATACAAATGCGGTCTAAAAAAGAAGTTGTAAGAAAAAATAAGTAGTAAAAGGCAAGAAGAAGAAGTGCTATATTTTTGTTTGCAAGTGTATCACCTGCAGCGCAGCCCGGATGGCATCTCCAACTCTCATTATATTTGTTGTGTATCGCGTAGTGCATTTGCCACTGTTTTTTCCCCCCTTGCCTTCGTATCGTTTCGCATGCTTACCGTTATGCGTACTAGCCTCTGAAAGCGGAATCAAGTGTCTGGCACGTGCTGCGCTCGCGATAAAAATAAAAAAGGCGATAATTCGAATCACATGTGTCAAAGTAAAACAATGCAATCAACTATTTTTATCGCCCCCACAAATCAGTCATACATGCATACACACATGCATATTTATTTTGGTATTTTCTTTCAATACCTTTCTTATAGAGAGGGCGATACAGAAAAAGAGAAGGGAGCTTGGGGAAAAACTTTAAGAGGCAGTACGAACTGATTAGTTTTGGGTGCAGATATTGCAATTACGGTAGTTATCGCTAAGCGACCCTTCTCACCTAATATTTTCACTAAAAAGATGAGGAATATTTTTTTATACAATTTTCGTTTGAATATAATTCCCAAATTATAGGCTGTTTAACTTTATTAAGGAAATCTTTGAATACAGGGAGAATTTACTTTATTTACAGTGTAAATTGATTTGCTTTGGTTGTACATTTTGAATAATACCGATTATAATGCAAATATGTTTTCTCTTTTCCCTTTCCCCAGTGAAATTGTACAGCGATGAGGCCGTCAGTCTGAAGGACTTCAAAATAATACGGGTTCTTGGCACTGGAGGTATGTTTGTCATTTCATTCATTAGTATTCGATTATTGACTTTTGTGTTATTTTTCCAATAATTTCCGTAGCGTACGGAAGGGTGTTCCTCGTCCGCAAATTGACGCGCCATGACGCTGGAAAACTCTATGCGATGAAAGTTCTAAACAAGATAACCGTTGTCCAGAAGCGCAAGACCGCCGAGCATACCAAAACCGAGCGAGTGGTAAGTTAAGGAAGAAAACAATAAACATTGTGATAAAATATTAGGGGAAATAGTATGAAGTAGATTTAAACAACCAAAAGAGTTGTGAAAATCAGGATTCAAAAGTACTTTTCCTTAGCCTTTTAATTACAACAGTCCCTGCAGAATTGTGTGTGTAAAACCCTTTTAATTATTTTCCAACAACCATAAAGACGGTGTAGCAAACGTGTTTAATCAACTTTTTTTTGGTAGCTTTCTTGCTTTTGGTTTACCGTTACCTTTTACCGCTACTACCTGCCCCGCCGCCGCCCCCACTGCGTGCTGTTTTTGCAATCACCGCAACAAGACTTCTTTTACTTTGGATTCCTCTTCACTTTAATGACGACAATAAAGTGCAGCTTATTGAAATTAAGCTCGGCGAGCGATTTGACAACCTTCACAGTCGCACGTACAGTTTCCAGTAGCGAATCCAAGAAGACGAAGAAGAAACCAGTAAACGGGAAAGCATGAAAAAAGGAGGCGGTGGAAGGGGAGAGAAATGTTCTTGTGACCCACATAGCAACTTGTTCTTGTTGCACCGGCAAAAAAAAAAGCTAACGGAGAGCAACTGTTGAAAGCTAGCCCCCCAAAGAGAGTAGGGGATACACACAGTGAGAGCGGGAGAGCGGGATCAATAGTGGAAGATGGTGTTGTTGTTGTGCTAGCCAGTGCAACCGGTTTTTGTTGCGGCATTGAGAGAGTCACTAGTAAATCAATGAAAATAGAAAACGAAACGAAAAATGGGAGAAACAACAAAATGCGTTAAATAACTGCAAACAGGTGTAGGCGCAAGAGCGGGACGGCAGCTCTTTGGCTGGCAGATAAGCGCCGCAGATAAATTGAACAAATTTTACAATTGCCCCGACGGCCTGCTTTTTGTTGTTGTTTTTAGCTTTCTGCGCTATTTTCGTGTGTCTCTTTGTTACACTCTCTTCCTGCTCTCCCGCCCTCGCAGCACACGCACACGCACGCACTTGGCTTTTTCAAGGTACAATGAGTGTGCCACTAACCTAGTTATTATTAAACATAGTTTGATTCAATTCGATTCGATATGACAAGTCTATAATTTGGATTCCAAAATAGAAAGGAAGAAACTGTCGGGGTCACAAAAATAGCAAAATTACTGAGAATTGTAATAGGTTGATGATTATTTCGCTAAATTAATTTTCAAAGCTTGTGGATATTTCTAAACCGCTGTATTGAAGCTAGAATTCCCAAACATATTTATAATACATTTTAAAATCAATAAATAAATTAAATATTTGCTTCCTAATATTACGCTCATAACTGTTCATAAAACGTCAAGGAGAAATGTGAAAGTTTGCATCTCTTTCGAAAAAGAGCGAAAAACGAATTCATTTCATTATTAATTCACTTTCGAAGTGTACTTGCTTCTTGCTTTTAACGTTTCCACTTGAATATTTATTAGGTTCCGCCATTCTTTCATTCCATTGAATATCAATCTTAAAACGCAGCCAAGCAACAACAACAATTAATTAGCAAACTGAATACAGGCAAAACAAAACTCACACCTACACAGACGCTCTCCCGCCGTGTTTGTTTTGCAGACAGAGCCCAAAACAAAATCAAAAAACAAAACACACGAAGCCGTGTGATAAGCAAAAACGAGCGGAAGAAGAAGCGTTCAAAAGAGAGGCTGCAAGTATCGATAAGCGGTGATTATAATGTGGATAACACGTCGAATAATCGATGCTCTTCTGTGATGTAGACACGCCAAGCTAAAAACATTTTGATAAGACGATAAAAACCACACACACACGCTGGAAAGATAGATTAATTTAGCACTGAGCTACAGGTTGCTTGGGTTTTGGTTCATAGAAATTTATTTACAAATAACTAAGTTATAAAAATATATCCTGTATTATTCTAGGTTCTGGAAGCTGTACAGCGCAGTCCCTTCCTAGTAAGTCTTCATTACGCCTTCCAGTCATCCACGAAGCTGTATTTGGTGCTAGGTGAGTTGCCTTGAACTTATCCAAAAATTCAATTAAAAATAATTAATCCTCGAAATATTTATTTCAGACTTTGCCAAGGGCGGAGAGCTGTTCACACACCTCTACCATGCCGAGCACTTTGAGGAGCATCGTGTGCGAGTGTATATAGCCGAGGTAGTGCTGGCCCTGGAGCAGCTGCATCAGCTGGGCATTATCTATCGCGATATTAAGCTAGAGAATATCCTACTCGATGGCGACGGACACATTGTAATCTCCGACTTCGGGCTCTCGAAGATCCTAACCGCCGAGAACGAGTACCGGGCGACCAGCTTCTGCGGCACGCTCGAGTACATGGCGCCGGAAATCATCAGGACGTCGCCACCCGGCCACAACAGTGCCGTCGACTGGTGGTCGGTGGGTGTGCTCACCTTTGAGCTTCTAACCGGAGCATCGCCATTTGCCACATCGGATGGACAGAGCCAGCAGTCGGAGATCTCGCGCCGCATCCTTAATGAGCCGCCATCGATCCCCAGCTCGTTCAGTCCCGATGCCAAGGACTTTGTGGAGAAGATGCTGCAGAAGAGCCCGAAGAAGCGGCTGGGCGGCAATCATCGCGACGCCAGCGAGATCAAGGAGCATCCCTTCTTCAAGGGCATCAACTGGCACGAGCTGCGCCTCAAGCGGCGCAAGGCACCCTACAAGCCCACCATCACCGCCGAGGACGATGTGCAGAACTTCAGTACCGAGTTCACCGACCAGCTGCCCGAGGATCCCGAGTGCGAGGCCCCGCCCAGCCGCATCCGTCTCTTCCGCGGCTACACCTATGTGGCGCCAGAGCACTTGGAGCAGATGCGTCGCGACAACAATTGTAATATTGAGTACTGCAACCCAGGACTGCAGGTGAGTTCACCGAAAAGGGGGTCCTGACTAGTTCTTATGCCTCCAATCCCCTGCAGAACGTGCCCGCCCGCCCGGACGACCTGGAGTTGGGCACTAAGACGGCCTTCGGTGCCTATGGCACCTGTCACTTCGTGTCCGATGTTTCCACGGAGATGGTGTTCATGGCCAAGGTCATACCTCTGTCCAAGTTTCGCGCCTCCGAAGTGGACGCACTGATCTCGTGCGCCTTGGACAGACAAAGCCACAGGAATATCGTCAGCTACCATGGCACGTTCCGGGACAAGTGCGAGTCGTGGATCATTCTGGAGTACCTGTGCGGCGAGGAGCTAACGGCGCTCATACACCGCAACTTTTTGGACGAGCAGGCCTGCCGGGAGATCTTCCAGCAGCTCGCAATGGCCATACGCCATGTCCACGCCAGGCACTTCATCCACGGTGACCTGAAGCCGGAGAATGTGATGTTCGAGAGTCGCGAGGATCACGTTGTGAAGCTAGTGGACTTTGGCAATGCCTGGTAAGGATGCGCACTTGAAAACTGCTTGATTTCCATTGATCTTGATCTCCTCCACAGCTACAACAGCAAGTTCCAGAGTTGGAAGGACAAGCCGCGCTACACTCTGGACTATGCTCCGCCGGAACTCCTGGCGGATCCCAATATCGTGACATATTCGCCGGCGGTGGACATTTATGGTCTGGGCGCCACGCTGTACGCGATGCTGGTGGGGCATCCGCCCTACAGGCAGAACGCCAGGGATGTGGACCACACCCCCAATACCCATCACAAGCTCCGCAAGCGCATGCAACGGGAGGCGTTCAACCAGCGGTCTCCGCGCTGGCTAAGTGCCACCCCTGCGTTCCGGCACCTGGTGAGCTGGTGTATGCAGCGGAATCCCGCCGACAGGCCCAAGCTGCAGGACATCCTCGACAGCGAGTGGCTGCAGTATGGCACCAATGATCCCGATGTGGACATTATTGTGCCCGCCGAGCAGCAGGTGGTGGTGGATCTCAGCGAGGACACAATGGAGCAGCCGGACCAGCCCAAATCTAGCGCCCCGCTCCGCAAGTCGACGGAGGATGAGGGCATCACTCTGGTCAACGAGCCGGCGGAGGAGACTCTGGCCAATGGACCAGCAGCAACTGCTGCTCCTCCGATATCGGACGACGAGGACCTCGTTTTGCACGAACGCTTTGACCCGGACCTTGACGGCCTTCCGGTCTTTTATGGCTTCGACGAGAACGCGCCGCCCCTTCGCCTGCCCGAGGAGTACTATGTCGAGATGCCGCTACCGCAGCCGCCTCAGGAGGAGCGCCTGGAGATGCCGCCGCCTCCCGCGCCGGCGGCTCCAGTTGCTGCAACCACGACTGTGGCCGAAGCAACGACCAACCGACGGCCCCGAACCCGCCAGCAGCGTCGTACCGAGACCCTGCAGCGTCCGAATTCGCTTGCAGAGACGCAAACGCCGGAGGTGGACAGCAAGGCGGGCCTGTACCTCCTGATGCAGCAACTGCCGCCGCCCGCCGAGACTGTGGTGCAACGCATACCGAGAGTGCAACGCACCGCGCGCACTCTGCCCCTACCGGTGGGCCGGTCGAAGCGGGGTGATCTCGAGGATGATCTCTTGGGCTTCAACAAGACACCGTCTTCGTGGCGCAAATCGCGGGCCAGCTATCGTCACTTCTGTCTCCTGTTGAACGGTGTGCAGCAGGTGCTCAAGCATCGGTTCAAGAAGGAGCGACGCGTCTACGCCTTGCCCACGGTAAAGATTGAAAAAATCGACGAGGGCTACGAGAAGCCGCTGATCTTTCCCAGACCCAAGCAGAGGCAGCCCCGGGCGCCCAAAGTGTACCGTCCACCGACTCGCGTGCAGCCGGAAAGGGCGCGAGCGCTGCGCCAGCGTTATGTGTTTGAATGACATCAGCGGCAACAGCCGGAGGAGCAGGACGACGACGTGGTGCTTGTGGAGGTGAAGGAGGAGCCGCTGGACGAGGAGGAGGAGCAACTGCAGGCGGTGCTGCAGTGGGGAGCGGCGGCGCGTTGCGACTCTCGAAGGCTGCAGCCGCTGCCGCTGTGGAGCTGACGACAGACCAGGACCAGGACCAGGGCAACAACGACCACAGACCGGCTTTAACCAGATCCTGTCACCAAAGATCCTGTCAATGACTTTTAACCCCAATTTTTGTTAGAACTAGAGATGAGGCGCAAACTCATCCTTCACCCGGATAATAAAAGGCAACTATTCAACCGTAAGCTGGACAGGGATCGTGCATCCCTACAAGTGCTTCGTTGTGCTAGTTAATTAATTATTTTTGAATATAATGAATGTAAAAAAGAGTCAAACAAGGCGAAAGGGTAGCCGGAACAATAGGGAAAGACCCGAGACCACACACAATCACTAATATCATTATTAAGAGAGAGTTGCAATTAGTTAAGTGCAAAGTTGTATGTTTAAGCGGAAGAAAAACAGTGAGAACGATGATATATAACCCCCTCTTCATATTTGCTTTAAGTTTTGTCCTATTTAAGTTATATATATATATTCCTTATTAATCCTATGCAGCACATGGCCAACAAGCGATCTTGTCTGCTCTTGGCAATGTTATTAATAATCCCTAACTATGCTAGACACAATTTCAGTGGAGAGAAAGTGGAACCGGAAGCGGAAGCCTGAACTAAGCCGAAGCCGAAAATAAAGCCTTTTCTGCCGCAAGCAATGGAACAGCAAGCTACGTCGTTGATAGTCGTACAAAATTGTTAATTTGCCAATCATTTCATTGTTTTTTGTTAAGTTCTTTTGTTTGTTTAGTTTTTTTACGGTTAGTTTGCTAAAAAAGTGAAAGGAAATGCGATGAAATTCAAATAAACTCACCCACAATAAAATATGTAAAACCCAAACCTTTTTATTTTTTCGAAAACCCATTTTTAAAGTGTTTTTTATGCCCGAAAGCAACATATCGAACTGTGTAAATTTGTCGATCAATAACAATAATAAATAAATTAAATAAATAATAAATTTGTAGAAATCAGATGAAAATATGGATGTTAAAACTCTCTTGGTGTAAATTTTAGTATAAAAACAAATAATGTTTATATTAAAGTTGCCTTTTAACAAGTTGCCTTAGAACGAACACACACAGAACACACACAATGTATAATCCCCCGAAAAAAACATAATCCTACATTTTATAAGCAAGATTCGAGCCAGGATCTGTTTTGGGCAAGAGTTTTTATATAATAATAATAATAATAATAATAATAAAATGAATAATGTCAATAGTGGAACACCAAACCAGCAAAGCAATTTGTCGTAGCTGTAAGATTTCACACACAACCAGAACTATTAACTAGACCATAGACCATAGACTCTACCTATATCTACCTACATAGGAGAAACCATAGAAACCAGGCAAGGACGACCACTAGTTAAATGTAAGAAGATGAAGCAATCAAATTTATAGTTCGGCCAAAGCGTTATAAGGATAAAGAGTTATGTTAGCCCTCGAGAAATCAAATCAGAATTGAATATGGAATACAAGTTGCTAGCGATGTAAGTCACCAAAGTTTGTATATAACACGAAAAACCCCATATATCAAAATGCTGTTAAAAAATAAAGCATTTCAAATGATAAACCAGCCAGAGTTAAAATTGATATTATTTTACTTTTAATTTTCCAGTAAAAAAAAATACCATGTGTGTATGTTTCCCGCACTTCCCAGACGATTTTTAAACCTTTAATTTAATTAAATCATAACTTTTATTTATGGTTTTTACACAACTTTTAGCTTTCTTTTACTAGATCCAAGCCTTGGCTAGTGTTTCCGCTTCTTGCCCGCCTTTTGTGGCGGTTTTTTGCCACCTTTGCTGGCCGACTTCTTGCCCTTGTAGGTTTTCGCATTCGAACGTCGGTTCTCCTCCCATTTCATTTGCTTGTCGGAGGATTTGTCCTTGTTGAAGACGGCATTGCTGGTGCCTTGGCCCTTGACCTTGGACGTTTCCTCCAGCATCGAGGAGAAGTCATCGGCGGCGGCGAACAGCGAGGACATGTCTAAGGAGGATTAAGGCATGAGGTTAGAGAAAAAAGAAGGGAGTTTAAGGACTTACCGTGACTCTGTTTCAGGGTCTTGGCAAAGCTGCGTCCATTGAACATGCCGGTGGAGTCTTTGCGGGATTTCTTGGACCTGGACGGTCCGTCTTCGTCGTCGTCATCCTCATCTGGACTCTCGGGAGCTTCGCTAGAGGAGCCCTCGTCATCCTCATCCTCATCCAGTGGCTCCAAGTCAATGGAGCCCGTTTCATCATCAGACTGATCTTCGCCCGCCTCGTCTTCATCACCATCCTCCTCCCCTAGGTCATCATCTCCCCAGTCCTCGTCTATGTCTTCAGCATCATCTTCTTCCAACTTATCAGCCGCCTTCTTCTTTTTCTTGTCCTTGGACTTATCCACCTGCATCTCGCCGCCCAGTTCTTCCAGGAAGTTGAGCTCCTCGTCATCCTGCTCATCCGCATCCTTGAACTTCTTGCCAAAGTAACCATCCAAATAGGCCTCGAACTCATCGTCGTCCACCTCGCCCTCCTTGAGGTATTCCTCACCAGCCTCGCCATCCTGCTCCTGGTCCTCCTCCTCCTTCTTCACGCCCAGCTGCTTCTTGTTTTGAGCCACAATCTCCGCCTGGCGACGCTTGTGCTCCAGGAAATTGAAAATGAACATCTCGTCCTCGGTGCAATTGGCCTTGGTCAGCGATCTCACGGACTTGCCACGTGCCCCGTGTGCCATGTAGCGCTTGTGGGCCACGGTGGCACCTTCCGCCGCCTGCGGGGCATCGAGCTTCTTGGGATTCTTGAAGGCGAAACGCTCGAGGAAGTGCGGCAAGCCGAAGTCTCTGAGAGGATCGCCATAGTAATCGATGCGGGTCTCTGTGGGAAAACGGGAAAAATAAGAACTGGGCAAGGGAATTCCCTGCCGAAAACTCACGATTCAGGATCTGCTCGGCAAAGACCTGCACGGTGGGATGATAGTGCTGTCGCAGCAGCAGGAGCTCGTGGCGCAGAGCATAGCCAGCTCCGGCAAAGGCGGGCACCCGGTGGTAAGGATCGTACTTGCAGGAGTCGATCTCCCGCACCTTGGAGCCTTCGGCGGGGACAGCCACGTTGGCATGGTGCCAGGAGGACTTGACTCCTCCCTCCTCCTCCTTCGTTTTCACCTCCTCTTCAGCCTTAGGAGCTCCTGCTTCCTCCTTGACATCCTCATAAGTCTCCTCCTCATCGCTGCCAAACTTATCCAGATCCGCATCACCAGCCACGATGGATTTGGAGCCCGCAGCCAGCTCCTCAGAGGCGCCAGTTCCGCCGACCAGCTCCCGGCGCATGCGCAGCAGTTTGTGGAGGACAATCAGGCAGCCGGCGGCTATGTGCGGCGGGGCATAGAGTGTCAGCTGGAGCAGGCGCTTCACGAACGCCTGAGCTCGCGCCACATGGTTGTCGATGTGGATGGCCCGGTGGACGATGTGCAGCAGGTGAGCCGCCGTCTTGCTGCCCACATTGACGAGGTTCAGGTCCAGCAGCTTCACATACAACGCGTTGTAGAATCGATCCGACTTCTCGGTCTTGACCGTCACCAGTTGCAGGAGCAGTCCCAGCGTTTGGACACTCACTCGAATGTCGGCCAAGTGGACCAAGCGGTAGATGGTGTCCTGCATCTCCTTGGTGAGCAGCTCCCCATTGCTGTCCTTGGCCGGCTGGGCCTCCACAATGGCCTTCTGCAGGCACCGCAAGATGGCCTGCATGGTGCGATTGTTTACGGCGCCCTTCTGGACCAGCACCTTGAACAGGGCAAAGCAGATGTTGACCAGCTTGGTGCAGACCTCGGGCCGGCCCGAGGGTGCAATGCTGGAGAGGAAGCACAGGGCAAAGTGCTGCGCCCGCTCCGATATGTTGTTGCGGAACAGCAGCTTCTCCGCCTCCGACACTATGACGCCGCACATGTTGGGATGCCGCTGGGCCACCTCGCTCAGGTGATGCAGCGCCTTGGAGGCCACCTTGGCAATGGGATCGCCCAACTTGTTGACCAACATGGTCAGCAGCAACTGCTCCTTTTCAGGCGCGTAGGCCAGCAGCTTCGAGGCGGCCACAATGGACGAGTTCTTGTTGTGCTCCTGGCCCGTCTGCAGGCCTTGCATCACGTTCTTGAGGAACTCGTGGTACTGATCCTTAAGCTCTCCCTCGAAATACCAATAGGCGTAGACCCGTCGCTTCTGGTCGTTGCGCAGCTTCTCGTCTTTCTTCAACTTCTTCCAGTCGGCGCCGCGGGTGTGGACTGCCAGGAGCTTCCTGTTCGGTGGCAGCAGCACTTCCTGCCACAGATCCGTGAGCACGGCGATCACATCGTTGCTGGCCTTGTTGGAGAGCTTGCAGAAGCCGATCAGAGTGGTGAGGGCTTCGAGGTTGCCCAGAGGATTGCTTGTGACCAGCAAGGCGCCGGCATTGGCCCGATCCTTGGCCGTACCCTTGTGCAGAGCAGTCTGCAGCCAGCGGGCATCGGTGGGGTTGCCTAAAATATATTAAAAAGCTTATTGAAATATTTAAGAAAATGTAGGCAGTACTTACGCTTATTAAAAGTATTCTTTTCCGCCTCAAAGGAGCTCTTGCAGAGATTATAAAGCTCCAGCTGCTCGTTCTCCTTCATGTCCAGCACCTCATCCGTTGAAGGATAGTCGGGATGCTGAAATAAGACCATTGATTAATTTCAACTCTCAACCTACTTTCGGCAATACTTACCACATGGTACCACTTCTTTTGGGCCTCCTCCTCCTCATCCACTTTGGACTGGTATTTGCTGTGCTTCTTGGCAAAGGATTCTCCCATTTCCTCGTCACTATCGTCGTCGCTGCCGGAGACGTTCTTACCAGCACCATCCTCATCGAACTTGATGCGTTGGGGCTTCTTAGAGCTTTCAGTGGACTCGCCATCATCACCAAATATGATTTTCTGGGGCTTCTTGAATTGATCAGACTTTTTAAAGGCTTTCTGAGATGCATCTTCTTCTCCATCCTCGCCAAACTTTATTTTTTGTGGTTTCTGGTGATTTTTGTTGAAGGATTTCGCAGTCACAGCCTCTCCATCGTCGCCGAACTTTATCTTCTGGGGTTTTTGGCCATTCTGGTGATTTTTGTTGAATGATTTCGCAATTACAGCCTCTCCATCGTCGCCAAACTTAACCCTTTGATGTTTTTTATGATGATCGGGCTTCTGTGAATTTTTGTTGAACGATTTTTGGCCTACAGCCTCTCCATTCTCGCCAAACTTGATTTTCTGTGGCCTTTTCACCTGTTCCTTGCTATGGGACGGCTGATTCTTCGGTTTGTGCGGGTTCCCACTTTTGTTTTGTTTAGTTACCGCCTCGCCGGCGTCGTCAAACACGATTTTCTTGTTCTTCGACGGCCCGCCAAACTGCACACCTGTGGCTACTGCTGCCGGCATTTTATTAGTCAGTATTTCAACAATTTAAGTGCATTAAATAAAATAAACTCGAATGGAAACAACTCGCACGTGTATTCGAAAGTGCCATTCGCAGCGAAACGCCGACAACATATGGTTGGAGCGATGTATCGTCTTTCAAAACAATCGATATATCGAGTACAAAATCAGCTTAGTTTTGAAACTGCAACCACTGATTTTAATCAAAAATATATAGAAAAAAAATGAAACAAGTTTTTATTTTATTCTCTAATTATTTTATTATGAAACCGCCGCCGCTGCAACAACGATGGTTGAATATATCAATACCTTCGGTATTGTCATTTAAAAACCTCGATATATTGAATTTTTTTAAGGGGATAAGAAGGGGAAAATTGTTTTCTTTTTTAATCGTAAATAAAAGAGCAAACTTTATTGTTTATGCAAAGACTCTTTAATTATTAAGATGAGTAACGCCATACGATTTATTGGCACACTTTTTTTTCAGGCTAGCTCTAGGAGCTGGCTCCACTTGCCTTTTCGTTGCCCTTATACAAGAAAGTGCATTCTATTTTAAGATTTTTACGCTCTGAGAGCAAAGAGAGCGAAATTTTTGTCGCAAGGAAAAATAAGGCACCATACGCAAAAGCAATACATGGCCGTTTGGCATCTTATAAATTATATGGCCTTTGGTTTAGGTCTACAAGCGGCTGACTGTACACAAGTTCGGTTTAGGCTTGCGAATGCATTTTATGCTGACACAAGCATAACTGAGCCTGCTGTTCGCTAAGCTTCGCTGTTGATCATATTTCTTAGATTTGTTTATAGTATGAACTTTATACAAAGGTTGTGTTTAACAAAACTGTATAATAGCGGAAACGCCTCTGTTCCTTGCTTAGCTGTTTTTTTTTACCCTTGCAGAGGGTATTATAATTTTGACGAGATGTTTGCAACGTAGTGAAGGAGGCATCTCCGACCTCATAAAGTATACATATACATATATTTTTGATCAGTATCACCAACCGAGGCGATCTAGCCATGTCCGGCTAGAATATACAAACTTCGGCTCAGCGAAGTCGCCTACAAAATGCACAATTATGACTTGCTTGTCAATCACGCGACGTAGTTGATAATATTTTTATACATATGTCAGCACAGAAAGCGATAACCTTATCACTGCAGTGAAAAACAAGAGACAACAAACATTGCACTGTTTGAAAATCCATTTATTTATTCATACTGAAATTAAGCAATACAAATGGTATCCCATGCATGGTTCATGAATTAAAAGAACAGCTTGGACAATTCATGCAAGTTGTTCTGGGTGTAGGGATTGTTCAGTTTATCAAGAATATAATTAGCGTTAGTGAAACAGGTTCTGCGCTCAGTATCATTCATGCGATGAAATATGTTGTGACCCTTGGCAAGGATAAAGTTCAGCTGCCCCGAACGAAGGTGATTCACCAAACTGCTCCACATCTTCAACAAAAGGAATCCCTCATCTCGCTGCCAGTCGACGGAGTTGTGCTCATGGAGCATAACAGTCTTCAGCATATAACTGGATAGGTGCGGCAAATTATTCTTATCCTTTAGTGCCTTCATAAGGCGCAGAACGTTCTTGAAGTTGTAAGAGTTCTTCACCATTTCGCGCTCCCAATGCGGAGCACAAACCATAAAGGTGCGATCATCCTGACTTCCACGCTTTTGTTGCGGAATGGCGAACCAAGGATATTGCCGGGCCACATTGGGGATAACCGATGGAAAGTCATACGGAAACTGCGATGAAGAAAATTCGAAAGCCGGCACCAGATCAAAGGATATGGTGCGATTTACGCCCACGGCCTCAATGGTGTGGGCACAGCCATATCTGTGCAAGGATACATGCTTCAAGGTGTAGGCCCTGGCACTGCAGCAGGTAACACGCAGGCCCGAAGTCCCAAACACCCTATTGAAGATATTACGCAACCAGCCCTGGAGACCGTCCCGATGGATATAGCCATCGCTGGCCACGATCGGTCTACCTCCTCCAGGTGCATAGAGGTAAACAAATCCGTTTTCGTCTCTTTTTGGAGTGATTTGGTACGGAAACTTGAGCTTCAAGTGCAAATCGAATTCATCGGGAGTCACAAGCTTCACGCGATCCAAGTAGCTTCCTGATACGAAACGAATTATTTAACATTAATTTAATCGGAAAAGTATGAAGGTTTAAGGCGTTTTCTAAAGCTTTCTTACCACCCAGGCTAAGGCCATCAAACGCGTTGCGAAAAGTGGCATCCTCCTCCTTTAGCTTCTCAATCACATAGTTTTGAATAGAAATAGCATCCTCAGTATACTCGCGGCGATCCTTATCGGAAATCTCCAATTTACTTAGAATGCTTTTTAAATTTCCAGCAAAACTCATGATTCTCCGGTGGATTTTCTTTTTACTTAAAGTTGTACTTTGCACGACAAGCTTCTGAAATCGAATGGCAGGCTCGTGGTGTTCCCCTTTTTCTCAATGGCTCGGTTCGAGAGTTTGAGGAACATCGCAGCCAACATCGATGGTAGCCGATGACTGGATGTATCGATACTAGTATCGATGTTTTTCCACCTCTGATACAGTTTGAACAACGTCGACGTACGTCTTACGTCGTGAATCTTCACGTTTTTTTTCAGGATTTTTTAGGGAGAAATATCGACTCTTTGAGATTTTTTAGTGGGAAAGATAAATTTTCATCTGGCAACACTGTCTGATACAGTTTGATACAGTTTCTAGTATTGGTTGGAAGCTTTGGTTAAAATCCAGAATCTAGTAGTTTCTAGTATTAATAGCGAGAGGGTTCTCAGAGAGATTCGCTCTCGGCTGTCTCCTCTCCTTTTAGCAGACTGTTGTTCTTAACAGCTTCAATTCGACCCCATGTACATGTTAACCCGAAATTCTACGTCCAAATACATGTTAACTCGAAATTTGACTCTGTTAACCCGAATTTTGACAAAGCGCCGCTAAATTCTGAAATGTAGATGGCCTTTAGAAAATCGAAGCGACCGCAAGGTGGGGTAATTCATTTGCTTTCATATTTTCATATTATTGATATTTTTATAATTGATTTTAAAATAAATGGTAAATATTAATAATTTTTGAATCCGCCGCGCTTGAATTTTATGTTATACTTCTTATGTTATGTTATATTATTCTCTCCCACGCGAAAGACGAAAGAGACTTAACGAGTTGGCAGCTTTTTAAACAGAGGTGGTAATTTTTTTATCGTTTTTCGCTTTGCAACATTCCCACGTCATAATAAGATATTTCTTCTCTTAAGTATTTGAAATTTTTTTTAAATTTGCAGTGCGAGAGAGCGAGAGGGTGACTATTGACCTCTCGTTTTGACTCAATGCTTGGGAACACTTTTCGAGTATCTGCGTACTGAGCTTTAGGGTGAAGACTAGTATTTTTAGGGGGAAATAGCGACTTTCTGAGATTTTTTAGGGGGAAAACAAAATATTCATCTGGCAACACTGCAGTTTGAACAACGTCGACGCCGCCGCCGCTGTACTCGAACAAAAAGTAAAACATTAAATCGATTTAACAAAGTCTGCACGGCCGCTGATCAGTTTTGTACGGTTTTGTTGTTGTGCCTCGAATTTGCGTCGCTGCTTTTTCGTGCATTTTTGGTTCGTTAACGCACGCACACTGACAGCCGTGCAGCAGAAGCAGCAGCAGCAGCAGCAGATGCGTGTGTATGGGAAATTGTGCAAAAACCTGTGACGACAGCTGAGGGGGGCGGAGTGCGGGCGAAGGTGTGTTGAAAGCGAATTCATTGTTTTTGTGTTGTGTGTGGCGCGCAGCGCAGCGAACTAAATTAATATATTAAAGTGTGTCTGCCAGCGATGGCAGCCGTGGTGGGCCCATGATGCGACCGCTTGCCTCTCGCCAACAAAGTCAGGAGCCTGCCAGCAGCCAGCTGCTCATTTGGCGAGTGTAAACAAAGCAGCACACGCACACAAGCACAGCCTGCTGCGACTGCGACGCAGCTGTGACGCCGACGTCCTTCACCTTGTGCGACTCGCATATTGAATTTCACATCTCCATTCCGGCCATCTCCACGCAGCAAGTCGTCCGTCCATCGTCGTCTTTCTTTTGTCTTGGCAACCTGCAACCTGTTCGCTGACCAGACAGGAAGTTTAGCCAACTGCAGCGCCGTCGACGGAAGCAGCAGCAGCGCTCCGCTTCGCTGCCAACGCCAACAGCGACGTCGCAGCAGCTGCATCTGTCAACGAAATTCGCAGATTGAAATTTTCGGTGAGTTTGTAACAAAGAATATCAAATTGTGTTCCCTTTTATTTATTCGGATTTCCTCGAAAGGTAGAAAGAGTTTCCATCAAGGTAAATGAGCTAATATAATAAGTTCATTTATGCGCAATACTCGCCATGTTTACGTTTTATATAATTAATAAATAATAATATAAGCACAAAAATAATTCGAAATATACAAGAAACAAGAATTCATATAAATACGTACATCTATCGCTAACACTATTTTAATACGATTACTCTGTCTGCATGATGTAATCAGAAAGATTAATCCCTACAAATAGGGATTAAAAATAATGCTAGATCAAAGTCTTTTATATTCATTCCATTCTTAGATTGTGAAATAAAGTTTCCAATATTCATTGAGTTAAAAAGAAGGGTTATTCATGTTTAAAAAGAACCCCCAGGGAAATGAAACAAATGTTCAAAAAAAGTTCATGAATAGCCTAGCCCATGTTTGAATTTTGGGGTGGGATCGGTAAACAGTGAGACTTTCATAACAAAAACTATTAGAAAAACGAAAATAAATGATAGTTACCTTTTACTTATTTTAATCTACATTTTCGCAATTTTATATAGATTTTTTATTCCACGTTTGTCTCTTAAAGAGTTTTTGCAGACTCCATATATTTTACAATCAAAGAAAAAGAGAAGCCTTGTTTTGAATTGTTTCTAAAAATAGCACACCTTCTTTATCAGCTATCAGTGATATTTAATAAGTTTTTTGTTGACATCTTCTCAACTTCTGTTTAATTCCTGCAACATTTCCAAATCCCAAATGGTCACTTATAGCGAAGTTAGACTGTACCTAAGTTACACAGCTGATGATGATAACCTGCTCTCAACTGGGCGTTGTGTTGTCTCTTTTCACCATGTCTCTCGCATCCGCTAAATTCCAGTTTCCGCCCAAATAATTACTCACAACTGTGGCGGCCGCTGAGCGTAATTTCTATTATTCGCTTGTTAAAAATACATATTATTTACAGGGGCTGTGCCTCGAAAGGTATATACTCCTCCGAGGCGTGCATATCGGTTCCGTTTCGTCTCTCCATCTTCAGCTCACTTTTATCGCGACGGGCGCGCTCCCCTAAGTAATCGCCACTTGGGCACGCGTCACAGAGGTCGAGCTGTGCTGGGAATGGAAGCGGAATCCCCAGCTCCATTCTTATCAGTCCGGGGCGCAGTCGCGGCGACGTCGACTGAGGATTTCAATTCGCATCACGACTTGCAAGGTGACGCAACGCGTTTGCGTACTTTCCCAACGAAAGAAAACTTGACGTCATGTCGTTGGGACGACATATTTACACAAAAGCCCCTACAAATCCATTCGCTTGTGCATTTCGAACCCTTGGAAACAGGCAATAAGTTCAACAAGTATCGCTCGAAATAGTTTGTTTGCCTTTTGTGCTGCTTTATCGAGTATTTGTAGAAATAAAGCGAATAGCAAACGATGTAGTTCCTCGAAATAATCGCTTGATTACTTCCCTTGTTAGAATTTACAAATTACATTGGAAAACGGCGACACTCCCTAGAGATTACAAATACCGATTAATGTTGAGCTTAGAAAACTCGAGCATGTGCTAATATTCATTCATTAGCAGCTCAATTATCGCAGTTGCACTATATATCTATTATAGCTTTATTCAACAGTTTATATTAACATTTTAGCACTCTCGCGGCGCTAAGATATTTTTTAGTCAAAGGTTGCTTGTTTTATTGGTAGAATTCTAAATTAATTTGAAGATTTTAGATAACAAATTTGCAAGTCTTTCAAGGGCTTAATTTACTTTCGTCACTAATTAGCCTTTCAGAGTTTTTTTTTATGTAGTACAAAAACAAAACCTACACATGGTCGGAGGCAACGAAAGCGTGCAAGGGCTTTAAAAAAACAAAACCTTCTCATTAGTGTAGTTTTTCCCCGATTTTTCTTCCATATTCTGTTTGACTCATTACTCTAAGGGATGTTTTTGTGCTCAGGGCTCCCATCTTGAAGTTCCGTGCCCAACCCTGCAATAGAAATTGTAGTATTTAATATAATTTTCAAAGATATTCCAGGAATTTAATGGAAATCAATCAGCAAGTCTAACTTACAATGAATTATTGTACTATTTCTATATTTATTATTATTATTACCAAATCAAATCATTCCTAAAATCGAACAAGTTGTCAAAGAAATATATATTATTTGTTTTCAAATAAGAAAATACTATAAAAAAAAAGGAAGTTTCAACATTTTATTTTGCGCCCCGTTCTTTGCGACACCTTCTGCTGATGGCAACATGCTCCATTGATATTCCATTGCTTATGCTGCCCATAAATGTTGACCACTTTCGCTGCGCCCTGCCCTCGCCCTCGTCACTCTGGCGGGGATTGCGCGATTACGCGATTGACCGAGTTCCCATAGCCAGCACAGTTCAGTGACACCGATCGTTGGATTGCCCTTAACTCATTGAGTTCTCTTTCCAGGATATGACATCGACATCTGCGACGGATGGCGGTGGCCTCAGCAGCAACGAGACCGCCTGGCTGGAGGATCTGCTGCGCGAGGTGCAGCTGGAACAGTTCCTAGACAGGATACGCGACGATCTGCAGGTGACCCGGCTGGCCCACTTTGACTATGTGCTGCCCGACGACCTGGAAAGATGTGGCTTGGGCAAGCCCGCTATACGAAGGCTCATGGAGGCAGTGCGCAAAAAGAAGGCCCACCAATGGCGGAAGAACATCCTGTCCAAGCTGATCGGCGGCGGCAAGCAACCTTCGTCCAAGAAGCAGTCCTCCACACCGCGGGACGCCAGTCAGGGCGGCACTGGCACGCAGCTAACCTGCCTCATCCACGAGAAGGACATCACGATGGGCCTGAAGCTGGGCGACGGCTCCTTTGGCGTGGTGCGACGCGGCGAATGGAGCGCCTCGCCGGCAGGCAAGGTCATACCGGTGGCCGTCAAGGTGCTGAAGTCAGACAACCTCACCCAGCCGGGCATCATCGATGACTTCTTCCGCGAGGTGCAGGCCATGCACGCCCTGGACCACTCGAATCTGGTGCGGCTGTACGGCGTGGTGCTGTCGCAGCCCATGATGATGATCACGGAGCTGGCGGAGAGGGGATCGCTGCTGGACACGCTGCGCAAGCAGTGCCGCCACACCTCGCTCACGCTCATCTGGAACTGGTCGGTGCAGATTGTCACGGGCATGGCCTATCTGGAGCAGAAGCGCTTCCTGCATCGCGACCTGGCCTGCCGGAATGTCCTCCTGGCCGCTGGGAATAAGATCAAGATCGGGGACTTTGGCCTGATGCGCGCCCTGCCGCAGGAGGACGACTGCTACGTGATGTCCGAGCACAAGAAGGTGCCGTTCCCCTGGTGCGCCCCCGAATCGCTGCGCTTCCGGCAGTTCTCGCACGCCTCGGACACCTGGATGTTTGGCGTGACGCTGTGGGAGATGCTCAGCTTCGGCGAGGACCCCTGGGTGGGGCTGAATGGCTCGCAGATCCTGCGCAAGATCGACCGCGAGGGCGAGCGACTGCATCAGCCGGACGCCTGCCCGCCGGACGTCTATGCCATGATGCTGCAGTGCTGGGACAAGACGCCTGCCGAGCGACCCACCTTTGCGGCTCTCAAGTGAGTTGATTCTTGATATATTAACCTTTAAATCCTTCAAATCCTTATGTTTCCTTTGCAGGGAATACCTGGCCAGCATGTCGCCGCCTGTGATGCGTGCCAGCCGCAGCTACCACGAGTCCAAGGGCCTCCAGATCGAGCCAGGCGACACCATCGCCATCATCGACGGCCGCCACGAACTGAAGCTGATCAAGGGCCAAAATCAGCGCACCTTCGACATCGGCATCTTTCCCAAGAGTCTGCTGGAGCAGCGAAAGGTGCCGGGCGCCGCCGGAGATGTGGCTATGCGAAGCAGCGTGGGCGCCAATGGCTCGTCCTCGTCGTCGCCCTTTGGCTTCTGCTGGGGCGGTGCAGCGGCCATGGCCAACGGAGGATCGGAGGACAGGCAGCGAAAGTGCGCCTCGATGAACCAGGGCCATGCCAAGGAGCGCAAGTCGACGTCCAACAAGCAGTTTGCCTACAACAAGCTGGTCAACGACAGGCCGGCAGCGGGTCTGCAACGACGCAACGCGGTGAAGCAAAAGGGTGCTCAGGGCGCCCAAGGCGCTCTGGTGGGACCACAACGTCCACCGCCGCCGCAGTTGCAGCAGGAGGGCTTACTCATTGACATCTCACCCGATTTGTCTCGACCCCTGGCTGGAGGAGGAGCCGGCGATAGCTCATCCCTGCAGGCGGACAGCTCCTTTTGCATACTGGACGCCCCCATAGAAGTGCAGACGTATGTCGAGGACAGTGGCCCGGCAGATTTGAATGTCTCGCCCACTTACTACAACGAACAGCCTCACTTCGACTATGAACCGGCCAGCATGACCACATCGCCGGGCCGCCTGCAACCGCCACCGTATCAGATGCCGCCCACTTACTCCAACACCATGGAGTTTGTCCAGAAGCAGCAGCAGCTAGCGACGCCGGTGAGGGAGCGTGATCCCTTTGATACCAGCAGCCTGGAGACAGCGGTCGCCTTGTACTCGAACTTCAGCCAGTCCCAGGAGTCGGTGCCACAGCCAGGAATCACCTACAGCAGTCCCTCGGTGAGGAAGAGCCTCTTTGGTGCTCCTAGCTCGAATAAGGAGAACATACCCGCGCTGGAGTCGGCGGCTATGCAGCTGAATCTGAGTAATCTCTCGCTGGAGCGGCATGACACCAGCGCCCCCATATCCAGGCAGCCTGTGGAGCCTAGCGAGACTAGCGTTTTGCTGGACAAATCCTTCATCGCCGAGCTGGAGAAGGACATGTACAGCAATGGGCAGAACCGGGCGCAGGAGGAGTACCAGCGCAACTCCAACCAGATGTATGCCAGCAAGGATATGGTGTACAAGCAGAATCTCACGCCCCTCAAGAACGGAGTTGCCTCAAATCATTCCACCAGCCCCTCGTCCACCGCCTCGCCCAAGCAGAACAATGTGGAGGCTGCAGCAGTAGCTGCCACCACGCAGAGTGTGGTTAATCGCATTTGGTACGAACAGGTGGCCTCAACGCCCTCTGAGTACTATGCCCAGCCGCCGCCAGAGCAGCCGGAGCAGGAGCAGATCTACCAGAATCACCAGCAGCAGCAGCCGGAGGCTAACCATTCATTTGTGGCTATTTCGAATCGCGTGGTGGCTCCCAAGAGCAGCGTGTACGCCTCATCCTCCGCGCTGTACGATGCTGTGGCGGGCAGCACCGCTGGGTCCACGTATTACGGCCAAGTGCCGAACGGGGGCAGTGGAGCCGCCCTCTACGATGAGGTCACGCAGGATGACTACCTGCGGCCACATCGACCTGCTCCGCTGGCACCGCCTCCCCTCTCCGCCCAGCAGATCCAGCGGCGGATGGAGAAGATGCGCCTGCAGCAGCAGCAGCAGCTGGAGGGAGCCAACCAGCTGTACGCGCCCGTGCCCTCGGACTACGGACGCGAGCAGGAGAAGCTGCAGCAGCTGATGCTGGAGCTGGGCAGCTCGGCCGTGGAGCAGGACGTGCGGAACGCGTTGCGAGCGGCCAGCGGGGATGTGTCGCTGGCCACGAAGCACTACAAGATCGACCAGCTGGCGCGGTTGGGCGTGGCAGGGCGGCCGCAGTGCGAGCAGGCGCTGCAGCAAACCAACTGGAGCCTCGAGGTGGCCGCCGAGCTGCTGCTGCAGTCCTGAGCGAGCTCCTTCCTCCGCAAACCCAAACATCACGTATTACTGGCTCGAATATAATTTAGTTTTATTTTATTTTACTTAATGAAGCGCTGCTTAAGCTAAACGATGTCTCGAATCTTTGTCAAAATACTCTTAAGTGAACGCACTCTCGAATGGAAACTAATGGAAACTCTCTCACACACATTGTCAACCGACTGTACAATATGTTCTATTTTATATAAGCGATCGGTATAAAATTATTTTATAATTGTTATTCGATGACTGTATATTCAACATTAACAAAGGCTTCGGAAATTATTTACAAGCGAGAAATCGAAAGCAAGTCGTGCGACCTCAGGCTCCCGAAGAGCTGCTGATGTCAATGCATGCTAGAAATATTTGTTTTCAAATCAAATAAATAATATCTGATTGTTACAAAATGAAAGGCTTTTAAATTTGGCGCCGATTGTGGGTGATCACAAATAAATACCACAAACAAATACCGTAGAACAAGCAGGGAAGTTAACTTCGAAAAGCCGAAGTTTACATACCCTTGAATGGCAGCTATAAGATATAGTTGTCCGATTGCAGCTGTTCAGACATGCAATAACTGCAATAGAAAGAAGGCTATCTGCATGGTTTCATTCAGATATATAGGTAGATAATTATAATACGAGATGGAAAAATCGTATTACCATGGACATAAAACCTATATTATTTTCATGGGACTAGCGCTCCCCTGATGTAGCTTATACATACCTTCATTGAGAAAAGCGATATATTTTTGTACTTTTAGCCCCATAAATTATGGTACTTATTCGAGTTCTCAGTGGTCTAGAGCTAAAACTGACAGAAAATATATGTTTATCGATTTAAAATCGATGTTTACTTATTAAAATATCAAAGTTTTCTATTTTTTTCGAAGTCTAGTTAGAACAGAGTTTAAATATCCTGGATATTATATCCAATTAACAATTTTGAGATTAGTTAGAACTGGAGCTGGATAAATAAACATTTTAATCGATTCAAATTTGATGTTTTCATATGAAATCGTGGAAAACTTTGATTTTTGACCAGCTTTAGATAAAACTGAGTTTTAATATTAAGCTCATACCTAATAAATTAATACCTTTTAACAATTTTTAGTTCATTATGAACTATGACTGGAAAACATCAATGTTTATCGATTTAAAATCGATGTTTGCCTATAACATCGTAATCTTAGATTTTTTTTTTAGTTTTTGTAAGAACAGAGTTCAAATATTATGATCTCTGCTAGTAAGTCAACATATTCACTGTTTATTAAAGTACATCCCAGGGACTGTTCAGTTCGAATAATTTGCTAGCAATTTCCATAACTTAGATTCATTTCTTTCAATATATTTCCAATATAATAGAGTTTAAAGAGTTCCCGTGAAATTTTCTTTTCCCGCCTTAGGCCCTAAAAAATACCAGTAAAAACAACCATCTTATGTTAAAAGAATAATTATTTATTTTCAACAGGGGGACAGTATTCAAAATAGATCATTCAAAAGTGTGTAATATATTTAATCTGTCTGTAAATACATTTCCTTAAATGCTCGGCTTTTTTGATTTATAACATTCAGGTGGTTAGTTTGAAACAACATTGGTAACAGTTTACTCTACGAGATAGAAGACACTTTCGTTCATTAAAACACATTTTCTCAATTTTCGATCCTCTGATCACTTATTATCTCATTTTTTGCATATGGGGGACAATTTCCAACTGTCTTCTTCATCGATGGCACAGAATCGGAGTGCGGTTTTCTTCGGTGTTCGTTGTGGGTGTGTGTCGCAAATGCAAATGTTGAAAAATTGAATAAATCATCCTAAGATCCGTATGTACGAGTACTTAATAATATTAAATTAAAGTAGTTTATGTTATGTTACATAACAGCGTACGCGCCGGGTGTCGTCAATTGGAATACAAATACAAATTGGTATCATAAATATATATCCGTATCATATATCATTTCGGGGCTCTACCCAAGTTTTTAGCTCAAAACATGAAATGTGTGGGGTGTGTGTGTGTGGTGTGTATTGAACCCAAAAGCAAAGCGTTTCGGTTTTGGCTTTTATTGCGGAATGTCTGAGAGCGGAGATGGGATGGAGAGGGACGAGCTTCCTCTACATGTGCCGGGTGTTGCCAAAGTTGATGCCCGACTGGGTGGCACCCTTGTTGGATCCGTACTGCAGAGAGATGACGTTGGCGCCAGCGCGGAGCTGCTCATCGCTGAAGTTGCGCACGTTCTTGTCCGCCTCCTTGGGTCCGATCGATGGCTTGTTGAAGTTGGAGGCCTGGGAAGGTAGGAATGGTATTGTAAGTATTTTATTTTATTTATATATTACGAAAGTAATTTATAATTAATTATTTAGGATTATTCCAAGTCTGTACGAATTGCCTTATAGGCACCCGAGTACTCTGTAAGGGCATCTCTGCTCGTAGCTCAGATACTCAAAGGTTTTAATTTTTTAGTAAACGGAAACGGATTTCTCAGAGCCTTTCTAAAAAGTACTCTCCTTAGCAAAAGCTTTATAAAAGAGTTTTTATTTTAAAAATAACTTTTTGTAGTATCTTTCAAGATTATACATATTTTTTCCTATTAATCAAAATAATCTTTGATCTCATTATCTCTGGCCTCACCTTGCGACCCAGCGACTGGAGGCAGATAACCACAGAGTTGAGGTTCTGGCGTTCCCACAGGTCAACGCTCTGGAATGTCTCCTGGGTGGGCACACCGAAGTTCTTGGCACACTCGAGGAAGGCGCTGATGTTCTCCATGCACTTGAAGGCCATCTTGCTCTCGTTGATCTTCTTGATGGAGCCGGGCTGCAGGGCGTTGGCCAGCTTGCACAGGATCACGCCATCCTTGAGCACCTCGAAGAAGTTGTCAGTGTCGCCGGATGTGTTGATGGGCTCAGCGGTGACGGCCTTGATCCACTCAAGGGACTCCTGGGCCAGCTCCTCGCTGTACTTTGAGTTGATCTGCAAAAGGAGGAGAAAAGGTAATATTAATATATAATCTTTATAAGGATTTTCAGGGCAGCCACCTTGGACTGGTACATGTCTCTTGCACTATTTTTTAATCCCTCTAGATCTGCTGGAGTTTCTAGACTGAGCCCACAATCGCTGGTTAGATCAAGTGCAGGCCATTATTATTTCCCCTTCGTTATCTCACGAAATATCGCTGATAGCAGACTTATCACTAATTGGCTATAAACACAGACACACACAGCAGACTCTTCTCGTGACAATTCGGCGGTTATATTTCAAGTTGCGATAAGGATAAGATTGCATTTCCCCATTTATTTTCTCCCTCGGCGATAACTCTCGCTGCTGTCAGCGATCGCCGCCGCCACTCCCCGTGTTTATTCGATTTGTTGAACTTGCTAAAGTCAGTCACGTTCACGTTCGATCTCATGTAGAATAAGTAAGTATCCATATTTGCCAATGCCGATAGCTAAGCGTCGTCTTGACCATATTTGGCCTTAAGTTTTGCCGGCCGCTTGGGCGTCCTTCGCACCGATTTTGGCCATGCCCCAAGCCACTTGTTGAGCAGCCAGCAGCTGTTGTTGGCCCCCAATCGGATTTACTCCTATTTCTGTTTCTATTTGTATTTCCATTTCCATTTCCACTGGCAGACCGTCGACCGCAAACCGCAAAATCGTTGCGTGTCGCGTTTCCATTTGGTTGGCTTGCCAATAAAAATGAAAATCAAATCAAAATGTTTAACAAACTTTGGTTCATATCAGATTGGCTCACTTAACACGTATTTTATTAGTTTTATTTGATTGAATTGAATGGCAGTCGCTAACTGATTTTAGATTAGCCGACATTTTATCGCAAAGTACTCGGCCGTAAAAATTAACAGTTGTGGTTAGTGTTCTAGCCCTTAAAAAATTTAGAAAAAATATTTAAGAAAATCTATGACAAAAACTTGTAAGTAAGAAAGTTCTTTTACCCTTTATCTATATATTTTTATAAGGTTTAAACATATTTAAGTATAAATCTCTATTAAATACTTTCAGAACAAGCTTCTACATTGTGTAAAATTTTTTTTTGGTTTAAAAATCTCTTTAAAACCTTTTTTTAATTTAACCACAGTTGTATATCTTTTATAAAAATTGTATAACAACTGGATAATATAGATAAAAAAGCTTTGTAACACCTTTCCATATCTGTATGACTTTATTATCAGTAAACTTTTATTTCAAACAGCTTTTATTGTCATTGAAATACAGATAAGAACTGGTTAGCAAGTTGTGTCATATTTTATTTGATTTCCCCTTTAAAAATCCCCCAAAAAATCCTATTCCTTTAACCACTATTGTGTGTTTATTGTTGGTATGTGTATAAATATATATTGTGTGTGATTTGGTTCTGACGGGCGAAGTCTATTAAAATGAATGATCTCAGAAAACAAATGGAACGATTGTCGCCAATTGAGTTGTGTTACTTATCGCCAGACTGAGGGGAAACTGCAAGCAAACTCGTAAATTTAAGGGGAGTCTGAGAAGGGGAGTTCCGTTCCGTGAGGCAGTAAAAAATAAAAAGTGAAATACAACCAAGCTTTCCCCTGACATTGTGTGTACAGTGTAAACCTAATTGAGGTGAATGCACTTTGCATTATTAAACCCAACTCTGCCTTCGTCTCTCTTTCTATATAATTTCACCTCTCCTTTTCTACCACAACGGTAGTCGAGAGAATTATATATCGAACATAAAAATTTACGACTTTTTTCGTTGTTTGGAGCCCCATAAAAACCCACTGATCTAACGTCAAGATAGGCGGAATAGAGCCGCGGAATATGTTAATAGCCTGGAAATTATGACTTTATCCCAGAAGCTAGGCGATAATCGAGCGGTTTCCCCAAAAAAAGAAACTACCGACGATTATTATCGATAATTGCAATCATTGTCGATTTTTGGCAAATCGCTTTGTCCCAGAATAACGGTCAAGCGATTAGCAGAGGAGGTCAGTTCATTAGAGTTGGCACTTATCCGCCGAAAAAATAGAAAAGAGAAAAGAATGGAACCCAGTAACAGCATCATCCATCATTGGGCATCCATAGAAAAGCTTCATCTCTCTCGCGAAGAAGCGTGAGACAATTAATAAAAGCAATTTGATTGACATTCTTCTTCTGTTCGAGGAGAAGAATCTGGCCCCAAAGATGATAATAACTTAGAGAGCCTGTGCTATCGTGATCACGATGATGGCAGATAAATTGACACCCTCGGGGCAGATGAATAAATTTTGATTAGGAATTGGGTATAAAAAAAATATGTTTATGGCTTTCTGCGGTGAGTTTATGCATAATCTACTGGAACCATACATAATCGTAAACAAAAAAGCCGTTAAGAGACTAATGAATTCCGACCGTTTCTTACACGTTTTCTGCTTCTCTGAAGATCAGCAAGAAACCCCAAACAAATTTGACAGTTGGTGGTCTTCCAGACAAACAATGTTCGGCTAAACTAAATGAAAAATGGTTGGAGAATGGCAAAATTATTGCTATTTCTTTGGCTCCCTTTTTTTTAAGAAAATATTTGTAGCGCTATTTTAATGAGTCAGCAGCCAAGCTGGCGAAAAGCTCGGAGTTGGCATTTCATGGCTTGTATATACATTTATTTCTGGGGTATTTTTTTTTTGTTTAGTTTAGCAAAATTCAGTGTCAATTGGCAATCGTACGGAAAGTATAATCGAGAGGAGAGTACATAATATATTCCCTCGTACACCCTATTTATCAGTTTTTTGTAGAACGTGCTTTCAAGAGAGTGAGGAATTTCGAAAGCTAGAAAACAATTAATAATTAAAAGCGGAACTTGAAAAAATTGGTCATCGGTTGGCCGTTAGAAAATGGCGTCATTTGTGCAACGGAACTCCTAATTTTTTTTTTAAGGGTTCTGGGTCTTTGGGTCAGCTGAGTTGATGAATTAAAAAAAAAAAAAGACGATTACGCGCAATTACAAAACGGCGTGACAATGAAATGCTCACAGGCCGAGGCCTTGGAACCTCAAGAACCTAATTAATTTCCCAAGCTTTCAGCTTATGCTGTATGTAAGTTTTTTTTTCGGGGTTGGGTTCCCTGTACGTTCTGGGTGGATGGGATCGGCACGCAATGCGCATTAGCGGGCCCTGGCCCAGACATGCTAAGCCAAGCCTGGCACTGGCTTTTACCTAAATTAAAATTAAAATGACTTCAAAAACTGGCTGGGCTTGTTTCCCGCATATTCCTCGACGCTTTCCAAAATAAACTACAGAAACTGTGGGTCAGCAGAAACTCCGAAACAAGTATGTTATTTTTTGGGAGAGGGTTCGGGCTCTCTGCCCACGCCAAACTCAATTTAATTCACACCTACGAAAGCCACTTGAAAAGTGAAAATAATTTTGGGTACAACATAAGCTCATATTTATTTATCATGATTCAGACCTCACACAATTGGGTGAGCAGCCATATTCCGGGAATTCTATTAATGGTTCTTACTTCACATAAGAAAAAAAGATCAACGATTGACGGAAGTTTCCGCCTCTTCAGCTCGCTCATTTTTTATTAAACAGTTTAAATTTATGACGACGAGCCCTCAAAATGTCACCAAACATATACTTTGCAAAAGTTAAACAAATAATGAAACAGAGAAAAAAATAATGGGGTTTCCTTTGGAAGTATTTAGACAATTTAAAATGGAAAAAGTTTATAATTAAATGGATGTTCAACAGCAAAAAAACAAGGACTTTGGAATAGAGCTGGTAAAAACATTGATATTAATTGAAAAAGTAAAAAAATCGACCTTATTTCGATAAATTAGATTTTAATCAATATTATTTTGATAAAAACCGATTTTATTTCGGCTTATATCGATACAAAAACAAGGAAAATAATCGAGTTTTGCCTTAAATTGGTACATAACATTCTTTTTCTTAACCTTTTGCTATGTAACTACTTCGTCTTATTTCAGTTAAAGTCTGAATAATATCGACTCTATTTTTTTCCCGTGAAGTACTAAAATTCTATGAACGTTTTCAGTATTTGACGAAAAAATCCCAGGCTCAAAATTGACGGAAGTTTCCGCCCATCCAACGAATATCTCACCCTCCTCCGCGGACAGAGGAGGAGTCAAGAGAAGGCACCAGACTGATGATCATTGCATAATAATAAACCATAGTGAGGATACCCGAGAGCAGAGACCAGACACAAGGGGCCACGTTTGGCTTGGCTTGGCTTGATGGCTTTTTGAAGCCAAAGCCATCCAGCGATCGCCGGCATGATGTCATCTCCTCATGGCTTGAATCTGGTGAGTGAGACTGAACTTTGGCAATATTTTAGCGTAGACGGCGATGATTAGTTAAATGTGTGTTTGTCCAAAAGGGAATCGTTGACTGTTGACGCATCCACTAGGCAAGATACACACACTCCACTCCACTACACACACTCAATTACGTAAGCCTTCGTAAAATCAATCCAAAACCAACTGTCGGAGATCTGGCGATTATTCATTTCGGCGATTTCGCTTTCTTTCGCGATGTGTCATGATCCATGACAATTGCTGACCGATATTTTTCGGCTGGATAAATATAATATAAATAAGAGGGTAAAAAAACGAAAAAAATGCCAGAGCGAAAACATAAACAAAATCCGCGAAAAATGTAACGAGGTCAATTATATGATTTTGGAGACTGGCCTTAAGCCGAGTTCAATCGAGTGAGTTGTAAGCCTGCTCGCACTGCGTTTGGGGGGATTCCATAAAGAGAACCCAATTTTTGAGCGAGGTGTACCTCGTACTGGTGGCAGTTTCACCGGAAATCCAAAACAACATTTGATTTATGATAAAACCTCCCGCGACTGTTTATGGCTTATCTAAAAACGACGGTGACTGACGGGCCAACAAGTGTTTCGAGCCAAGGGAGCTTGGAGTTCATGTGGGCCAAGTGTTCCATTTAGGTGCCGCCCGCACTGATAGATAGAGTGTGGCAAGGGGAGGAGAAAGGGTATATTGCGTGCGGCGGATGTACAAATGTACAACCGTCACACTATGTACATATATATTCGCCGCTAATTGAGTGTGGATTCTTAGCTCCAAAAGCGGCCAGGTGATTAGTACGTGGCACCTGCTTCCACAGATGAGATACACAGCGGCAAGCCCGAACGGAATGGGACAAGAAAACAATTACAGGTTAACTCCTAGAAGTGGAATGTTTGTGTAATTTAAGCCATTAACTAAGTGGACTTCGCAGGAGGGTTCTTGTAAAGCTTCCAAGTTTAATTGTTTGGGATTTAGAAAATTTACTAAACGAAACTGTAAAAGTTGTAACCCAAAATGAGTTGGTTATGAATAGATTTATTTGGTAAATTATATTAAATAAGTGGATCCTTAATTCAAGATTTAAATACCTAATTAAAGAAATTCCTAAGCCCTATTTTCATGTAGTTCTTAGCAAAAGCCATCGATGAGGAGTGCTTGCAGCTTTAGGAACCTTTAAATGCCTTGAAAAAGCGTGAAAACCTTTTGTACACACAAATTCCTAAGCTTATATCTGTGTATATACTAAATTATTGATCACATAAACCTTGTATTTACTTTCTTTACTTTCTGTCTGATCAGTGATCACCAAGAAGGCTTAAATTGCTGACTTAGTCAGCCAGCGGTTACTCATGATAAGCAAGTGGCTCTTTCCAGAAACAGCTGTTTAAAGAAGCCTGTCTTTGCTGTCTTTGCAATTGTTTATAAAAAATATGTAAGCAAATGTCAAGACCTAGGAATCTTCTATGCTTTCTGTAACTTCAGTAGCTAGAACCTCAAGTGACAGCTGTTGGCTTGGATAACTTGGCTCGTAATTAACGTCGATTCAATGGAAGGGTTGCAACCAAAGGGGCGACGGATAGGATCCCTTGGCCGAAATTTGAGATCTCTCAACGTTGTTTTGCTGGTGACTGCCATTAAGTCGAGTCGAATATAACAACGACCCAAAGACACACACACTCAACTCAACTCAAGGCAAAGACAAAGCTTGTGTAGAGAAGAACCCCCAGCACAGAACTCGGCAGAGGCAATAGGCATTTTTGTTTTCCTACATTTTTACCTCACTTTTGTTGCTGTTTGCTTACGACACACACTCGCTCTTAAGTGCTCGTGTGTGTTGGAAAAAGGTGCTGCTATCGCTGTTATTCTTACCCCGGCACCCATCGCCCGGCTTGCTTCTCCTCAAGCAGATATGAGCGATTCCCCCCGAGAGCGGCGACGCATTCAGAGTCTCGTCATTCGAAAAGTGCTCAAAACTAACAATCGCGAGGAGAGGAATGAAAAGGAAAGGAATAGAGTGGAGAGTGGAGTGGAGAGGCAGCTGGAGAGATGACATCATCGCCTCCGGCTCCTGGGGGAACCATTTGATCGCGGTTTGAAGTCAGCCAGCAGCTGTGCTTTTTGGAACGAGTGGAAACTGAAACGTCCAACGAGGTACCAATCGCCTGCTTAGGTTTTTTTATACCCTTTTTGAGGGTTACTAAATTTTCCTAACCTTTTTTTGGAAAAGCTCAAAGCAGAACCCGTAATCAAAGCGGTGCGCATCCCTGTTTTAGGTATTTCCTCATTTTAAAAGGGTAAATGGATCAGAAAATGATCTAATTAATTGAAATCCGCAACATTTATAAGTTAAATATTTTTTAGAGTGGGTCTTTATCTCTTTTCAAATATATAGAGCTTTGATACTTCGCTAATATCATATATTACGTCTGAAGAATTTATAAAAATGTATTTAGACCTAATAAATTGTTTTAAAAATAAATTAAAAATGCAAAATGTACACAAAGCCCAAAAAAAATCAAAACTTCCTCTTTCTTTCTAAGTAAACCCAAGGTTCCTTCGACTCACCGATAAGAAACTCAACCGGATGCTATTATTTTGACCGCCAACGTGTTTGAAAAATGTGCGAATGTGTAGATAATGCCGATAAACAAGGCCTCTTACTAAATGGCTGACTCGCGGAAAAGTAATTCAAGATAACACAGAACATGAGAACAAAATACAAATAATTAAACTAACCAAGGGTACATGAAACTTCGGCTATGCTCATGGTTATTTATGATTATTTCCCCTCCTTTATTTGTATTTTTTTGTTATTTGTTTGGTCAAATGTTGTAACTGTAACTGCAGCTATATAGTCGCCGCTGTCGTTGTATTTCGTCGGACTGCACTTAATCCCCTTTGCCGGGGGCGACATATACAATTTCACTCTGGTTTTGGCCCAGGGGCGGCCTGCATTGCGTAACCCGGACTTGACTTGCCGAGGGCTAAACTGTCGAAGGGTACGAGACCTACGAGTTCCCCCACAAAAAAAAAGAAGACAAAAAAACCAATGCATTTGTATGAGTGCATTTAATGCAAAGTGCTCCTAATGGACGGAACTAATGTTGTCAATTTAATGGAGGAGGAGGGGAGCTAGAGCTATGTACATGGGCTACTTAATTGCGGCGAAGGGATTATCAGAGTCAGTTCTTTGAACTATTGAGGAAATTCTAGAAGTCTTAAACTTTTAATTGAATCTACAAATAAGCAACAAAATGTGATGTTTTTTGGAGAACTGAAATTAAAGTTTTTGATTATAATATTTTCATATTTATTGACTCATTCAGTTAAGGAAATTCTATTATAGAAAGTTAATAATACACTCAAGCTTAACTCAAACAATCTTTATATAAATTAATATTTAAAACAAAGCTAAAGTTTTGTCAGGAACTGCTGATTTGGAAGTCTGTCTTAAGCTTAAAATTTTACCTCAAAATATTTAATGAAAATGAATTCCATTTATTGAAAGGAAGTGTTTTCTCTGTTCAATTTTTGAACTTAAAATTTGTACTCCAAAATATTTAATGAAAAGGTTCTATATTTATTGAAAAGAAGTGTCATAAGTTTAAATTAATATTTATTTTTGTGTTGCAATTAAAATTTAAGGTTTTATCTCTCGAATGTGTAGAATTTTGCCTATATTTCCCTAGCCTCAAGATGAATCACCGCTCATTTGGAACCCACTAAACAATGCCTTAAAATCACCTTAAATCATCTTCAAGCTCACAAATTACGCATGCATCATACACACTCTATATAGCAGATGTTTTAGTGTGTGTGAATATAGCGAACTTATCAACGAAATGAGGTCATTCCTTGCCTCGTTAGACGCTAGCAATTTCAAGACCATTTTTAGCTCATTTTTTGGCATTTGGCGCGAGCAGAGATAAAAAAGTTGGAGCCAAAAAGCGCCAAATAAAGTCAATGCAGCTCCACAAACACACACTCTCACACACACACCGCTTATGTTTTTTTTGGCAATTTGTTTACCGAGTTGTTTGTGTTGTTTTCGGTACTTACTTTGCGCTGGGCCTCGGCGGCGAAACCAGACTTGGCTGCTCGGTTGGATGCCATGGTTTTAGGTGCTGGAGAAACGGGTTTGGCTTGCAGGGAGTTCACAAAATGTAGGTTGCTCTGGGCTGTTGGGCTTTGTGTATCGTCGATGCACCAATGTCCACTGGAATGCCGCTTTTTGGTTCGGAGGGAGCGCTAGGGTTAAAGCCAAGTTTATTTTCCGCCTTAAAAGGTACGTCCGTTCGAAGCGAGAGCTTACTGCGATGTGAATGGCTGCTCAAAGCGGAGAGGCCGAGGAAACCTCCCCAAAGCGCAGTGAGTAAAAAGCTCCAAGCTTACGCTAGCTCGCTCTCTAGGCTCTCGCGTTTGCTGGCTTATCAGTCAGCTGTTTTGGTGATGTCACAGGCCTTTTTTAACGGCAGTTGTTTTTCAAAATAAACTTTGGAACTACAAATGTACTGAACAAAATTATGGGTTTTATAACATAATTTGTAAGAACCCGTGGATTTAAAAATTAAACATATATTTATTATTTAGGGTAATAAAATGTAAGGAACATATAAGCGAAACACAAGTCTAGTTCCCTAAAATATGGTAGCCATGTCTAATTTAATTTTTTTTTAACTATTATAGATATTAAGACGTAAAAACAAGTTCAAAGCTCAAAAAAAGTATGGAAAGGTGGTGCCGGCTGTAAATGACCAGTTTCTGGACACGATCAGGCTGTGCCGGCTGTAAATGGCCAGTTTCTGAGGAGGATCAGGCTGTGCCGGCTGTAAATGACCAGTTTCTAGACAGGATCTGGCTCTGCGGGCTGTAAATGGCCAGTTTCTTGAGAGGATCCGGCTCTGCCAGCTGTAAATGGCCAGTTTCTGGAAAGGATCAGGCTGTGCCGGCTGTAAATGGCCAATTCTGGAGAAGATCAGTTTCTGCCAGCTGTAAATGGCCAGTTTCTGGAGAGGATCATTCTGTGCCAGTTGTAAACGGCCAGTTTCTGGACAGGATCATACTGTGTCGGCTGAATGGCCAGTTTCTGCAGAGGATCAGGATGTACCGGCTGTAAATGGCCAGTTTCTGCAGAGGATCAGGCACTGCATTTATCAGCTGTTCGCTTGGTAGTTTATATTCTGTTCGCGTTATAACCACCCTAAAAGTAGGCTACACTTTTTCATTTTCGAATCTCACTTAATTTAGCTGCAATTTAATAAAGATACATAAAGTATGCACTAGCTTTTCATTGTCTCCAGTTGATTGGAATGGTGTTAAACCTGGGAGGGGTACCCACTCAAGTTTCAAACCGCCCTCGCACCACATGGCAAAATGGTGTAAAACCTGGGTGGGATGCCCACTCAAGTTTCAACCCTTTGCGTTCTGCCTTGCTTCGAAGGGAGAGCCAGAGATATCTCGAAGGGAGAGAGCCAGAGAGATTCCATAATTGTTATAATAAAGTGAGACCAAGAGTGCAGCGTTCTGTTCGCCTGGTAGTTTAAAATTGGGAGCAGCTGAATTTGCCTATAAAATATAAAAATCGGAGCAACAATTACAACAACAAACTAGGGCAACAACAAGGCCTCAAATATTGTTGGCGTTGTTAATTTTGGTCCGATTTCAATATTTTATAGGCAAATTCAGCTGCTCGCAATTTTAAACTACCAGGCGAACAGAAATGGCAGCTGGTAGATGCTGCACTCTTGGTCTCACTTTATTATAACAATTATGGAATCTCTCTGGCTCTCTCCCTTCGAGATCTCCCTGGCTCTCTCCCTTTGAGATCTCTCTGGCTCTCTCCCTTCGAGGCCAGGCAGAGCGCAATGGTTTAAAACTTGAGTGGGTACCCCTCCCAGGTTTAACACCGTTCGCCATGGTTGCATGGGCGATCTGAAACTTGAGTAGGTACCCCTCCCAGGTTTAACACCTTTCCAATCAACTGGAGACAATGAAAAAAGCTAGTGCATACTTATGGGGCTCTTTATTAAATATTTGTGCATCTTTTAGGCTAAATTAAGTGAGATTCGAAAATGAAAAAGTGTAGCCTACTTTTAGGGCGGTTATAACGCGAACAGAATATAAACTACCAAGCGAACAGTTGATAAATGCAGTGCCTGATCCTCTGCAGAAACTGGCCATTTACAGCCGGCACATCCTGATCCTCTCCAGAAACTGGCCATTTTGCCCAGCAGGCACATCCTCTCCAAAACTGGCCATTTACAGCCGTCCTCCAGAAACTGGCCATTTACAGCCGGCGGAGACTGATCCTCTCCAGAAACTGGCCATTTACAGCCATCAGGCCTGATCCTCTTAAGAAAATGGCACACTGCCAGACACAGCCTGATCCTGTTTAGAAACTGGCCATTTACAGCCGTAGAAACTGGCCATTTTGGCAGAGATGATCCTTAAGAAACTGGCCATTTTAGGCCATATTATGGCCAAAAGGCTTGATAGCCAAATGGCATACATTTCCAGACTCGGAATTAAAATCCAAATTCACTAATAGTAAAATATTGAAAAAACAGGAAAAAAAAATGTTGGCCAATTTTTCAAAATTTCATAAGGGGTTAAATTGTGAAAAATGGACAAAAAAATTATTTCTTTAAATTTCTAAACGCGGTATGCAGGTTTATTTATTTATTAAAAACAAGCATAAAACAGCTTTCCAAGTTGAAATTACGGCTGTTTTGGCTGAGTTATGAGTATTTTTAGCTTTGAATTGCTTAAAAATTTGGGTCTCAGGGATTGATTTTTTTTAAACGTTCAGCTTTATGCATAATGCTTTCATTTCGAAATATATTTTTATTTAATTTTAGCTATTTTAATAATCATTTATTACTCATCAAATTATTGTTTTAAATGAAATATAAGATAGTAATCCGACAGCGTAAAATTCCATAGCAGCTCCATATACTCTTTAAGTCCTATGTTTCCCATCTTATCGAGCATTCCTTATCACTTACGGATTTCTGGAAGCCAACAAGTTAGTCAAGTCGGTTATGGGTTTTGCCTTGAGAATTAGTTACAGTTTATTCACATAAATATATATATTTTGTTTAGGTAATCGTATAAATTATGCAATTGTTTTTATTTGTGGATTTACGATAAGAAGCGAAATTCTTTAGTGTGTTTCAGTGTGTTTTTTGTTCTAAAATAAATAGAGGAATTGCTTGTATAATTTGTTTGTTGTTCTGTTTGTCGTGTTCTTCGTTCTTTGTGTTTTTGTGTGTGTAAGTGTGATATATAATATTAAAATACATAATTCAGCTTGATCTTCAAGGGTTTCGGTTTCGGTCTCGAATGCAGCATCAATCATTTGATTTATTATGTGGGTTTTGTCTTTTTTTGTTTTGATTATATCGCCATTAGGTTTATAACATAGGAAAGCGGTAATTAACTAGAAGTTAGGGCTTATTAGTTGCATACACATATTGCCATTACATAATATATATTAATCTATTAACGGTTTCCGCATGCGAAACGTTCATATAATCCTGCCTGCCAATCGATCTCTATCCGATCTCTCATGCATCATACTAACTGTTTGTTTGTTTTTAAGGCCCTTTCGCTCAGATACAAGTGGGTGTGTGTAGACTATATATGGGATATGGGACTATATATTTAAATCGATTTCATTTTTACAATCTGTTATGGGGGGACGACTCTTTAAAAAATAATCATCATAATTTATTTAGATTTTTTCGTTTCGTTTTTGTTGCACATGGATAAATACAAATTACAGATATAAATGTGTGTATAATTATATATAAAAAATTTGATACCAAAAAATATATACGTAGACGCAAAATAGACAATAATATACAGAGAACTCTACTATAATAATTACACAAAAGGGGGTGACACATAAGCATAATCAGATTTTCGACTCCTACTACTACTCCTTCGTCCAGCTCAACTCCATAATATTTAGTTTCGCTTTTGTTTTTTAATAAATAATACCGCACGATTCGTTGGCTCAACGTATGTAGTAAACTTAACTTACAGAACAACACACTGTGCAAAGTTGGGCAAAAATAAAGCAGTGAGGCGCTGTGGATGTGGATGGGTTTTTAATGGTATGTCGATACCGCGTCTTCGTCTTCGTTTATTGCTCTCGCTCAAGGACCCCGTCTGGGTGCCCCGTTCGCGTTGAATCTCGCATTTTTTGTTGCTTTTTAAACTAGAAGGGTTTGTCTACTAATTTTTAATATAATTTTCAATTATATACGCCGCGACCTGCTCTCTCTCGGGCTCAAGTTATACTCAAATGTAAGCATGCACTTTCAACTTTTGAAGCGAGTTCGTAATTAAATTAGATTCGAAACGAAACGCATCGAATCGAATCGAATCGAAAAATTGCATCAAATGTTCCTTTTCCTTTTAGCTTAACAGATCTCTTTGATATTGAATTGCTTCGCAAACGATCCCCGAACTCTAGGGAGGATCCAAACATCTTCTCCATTATCTCGTCTCTTTTAGGGTTTTGTCTTAGTTCTTAACTAATTATAACTTGCAGCTGCTCTCTCACTTTACGTTTCTCGCTCCTCGATATCAGGCTCTATCCTCCTTCCATATCCCATTCTGATTCTGATCTCAGCTCTATCTATATATATATAGTGTGTACGTTTAAATATACATATATAGGTTTTTATAAGCTTTTTACGTTTGTTTTCCTGTGTTTTTAGTAACCATAATTTGTCGCACACTCGCCACATTCGCATTCGCATTCCTATATAGATCTCTCATCCTATAAATAAATACTCCAACTCTCCACACACATTTAGCTACATCAAGATTTAGGTTCTCGAAAACACAATCAGGTTTTGGTTTCCTCTCATCCAATTCACAGCAACGATATATCTGCAAGGAGGACCATTAGTATAGTATCGTATAGATATTCACGCTTCTAGGTACCCTTATTCTCGTGACTATCAGCAGTGACTAGCGTGGTGGTTGCCGCTGTGCTCGTCAGCAAGCTGTTGTTGTTGTTCAGGTGTAGATCTTGTTGTGACTCGATGCTCAGATCGATCAGTTGGGTGGCAACTGGAGCAACAACGTCCTGCAGCAGATTAATGTCGCTAAGGATTATGAAATTCGTTAACAATTGCTATTAAATAAAAAACATTTCAGCTTACTTCTTGTTGTTGACACTCTCGATATGGCCATTGCCATTGGCCACCGCTGGGGCTGCGTTGCTGCCCTCGAAGTCCACCAGCAACTTGCCGTTGCTCACCTGCTGCAGGTTCTTGGCGTTCTCGTCGATGATCATCGTGGAGAAGCTGTTGATGAGCGAGTTCTCCTTGTCTAGCACCGATTGCTCATACATTGCCTGGCTGTTCGGGGGCTCCGTGATAGCTTCCTGGACTGCTGCGGACGCTGGTGTGCCATCTGCAGTGCTGCTGGGCGAGCCACCAGCCGAGTTGTTGCTGCTGCCGCTGTCGCTGTTGCTGCTGCTGCTGTCCGCAGGAGCAGCTGCGGCGTTGGCAGCTTTGTCGTTGGCGTCCTGCAAAAGGAGACATCGTAAAAAAATGCCTTTACATTGTCATTTAATAATTTTACCTTGGCCGGCGTGCTGGCCGCTCCACCTGCCTTGCGGGTACGCGACATAATCGCCTCCACTCGCTTGCGACGCTCTTCGCGCTCCTTCTCCTCCCGCTTGAGCCGCTCGGCCACCTCGACGCGCTGCTTCTCTGCCTCCTCCTTGGCCTTCTTCTCGGCCTCCTCGCGCTCCACGCGCTGCTTTTCCTCCTCCTCCAGCTTGCGCTGCTCCTCCTTCTCGCGCGCCTGGGCTTCCTGTAAAACGGAAGTAATTAATTACACTTCTTGGTTTCCTTTGTTCCCTTTTGGGTGTGTCCGCCCTTACCTCAATAGCCTTGCGCAGGCGCTCCTCCTCACCGCGGCGCTGCTCCTCGGCCAGGCGGGTGGATTCCTCCTCGAACAGGCGCTGGCGCTCGGCCTCCTCCTCCTGAGCCTTCAGCTCGGCCAGGCGCTCTGCCTCCACTCGTTGGCGCTCCAATTCCGCCTGTCGTTCGGCCTCCTCGCGGGCCAGGCGTCGTCTCTCGGCCAAAGCGGCCTTTGCCTCCTCCTCGGTCGTGATCTTCTTGGCCATCATTGAAGCGGTCATCAGATCTCCGCCCTCCGGCGGTGTCAGTTCCCGCACCTCGGAGTTCTCCTTGCTGCGCGGCTTCTTGGGCGCAGCCTGCTCCTGCGGCGGCGGCTTGGGCGTCTCCTTCTCGGTGCCCTCGTCGGCCTTTTCCTCTACATTAACCGAGGTAATCAAAGCCTCGGGCACAGATTCCACCGCTACAGTTGGCTGCTGCTGCTGCTCCTCCTCTTGACGTGCCACTTCCTCCGTCTTCTCCGAGGAGTTCAGGGCCTCCTTCTCAGCCTTGCTTACAGAGGGAGCGGCAACAGCAACGGGGGCCTCGGAAGGCGCCGGAACTGGCTTCTTCTCAACCTCTTTGGCCACGCCATTCTGCTCGGGAGCTGAAACAGGAGCTACAGCTGGAGAAGGAGCAGGAGCAGGTGCAGGTGCTGCTTGAGCTGCTTTTGTGGTGGTGGAGTTGCTGCTGCTCGTGACGATCATGGACCTGCTCATCGCAGAGGTATCCTTGGCCTTAGGCTCCTTGCTGAGCCGACTAATACGCTCCGAGCTGGCCGTGCGACTGGACAGGGCCTTGGAAGCGGATGCCGCTCTCGGTGCCAAGGGTTCCTGGGGGGTTACAGTTTATAAATAAAATCTTAGAAGAAATAAATGAAAAACCTTACCCTTTTGGGCGTCGTCGTCTTCTTCTCAGCACTGCTCAGTCGCGTTGAGCTGGAGGTCACGATCATGGAGGTGGACATTAGGTTCGCAGTTCGTTTCGGGGTCGTTTGTGCGGATGGCGAGGCGGCTGTCGTCTTTACGGGCGGCTTCTGCTGATCCTTCTTCAGTTTGTTGATCTCTGCAAGGGCTAAACACGATTACACTCTCAAGTCGAACATAGTTTATCCTCTTCAAGCCTAGACTCACCCTCCAGAGACATGCCAGTGCCGGCGATGCTGGCGGGCCGAGGTTTTCGGGGCGCCGTTGCCGGTCGCCTGGGCACCAGGCCGGATGTGGACACGTTTGTCGATGTGGACATGGCGCTGCCGGGCCTCGAGCTGCTGTTGTAGTGTCCGCCGGGCGTGGCATTTCCCGATCGCGAGCCTAGAGAATCGAGCTTGGATTAGTAAAGCCAGCAGAGGTGAAAGATGCGCGCACTTAGGGGGAATACTTCAAGGGGTGTCAATATATTATGGATGAGCTAAATGTGGAGCACCAAATAAAGCGTACGTGAGTTTGTTGTGACCGTCACCAGAGTGAGTTTTACCATTGTCTATATTGCAGGGTGTTACACAGTTGGGAAAGAATACACAAAGCCAAATATAGACACAAGTTAACCAAGAAAGTACCCAATCCTTACGCATACAACGAGCAAACATAATGAGGAGGAGGAGGAGGAGACACTAAGTACAACCAAGGACCAAAAATAACATATACCTAAAACCAGAGAGGTTCAGACAAGACCCACGGTACATATTTATGTTTTGTGTGAATATAATGTTATATGATGTCTAAAATATAAATATAAATGATCATTTAAAATGAATATATAATAAATTAATAGATAAATGAATATTCCAATTCACCAAAATAAGTGTATATAAATAAAGATAACAAAATAAAGTGTAACTAGTTGGATACATTCGAACGAAACGACCGACAGATGGGCGACAACAAGCAGCAAACAATATGGACCAAAGGAAACGCCAGAAGAAAGGATCCTAATATGGGAATGGGAATGAATGTATGAAAGATTAGACATAAGCAGTGCGCTTGAGAACCTAGAAACCTAGTTTAATGAAGTTTTTGATTGGGTAACCTTGAATATGATGTAGGTCTCTTTATAACGAACTCGATTTTAGTTGATTTTTGATTATAAATGATTAGGAAACCACTTTTAACCTTATCGAATTAATTTATATATTTAAATCTTCAACTGAATATGGTCAGTCAACGATTTCTTGTATTATAAATATTCATAGGCAACATTATTAATTATTTAAGATACCTATTTCTCTACTAATGGTTTCTAAACCTTACAAAACGCACTGTTTCTTTGAATAGTTTCTACAAACGGACTTTCAAATGGGTATTTGCTACATTTAGATGGTTTGGAAAACCGAATGAGATGAGAGTTGGATCACAAATTGCTGCTCAAATGAACTTAAGACACTACCGCCGATCGGTCGTTCTTCGTATGTCTTTGTGGGGAACCAAAGCCCATGTTGGTGTGTTCTGTAGACTTCGGAGTGTGTGTGTGTGTGTGTTGTGGTGAAAGTTCAAGTTAGCCAATTGTGTGCTATCGCTAGCTACTTGAGGGAATGTAGGTAGATGGCTACAACGCCAACCGCTATCTGCAGAGGATTAAGTGTAGTTTGGTGTTGGGGTGCTAGTGTGTTGGTGTAATTGTTGGAGTGATTTGTTGGTAGTTCGAGATGTTTGGGTTTAGTTTTTTTGGTTTAATCGCACACACCTGCATTCACTAACAAACTAGCAGAGTTCATGAGCAACAATGAGTTGGGATCGAGATCGAGAAAACGGTGGGGGTTAGTAGAGATCGCATATTGCTGCTGCTGGCCACGCCCACGCCCAGTCGCGTTCGCGCGGAAGGATGATGAGGTTGAGGCAAATGATGACTGGAGGTATTTCTTAGTCGCCGCAGTTTGCAGGCCGAGTGTGGACGTTGGGCGTTGCAGGTGCTGGTTGTGGTGGTAATTGGGTTGTGGTGCTGTGCTGCCATAAACCGACCAACTGCTAATCTGTGTCATGCTCTTACTGGTGGTGTCCCGCTGCCCGCCGGCACCGCTAGCCAGCGGCCGGAAGCTGGTCGATATACCGCCGCCCAGCGAGTACTTTCCGCGCTCCCGCTGCTGGCTCCCTCCGGCCAAATGAGTCATGCTGCGTGACATGATGCCGGCAGCACTGGAGGTGCCGCTGCCGGCGCTACCAGCTCGCCGGGATCGTGGTGGGCCTCTCCGCCCACCGCCGCCACCCAGCGAGGAGGTCTCGTCCAGCATCTCCAGCTCCCGTTCGCGACGCTCCCGCTCCAGAATGGCCCGCACATGCTCCCCGTTGCGGCGTATCGGCTGCGCCAGCTGGTCCAGGCGATTCATCGAGTAGGCCCGTCCTGCGGTTCAGTTGAAAGTGGGTTGAGAATTTGCTTTTGCGGTCCGATCCTTAGCTAGCTACGTAGCTTAACTACTTGCGGTTGCGCTCAAAATAAAGGTTTATAGGTTTTTGGGGAATATTTTTTACAAGACATATTTTATGTAACTTCCCAAAAACAGGTATAACCTCTATTTTGATGGCAACTGAAGTTCACAGGAAGACAGCACATAAAGATGTGGACAACTGGGCTACAAAATGGTGTTTACAAGTGATTGGTGTGTGTGTTGGAGTGGCAGGTGTTCTTTGTACAGTGTGTGGTGTGTGTTGCTTGTGCAGGGAACAAATTTTAAGGTGTGTTGAGGGTGCGCTTCGAGAGAAAAGTGTGCTCCTTCTTTTTCTCACTTTCTCTCTGCCCAAAAGCAGCGAATCCCGGGTATCGACGGATGCAAGGTCAGGGGCTTGGCTTGACTCAAAGGAGGGGGCAAAACTCTTGGTCCGGAAATGGGCTAAACCAAAAGAAAAGTCTACTAATTGGATGGACTGATGGATGTCGCATGATTGATGAGGATGCGCAGTAGCTGGACGATGAAGCTGATTCTGATGGCTATTTGTAGAGCGATGTGTGTTCGTGTGTGTGGTGGATGGGGATGGAGGATCGGCTGGGTGGGTCTTACCTGGGGTTCTGGCCGGCGTGGTGCTCAGGGAGCTGCGCGACCCGTAGTAATGCCCGTCTCGGGGGCTGGGTATTGTCGGCATGAGGTCCGTTTTCCTGCGGTAAACGCTTCGGAACACCATGGGTGATGTGTCAACGCTATCTTCTGCAATATTCGGGTTTTGGGTTGTTTGGTTTTCGTTTTGCTTTTGAGAGGTTTTTTTTTTTTTAATTTTGATAAATTTGGATTGGATCATGGATGCAGTGCCGAAATGATTTTCTTGTAATTCTTCGGCCTATAAAAATGATAAAGAACTTACAGGACTAGGAACGAGAGAAACCAAAAGCGAAAATAGCTCAAAAATCGAATTGAAAGTGTTTACACTGGGATTTCTTAAGAGTTTTCAAGAGATTTTGATTAGAATTTTTGCTTAATTATTGGTATTTGATTATTAAACTCTTTTTAAAGAATTTCTTCTAAAGTTTTCTTATTTTAGTTAGCAAATTTGTCAAGTTATTTATTTAATATTGATTTAACAGAGTGAATTGCGGTGAAATGGCTTTAAATATATCCTCTATTGATGAGATATTTGTTTATCTTTATAAATCTTATCAAGAATCAAAACAGAACTCATTTATTACTCCTTAAGTTCTTTCTTTCATTTATTATTAATATCTTAACTCCAGTGCAAACACTTTCAGTACAAAACAACCATGCTTTTTCTTTCAGGATCTACATTGGAATCAATAGTAGACAACCGATGCTGCTTTCCAAAGGGTTAGCTTCAAAAAAAAACTCTCTTTTAGGAATCTGTACAAACTGGGAGTCTGAGGGGATAAAAGATCATGCAAAAACTGGGGGGCGCAAGACATGCCTTTACACAAGGGTGTTAAAAAGGTAGAGACAACGAGTTAAGAGCTTACGGCGGGCGTGGGTTACGATTACGGAGGTTAAGGGTTACGGCAAAAACAATAAATAAAACGGGGTCAGAACGAGTTGAGTTAAGAACAGGAACGAGCGTGGAAGAGCTGAGAACAGGAGTAGAAGTAGAACCCTCACCCTTACGATACGAGTTATGGTTATAGTTGTTGTTGTTGTTGTGGCCTGCGCCTGTGGTGCTTGTGGCTATTGGTGTGATATTTGTAGGTCTGTGCGCAATTGCTGCTTTGTTGGAGGAGGAGGAACTGGGCGGATTAGCCGGCCCATCGATATTGATCTCGCTGCCGGCGATGGAGAGCGAGAAGCGCTTGGGCGGCTCATCATTGGAGTAGCCCCAATTGAATACCTCGTACATGGACGAGGACTTGCGTCGGTGATCTGTGTGAGAATGCGCGGTATTTGTTGTTTGTTTCGATTTCACAGAGAGAGAGTAGAGAGAAGTGAACGTTACAGAGGTGCAAATCAAATATATATTCGAAAACGGAACCAAAAACGTTAAGGGAATAAAGAGAATCAAAGTGATTGATCGTGTGTGCCGTGTTAGAAGTCTGTAGAGTGGAGTGGGTGGTGTATATAGGGTTTTATATCTATATAATAATAGTAATTCACATGTACACGGTCAGCGCCCGCAAAGGGAGATAACACACAGTAGAGAGTGGGGTTATAGAGATCTCTAAATTGTGGGGCACATGTAAACGATAACTGGTCAATTACGAGTGTCTAAGGTAACGATAACGATAACTGCAAAGTAAAATTTAATCTCATTATGTGTGTGTGTGTCAGTGTCTGGTGTCTTGTGTGTGTGTGTGTGTTTGTTGGGAGTAATCTAGGTGCCGGCCAGGGGCTTTGGGTACTCACCGTCGTGTCTATCCGTGGAGGAGGAGGCACGCTTCTTAGCACCACTGTCGGCAAGTTCACGCTCTGAACTTCGACGTGAGAGCGAGGCGCCCGCTACGTTCGATATAGATGTGGATCTGCGGGTATAATTCAACATTAGAGCTTATAATTGTACTAATAAATGGGCAGTTATATTAAGAACAACACAAGACAGTCAAAATCACAAATTAATGTTTGCTAAGACAATCAATGAAGTACAAATAAAAGCCTTCTCAATTCTCAATAATCTTTAAGTATTTGGTATTTCAACAAAGAGTTTGCTATCTAAATACTCTGTAATAATAAATATTCTCTTGATAAAATAATGATTACCCTGATATCTGTTCTAAAAATAACTTAATTGAATACTAAAAATGCTAAAATATAATTCATATCCATTAGGCTCTCATTTCCAGCATGTCACTCCAACTGAAGCGTTAATTACTCAAGTGCAACACAAAAGCACAGATAAAATTGCGTCGAAAATAATAGTTTATATAGCCATGAATGGCTAAAAGCAAAAATGTGTGGTTTTAGCTTTGTGCTAGTCGCAACCGGATCATATTTTATATTAAGGTCTCACCTCCGCTGACCCCAAAAGGCGCTGGGCGATACCAGGCCATAATCCGCGGGCACATCCAGTAGACGAGGAGTTGAGGAGCCAAAGGCAAAGCCAATGGAGTTCCTGTCCCGCTTCTTGACTTCTATTCGGGAATCGCGTTCCTTTAAATTACACATTACACGTTAGAAAAGGACTTTGATAGGTGCTCCAAAGGCTTACCTGATTCTTTTTGAGAATGTACTCGCGACGCTCCTTCTCGGCCTCAAAGATGGCCTTCTTGCGCTCCTCCACCTGGTGGCGCTTTTCTGTGTCGCGTACGCGTATCTCCTCAATGCGTCGCCGTCGCTCCTCCTCCTTCTGTTCCCGGTAACGCTGGGCGGCCTCCGCCTGGGCGCGCAGCTCCTCGATCTTGCGCTGCCGCTCCTCGTTCTGTCGGTCGCGTGCATATTTCAGCTTCTCCTCGCGGTCTTTGGACGCTACAAAAATGGTTACAAAAGCAAACAAACGCAGTTAGCAGATATTATTAGATAAAAAGGGGTTAATTCGAAAATAAAACTGGGTTACATTTGCAGGCAAATAACTCTGGAAGCGCTACCTGTGGCCCGGAAAAAAAATCAATATAAAATCAGCTTTATTTGCCACATTTTTTGGCCTTTTTGCCGGCGATTTATGTACCAAGAGAGCTCGCTCTGCTGACGTCACCGACGATGTACGCTCACATTTTGTGGGTCAATTGACAAAACTACAACGAGTGTGTGTGGCATGAGCGAACAACAATAACAAATGGCACAAATACACGGACACTGAACGCCCTCTCATTTAGCAAAATAAGGCGAAAAAATAGAAAGCAAATGCAGGCGCACACATTTTTCTTGTTCATTCTATTGAAATGACATTGAGGCGGGCAGGGGAAAAAAATGCGAGAGCAGCGCGGTGCAGAAAAGAAAACAATAATAAATAATAATAATATTAGTATTAAACAACATGCGGTTGGCTGGCGGAAAATGTCTGCATAATCGAACTGGGCTTTATCGGCGTTATCGGCCAAGATATTTTTGGAATTCCATGACGTAAGTGAGAGACTGGCTGACGACCGACTACAAAGGAACAACTGCTGCAAGTCAATCTTGTCATTTACTTGTGGAGCGAATGTGTGAAAATGAGCCGAGCAAATGGAAAATAATCAGCGGCCAAGGTCGCAGTCAAATTTTTGTGGCTTTTAACACTCTGAAATGCATTGATTTTTGCAAAATTAAAAACCTTGAAGAATGTCTGTTGCTGAGTGCATTTTGGTGATATTGGAATTAATTAAAATTCAATCTAAATGGAGATTGGTTTTGAGGAAAAAAATCTATCTATTTCGAAGCAATAAAACTCGATGAAAAAAGAAGATACCATTCACTAAAACTTCTTTGTTTAATTTAATTTTTATGCCAAAAAGGTGTGGCTTCTTATTCAAAATTCCTCTTTCATCTTTGCAAAAAATCGATAGGTTCTCATTCATATAAAATTATGCAAAACCTAAGAGGCTAAGTCAGCTTTTAAAGAATGTATATAATCTAAAAGGATTGCATTTTCTTTAAAATATTATTGGCCAATAGTTGGAAATAATTCTTATGTTAGTAAGTGGATTTTTGATCTTTTTTTTTAGCTGAAAAGTAAAATAAACTCTGATGGGTAGGTAGACGACCCAAAACAGATTTTAAACCTCAAATAAAGTTACTACATTTTAAAGGAGAGATTATAAAGCTAGAATAACTGTGTGAATTGGGATATATCCCATTTTTAAGGGAATTGCATCTTGAAGCTGTTGCTTACTAGTTTTGTCTGAATTTAAGAATAAGGAGTGACCAAATATAAGACAGATCTAAAGAGTTTTGCATTTTTTCAGGGGTTTTATGTTAACTTTTTCCTGCGGCTTTAAAAATATTTGTAATTTTCCTAAATTGGTCAAATAGAAATGAGCTTCAAGTAGGAAATAAGCCAAGAAGTCAACTTTGAAACTTTTATCATTAAAACAACGACTCCCAGAGATTCCCGGCTTATTTCTAACTTGTCACTTTGGTCTTTAGCGGGTTAAGTCCGCGATAAGGAGGCCTACATACAGGCCTAAAGTTCGCTCTTTTGTTTAGTGAGATCATGCGGCAGGTATGCAGAGCAGGCGGATGGGACGGAATCGAAGACGGGGACGGGGCGTGGCTCTGGAATGTCAACTACCTTGAGTGTCTTCTTCGGTGCTGCCGCCGCCCACCTGGGCAAACCAATGCAAGGTTGCGCCGGCGCCGCAGCCCGTTGTCGAGCTCTGAACCGCCGACTTGGCAGGTGCGAATGCGTGGGCTGGAGTTGATTGGAGCGGCGTATACATATACGCATACATACACAGAGATATTAGCAAAGTGAGTGTGAGCGATTTTTGTGCTGATTTTACTGTTTATATAACTCGCAAATCGCGATAATCCCAATGAAAGAGGCCTTCAGGCGTACTTACCTTTTCGCTCGGCGCTGCCCTCGCGGCTCTCCGGTCGCTTGGATGTGTTTTCCACTGAAAGTAAACGGAGGGGGGAGGCGGCAGGTGAGTAGTGTGCTTTTTCCGGAGTTTTCACGCAGGAACTTGGGGGAAAATCAATTGCCGTTCGTTCGTTCAGCCAGAAGAAGCAGCGGCCAAAGGAGAACACCAAAAACACGGATGAACGAACGAAAAGGACAGACGGACAAACACAAACACACACGCACGCGACGCACACACACAAACAAACAGCAGCTGCGATGACGAAGCGAGAGACGTTGGGAAAATATGTTTGCCTCTCGCTCTGCTGCTGCTGCGAACTGGAGACACCAACTTATTTATAAACTCAAAACTCCGGACGACGGATTGGGGGAGCCCCAAGCACACGGCAGCGAATCTTCGCCCATTTCGACGGGGGCAGACACTTCTTCTGGCTTCCTCTCCTCTAGCCTTTCCCCTTTTTTCTCTCGTTTTCTTCACTCCGTTTGCTTTGGCCGTGGTGTGAGTGCTGCTGCCGTCGTTTGCTGCGCAGTCGACCAGCACTTTTTGGCTGTGCCAAAAGCCCCGAAAACGCGAATTTCCCAGCTATTCTCGACGCGCCGTCCCAGCACCGGACCTTGTCCTTCCATTTCGCACTCAGTTGTCCTCTTTTCAATGCGTACCTTCTGGATTATTCGAAATATTTTCGTGTTGGCCCCCAAGACTCGCCATATTTTTAAGAAGTTGTGGGTGAACAGTGTGCCCGCCGGGGGTTTGGTTTGTTGGGGTGAAATTCGTCGGAGAGAAGGGCGGATTTTCTCCTTCGCGGCCTCTGGTCACACTAAATCAGCAAGGACGTAATCAAACTACGTAAGTGAACGTAAGCGATTTAGATATTTTCTAGCCAGATCTGGCTAGTTTAGTGTGCCCGTCAGGTTTCAGTTTATTTAAAAAAAATAACAGATTTTCTGCTCCGCTGCAGCTGGTCAAACTAAACTAAATAGGACGTAACCACACCACGTAAGTGAAAAACGTAACGAATAACGACGTAAGGAAATTCATCGACGAATTTCACAGGGGCGCCACAAAGGCGTTGTGACAAAAACTTGAACATATCAGGGCAGTTGCGTCGCCAGGGGTCGCTACTGTATGATGTAAAGTAAAATCCTATGAGGAATTCTGATTGGATTGTTATCAATAAATATTGAGATAAAGCCGCACTTTTTAATTTCCGACAAACATTCATATATTTCATTCATTCACTTTTACTTAATTCTTCGAAATGCGTGCATTTAGTCACAAAAATTTCCATAAATCTATAAGCGTCTTACCTCTTAAACTTAGTTTTTAATCCAACAAATTTAGTGCTTCTCGGCGGCATTGCATAGCTTTGCCAGCAGAGCGGTGAGCTGGAGCAGGGAATTAATACCGTCGACAATCTTCATGTGGGTGATGCCGATCTCGCGGATAAAGTCCAGCTTCAAATGCTCGTCGATGTTGATGCGCTTGCAGACGCGAAAGATGTTTCCGATGATGTCCTCGGGTGAGTAGCCGAGCTTCCAGAGTTTGGCCAGGATTTTGTACGCCTTGTGGATGTCGTTGGCGGCGCAGTGCTGGATCATATCCTCCAGGAGCTTGGGATGCGGCTCATCGCAGACCTTGAACACGTTGTCCATGGTGATGTCGCCGAATCCCTGGGCGGTCGACTGCAAGTTGTTCAGTCCCTGACGCATGTCGCCCTGGGCGGTGAAGACAATGGCCTCGAGGCCGTCATCCGTGTAGTTGAGCTTCTCCCACTTGGCCACCTCGATGAGCTTCGCCAGGACCTGGGCGTCGGAGAGCTTGGTGAAGCGCAGCATGGCGCACCGGGACTGGATCGGCTCGATGATCTTCTCGCTAGTGTTGCAGGCGAGAGCGAAGCGCGTGGTGCTGCTGTAGATCTCCATGGTGCGGCGCAGTGCCTGCTGGGCGCCCTCAGTCATGCTGTCGGCCTCGTCTAGGATTACGATCTTGTGTCGGCCGCGCGGCAGTGTCACCTTTTGCTGGGCAAACATCTTGATCTTGTTCCGCACCACATCGATGCCTCGCTCGTTCGAAGCGTTCAGCTCGAGCACCGCCTCCTTGTAGCTGTCTCCCAGCAGGATGCGCGCCAGGCACTGGATGGTAGTGGTCTTCCCCACACCCGGTGGGCCCTATGGGTAGGCGGAACAACATATAGTTGCCATTTAGCGAGAGTTTCTGGCGTACTCACAGCTATAATTATGTTGGGTGCATTTCCCTGGGTGGCGAACACAGAGAGACGCGCCACGGTGTCCTCGTTGCCCACAATCTCCTTGAACTTTACCGGGCGGTACTTCTCGATCCACGGCAAGTTGTTGCGCTTGTCGTCCACTACAATCTCTGTGTCCTCCGGCATTTTTCGAGTAATTTGCAAAATAGGGAAATCAAACAATCTTTTTGGCGAAAATTAAGCGTGGGGGTGCGCAGTATGACCTTGAATTGGGCGCGAAAAACACGGCAATTTGGTATTTTATGGTCATTTGTAGGGCTTTTTGATTGACGTCGCGTTTTCAGCAAAGTTTCGAACCCTTACTAACTGGCGTGTTAGTGATCTTATCTTAGGCCGAATTTGATCCAAAGCGCCGCCGAATTAGAAAATTCGAAGAACCGCAAGGTGGAGTAATAAGCTAGTATATGATTGAAGTTTTTCGATGTTTTCATAAAATCGATGTTTCATCGATGTTTTCAAGAAAAAAGAATAAAATGTTTGCTTAAAAATAAACTAAAAATTTATTTTCTTACTTCCTTACGTCCTTGTTTTTTTGGTGTGACCAGAAAAAATCCCCAAATCTAAGCTGGATTTTTTATCGTTTTGGTATTTTTTTATGGATTTTCACTGTATTGGGCGCGGCCACACTGGCAGTCGGGGAAAATAAAAGAATTTTTAGCTGGCCAACTGGTCGAAAATAACTCGAAAATGCAGATGCAAACTTACAAATTGGTGGTCGTCGGCGGCGGCGGCGTGGGAAAGTCGGCCATAACGATACAATTTATCCAGGTGAGGCCTTGGTTCGCCAAAGGAAAGAACAAACAAGCAGGGCAAGGCAAAGCAACAAGCGAGCGAGAGCGAGCAAGCAACAGTCAACAACGATGTTAAACCAGCTTTTCTACAAGTTTAAACTTTTATGATTTTTATAAGTGACAACATGACGCAATTTTCGGAAGTCGTCCTTCGAAACATGACGATCGCGGAAGTCCTCCTACAACACGCGATCTGTTTCAGCGATGCCAACCAATAAAGAGGCGGTGGCGTACACTGCTTGGAAACGCACAGTGGTCCACATCATAGGCAAAATATATAAAAAAAAAAAGTGAAATCTCCCATTAATTTGATCGAATTCTATTTCTGAAACGATTAATAAAACAAACTGGGAGTTGATTTTTGCTTAATCCTATACGTACGCGATACGACAAGTGAGGCAGAGGAGATAATAAAAACTAGTTACCTGTTGAATAGTGTATTCTTGTGACACTGTTAAACTTTTGCGGCCAGATAAAGTTAACAGAGACCCTGACAGCCGGTCAAGTATTTTTCGGGACAAAATTACAATGATTTCGGAAAGCCAATTGAAGAAGAATGAAATGTATCACAGCTGTTTGCGCTTTATACCACTTATTCGGTACCTAACCTCTTTATCGTTCAGATAATTTACAGAATAGATAACCGATTTTATTTTACGACAGTTTATCTTGTCTTTACCTTTATCAGCCAAATAGCTTTTAGGGGCTTAAGAGTTAAAATTTTTGTTGACAATAAAAAGAAGAATAATTTATCAAAGTCTTATGCCCCGAACTTAAATGGAAGTATTTTTACACGCTCTCCACATTAACCGCCGACCACTGTGCAGCGCCCCCGTATGTATCCCCATTTGGGGATTGGATGGATGCTACGTACGGTCAAGCGTCGCGGAGTTGTGGCTTTTGGGTGTGCCTCTGTCTGGTCCGATCGATTTGGTGTGGTGTGTGCTGTGCCATGGTCACGACCATTCATTCTATTTATTTTTAGGCTTTGCGTCACCCGCACATCTTTCTTTCGTTTTGTATCCACAGATAGGCCGTAGATTTACCCCAAAAAAGATATAGAGCACGGCGGGGCGGCGTCTTGGACGTGTGTAAACAAACTCGGAAGGCGCGTAGTGATAAATATTCTTGTTCTTAATCTTGCAGAGCTACTTTGTCACAGATTACGATCCCACCATCGAGGACTCTTACACGAAGCAATGCGTTATCGACGATGTGCCAGCCAAGTTGGACAGTGAGTATTATAAGAGATCATAGCTTGAAATCCTCTAATTTATCTATTTTACTTACCAGTTCTGGACACTGCCGGTCAGGAGGAGTTCAGTGCCATGCGGGAGCAGTACATGCGGTCCGGGGAAGGCTTCCTGCTCGTCTTCTCGCTAAACGATCATTCCAGCTTCGATGAGATCCCCAAGTTCCAGCGCCAGATACTGCGCGTCAAGGACCGCGACGAGTTCCCCATGCTGATGGTGGGCAACAAGTGCGATCTGGAGCACCAGCGGCAGGTGTCGCTGGAGGAGGCGCAAAACACCAGTCGCAACCTCATAATGCCCTACATCGAGTGCAGTGCCAAGCTAAGGGTGAACGTGGATCAGGCCTTCCACGAGCTGGTGAGGATCGTGCGCAAGTTCCAGATTGCCGAGCGTCCCTTCATTGAGCAGAACTACAAGAAGAAGGGCAAGAAGAAGTGCTGCCTGATGTAAGAATCTCCGGCCAGGAGCCAACACCGCTTAACGAGTATAACACCAAATTTTTGAAACACGCGTCGACTGAGCTTTGAATTCCGTTGAGAAGACGATAAACCAACCAAGTAACCAGTAACTAGTAACCAGTAACCGAAACCGAAACCAGTAACCGTGCGACGAAAAACGAGCCCAAACGAATTGCATTTCCACCTGGTGTCCCAGGTGCAAGCCGCAACGAAAGAATCGAATAAGCTTCGCCACTTTCAGATAGCTAACGAAGAAACTCAAAAGCTGAAAACTCAGAACTCAAAAACTAAGAATAAAGTAAAGGAAACACACGCCCGCATCTATAGTTAGATATATATACAACAGATTCACACGCATACACGGAGGATAACATTGTACACACACACGTACACACGTAATATAATATATATATTTCTACATATATTTTTGTAATATTATTTGTTGATCGACGACAACAATTAAGGACGAATGTTTTCTATAATTACTATATTACCAATTGTGCGTGGCCCGCGGCCGCTGGCCATTTGTTTTTTATATATGATAATTACTGGCAATAACTGACCCCCAGAACGTTTGTTTCGATTAAGCCAAAACGTAATAATGTGTTATTGTAATTTGTATTGTTATTTACTACTAATATATATACGTATACATATTATTAACTAAAAACTGCTTACAATCCGATTTTGTTGTAACAAAAGCAAAAGGAAATTTTGAAAAACATTGAGTGCCTCGTTCTCGCGCGCGTAGAAAGCTAAACAAGTTCCGTGTATTCCTCTCGTCCCACTCACCTTTTATGCTGCAAGGCGCACAAACCACAGCTCAGCTCAGCTCTTTTAAGGATAATATATTTTTTGGATTCTATGTTCGCCACAATGTATTTGTTGCTTGAGCCGCAATCTCTCGTCTAACAACTCCTTTTTATACACACCGCTTAATTTAACGAACTTATTTAATGGCATCTAAATAAAATATATAATTATATTTAAAATATTAAACATATGCGCAATTCTAATAAAAACACACACACGGAGAATCACAAACGCTTCCACATAGACGCATGTTTTATTGTCTATGACGGCTTTGGACTTTGAAGCGAGGCAGGAGTAATTACTTGGGGAATCCTGGCAAGTGCAAGTGCTTGGCTAATTAATTGACAGCTGGACTGGCTTAGGAGCTGCCTGATGGGGTATAAAAGCAGCCTGGCCAGTGACTGAGAGCATCAGTAGAACACAGAATGAATCCCAAGAGCGAAGTCCTCATTGCAGCCGTGCTGGTCCTGATGCTGCTGGCCTGCGTGGAGTGTCAGGTGAGCTATGGCTCCTTATTAAGCTCCATAATTAATGGCTTCCAATCCTTAGCTGACCTTCTCGCCGGACTGGGGCAAGCGTTCGGTGGGCGGAGCTAATGGCGGTCCCACGGCATCCTTCTTCGAGCCTGTCCACGGCAACTGCCGTACCTCCAACGAGATGCTGCTCGAGATCTTTCACTTTGTGCAGTCACAGGCCCAACTCTTCCTGGACTGCAAGCACCGAGAGTAAGGACGCTCGATCAAGCTCGATCTAGGAGGATTTCTAGCACGCCACACACACACACATATGCACAATATCCATATATATTATCCATATATACATTTATACACAGCACGTTATCAAGGTAGTCGTAGTCGGCATTTAGATTTAATGGAATTTTCGTTTTCCCAACAACAACAAAAACAACAATAAATAAGCGCATCGAAAAATGTAGTTCGGAATTGGTATTATCTACAGGGGAACTTCAAGCTTTTCCCATCCTTCAACTTTTCAAGTTCATCTCCCCAAAAAAAGCAGCAGCTAGCCATTGGCCACAAATTAAATTTAATTTCATTTCGAAAATTGCCACAATTAAATCATTTGACTCATGATGACACCCCCCTAATGGACACCGCTGGGGCTTAAGTTCCGGTGGTTCAGTGGCCCACGGGTTCAGTTCGTCGGTGAAGTTCAGAGGATCAGAATGTGTGCGATCTATGGCTCCCACACAAAAGTTCTTCAGACCCTCATAATTCTTTGGGTGCTCTTTATTTTCTCAACTGTCAAGTGTAAGTGTGTTTGAAAACCTCCCTCGCCCATTCGTCACTGCTTTAAAAATACCAACAGATCGTGCCAATAGATCTGTTTGAGTTATGTGATCGTGTCAGTTCATCGTCAGTGTCATTCCATTTAATGTGTCAACATAAATAAACAAATCCCCACAACACATAGCTTATAGCTTATAGCATCTGTTTATCATCTAGCACCGAATATACCAAATGATTTTAACAGACTGACTCCCCGGCAAATGATTTTTATCGGATGTCAAGCGCCACTGGCCCAGTTATTTTAATTTTCCCAGAATTAACGATGCATTTCGGTGTGAATTCATCGTTGTGTTTGCAATTAACGCGGGTGAATAATAGTGCAGTGAGTTAATTTTACAGAATGTGCATTTCCCGAGTTATTAGGGTTTTTTGTATAAAGATATATAAGTAATGTCTCTATGATGCAAGTAATGGCCCATGAAATAAACATTATTTTGGCTGAAAGTGTATTTAATATAAGTCTTGCTAACATGTTTTAGTAGGAGAAACACAGATTATGCAAGATATTAATTAGATTATTCGAGATATTAACATATTAATCAGAAAAATTTTAATGTAAGTCATTAAAATCGTTTTAAAACCAATAGACTGTAAAATTCTGTAGAAAGTTTTATAAATAGGCTTGTGTGAGTGTTTTTTTCCTCAAATTTAAATACAATATGATGATAAATATGGGAATTATAGATATGCTTTGAGTACCGGGTATCCCATAGTTGCTTTCTTTTTAATTTAAGCATTTTCTGCTATGTTGGATTATTAGTAAAGTCTTTTTCACAAATTAATATATGTAAGTTAGGGAATAATTAAAAATGCTTTGAGTACCGGTAATAATAATACATATAAAATTTTCTATTTAAAAATAAGAGTAAATATTTATGTAGCTACATTTATCTGCTTACAAAAACCGACACTTGATAGAGTATTAATTTTGGACCCCCTTAATTCCTAAACCGCTCCTGATCTATGTTATTCCACACGATTCTTTGGATAATTGTGTTCCACTAAAAATACAATTGAATTAAAGTCATTACGTACTTGCCATGCTCCACTTGGCCAGGCTGCAATTGGCCGAAAAAGCGAGAGTTGCGGGACAGTTGCCACCTGGTGGCCGAGCAGCAAGCACGGATAAACGGAAACGGATACGGAGTTACGGATTGCGGTTACGAAGTCGCAATGGTGCTGCTGGACGAGTTCTGTGTGAAGGTGTACTTCTGGCCGTTTCTCTCCTATTTGGCCAGCATCAAGGGCTGGTGTCCCCTGTATCCGCCAGGTTACTATCCCATCTATGCGCTGCCTCCGCCGCAGCCGCCACAGCAGTTCCCACCGCAGTTCCCGCCTCTGCCACCGCAGCAGCCAACTGGTCCACTAATACCGCTTCCGTCCACACCTGCAGTGATCCCCACGTTCCAGCCCACACCGCCTAACCCGCAGACGCCCTCGGTGCCGCCGCCACTGATTACGACGAGTACTAGTACCACCACGAGTAGTACCACCACTTCCTCCACGACGACAACGGGAGTGACCACTGTCAGCACGGCTGGAACCACTCTTCCGGTTCCTGTACCCACGTGTCCTTCCCAGCCGCTGGTGTGCCTGCCCGGCGGAGCCCGTCCACTGCCCAACTGTCCCTGTATCGACCCGCGCCAGCAGAACTCGCCTTTGGTCTCTGCACCACCGGGAGGCCCTCAGATCGGTTCGGATATAATGGTGTTCATGCCGCTGAATGCCGGACGTAGGCGGCGTCGTCGCCGAAAACGTCGGACACTCTACTAAGATCAACACCTAGCCACCACCGAAAAAACTACATTATAACCACACACATTAGACACACCACGCACACCTTATCCCACGAAAAAGAGTCTCCATTTACACCCCAAAAATTAGTCAAAATAAAAACAATCACAAAATTTATAAAAAAAGCAAACCAAATTGGCCAACTAAATTTTTTTAAAAATGATAAGGAAACCCCCTCCTGCCACGCCCTCTCCCAGTCACCACCCCCTGCTCTCTGCTCTATCCACAGCTCAGACCTGCTACGACGGCCGATCCCGGCCAGGCAGCTGCCTGCCCCTGACATCCTGTGCACCGTTGATGGAGGAATATCAGGGCCAGAGCAGCGAATTCAGCACCTTCCTGGGCCAGTCCATATGCGGTTTCGATGGCTCCACGTTTATGGTAATCTTTTAGTTTAAAATATTTTTTGGTCAATAATTTATAGGGATCACGGCTTCCAGTTTTGATCAAAATTCTTCAACAAATTTGGTTTCTTCTTAGAAGTTAATTTAGTTTAATTTTCTAATTGAAAAATTATTTTCAATTATTATCTGTACTTTCTATTAATTATATTTCTGGATTTTAAATAATTTCCCTTTTATATACTCACATATTCTTACCATTACATTTTTTGTTTGTTATTTTTAAAGAGTTTAATGAGGCAAAGCTTTTGCAATTTTTTGTTTGCAGTTTATAAATATAATTAAATTAAATTCGCTAAAATCAATTGAGATATCCACAAAAAAATTGGGCAGTCTAGCCATTTTTATGCAGTTAAAATTTAATATTGGTGGTGGTTATTACTCAGAAATTGGCTTTTAATTTTAGACAATCGCATTTATTTTGGTTGCAAAAAAAAGAAGAATAAACTGTAATGTAGATCAAGTAATAATATTCTAAAGCTTCTAATTTATTTTTGTTATATATTTATATCTATATGAGATTTGCCAATTTTTTGTTGCCTTTGTTAAACAACATTTATTAAGCTAGAAGAGTGTTAAATAAAACAAGAGCTTATTTAATAACGGGTATATTCATACTGAAATTACCGGAAAAATTCTTTTATAAATACATAAAAATTTCTTACATTCAATAGCTATTTTAAAGATTTAAATTAAATTTTTTTATTAAGTTTAAGCCATGTTAATTAAGGTTTTTTTGCATATCCAGGTGTGCTGTGCCTCGGATCGCAGTGGTAATGCCAGAAGCAGGAAGGATCTTCTGGCAACCACGGCAGCACCCTTTGGCTTCTTTCACTTCTCGCCACTGAGTGGCGGCCCCACAGCCACTCCAATGGTGTTCCAACCCACACCGCCTCTGAACCAGATCCAAACGGTGGTGAGTCCAAGCTTTAATCCGCCGCCGCCACCTGCTCCTCCAGCAGCACAGGTTGCGCCACGTGCTTGTGGTGTAAGCGGCACTTACTCCAACCGAGTTGTGGGTGGATTGGAAGCCAGGAAGGGTGAGTGATGCCCTTAGAGGACTTTAAAGAATTTTTTTAACATATTCTTTGGATCCCTTCCAGGCGCCTACCCCTGGATAGCTGCTTTGGGTTACTTCGAGGAGGCCAATAGGAATGCTTTGAAGTTCCTTTGCGGTGGGAGCTTGATCCACACTCATTATATATTAACTTCGGGGCACTGCATCAATCCCATGCTGACTCTGGTGCGCTTGGGAGCCCACGATCTCTCCAAGCCTGTAGAACCGGGAGCAATGGATTTCCGCATCCGTAGAACCGTGGTCCACGAGCACTTCGACTTGAACTCCATATCTAATGACATAGCGCTGATTGAGCTGAATGGAATAAGTTCTTCCTTGCCAGGTAAGTGATTTATAATTAATTTAAATTTATAATAAATAATATATAATTTTCTCAAGCTAACATTGCCCCCATTTGCCTGCCCGAGGCGGCCAAGTTCCTGCAGCAGGACTTTGTGGGCATGAATCCCTTTGTGGCCGGCTGGGGAGCCGTAAAGCACCAGGGACCCACATCGCAGGTGCTGCGCGATGCTCAGGTGCCAATAGTCTCCCGACACAGCTGCGAGCAGAGCTACAAGTCCGTCTTCCAGTTCGTCCAGTTCAGCGACAAGGTAAGTCAGTCGGTCCTAAGCGACGGGGCAACCCCGAGCTTAATAAAATCGATTGTAACTCGTTAATCCTTTGCAGGTGATGTGCGCGGGCAGCTCCAGCGTGGACGCCTGTCAAGGGGATTCCGGTGGTCCGCTCATGATGCCCCAGGTCAGTTACATCGAGTGTTCCCCCTCTCTCGTCGTGAGTCATGCTGAGTTTTTAACCAGTTTTTGGCCAAGTCTTGGTCTCCAAGGTGGTTAAGTGTGTTCCGCCCCGCTAATTGGCCATGTCGGTGACGCAGATATATGTTTTCGTTCATTTACGAAAATCTCAGATGACTTGCAGACAAGAGAATTTTTGGTTATTACCAAAAACCTACATTGTTTAACCCATATTGTAGAAAAAAAATTATTGCGAGGTTTAGTTGGAGGTTTTAAATATTAACTTGGCAAAGATAGACATTTTCACACCATAGTTAATTTTAGAACTAATTTTAAAAGAGTTTAAAATTTTTAATACAAAATATAAACTTGGAATAGATTTTTTTGAGCTTGCTCATGAAATATTTCTTAATTACTATGAAGAATATAATATTTCTCCATTATTTTATATTATATAATTGATATTTTCAAGTATGGTCTTTATTTCGATACAAAATAAGATCAAATTGAGACGTATTTCATGTTATTTTTATTCTATTTATAAATTTAATTAACTCTTATCCTTCTTAACCCATTTCTCTCACATTTCCTTCAGCTGGAGACTAATGGCTACAGATTATACTTGCTGGGATTGGTCTCCTTTGGCTACGAGTGTGCTCGGCCCAATTTCCCTGGGGTCTATACGAGAGTCGCCTCCTACATTCCCTGGATCAAGAGGCACCTATCATTGGCTTAGAATGTCACATATCACTGGGATGTGTCATCCAAATTGAGGGCACTTACTTAACACACTTGAGGATTTAATTCCTAAATGCAATCAATACACATTTTTACCCACCGGAATTTCCGCAATAAATATCATGTTTTATGTTCCCATTTGATTTAAGGCTAATTGGGATCTTACATTCGTTTTTATACATCATTTGCATCGATTGAATTTATTTTTGCTGAATTTTAAAGGGAGCGTGCCTTCACCGAAAAAATAAATCAAGTGATTATACATTTTCGGGATATCAATTACCATTAATTAAAATATAATGTTAATTGGCTTGTAATCTATATAAAAACAAGTTTGTTTATTTAGTTTATTTATTATATTGAATAACTTGTTATATATTTGTTCAAACATGATCACTCTTATATGAAAACTAATACATTTATCATTTTAAATAGCTAACTAAATATTTATTTGGTTAATATGCAAAGCTTGATTATTTTTAAAGCACATTTTAAATTATACACCAGATTAGTGGGAATTTTACTGTTAATAACTTTGTGCAAATGCAAAGTAATACCCCATCAATCATAGTTAATCAAGTATTTGTAAACTTTTATACGTAATACTGGAAATAAGCTTGCTAGACTTTGGTTGTATAACTTTTATTACCTTTAGGAATCCATGATTCTACCAGCTGCTGCGTAAAGAACCCGATTTTATAGCTATATATATGGAGAATGTCTCTGACTGAAGGACTGATACTGTCTCATTTGTCGAGCCGGAACCCAAAAAGAGCAATTCTTCGGGTGATTGCGACTGGTATTTCCCGCACTTCGCTGCTGCGGTCCCCCGCTGTTACCTGTTACCTGTAGCTTTATACCTGAACTGCATGGCCAAGTGTTCCGAATTAGTCACAAAATATAGTAGAACGGACTGCATCGATCGCATGCCAATTGGCTTTCGGCAGCAGCAGCTCCGCTCCGCGGAATTCTAATCAGGTTGAGTGCCCCTCCGCCGGGTTTTTGAGATCGAGATGGAATCAGGTGCCGGATCGAAGGGGCCTAAGTGGGGTGTATTAAAAAAGTGCTAACTGTGATCGCACAGCCGATGATAATACCCCATGCACACACGCCGATGGCGACATAGCTGAACTCTCCCTCTCTATCATTTTATAGAGATCTTTGGACAGGCAAAAGTAATTAAGATGATTTATAGAACTTTCCTGAAGAAGTTTGAGGTAAGCTGCTAATTGATAAGTATTTAAGTAAGTAATAATTATATAATTATATATATATTTATTATATTTATTATATATATATTATATATATAAGTAATAATTATATTTCAAATATCTTAATTAATCAGGAACTATTATCCAATTATGCCTGTACTCCCATTCATTGGGTATTCTCGATGGGAAGCTGTAATCATAGCCGCTCGATCAGCTCGAAAGCTTTTGAGGAATACGATCTACAAAGCGAGTATTTCAATGCTAATCGCGTTGCAAAAATAGAAGCCAAAGCCACTTAGAATGTTGCCGGCGGCTTAGTTAGTTAATAGTTGTCTAAGTGATTCCCAATTGACATGTCAACGGTATCCGTTTTAATTTACCTTGATTAATGGCATTTATCATTCTTGTTTTCGATCGATTCTAATTGAGTCACCAAATTCCCGGGAGCAAAACGGTGACAAATGGAGAGCAGCACAAGGTCGAGACTCATGGCGCCGGACTCATGGCTCAATTAAAGAATTCGCCATTTAAATATTGCCATATTATTCGCACCTCCTCTATTATTAGTAGTCTGTGAGATCCATATTATTATGCCTGGAAAAACAAATAAATATTTGTTGCCATTCTCGGTGGGAAAATCATTTCCTAATCTGAATTGGCGAATTTGGTGATTTTTTCGCCTTGATTAATATACTTAGAAGGCTAATTGCGTGTTCGCTGGGGGAGAGAGATGTGAACCCCAGGCGGAATGATTGCAGCTTCACTTTACACAGAAAACAAATATTTACATTGAATGTAATATGTAACTGAATTTGATATTATTTAATATATTATTAAAAGTGATGTAACATATATTAAGATAAATGCAAAAATAAGTAAAAAGATAAGGAGGCTTTAAAGATTTTTAATTGATTTCTTATTAAAATAAATATTAAACTGATATAAAATAATATTTATTACATATTCTTGAATACTAAATTGTAGTTTGTTAATTTAATTTAAGGAACTTAACATCAATTAATATACAAATAAATTTGTATCAAGATTAAATTATATTTTAAACACCAAATATTTTCCAAGTGCACTTTCCCGGCGTGAGAGCTTGCGGCGATCGGGAGAATCCAAGCCGGTGGGAGCAAGGAGAGAGCGAGCGCGCGCTGTAGATTCAGTGGGAAGACAAGACCGCTTATAAAGCTCGGCTTTGGGCTCGACGCAGGCCAATCTCCGAAGAAGCTTCCGTAGGTCAAGACGCAGCTCTCTCTGGCATCCGTTGTCCAGTTCTCCACTGCTCAGTCTGATAACACTCCTCGGCCGGTAAACGTCGCCAGTCTCCGGATATATCGTAACCGATCTCGCCATGAAATCGCCGTGCGGTCTTAGTGCTGTGATTATAATTCTCCTTCTCGCGATCGGCCACGCCCCACCGCCCACTGCCGCCCAGTTCAATCAGCGCAGGCAAGGTAGTCGCCGCTTAAATAATTAATTAGTGGAGAAAAAAGCTTTAAAAATAATTCTCCACGCCGCCTCGCCGCCACACATCTGTCTTAAATCTAATATCTGTGTAGAACCCCTTTAGTTCCGACTAACTCAAAACCAGTTCCCCACTAACAACGCATCGCAGAATAACAAAATACGAATTAAATTTCATCAAACACATTAACACGCCAACGTTGCCTTTGAAATGGGAAAAATGAGACGAAAAATAAACCAAATATTGATGAGTTCAGGCCCCTAATTTGGACAGAACCAACATAATAACAACCTCAAAATGGATAGCCCCTAGTGAAACTTTAAAATCATTAATAAACTAATCAAATAGCACAGACAAAAAGCTAATAAGTGAAAACTAACAGAAAGCAGCCATGTCTAGAAGTTAACAAAAATGTTTAGAATATTTTTTATTGTAAAGTCTGAAAGTTCGGCTGTCAAATAAAATGATAATTATAATTGCCAGGCAAAGTTAGCTCAGAGCTTAGAAGCTTTACTCTCACTCCCCGAGTGTGTTATTAACTTTTTCTATTAGCATTTCTGTTATTTTATTTATGGTTTATCCAGCAAGTCTTAAAATCTATTTAATATGCCCATAACTGACAAGACTAAAATCCCCTTTAATCATCTTTTGAATTATTTTTTTTTGTGTTCTGTTTGAACTTGTTCACGCTTGTGTTAACACATGCGACATCTTCAAGTTCAATGGCAAGTTCGCTGCTCAAGTCTTTCGATTTGTTCGCTAATGCGGCTATTTGTATGAACTGCAAAATAATAATTAAAAAGTAAAAAAAACCCAAGTACATACAACACATATTTTGGCCTGTCGTGTGTGTGTTCGAGTTCAATAAATAAAGTACTATAAAGTACTTTCTAATTAAAGATATTAATTATGAAAGGTTATTAGGGATCAGTAAAATTTTACTAAATAATCTAGTCAATTTATTAAGCTTGCCATTTGATAAAGTAATGTTTGACAGCCCCTTTGAGGTAATTGCTAACAGACTTATTATTATTATTTCCTAAATATAAACACGATGTATAATCTGTGCACGTTTTCTTTTCTTTTTTGTTAGGCATTCATGCCTTTAAAAGAGATATATTATAAGAAATATGTCACTTTTTACCCCAAGAGTTGTGGACTTTGAAATCTTATTTAATTTTCTTACCTATTCGAGAGTAGTTGAGATCGGTTTTGGGTTGACTGCTTTGTGTTTTTGCTAATGATAGAATGTTGACTTGGTTAAAGGTGTGAAGAAACATAAATAAATCCCCCATTTCTGATATTTCACTGACTCATCCAAAGGTGAAAGCTGGACCACAAACTACTATGGAATATCTTTATTACTTTGTCTTACACTTTTAAATTCCGCAAGTCCTAACTTCACAGTAACCATAATAAATCCAATAATTCTTTAAAAATAGAAATCATGCTTGCTTCTTAAATTTCATAACCAAAGTTCTATTGTTTAACTTAACTTGATTCTTTAAAAATTAATCTTAAGGTGTTTTATGAAATTCGGGAATTATAATCTTATTAATATCAAATATCAAAATATTCATAAAATTTATGTAATGATTCAAAAATTATATTCTCTGTTAAAATTATACAGAATATTGACACAACAGTCATGTTTATTATTTAATAATCCCTTTAAAGTCACGTTAAAATCCTTGTGATACTCTTTCTCGGTTCAGCTCGCCAGAACTGCATCACTCCGGAGAATTACTATGGCAGTTGTGTGACCCTGAGCTACTGTCCCCAGGTGGCCAACATCTTTAGGACCACTAACAGGGATCGGGCACAGCGCTATGTGATCGCCCTGCAGCGCAGCTGTGGCACCCGCAACATTAACGGGGATCCGGTGGTAGGGATCTGATCTGTCTTTCCTCCTGTACTTCACCCTTGCTGAGCTTTGTCCTGCTTCTCTCTTACCTCGATTTAGGTCTGCTGTACTGAGCCCAGATTTAACCCGGTCACAGAGCGACCCGTTACGAACCCCTTCTTCCCCACAGAGCGCACAGAGCCCACCTTCGTGGGACCGCAGTTTCCGCCGGATGTGCCCGAGAATCCCTTCCTTACGCGGCCCAGAGAAACCACGACCACAACGACGACCACGACAACGACGACGACACCGGCTCCACCTCCGCCTCCACCTCCGGCTACCTCGGCAGCGCCTCTCATCGAGCTGCGAGGAGATTCTTGCCGTGGACCAGACCTCAAGCCCGGAAACTGTGTGGGTGAGTTACTCGGACTTTCCTTCGGAGTAAAGTACCTTTCCTAATGCCATATCCTTATCCCAATCCCCGCCAGAAATCAACTTGTGTGCTTCGCTGCTGAATGAGCTGCGGGTGAAGCAGCGCGACGAGACCTTTGCCAAATTCCTGCGTGCCTCCAGGCAGATCTGCGGCAACAAGGGCAATCAGGTGTGCTGTCCCAATGGCATGACCACGGCCACCACCAAGGCTCCCATCTTTCCCAAGAACACGGAGGAAGTGCCGCGACGTCTGCTCAATGTGGAGGAAGGATGCGGCTCCACTGTTGGTTACTACAAGAAGATTGTAGGCGGCGAGGTGAGCCGCAAGGGAGCCTGGCCTTGGATTGCTCTCCTGGGCTACGATGATGCCTCCGGGTCGCCCTTCAAGTGCGGCGGCACCCTCATCACCGCCAGGCATGTGGTTACGGCTGCCCACTGCATCAGGGATGATCTGTGAGTTCACCAGAAAGTCTTTTCTTAAGGGTTCCAAGTTCTAAGTTGGTCTTCCTTTGATTTCAGGCAATTTGTGCGCTTGGGAGAACATGATCTGAACACGGAGACGGAAACCCCGCATATCGATGTCAATGTGGCCAGGGTAAGTCCGAGATTCTGGTGAAGATTCCTGGATAAGTCTTCTAACTTGTTTCCCTTTTAACTCTTCAGTACGTGGCTCACCCGGAGTACAACCGAAGGAACGGACGCAGTGACATTGCCATTCTGTACCTGGAACGGAACGTGCCCTTCTCCTCCAAGATCACGCCCATTTGCATGCCCAAATCCCAGCCTCTGATCTCCAAGACCTATGTCGGCTACATGCCCTTCGTCGCTGGCTGGGGCAAGACCCAGGAGGGCGGCGAATCTGCCAACGTGCTCAACGAGCTCCAGATTCCCATCTACAAGAACGATGTGTGCGTCCAGAGCTATGCGGCCCAGAAGCGTTACTTCAGCGCCGATCAGTTCGATGCGGCTGTGCTCTGTGCCGGCGTCCTGACCGGCGGCAAGGATACGTGCCAGGGCGATTCCGGTGGACCGCTGATGATCCCAGAACAGAATGCCGGCGACACGCGGTTCTATCTGATCGGAGTGGTGTCCTACGGCATCGGTTGTGCCCGGCCGTCGGTGCCTGGTGTGTACACCAGCACGCAGTACTTCATGGACTGGATCATACAGCAAGTCCAGAACACGCCCTAAGCAGCCAGTCATCGTTGCTATGCCATAAATCTTGTACTAAGTCATAACTTAAAATAAAACCATTATCTGAATCACTAAATGAAGCCTAAGCTCAGCACTGGCATTAGCTAAAAATCTTGCCGAAGAAATAAAATTAATATTTATTTAAACAAATGAAAATTGAAATGTAAAAAGAAACCATTGAGAATTTATTTAAGAAAGAATATATTTTTTTCTCCTCTTAAATTTCAGATAGTTTATCCTTTCTACAGATAAATAATAATTTAAAAATTATTTAAAGTAAAATATCTTTACGAAATCTTGTAGGAAAAGCAAAAGCATCGAATAAGCATGATTGCCTCACCCAAAATTCGCTTTTAACAAAAAATCTTTGTCTTCGCAAAACAATTCCTTAAAATTTGGGATTTACCTTGATTTTATTTAGATAGTAGCTTGAAAATGTATGTATTTATTAACTATCCAAAAACATTTACCTAATATAAGTGCTGAGCTTAGGATCTTTTCATTTTTAGAGTGCAAATATTGACACTCCTGGCTTTGTTCTCAGGATGTCTAATCTCTGGGTTAGATGCCTGCCAGCAGCAGGATTCCTTTTAGGGTTACTTGTGCATCCTTATGCAAATCCAGCGCAAGACGCCCATCAATCATGCTGGTAATGATCGTCGAGAAAAAGGGGTTTACTCTATATGTAAATGCAGGGTAAGAAGGCAGCCTGCGTTCCTGGACATGAACTGCATTGTAATTGCTTCGGCAGCCACAAGCGGATTTGCATAACTCAGGAGCAGCAGCCCTCCTGCAGCAGCCTTCAAGATGTCCCGAAGAGCATCTCCTGGGCGCCATCTCTGGGAAGGAAACAAAGCCAGAGCTCCCCTTGAATACTCGTAATTCCTTTCCATTTCTCCCTAAGCAGATGAACTCAAATCAAAGAAGAAAATAAAGAAACACAAAGCAAGACGAATCCTTTTGGAAGTCAAAACAACGCCTCCCGCGCATTTGTGGCCACATGGCCTTGGTTATCCTTTTGTGGGGGATTTTTCAGATTCAAATCGCATCTGGCAGATGATTTAGAGCCTACACACCGAGAGAGTTCATTAAACTGCAGTTCCCTTACCTATGTTTTTTATTGTTGTTCTGATTACAATTAATATTAAGATCACAACAGAAGGAGGGACACCAAAACTGCTATCCTGATCATCAATAATGCCAACAACAAAATTTGCATGCCAGGAATTCTCGCAGAAAAATTTGCATACCTAAACCCTTGCCACAAGGGTGTTAATTACCAGATTCCCAGCCCCAGATATCTCTATCGAAATTCGCAAGGGTTCCTTGAGATTGGCAAGGGTTCGCAGGGATTAGAGGGGGTTGCCTTTTGCGGCGTCAAGAGGCGAACAAAGGAATTGCCCACAATCGGATATGTAAACACGATCCGTCAATATCAATGGCATCAATATGAGTGCAATTGTGATCTATGATCTCGGTGATCTTTCAATTTGCCAGATGATCAATGAGGGCAATTGTCTGGGCCTGTGTATTTTGGCAATGTTATCACCTTTTCAGGGTTTGAATGCTCTATTTGTGGGTTAAAGTGAATTAAATGTTATGGGAGATTGAATTGTTTAATTTAGAGAAAGATAAAGTGTTAAATTCAAGAATTATTTGTCATTTTGTTTAATTTATAGCAAGATAAAATGTTTAATTCAAGATTTTTTAGGTTTTTCTTAAGCTTAAATTTATTAATTATGTTGAATAATTAACTAAAAAACATATTTCTTTAATTTGTGAACAAGATATTGAAAAAATCCTCAAGATTTTATTATAAACCAATAAATATCGCCAAATGTGGCCATATTTATATATATTTATTTAATAAGATTTCAGGACTGAAAATTTATGGGGAAGGTCAGCAATAAGAATCTAATTTCAAAGTATTAAAACTACAGTTAATTTTTATCTTTACTTTTCACATTCCTGAATAACTAAAAACCCACTTAATTATCTGGTAATAATAATATCATTTCAAATATCTTTAACTTTACTATAACCTTTTATTTACGGATAAATAATGATTTTATTACAGATTTTTTTTTAGTATAGATCACAGAGACTACAAACTAATTATTCACTTAACAAATACCTAAAACCAAAAATGTCCTTTTGTATTTGCTAAAAACTAATTGAATTGCACTGAAAATTTTAACGATTTGTGTGGGTTCAAATCTGGCACTGCGACGAGCATCCTTCCCCTAGGAGATCTCCTCCAGCTAAGCCTCCGGTGAGGCTGCACTCCTCTTAAGCGATAGGACCTCGTTCAGCGTTGGACTCATGGCCAGAGCGGGATTGGCCACGGCTATGATGTTATCCCCCGCAGCGGAGATGACCTGGACACCGCTGATAGCGGGACCGGAACCACTTAGATCTACGGACTCGCTGGGCGGCGAGGAGGTCTCCATTTGGCGGGTACCGGGCGATCGTTCACCTTCCAGTCCATTGCAGGGCGTCTGAGTAGGAGTGGGAAACAGGATGTTCTTTTATTTAAGGCTTACATTTAGGAGCGAACTGCCCTGGTAGAGCTCCAACACATACTCACTGGCATGGTCGGGGAACTGGAGTTGCTGAAGGAGAAGCGCGAGTCGTTGTCCTCGTAGTCAGCCGCCTTGCCAAGGCTGGGATAATGGATATAAAAATTATTTATTAACAAAAATTTTTGGTATTTTGTAGAATTTGTATAGGTATTTCCCTTCATACTCACGAGAACTTGGCAATCTCCGTCAGATCGAATGGCGGCTTGGCGAACTTTTGGTACATGGCAAACAGATTGTAGCGCGAGTCCTCGACAGCTTCCTTTATTTTGAGGAATTGTTTGGATTTATCAACAAGATCAGGGATTAAACTCTCTCTCAAAGAAGCCAAAGTGAAGCTAAGCGTGGCAAGGAGGCAAAGGCGCAGATAGATGTTTTTTTGGGAACCAAGGAAGAAGACACGTGGATCGTTGGTTGGAAATTCCGTAGGACTTTATTTATTGACTCAACAGTAGTAGGAAAGGTACACGAAATATAAATATTGCAAGTGACTACCGACTAAATAACTTTGGCATACCAATTTCAACTAACAAGCGATTATGACTAAGGCAAAGACTAAAGAAAGGTTAGTGGGTAGGTTTAATTTAAGGGTAAGTAAGAGTCAAGCAAACAAATAGCATAAATACCAACAATATCAAACGAAACACAACTTAAAGTTAGCTAAATACAAATTAATTGCTAATAATACTAAGTCAATAAAGAATCAGGTATGTAATCAAAATAGTTTTAGCTTAAAGTCCGCTAAAACAGTGTCTAAAAGTATGCTACGAGAAAGTTCTCATTGCATACTTTCCGACACATTTTTGGGAGATTTCAAAACTTCAGAGATCTACTGTTTAAATTAAATAAAGAAAAATCTACAATAGAATAGTATTAAAAGAAAAAAGTATTATAAAATAGTGTTAATAATTTACAAAAACAATTAAACTAATACTGTTAACTCTACAAAAGTGTAAGTTAGACCATCCCACAACCCGAGATATTCTAAGAAGAACCTCTCGACCAGGGTTAGTATTTGTTTTTTGTGTGTGGCGATCGCGAAAGCTGCAAGGCAAATTTTGGGTTATCATGGAGTCCTCGGTTTCTGAGAGGACTCTGAAGCGAAGCTGTAGCGTAGCTGAAGCACTGCACCGGGCGACGGACCTACTGCTCTACTTTATCTAGCTTCCTTACCCTGTTCAAGTCGAGTGGCAGCTGAGCGGCGGCCTCCGTGGAGGACAGTCGCTGCCGCTTGGTCGGCATGCCGGCGTCACTGGACTCACAGTCCATATCGCTGGCCGGGATGCCCCCTGATCCTCCTCCACCTCGTCCACCTCCACTCGCACCTCCTCCCTGAGAAGGAAGCTGGGTGAGCAGACCACCATACCGGGCAATGCTGGCCGAGTGACCGAAACCGGCGTCCTTGACAATCTGGCGGGCCAGAGGGAAGAGCTCATCGCGCCGGGTGAGCAGCCAGATGGTCTGGGGATTCCGGCAGAGCTGGGCGGCCGCCTCGTTGACGCACACCTCGTGCAGGGTCAGCGGCTTCTCCGGCCGCCGCTTGCAGTCGAAGCGGCCATAGATGGCCGAGTACTTACGGATCTCGTCCATGCGTCGCGGATCCTGCTCACTCATGGCGATCACCTGCTCCAGTTCCCGTGTGGTCCGCTTCCTTGTGGTCTGTGCCCGCGGCTCGCGCTGCGGCAGCTGCCTGCCAATCTTCTCGGCACACATGGTGATCCTCTGGATCTGCATCTCGGTCAGCACGGGCGTGAGCTGTGGCGAACTGGAGGACACCTGGTGGGCAGTACTCACGGGCGGCAGGCTGCTGTTGGCCGAAGGGTGGGGACTACTGCTGCTGCTGGTCAGCGGGGTGGAGGGCAGGACCAGGGGCATGGGCACTGGACCCGATCCCGGACAGCTGATCTGAGTGATCAGCGGAGTTGGGACTGGAACGGAAGCAGAGGTGGGAACAGCAGCCGCCGGCGGAACCGAGGGCGAGGGCTGGAAGGAGGTGCCAGCGGGATTAAAGGAGGGAAACTTCTGGCTACGGGGCAAGGCGGGCGTGGTGTCCGGATTGAAGATCAAAGCGGGCTTGGGCGGTGTCTCGCAGAGACCTGGAAAATGAAGATTTTATTTTTATTTCAATTTCTATAAAATTCTATAAGAAAGTGGGAATCCTTACCTAAGTGGGGCATCAGGGGACCCTGGAAGAGACCCGGATTGTTGGCCCACTCGTGAAGCGCCTTCTGCAGACGCCGGACGTGGAGCGGCTTGGAGGCCATGCCCACCAGGGCCATGATCTCCAGGAACTCCTCCTCGCCGGCGTCGTACAGCTGCTGCACATCATCGCCGCCCATCTCCAGGAGTGTGTCATAGTAGGCCAGCAGGCTGGCTCGCTGGAGCACCCGGTACAGCTGCACCTCCGCCTCGTTGCCCGGCCGCGATGTGGTGATCACTGGAAGACACAAAACAGAAAAACCAAACAGGCTTTTAGCAAAAAAAAGTGATATTTATGGAGTTCTGGCCTGAGACGTTCTCACAATGCTCTCAGGCTATAAGAAAAAAATTTTAATTAAATTCGCTTTTTTAACCAAAAAAAAAAGGAAGAAAAAAACTCGACGGACGTCGTCTGGACCCTAAACCTAAACCCTTTTTTCGGGGCAGCGAGAGAACGAGCAAAAAAAAAAGAAAAAAACTCGAAAAGCACACAAAAAGGATGAGGCGAGAGCTGGGAACCGGGAACCAGCTCATCTGCATAAGCATAGGTCATAGCGATAGCGCGAGATCAACCCCTTTTTCGAGGACCAAGGATACGATCAAAACTCGTTAGAAATGCGTCACGCATGCTGCAAGACGCCGTCAAGGATTGCCAGGATCATTTTAATCTTGCCTCATTTATATTATTTTTTCTTTTTTTGGTTTTATCACTTTCGATTTTTGGCCAAAAAAAAAGGGAAAAATAAAATGGCGGCAGAATCGTCGTGTGAAAGACATACAGCGAGAATTTCATAGGAAAACCTGGAAAGCCTGCCCTGGCTAGGCAGCGATTTATTGCTCATACTAATGAATCCCGCGCCGCAGAGGCAGTTACTGTTATGGCAGCAGCAGCATCTCCAGCGCGCTCTAAATGGACGACGCCGTTGACGATGACGAGGATGATGATTATGTCAAATCGTAAATAATTATGTGAGAATATTTCAGGCGGCGACATCGTCTCCAGCCAGCTTTAATTAATAGAAAAACGAGCTGCTGGCCAAGTTAAATTATAACAAACTGAGGGCAGAGGCAGAAAACGCCGCGTACATCGATTGCCGTCCTCCGATTCCATTGGTTTTTTCCTTCTAGCTTCCAACTGGAAAGCGCATCCACCAACGACAAACACCAAGGCTGAGGATGAGGATCGGCTCTTCTCACTTGTCGCGTCATTAACCCACGCTCCGCGCCATGGGGTTGTTACAATTTATGGCTGGCGGCAAAGAATAATTCGCATTCCTATCCGCTTAATTGGGTATATCATAAATAGTTTTCGAGAACTAAAATATCAAACAGGCTCAACTTGAAAGTTGTGATAGTTAGGCCACGAGTTAACTTGAACAGCACTCAGCGTTAATAGAGACTTGAAATGGCTTGTAAATGTTTGTTAAATCTGGTAATTGGATGAGGTCACACTAAGCTAGTTTTAAAAAGTAATAATAAGTAATTTGTGTGAAAGTCGACGCTGCTTTAGGGAGTGTGAAAACCATATGTTGAAAAATATCTTAATAAATTAATAACAGAAAAATATTCTAAAGAAAATGTCTAAGAACAAAATACAAATAAATATTTACTCAAGATTCAGAAATAATTTTAAATTACATTTAAATCCCTTAAGTCCATTAATTAAATATTTATATTTTCAAAAAGGAGTTTAGTGAAGGGAACTTTAGCTGACCACTGAAGGGTTAACCGCATGGCCACACTTCTGCTCTATGCGACTCCCCCTCTCTCTTCTCTGTCTCCCTTTGCTCCACTTGCGGGTATTTAACGCAGACTTGCGTAAGTCCGGGAGTCTGGGGGCTAGCGAGCGAGCGAGAGGGGCATACCTTGGCAGCAATAAATAAATGAGACGTGATTTCAATACACAAATAATGCTGCCAGGAGCAGCAGCATCCAGGCTGAGGAAGCGAGAGGTAGAGCAGAGAGGCGAGAGCGCCAGAGTGCGAGAGGTAGAGTTGGGGACACTTGGCTGCTTCGCCTTCCCCTTCTTCCTCCTGTTTCTCTTGCTCTTCCTCTTCTGTTGCGGATTGCTGCTGATTTTTTATTTATTTAATTTGCGGGTTCGTTTTTTTTTATCCCCACTGCCTCCGCTTCTTCTTTTTCTGCTCCTGCTTTTGCTGGTGTTCTTATTGTTGTTGTCATTTGCTAAATATGCTGTTTTTATGCGAACGGCAAATGGTAAAGATGGACAAAAAATTAACTGCAGTAACTTTTTAGTTGGCACTTGGCAGCAATAATGACATTCGACGCCACATACCAAGCAGCTGCCCAAGCAGCCAGGACCACAAAACGTTCACACTGTTAGAAATTAATCGAGAAATTCTGACAGAGTGATATTAAGAGGTCTTAATATTTAATAGGTAATAGGACTTTAATATTTTAAATAGCATTAAACAAATTTAACTTTATTTTTTTTAATACTAAAATAAATGTAGCTGTCTTTCTCTAAAATTCTGTTCAAGAGCACAGTTAATTTCTTTCGATTTGGCAATATATTTTTAAATAAATGTCCCATTTAAATTAAATAAGTAGAATTTATTTCTCGCAGTGCACCGTGCGCGTAAGAGTGACAATGTGTGCGTGTGCGGAGCAGTCAATCGTGCGATCGCTTCGATTATGGGCAAAAAGTAGACGCCGGACTTTGCAGACTTTGACTTGGAGAGTTGGACCTGGAATCGGAACCTGGAGGAAGCTGCAGCCTGGAGCCTGGAGCCTGGCTCTGGCTCTGGCTCTGGGACCTGGGCTGGGCTGGGACCAGGGACCGAGACCTCCTCCGCCTCTCTCCGTCTCGCTCTCTGCTTAAGTTGGCATCATCGGCAATGGGCAAGTAACCGAAACTATTTCTCATATACAACGATAAATTAAAAGCCAACGTTTTTTAACGACCAAATTCTTGTCGATCAAAATTCCATTGGTGGCAATAACTTGGCCCGTACGTGCCAATGGCCGATGGCCCCCGACAGACGGCAGAGGGCCATAACCATAACCTGCACGGGAAAAATAATAATGTCAACTCAATTTCTTAAATATCCCTTGGACCCTCTTATCAGGGCGAAGATATCTTAGTTTTGTCCTTATTCGGTTAATGTTAAATTGCGAGATAATATCAGACAATAATAGGATCTCAAGATACTTAAAGTAAACTTGGAAGAAAGAGGTGATTTTTAAGCTTGGAATTCCCCAGAGATTTAAGAAAGCAAGAACCGCAACATTCTCGATATTATTCAATATTTAAATCTGCAATTTTTTCTCCGTGTGACGACATCTTTTTTCTGAAAGTCTGAGCCTTTTTTCCCAGCGAGAACGCTTCTCGTTGGTTGAGTCCTTTCAAACTGAGATTTTTTTTCAAAATACACAACTTACTACCCTCATCGCTAGGGGTGAGTTTTTACCCCTTAATTCCTTTCATAGTTTTTCCTTGTCACCCCTAAGACATGGCCTATCACCATGAGCTGAATCTAACGGCTGCCTAGGCTAGAGATCCTACCTGGATCCTCGAACAGATCTCATTGGATGCCGTCTGCCATTGCTACCTGAAGGAATCTTAAGACTTGAGCAGATATGCAAAATAAGACACCCCGAGCGATTGGCACCAAGGAAGTGGAAACCGGAACCGCAATGCTTTAAGGCCACTTTTCTTTGTTATCAGACCAGGGTCCGTTAGGACCTAGCTCCTTGGGCTCCGAAAGCGTTTTCCGTTACATAATACACAATGTTTTATGATGAAAACAATGGCTGGCGAAGCTTGTCAAATGAAGCTCGCCTCGCGAAAAGAGCGCGAAAATTGCAGGCTGCGGCAGGAGGAGATTGGTTTGGCTGCAGGAGGAAGCTGGGTAAGGGATTCGATGCGGTCAGGCAGGGTAACAATAAGACATTTAAATTAAAGAAGACATCTGCAAGCTTGTAGGCCTATTTTTTTTGTATGAAGGTAAGCAGCTGCTTATGGACTTGGATTTGAATAAGAAAAAAACTTATCTTCCTTTAAAAATGAAAATTATTTAAAGCTTGTAGTGAAAGGGACGTTGATAATTTTTTAAAATTATCAGTATTATGTTATAATAATAAGTCAATAGGAAAAATCCGCAATTTATTAAAGCTTTAATTTCGAAGAAGCCTTTGTCAATATTTTTAAAAATGTTAAGATCTCTGGAAACTTAATAAGAAAATGTTAATTAATTGCAATCACGAAAATAACACATTTTAATTTAATAAAATAGTTATATATATCCCCATTAATTTGAAATAACCGAATAGCAAATAAGAAAATAAATTAAATAATTGTTATAAAAAGGAGGTCCTATCCTTTCACTAGATATTTAAAAACCATTACTTGTTAAAAATCTTGTTTCCTCTTGCTATTAAATATCACAACTTAAACACTTCCTACGTTACAATTTTTAATTTAAATTCACAGAACAAATAAAATAAAAATTAATACTTGAGTAAAGCTCCTTAAATTTTAATTTAATATTTAATATTATTATTGCTACTCACTTGTTCCATTTGCATTCCTTCCAAAGATCTTGCCCTGCGGACTCATGATGGGACTGGAGGAAGCCGACGGCGCGCCCGAAAGCGATCGCTGGCCCTCGGAAAGACCGCTGGCCAGCGACAGATTGTACAGATCCTCCGCCTTGGCCACCTCCAGACTGGTGGTCAGTAGCTGCTGGCCAGGAGGCGTGGCAGCGGCGGAGGCGGATGCAGAAGCAGATGCGGATGCGGAGCAACTGGAGGCGGGTTGGCTGTGACTCTTACTGCTGGTGCTGGCGGCTGGCGAGGGCGTCGATGTGACCACTGTAGTGGAGGCTGTGGACGTCGTGGTGGTCACCGTGGCTGTGGGTGTGTGGGTGGGTGAGTTCGCCTCCATGGTGGCGAGTCCTCGATACACAATGTCCTTGAACTTGACGCGACTTGGAAGGGCGAACAGAAACCAGGCACAGACACAAACAACCAATACGAAAGGCATGCAAACTAGGATCGGAACTCAAGGATCTAGGATCGGGTGAGTACTACGAGCTACGTTTACTATATATCTAGGCACTATATCTCTCAGGAGATTGTGTAGGATTTGAAGAGTTAGAAGATCACGGTAGTGACGAGAGTCGCGCTTTGTCTTCAACGATCTCTGCGATCCGCTCAGCTCGAGGCCAGAGGAACTTCTGTTCTCGGATCCCAGAGTCAGCGACTCGGGAACCCTTTTGCCCGCAGCCGAAGCTGCACCCGAAGTCCGCACGAAGTCCAGCCGAAGTTCCTGCTTTCGATTTCTTTCGCGAGGGAAGAAAAACTCAGCGCATTGAATCACGCAGCAGACAGAAGGGGTTAAAAGTACGCAGGAATAAAAAATCAACAAAAAACGAAACCAAACAAATCAGGAGGAAGGGAGTTCAGGTTTCCACTCTCGCGGGGGTAAGTTTTTCTGCCGTCTCGCTTTTTATCTCGAGATTCTCTTATTAGAGCAGGAGTCTCTTGGACTCAAAGTCGGAACTCTCGTTGAGTGAGTTTCTCTGCTCCGCCTCTGGAAAGTCACTCACAGATCGGGCTACCTTTGGGTGCGTGAGAGAGAGAGAGTCCTTTCTAGAGATCCTTTTTTTATTTTTTTGGTTAAATTTCCGTTAAGATTTCTAGGAAATATTTAAATTTGATCAAATGCAAGATGTTTATTCATATTATAGCAAAAAAAAAGGTATATAAACCCTTTTCCAGGTCAAATAAATTTCCTTGCAACCATATCCTTTTTTTATGTAAAAACTATTTATTATAGAGTAATTGCATTCTTTGATGAGATTGAGAAATGTTTTTTTAAATTTTAAATAAAATTCCGTTAGAAATATCAAAATAAATATCCTTTCTTTCCCAAGGTTTTTTGTAATAAATTTTGTACGTGTTGTTTTCCGTTAAAAATCCTTGGAATCAAATGTGAAAGAACTAAAGTAAATACTGAAAATTTTATGATTATAATTGAATGACTATAACTGAATAAACGATTTTAATTTTAATCATGAAATTTTCTAAATAATAATATTTTGTAGTAAAGGATTTGCTTTATTCAATTTTTCGTTATATCTCTTGCAAATGAAAAGGACTAAAATAATACTGAATATTCCATGATTACAATAATTAAATTTATAATACAAAATCGTTTAATTTTCTAAATAATAATATTTTTAGTGGTTTCCTTATTTACTTTATTAAATGTTCTTGAAAATGATATGTTTAAGATCTAAAATATTTCTTTATATTCCAATTTAGTAATGTAATCTTTCAAGTTTTTAATTCAAATTAAAAATTCTAAGAAATCTAATTTTGAAGACCTAAAATATTACAGATTATTTCCTGATCGCATTGATTATAATGGATATTCATGATCTTTCCCAATAATAATATTTTTTTGACGATCCATTATTATCTTTAAACTTTATTTCTACTTTTTATATCAAGAAGAAGCCAGAGTTTCCTTATATATCCCCTAAAATCCCTTCTAAATAATATATAACTGAAGATATTTTTTATTTATTTTTCGTATATATACAAAAACAGTTTACAATAGGGCGTTATCAAATAGGGGAATACTTTTAAAGATTGCCTTCTACGCGCTACCGATAATCGTAATAGTTAATATATGTATGTAGTTGCTGGGGCCATTAGAGTTAGGATTAGTTTTGGGTATGAATAGATTACACTAGGATGGGTTTACGTTAGCAGTCGAAGAGAGCGGGAACCCCCGAGCAATCGTAGGCCACTCCGGGAGAAGGAAATTGCTACGAGAGCGGGGTTCCTCTCGCACACACATGATGATGGAGAGAGAGAGAGATCCTTTTACAAGGATCTCACTATAAGTTGTTCACACTGATGATCTGGTTGATCCAGCCAATGAACGAGGATGTCTTCACATAGACGCCGGGCACATCCTGGCGACCGCAACCGAAACCCCAGGACACCAGGCCGGCCAGCTCGTAGAAGCCATCGTCCTGACAGACCAGCGGACCACCGCCATCTCCCTGGCAGGCATCGTGTCCCTCCTCGCCGCCGGCACAGAAACTGGAGGCGGGCAGAATGAAGATCTTCTCCGTCACGGCATTGACCTTGCGGATGCACTCCGTGTCGCTGACAATGGGTATCTCCGCCTCGCGGACGCGCAGGGGAATGGGACCAGCTGTGGAGGGTTAAGGAGATCATAGAGATTCTCTGGTTATTTAGGGACTCCTTAACTCACCTTCTCCCATGTAGCCGTATCCTGTCACTGTGCATCGCTTGCCCGCCGCATGGCTTACTCCTCGCGCCGGCAGACACACCAGGCACACTCCATCCCGGAGTTCTGCCTGGCCATGGAGCTTCAGCAGGGCAATGTCGTTGTCCAGCGTCTGGCTATTGTGATTGTGATGGATATAAGTGGTGGCCACGCGAAGGGTCTGGGCTCCGGGACTGCCATACTTCCGGGTCAGATCATAGTCGCCCACGCGCACATAGATGGCATCTCCGGAGCGGACAATGCTGGAAGGGATTATGATTTATATGAGAAAATCTATAAGGAACTTCAATATTTAATCCCCAACTTACTTGGTGACACAATGGGCCGCCGTGAGGACCCACTGGGTTCCTATAAGCGCCGCTCCACAGAGGTACTGATTCAGGGAGTTAATCAACGCCACCTGCCAGCACCATTCTCCATTCTCGCCATCCTCGCCGCCCACTACTCGAGCCCTGCGCCTTCCACTGGAGTTGGACTGGAACTGGAGGCCATGCAGGGATCTCTGCTGCTGATGGTAGTAATTCGGATAGACCAGCTCCGGCTGATCCTCTGTCTCCTCCCGGTGGTTGTGGTACGAACGCAGCTGGTTGCTCTGCAGGCTGCTCGTCTCTACAAGATCGCCCAGCTTGTCGTTGTGGATCTGGATGGGCACGATGGCCGAGCCCAGGACCAAGCGCTCATTGGACTTGTTGAAGTTGCTCGAGTAACCCGAGGCAGAGGTTATCTGCCGGGCTGAACGCTGGACGCCATACTTGGCCCGGGCGTACTTGGCCCGGGCGTAGGCCACCAAAGAGAGAGCCGGCGAGCGTCCCGTTCGCAGGGTTCCCTTCACACCACAAACGTACTTGGAGTAGACATGGGGTCGGGGAGTCGTCGACGTGGTCGTTGTGGGTGGCGGCGTGGTCATCGGCGGCTGGGGCTGGGGCGGCAGACCACCCTGAAGACCAGGTCCGGACACTGGATAATAATCCGCATAGTTAGGAGCCGGCGGTGGAGGCTGGTAGGGATTTTGGTGATGCACTGCCATCTGGGGAGGCGGAGGCGGTGGTCCCTGCTGTGGGTTGTTCATGTAGGAGTAAGGCGGCGTCTGGGGTGGATAGGCTTGAGGCGGCCCAATGGGAGGCGGAGGTGGAGCCGGGTAGTAGGCGGTATCGTTGCGGGTCTGGAACTGCTGCTTCTCCAGGATCTTGCTCTTGGGAGCACAGCAAATCTGGCCCGAGCGCTTGCAGCGGAACAGATCCGTCATCTCGGCGTTTTCTGGAGGGATTAAGGGATCGGAAATTAATATAGGAGAGAGGATAAACCATATATAAAGCAGACTCACTGAAGCAGGTGAAGCTGAGCAGGCTGACAATGCAGGAGCCTGGGCACTCCTCCCTGGGATCCGGACTCGGCGTATTGGGCAGGACATAAGGCGGCGCTGTGGGTTGAGCCGTGGGCGAAGGCGTTGGCGGCGGCAGCTTGGGCTTAACCACGCCCGATCGTGAGTTGTCGCAGCACACGGATCCCTTGGCGCATGTGGTGGGTGTGGAGACCAGCACCGAAGGCCGCTCGCAGAAGGCGGCCATGATGTTCAGCAGGCAGAAGCCAGGACAGCGAGGCACCTGAGGCGGCGCCTGGGGCGGCGGCGGCGGAGGAGCTGGGGAGTTCAGGGTGCTCTCGGCAAAGGATATGATCTGAGACAGGAAGTCCCCACCTCCTCCGCCTCCGCTTGAAGTAGTCGCTGGAGGTGGCGGCGGCGGCGAGGCAGGCCGAGCAGGCTTGGGAGCCGGTTTGGGTGCATGCTTGATGGCTGGCTTGGTAGGCGCCGCCGGCTTGGTGGAGGCTGGTGATTCTGAGGCACTTCCCGTGACACAGCAGCTTCCTTCTCCGGGACAGAAGGCATCGGAATCTATGTCGTCGCAGAAGATGGCAAAGATGCCGTTCATGCACTCTCCCTCGCACTCCTTCAGCACCTGACCCTGTCCCTGGCCGGACTTGAGCTTGTTGCTCAGCGGTGGCTCCTCCTCTTCGCCATCGTCTTCGGTCTCGTCTTCCTCCTCTTCTTCAGCTGCCTCTGTGGTCGTCGTTGTTGGATGCTTCTTGTGCTTGCTGGGTTTGGGGGCACTATTCGTCCTTGCAGGCTCTGGCGTGGTGGTAGTACTGGTACTGGTAGTAGTGGTGCTACTTGTGGATGTACTTGAGTGGCTCTTCGCGGGAGCAGACTTCTCGGCTAGGGTTTGGTTTGGCTTCAGGTTGCTCATGTGTTCTGGGGGAGATTTAAGTGATTTAATTTAATATTTTATTATTAATATTATTTAATATTTATTACTGGCTGGAATGTAGATATCCTTGGGCAGCTTGCCATTGGAGTACTCGTCCAGGGACACGCAGCACTTGGTGCCCTCCTTGCACAGTCCATCGCTGGTCAGATAAGCCTCACAGTACTCCGCTATCCTGTCCGCCACACAGACGCCCGTGCAGTCCTCTGAAAAGGGTATAATAGAGTTATAATCCTTATATTATTTTCCAGATTTATTCTCCAACTTACTGTTGGCATCATCCGCCTTGGTGGCCTCCTCCTTGTCCTTTGGCTTGGCTGTGGTCACCTTCTTTGTAGTGCTTGGCTTCTTGGTGGTGGCTACTGTGGCCTTTGAGGTCGTTGAGCTAACAGGCCGCTTGGTCTGTGGCTTGGGCTTTGGTTTCACTGTCGTTGTGGTTGTCGTAGTCCTTTTTGTGGTACTTGTGGTGGACGGAGTAGTAGTGGTTCTCTGCGTCGTGGTAGTACTGGCCGTGGTTGTGGTTTTCGGCGAGGATGTCGTCCTTACCGCAGTGACGTTCTTACCAGCTTGTATAGATTGTATTTATTAATTTTTAAGGAATTTTTTTGTTTGAAAAAACCTTACCTGGCGCATTCTCTATGCAGCACTTCATGCTGGGCGAGGGACAGGGCACATCGTCCAGGACTTCATAGCAAATCAAGGTGGCCAAGGTGTGGACACAGACGCCAGGACAATCCTTGGCATCTGCAGTGCTGGTAATAGTGTCTAACAAGCCTGGAAAGGGTTTAATATTATTAATTTATAATTTAGAAATCCAGAATCCTTGCTATTCTTACCCGATAGAAAACTCCCAGCCAGGGATTCATCCTGAGCCTTTGCTGGCGTTGGAACACTGACCAGCAGCAGGCTGAAAATCAAGGCCAGAGCCCAACTCCTCATGGTGGTATTTCGGTAGTCCAACATGGTCAGCACGTGCTCATTGCTCGCCGAGAATCGGTGAGAATCTGCCAGAAGCGCACAGGCGCCGAGAGAAAGGTGATATAATTAGCGGTGGTCAAGTGAAAGTCGAAGCTGAATCATCATCCGGAGTCACACCACAGAGTAACCCAAGCCCCCTGTGACGTAATCCGGCAGCTTGGGGCATCTGCCCCAAAAGAGCAGACCGAGAGAGAAGAGTAAAGAGAGGAGGCCTGCAGAGATCATTGGCCTAGAAAGAGCAGCCAAGATCATGGTGATCTTGCCACTCCATGGAGGCTGTGGCTGTGTGCGATAAGCCTCCAAACCAGTTTCCTTCACACATTTTTGGAGCTGGTTCTGGCTGTGGCAGGTGGCCCATTTCGGTATTACGTATACGTAGCGGTGTATGCCTAACGGGAAACCCATCGCAATTCCGGCCATAATCCATGTATCTGGGTTGCGTTGCCCCCAGAACGAGAATGAACGAACTGGAGTTGGAACTGGCTATGGAGTTGGAGTTGGCAGACCCAAAACTGGTTATAACCATGCAAATAATACTCGTAATTATGGCCAAAAGCTGACAAAGAAGAAGTCAAAGAGCGGCGGGTAAAAGCCGTGGCATTCTTGGCCCACAATTAACGAAACCGTTTAATGAATGAAATAGAAAGTACTTAGTACTGAAAATGATGTGAAACCAGAGCCAGAGCGATACAGATCTCTTCAGGGAAAGTGCACTGAGTTTCTGAAACTGAATCGGCTTCGGAATCGGAATCGGACTTCCCCATCACGTGCGGTGGCTAGCAGCAGAGCTTTCTACAAACCGGAAATTTGCTTGGCAATAGAAAATAACTATTATGTTTATTAATTACGAGTAGAGATAGCACGGTTTCCAAGGAATATTACATTTATATTTAAGTTTCAAAGTCCAAAGAATTATCGAGAGAATTCGGAGAGTTAGAGGTTAAAACTCTTGCATATTGTGCTTGGAAATGCAGGTTAAAGTCCCAACAGATCATCAAGGATAATTATTTCCAGTCTTATTAATATTATAAATTGATTATAAGATGATTTATAATGTCGAAATAATATTGTTCAGCCTTATAAGTAAATAATATAATATTTAAGGGAACAGTCTAGGGTAAAGACCGCTTAAATATGTTCCTATAATTATCTTTTTACTTAAGAATAACCTCTAAGAACCTTCTATCGTATAATGTTGATCTTAAATGAGTTATAATTAAATTATTAATAATTTAGAAGATTATGTTGAGCCTTATCGTTATAATTTTCTAATGAAAATTTGCCAAATTCTATAATTTATATGAACAAATTCTAATTGTTTAAAGAAAAAGATTCTCCAAACGGGAAAATTTACTTTTTAAATATCGATTCAATATTTCGTAATAGATATTTAATATTTTAGCTTTATTTATATAAAAGAAGATCAAAAATAACCTATAATTTATTTATTTATATATTTTAAATTATTTTTAATTCAATTTCCTAACTCTTCCTCGCGTCTGAGTTCTAGAAAGTGACTAGAACCGGGCTAGAACCGCTCCCCTCTTTAAAGAAGTCTCATATTTTTGGGTCAAGTGGTTTCTCCTGCTCCCCAAAAAAAAGCATTCTTTGCCCCATTCTGTCAGTCACCACGCCTACGCCACCATGAATACCAAGTCCGGCACCAAAACCGATAACTGGGTCAGATGCATAAGGCGCGACGGCGATTGCCGATCGGCGCCGTTTTTCGTTCTTCGCGTTCTTCGCTCTTCATTCTTCGTTCTTCGGGTGCCCCCCAATTCTACGCTTTCGGATACTTCGGGAATCACTTGAAATTCCAGTATACGAATTTGAATTTCACGGCAGCGAAAGAAGAAAAGATTTCTTTGAGAAGTCAAAACAAACAGAACGGTAAACGACGGCACACACACGCATACACTGTAACTATCGTAGTTGATTTTGCAAAACTCTATTTTTTTTTTGTTTAGTTGGTTTGGGTTGGGTTTGGTTTCTTTCGTTTTTAGCACTTCCATAAAAGTCCCGGCCGAGAAAGAGGCATAAAGACGACGCGCAGAAGACGACCACGTCAAAGAGGCGGAGGAATTCTTTGCCGCCGCCGAACAAGTTAGGCGACTTCTTCTTCGCGGCCTCCTCTCTTTTTTTTCTTTCTTCGGATCTTGGGGATCTCTACTCCAAGTCATAACGGTAAGCGGCCATGGCATAACTGTGAGCTGGCAAAGCTCCTGAAAGATTTTCCATACGGAATTCGGTTCCCGAGCACGGAACTTAGACAAAATCCAAAAAACACTCAAGGAAGGGCAGGGAGACACTCACAATGCTTTTCAATAACTAGAACAATCCTCGGGGCTAGTCTTTCTCTGCCTTTTTATTTTCTTTGTATCTCTGGAGAAGACCACGACGCGACTGCACCTTGCGATAGCCAAAAGCCGACTGACCAGCGCTCCAGGTTCTCAGCTCTTGGTAACCAAGCCAAGGCCGGGCCTTCTCCGGAGAAAGTGTGTGCAAGAGACCCGAAGAGAGACAGGGCGATTCTCTTAAGACAGCCACCTGTTGGGCTTTGCGGAATTACCTGTCTTTAAGGCCATAAAACGAGCTGTAATAGCTGTCCCTTTTAACCCATCATCACCATTTTTGCTAAAAAGGACCTCCTTTTTATTAGGCTGGCGAAAAACATACCCCCGGAGTGTGCCTACTCTACCGGATTAGCGTTATGCGATCTTTTGCCAAAGATCCCTTAAAGATCCTTTAACGAAGATCCCCTGCCGATAATTTTTGCACATTTGCATTGCGTCCTGCCGCGGCTTACCTATGCAAATCTCAAGTGGCGTGCCCTGCATATTCCTGCGAAATCATCTTGTTACATATGCTAATTTGCTATATCAGCACCCTTGATTCCTATTCCCTTTCCCTATTCTTTGAGGAGCTGTTGACGTTGTCCTGTTGCCAAAACATTGCAGAATGCAATTACGAGTGCGCGAATCTAATGAGCAACTAAGTGCATTTGCATAAGGTCTGGGAAACATAGACGATAAGCCGATAAGTAGAGGATTTGCGGTGCTTCAGGTTTTGCATAAGTAAAGGGAAAAGGGGTATTTACATAATTTTATAGCCTATAAGAAATATTTTAGAGCAATAAGTTAGTTAGAACAATAGCTTAGTTAGATATAAGAAACAACAGAGTTGGAGTTATTTTTAAACCCAAGTTAGGAGAATAAATAGCAAAATACACTATTAAAAATGTTTTTATTCTCTTTAAACATTTATTTTTGGACATAAGTAAAAGAAAAGCGTATTTAAACATATCAAAAATATTAATGGTTAAATAATAATGGGAATTATAGTAAGTTGTCATTTAAAAGTATATTTAAAAGTATATATCAAGCTCAGAAAAGGTCTTTGGAAGCTAAAATAAATTTGTTACCAAAAGATCATTCTTTTTTATTATTTATATATTATTTATTTTTATGTAGTAAAAGATGCTAAGTTTATTGGTAATGGTAAAATGTATTTTAAAGATTTTCCAAGTTGTATTTAAATAATAATGGCAAGAAATGGGATATATTTCAAGGTGATTTAAGCATAATGACTCTAATATTAATAGCAATACTAAAAATATATAAAAGAACCATAATAATAGTACTTACACATTTTAAAAACATATTTCTTTAATTTATACTTACAATACCTTTTTCTTATTATTTTTTTTTTATAATAAAAACCAGTCTGCCTTTCTCATCCTACTAATTAATCCAACACCCATTTCCTATCAATTGTTCGGGATTTTTCTACAAGTAATAATCTACAAGTCTAGGCAAATGAACAGCCCGGAGACAATCCTTTGCCTCCTTCGCGGATGTTCCCAGGCTCCTTCGATCAGCCGCTGCCCCGAGAGACACGCAGCCGTCGTGACGCGTCGCATCCTTCTTTTCGGGGCAAAATCTTCTCAAGACAAAACTTCACACGGCCAGCTCGGATAGAAATTTGAATAAGACGCTGCCTAAAAAAAATTGAAAGTGGTAAAAAAAAGTGAAAAAACTTCAGAAAAAAAATCGAGAGAGAAAAAAATTATTTATCATTCCGTGCGTGTGTGAGCGATCGTTTTATACCTGGGGCCCGAAAAAGGACCGAAGGCAAATAGATAAGGAGTTGGTGGTGGTTGGTCGTCGTTCGTCCTGTGTATGCAAATTGCTCGCCCGAGTCCGCGTCCGCGATGATTCCCTTTCAATCCGAGCGAACAATGCCGAGGGTCGCCGCCCTGTCCTTTGGCCACACATGTGCGAGTCTGCGTTTTTTCTGCCTTAATCGTCCTATTTGAAAAAAAATGATTAAACCCTTTCCTTTCGTTCGGTACATATTTTTTTCGACGATTTTTCCCCGTTTTTGATGCGGCTTGTGTGAGGTTCATCTTTTTTTTATAGTTTTTTTTTTTTGCTTAAGTCATCCCGTTGTTGTAATTTCACTTTTTCGTGAGAACTTTAGGTGAAGTCTTGGCAAGCGAAAGGATATTTATAAAGAAGAAATAGGATGCTCAGGTGGGGAACAGAAGGGGTTTTTGTAAGGAAGAAATATTGATTAATTTTGTATACAAAAACTTTTCATAATAGGAGGATTATTGAAAGAAAATATAAGTTAAATTGAGCTTTTAATATTAGTTGAAGAGCTTTATGAAAACAGTTTTAATTTAAATAAAAAGTATATTAATATAAACTAGAATTTTTTTATATAAAATAGAATTTTTTATAGAATAAATAGTAAAATATTTATAAATGCTTTAAAAAAATATCTAAATCTCTAACTAACAACTCTAAAATAGAAATCTTCTTGCGGTTAAATTGATTTCCACCAATCGAGTTTATATTTCTCAAGACCCCAGACGATTTATTCTTAAATAATCGAGCTGCCAGCATTATCCTGCCCTGCATCCCGAGCAATTCACCCCCCGGCGTGTTGTAAGATGACGATCCTGGGTTGGAGGAAAGGATTCAATCCCGAGATCTGACCGAGTTTTCTCAATTTGCATATCGCGAGGGGTGCAAGGGTTTGTCATGGGAACAAAAGATGCATTCAGCGCCGAAGAATAGACGAAATCAATATTTGAGGTAATTAATTAACAGCATCAATATTGCTGAAGAGAAACCAATAACAATATTCACATTTAGCAGTCAATTGATTGACGATTCAATGTTATCTTAAATAATATCAGCAAAAGTCACTGGCATATGGGCATACTCATATTTCCTGGGAAACATGGGTTGAATATTGTCTTCAAATTAAAGCTAATAAAGGAAATATTTCCTTACAAACTAAACTTATGAACTAAGAAAATAACGTTAAGATGATGAGCAGTCAAGTAACATTTTTATTTGGTTTACAATGATTAAATTTTTTACTTTTTTTAGATGTTATACGCCCTTAAATTTGTTTTCTTTTGTAAAAGATGAAGAAATTTTACTTGAAGAAACAGAAGCTTAATTTAAAATTGTCTGTATATCCGCTGGAATATTTTAAGTTTTCCAATTTCGCATGTCCTTAATAAGATTTGTTTAATTTTCCTATATATATCTTTATGGATGGATGGATTGCCTCCATTTTCCTTGGTCCTTGTTTTCTTAAAACTTCTTTTAAATGTCGTTCGTGTAAATTTGCTGAATTTACAAAATATATGTTTATAAAACATTTATAGGTCACGTCCTCTATGGTCGTCTGATCGCCGGTTGCGAGTGAATAAGTTATTCAAAATATATCTTCCACTGCTGGCGGTTCTATTTAAGATATTGAAAATATAGGAATCGCTTTGAGGAGTTTCATTTTCGTTATTTGACTCCTGATTGTTGTTGTCACTTTCATATAATGATGGATTAAAACCAATACTATCGATATCATCTTCATTATTTTCATTATTATCATAATCATCATTGTTTTCATCATTATTATCAGTTACCTCATCACTTCTGGAGAATGTGTTTGTTCGGGCCATATTCCTGACCCTTTCCTAAATTAATAAATTATAAATTAAAAATTAGCAACAGTATTAGGAGTAAGTCTTACATGAAAAGTATCGACATAAGGTTCGTTAAGTTCAATGTGATATGACATTCGATCGTCCTCAGGCCCGTTTGGAGTATTCAAATCGATCTGCAGGGCCTCCGTTATGGCAGTCATCACACTTCTTCGCGATTCATTGTTGAGAGCCAGGACTCTACGACAAAATCGTAATCTGATTGTATATCTTCGATTGATTACGTCATTCCGGCGTCTGGGTGTAGTTCGCCTTATGGATCTCAGTACGTAGTTGTTCGATCGAGATCGCATACCATTATCGCTAATATGGGCCGGAACAAACTGCGGCGGATTCCAAGAGGTGCCTCTTACGGTAAGCCGAGCCGCAAGTTCGTTGGGATTGTTGGAAATATTATTTGGGTTCGACATGATTATAATATACTGTTTGTTTAGTGAGTTTTAATACTTCTGTACTTGTTTGAAGGATCTCTATTAGTGAATGTGAATTGTTAGTTGACGTTAGCGCCCGTTTTGACAATGTTTGATAATGCTACAATGATTCAGATTAGAAACAGACAATAAGCAATAATATTTAAAAATAATATGAAGAAAGTTAAAAAAGAGAAACCAAAATTGAGAAAATAAAAAGTAACGGTCATGTTCCTCTGATCTGGCAATACTGGCCTTAATTATTTTCTAGCACTTAAAATATGGCTATAACTTATCAAAACGAGTGGAACGAGTACAAAATCACTAAAAGGCGTGCGCATAAATTGTTTAATATATGCAATAATATAATAAACAAAATTTTATTTATTTTAAAAACAGCCAGTGACCCCGTATCAAGCTAGAGCTGCTGAACGTGCCCGACGGCATTTTTTAGTGCGTTTAGCAAATCCCTCGTGTGCGGTCACACCAATGCCAAGGTACGTGTCCAAAATCATGAATCGAAAGTAAAACAATACAATGCTGCTGCTGCGGAGCGCAAATACTCGCTAAACTCGTGAAATTGGAAAGTGCGAATCACAGGTGCAAGTCCATAGACAGTCGCCCAGTCAGATGCACTGCGTCGGCGAACGGCAAAGCAAGTGAATCGAGCACGGCTCGCAAAAACAAAACACTGCAATAGCAAGAACAACATCAACAAGAGCGGAGAGTGCCAGCAACAGCAATAGCCACATCAATAGCATCTCTCGCCCACTCAATTCCAATAAAAGCATAAAAATGACAGGAAGGACAGTGCAGAGGAATCTCTGGGCCTCCGGCCTGGTGGCGCTCATCCTGCTGCTCTACTGGACGGACTCCACGGGCGGTTACTTTGCGGCCCTCGACGAGGCGGAGACGAGCAAGAATTGCTTTTGTGAGGTGAGAGATTAGATTATATTAAATCTGGGCTTAATTACACCATTATTGGGAAGGGCTGAGTCACTAGCTATTTTCCTCTGAACAAAAATTAATTTGTTGAGTATTTATAGTTCCAGAACTTCTTAAAATTCAGGGAATTACTTGAGTTTATATTTAAAATTAATTTCAATTCGAAATACGCCCACTTTCTAGTTTAAACAGTGAGGGGAAAGCCCCCTCTTAATTATTATAATGAATTTTCAAGAAAAACATAATTATAATAAAGCAAAACATTATTAATAAAGTTACAGAACTGCTTAAAACTATTAATTAAACAATAATTTAAAAAAAAACGTATATTTTTCTGACTCCAAAAATTGTCACTAGTAAAATGCCCTTCACTATTATCCCTACCTCCATATATTTATATTTAAATATTTATTTATATATTTTCCTGCAGTTGGAGGGATCTATAAACGACTGCAGCTGTGATGTGGACACTGTGGACCATTTCAACAACATGAAGATCTATCCCCGGCTGCAGAGTCTGCTCGTAAAGAACTTCTTTCGCTTCTACAAGGTGAACCTGAAGCAGGAGTGCCCCTTCTGGCCGGACGACAGTCGCTGCGCGATCCGTTTCTGCCAGGTGGAGAACTGTGAGGAGCAAGCCATCCCACAGGGCATTAAGGATAAAGGAGAGCATAAGGAGAAGGCCGCTTTTAAGGTGAGAACATTGTGGTTGCCGCCTCTTATCGGAGCTCCTCCCACTATCTACCTGTACGCCCGCCCGCTCAATGCGTTTCCGATTGATTTATTTTTATTCGCATCGCCATCGATGATGTTTGTGGCTCCCTTAATAATATTGAAGCACATCTGTAATCTCCCATTGAGCAGGCGTGTGTGCCGGCCCAGAGCGAACGTGGCCTTTGATTTGTTGTTTTGCAATGCTGACGTGGTTTAATTATCTCTCAGTGATCGGTTTAAACGCCCCTTTTTTGGTGTTTGTTGGTAATTAACATGGCTTTGAGGCTTATTAATATTTATATTAGGTTTTCTGAACCATTGGCTTACGGATTTATATATTTATTTAATTTATTTCCTTGAATTATCATTATTAAATTAATATTCATATGTCTAACATGATACATTCAGTTAGAATAAATCCAAAAAATAGCTTATCTATTAATTTAAAAAACATTCCAAGACTTTTATCTTCAAAAGCAATTATTTGTTATCATATTTGTTGGTTTCCAACTCACTTTTCAAGCAAAACAATGCCACATTCTTAACCACAAACCTTGAAAAGAAAAACATTGCTTTATTAACTGCCGGTTGCTCCTCAAAAAGTTATATAAATTCCTGAATGAAATGAATGACTGACTTACAATTGCCACTGGCTTAAGTTTGCACAGCTGCTTCAGTTACTTACTTAACTTAGCTTACTGACTTCCTCATCTTCATTAATATTGTTATTATTATTATTATTTTTCCAGTACACCCGAGAAGCCCAGCGGGAGGGCGGTGCCTGCTCGGAAGTGGAGGACTTTGACAGTGCCTTGGGCTTCCTTGATACGAGCATCAGCGACCAGGCTCACCGAGAGTTCGAGCTGTGGGCGAAACATGACGAGGCGGAGGAGGACTTTTGCATCGTGGACGACCACGAGGAGGGTACCCAGTATGTGGATCTGCTCCTAAACCCAGAGCGTTACACCGGCTATCGTGGAGAGTCGGCGCATCGCATCTGGAGGAGCATCTATCTGGAGAACTGCTTCGGTGGCAACAATGAGACTGCAAACAAGTTCTCCAGCTACGTACCCCATTTGGATCTGCGGGATGTGTGCTTGGAACAGCGCGCCTTTTACCGCATAATCTCGGGCCTCCACTCCAGCATCAATATCCACCTGTGCTCCAAGTATCTGCTGTCGGAGACAAAGGACTTCCTGGATCCGCAGGGCATCTGGGGCCCTAATGCCAAGGAGTTCAAGCGACGCTTCAGTCCGGAGACCACGGGCGGCGAGGGTCCCCACTGGCTGCGGAACCTGTACTTCATCTACCTAGTGGAGCTGCGTGCCTTGGCCAAGGCAGCACCCTATCTGCGACGCGAGGACTACTACACGGGCATAGCCGAGGAGGATGAGGAGGTAAAGCTGGCCATCAACGATCTGCTGAGTGTTGTCGAGTGAGTAGGAGGTTCTCTCTTTCTTTAGACAAACATGTTAACAAAGCTCCCTTCCTCCTATTGCAGAAACTTCCAGTCCCACTTCGATGAGAACGCTCTCTTCAGCAGCGGCATAGCCTCCATTAAGTTCAAGCACGACTACAAGGAGAAGTTCCGCAATATATCGCGCATCATGAGCTGCGTGGGCTGCGACAAGTGCAAGCTGTGGGGCAAGCTGCAGACCCAGGGCCTGGGCACTGCTCTCAAGATTTTGTACTCGGAGAAGCTGAACCTGGCCACGGAAAGCGGCCTGTGGGATATGCCGCACATAGAGGCGGATCCCATTTTCAGGCTATCGCGTACGGAGATTGTGGCGCTCTTTAATGCCTTTGGCAGGTGAGGATATACTTTCTAGATAGAATCCAAGAATGGGAGATATAACCCCTTGCTCTTTTCAGATTATCCAACAGTATATACGAGATGGAGAACTTCCGGCGCGTGCTGAGGTAACAGATCCATTTTGGACCAATCGAGCGACGCTTCACAGGAGCAGCTCAGCGCCGCGGCTCAACCTACTAGTTAATTCAAACGCACATCGCTGGGGCTGCAGATGAATGGTGTATCTCTTCCCCTCCAATAGCTCGTAACACACTTGACCGGCCAGAGGCTAGCAACCCCGCGATAGCTGCTTCCCTGTACATACATGCAAACTATCACCCCCCTAGGCTACTTGTACTTTAGCACACCGAACCACCAACCAACCAAAAAGGATGCAGGTGTTTATTGTAAGTTAGGATAGTATTTATTGTAGCTGGAGGAGCTTTGTAAGAGCAGACCTTAATGGAAAAGTGAACGCATTGTGCAATAACTCGACCTCACGACACAAATTATAAGAAAAATAAACGTGCAGTTAGATGTTTCCTAAAAAAACGCACCTGTCTCCATCGATACGGGGGCAACCTAGCAACCTAGCAACCGAGTTGTTTGTTTGTCGGCTTTTTCTGACATTTATCATTCATCTCCAGTCTGGAGTGTACGATTCCACATTAAATATCTTACAAAATGGTGATCCTGCAAGTGAAACGCGGCGACGAAACCCTCTTCCTGTTCGAGACGAGCGTTGAGGAGAAGACGGACTCGGTGGTGCGTGATCTGGTGGCCATCCACAATGGCCAGCTGAAGGTGCAGCGTGTCTGCATGGAGATCGAGGAGCTGGCCGAGCATGGCACCATGCTTCCCAGTGAAATGATGGGCCTGAACGAGGACCAGATCGAGGAGCTGAAGCTCAAGGATGTGTGGGCCGACAAGTGCATACCCTCGGGCGGTTTTACCTTCAACAAGGATCCTTTGTTGCGCCGCAACGGCCAGCAGCCCTCGGAGGCCATGCAGAAGGTCCTGGCAGGGGCCATGACCGATGCCAAGGCCATGATAGATCGGGTATCGTTGGGGTTTATTCAAAAATTGCTTCAAGAACCCTTTGTAACCACTAATTCCCCTTAGAAACTGGCCAAATCCTCCAAGAACTTGACCCTTAAAATGATAGAGGAGGCCATGAACCTGCTGCGTGGTGCCGTGACCATAGTCTATCCCATGCAGTTGCCACCACACGACACCATTCGCATGGAGTTCACCAACACCGAGGATCTGACTGGCACCCAGGCCTCCAAGGAGGTAATTGAACCCTCCAAGGCACAGCTCTGGTTTGCGGGACGTCAAATCCTCATGGGAAAGCTGCTCAAAGAGTATTTGGGCAACAATGACAAGACCAAGGTTGGTGTTAAGTCTTATCCCCCAGTAACTCTCTTTAAATGGCCATTTGAATACCTCAACCAGGTGGTGGTCAAGCTGAATCAACTGGGAGAAGGACCACCAGCCCGCGAGGCTGTGATCAGCGAGGCCATACGACGCCAGATGATGGCCGAGGCCTTTCGCCGCCAGGAGGAGCTCAAGGTAAGTCCTAGAGAGAGACCTTCGAGTGGTGTTTTATTTGCTATAATACGAGTATATATATAAGTTTATATCGGATATATCAGATATAAGTAGGTTCTGCTCCTCCGGTTAAACTAGTTTAAGAAAATGCTGAATATTGCATAGCTACAAAGTCGAGAGTAACGCGAGTCGCTTCCTATGTCTAGAGGAGATTCCTTGGTCTGTCCTGGTGCTTCTGGTTCCGCAGATGTCAGTTGGTGTATGCTATATATATCCACTATATATGTAAATGCAAATCGTCTAAGGCGCATCTGCCGGGGGCTTCCAGTTTGGTTCTTCTTCTAAATAAAGCTCTTGGGGGCTTGCTATATATCTTGCTGTATATATAATATATAGAGTTTGCGTGATTATCCTTATTCAACCAAGAAAAGTAAATGTCCTTCCGACTTTCTGCCGACGTGTAAACGTTGTATAAATGCGCTGAGTAGAATTTAAATTCAGTTCCCCTTGTACAATGGTCGCAGGTCCTTAAAGTTTGGTGCTGGTCCACATTGGAATCCCTTCTCTGTTCGCTTAGAGTATGACCAGTGGCTTCTCCGGTACATCGCATGTGGTTGCCTTCTCCTGGTCCTGATCCTGCTCTGTGGTGCCCGAATCTCCTGTGGGACTCAGTGGTATGAGAGACTTGGTGCTGCCAATCATCTCGTGGTTATCCAGGGGTAAAGCGTGGTCCGAGAGCTCTTGACCGCCAATGGCCTGATGCTCTAGATCACAGACCACATCGTCGTCAGTGTCGTACATTTGATCCTGTGGCTTATTGCTGGCCAAACCCTGGCCAAAGACCTCATCGTTGTCCGAGTCATCGCCGGCGCACACGCAACGCATCTTGGCATCGTCACCGACCTGGAATTTAAGCAAATTTCATGAAAATCCCAGAAAGAAATTATTTGGGAACTATAACTTACCTTGACAGACTTGGTGATGATGCACAGAGATATAGAGGAGACCACAAATAGAACAATGGGCACTATTAGCGATACCACGAGCTCCCTGTACACCTTATCCAGATCGTAGCGTGCCACCACAAACTCCACATTCGGGTCCTGCACAAGGGAAATGGATATATCGTCAAGTAAACTGATACCTACGAGGGCCCAGGACTGGAATATTAATGGGTTACCTTGTTGTAGTAGCACTGATAGCGTGACTGGGCCGTGTTGTTGTCGCCATCGTTGCCATAGCGAGCCACAAAGTCCTTGCACTCGCCGCGCAGCGTGTTCACGCAGCCCTCCAGGTTGATGAACAGTTTCTTCCACGGGTAAATGGTCAGGTTGGCCTGGTTGGGCAGGTACCTCTGCTCGGGATCCACTGACCTTGTGCTGTTCTCGTAGATCGCCCAGAACTGGGTGAAGTTCATGAAGGGAGCGGGCAGGGTGTCGTGCTCGAGAAGGGTTCCATTCAGGCAATCCGTGGCACTGTCAAGGAATTCGGAGTAATTATTATATTTTTCAAGGGGAGTGTCCACTCACGTGATGCGGTTGTCGGACTCGCGGGTGACGGTGGCACAGTTGGTCAACAGGTTGCCGTCGTCCTCCTTCCAGAACTCGGTGGGTTCGATGCGCACACCATGCTCGGAGCCGCGGGCCTGGTTGAAGGCCACGGCGTTCTCGCAATCGGCAGCGATGACATTGTCCTCCTGGAAGGGGATTTATATTAGACTCTTGGGGATATAGGATATGAGGAGGACTCACATGCATGATCAAGGTGTTGACATTCGCTGTGGTAATCTTGGAGCAGTAGCGATCGCAGCTGAAGGGCTTCTTGATCTTGGTGCAGTGCACTCCATGGCACTCGAAGAACCCGTTCAACTTGGTGTTGTCCTTCTGAGAATTGATCGTGTGTCCATCGGCCTTGTGGTGGCACAGGAAGAACTCGGACATGTTCTTGCAGTGACCTGGAAAATCATTCTATAAACTTTAATTGGAGTTCAGGATGAGGAGGAGTCCTAACTTACCATTGGAGCAGTTGAAGACCCCGCGAATGTTATTGCAGGCGGTGCCATTGTTGCAGTTAAACTTGTTCAGGCGACTCATGTCAATCTGCAAAATTGGAGGGTAAGGGAACAAAGGATAATGGCCATTCAAGGATCGTTAAAGTGGCGCCAACTGTCCAAAAAGACCAATACGGGCACAAATACTTCACATGCCTCATCCGCCGCCCAGCCATTAGTGGCCACAACCTCAAGTGGGTTAGGAATGAGTCATGTTAGAGGTGGAATGGAGATGCCCAAGACGATGACGTCTTTGGTTGTGGGTGGTTTCTAGTTACTAGTTACTGGTTATTGGTGGGGTGTGGGTTAAGGTGTTCTCTTAAGGACTTGACAAAAATAAAACGATGACTACTACGTTGACAGGGAAATGATTTTATAATTTTTTTTGTCACTAAAGTAAGGAATTATTAACCGGAGGTTAACTTTTTTGAGGAAATACCTCCTTCTGGAGATGTTCTTAAGCTCACATAAAAAATCTATAATGGCTTTAAAATTGTATTAAAGCTAAGTTGATTTGGTTCAATAAAAAGCTTTCGTTGAATATATACTACATTTTTAACCAGAGGTTATTGTTGTTGAAGCAATTTCTACTTTTAAATAAGGTTTCTATCTTATATTAAAAATGTATAATAATGTATTATTCTCTAGCTGGCTATGTTTCATTAATAGTTTTCTTGGAATTTATTACAAATTTTTAACTAGCGGTTAGTAATTTTTTAAAAATTGGGTTAACTCTTAGTATATTCTCATCTAATTATGTATTACGATTATTATTTAAAAAAAAAATTTAGCATAAATATCATAATTATCTGAAGCCCCGGGTAACTTTAACACGATTGTTAAACTGACAAGTTCCTTACTTCTTTTTCAAGGCTTAATTTAAAATTTCAACTTTACTATTCCGACCTTAGTTTCTATAAATGAACTCATAACTTTCCCAACCAAGCTAGAAACTCACCTGAGCACAGGATGTGTTGGTTATCCTTGTGCAGTTATTGAGTTGAATATCCGTGCCATTACGCCGCACCACCGAGTGCATTTGGGGACAGAAGCCGCTGGTCCTGGTCAGACACCACTCGCCGCAGGAGGCCCACGGACAGTTGTTGGGCATCTGGCGGTCCACCGTCTGGCACATGACCGGATCGTGCTCGAAGCCCGATTTGAAGGCCCTTAAACGGGGGATTATTATTTATGGTTTCTCATTTATACATTTTTATTATTAAAGGAGGTTGCCCTGGGAGACAGGTATACCCACTTGAGGGAGGGCGAGTAGATGGCCACGCTCAGGTAGACGATGGACACGCAGGACAGCACCATCGTGAGCTGGCAGAGGCAGATGGCGCGACAGATGCGCTTGTCCTGCTCGGGTATCAGGCGCGGTTTGTCCTTGCGCCGCGCCATTCTCGTATCCTGGTAGTGATTCCTCGGGGTGGGGTACTGGGGGCTGAGGCTAATTCACAGCTAATTTACGACTTGTTGATTGAGCTCCTCTCTCTTCCGATTGTCTATATTTCACCCTACGCCGTTTTCAAGGTGATTCCCTTTCTGTGTTTGCTGGACAGGATGGGGGGCGGTGGTGGCTTCGATTGGGTGGTGGCTATAGGTGGTTGTTTGTTTGCTTCTCCGCTTGTTTGTTTGTTTGTTTGCTTGAGGTGGGTGGTGCTCTATTTTAATTTGTCTTTGGACTTTTTAATTGCTGGAAAGTGACCAGAGGAGGACTGGGTATGGTGGAGTGACGGAGTGGACAAGGAACTGGGACGTCTAAGCGTTATTTTAATGCCTTTTCCTGTTCTGTGTCTTGTGCTGGAAAGGAGGCCAAGCACGTCCGCTCCCGACAGCAACTGGGTCCTGACTGAGTCCCGGGTTGCCAGGGCTGCCAAAGGACACACACTGCGCACTCTTACTTTCTATACCCGGTACCCAAAGGTTGCAAGGGTATTATAAATTTGTGCAAGCCGAGAATAATGTACATATAAAGTATATATATTCTTGATCAGCCTCACCAAACGAGCCGAATAAAAAGTTTTAAGTCGCACAATGGGTCGCGGGCTAGAAACCTCTTTTTTTTGTTGTGCAAGTGAAATAAATAAATTAAGTACTAAAAAAATTTAAAATTTATATATTGTAATTATTTTCTTTGATTAGTCTTTATCAGATTTATATTAACTTTCACGTCAAGATTAAAAGAGAGATAGAAACAAAACAGTGTGTCCGTACATTCAACTATTGGGGATTTCTGTAATATTGATTTTTGCTATGTATATAACACTATAGTGATGGGTAATTAGCTATGTTATGTAGTATAGTACACAGTACATAATAGTATAGCTATTAACATTACAAAATAAATAAAATAAAAATTCATTTGGGATTTAGGGAGGAATTGAACCTCTTCCGTCTACGCAGACCACTAGGCTACATCCATAGTGTAGCTATTGTCATACTAAACAACATTTATTAAATAACTAAAAAAAATTTCAGAATAGAGAGCTCAAAAAGCGTTTGAAAAACGGACAGCTTTAAATTCTTTTCCTTATTATTTAAAACATCAATTTTTTTGGTACCAGGTATTTCACAGTCGACCTTACTCGACTCTAGCTTTCATACTTGTTTTATTGCGCGGAGAAAGTGAAAGTTGTTTCGCCAAAACAAACCCTTGTCTGGGAAGGGGACTCGGACTGGGACAGGGATGGATGTGGAAGTGGAGCCAGCTCAACAAATGGTTCCAGATCCTGCTGTTAGAACGCCTGCGCCTAGAGAGGAACGGAGCTCTAACCCAATTTCCCGCTGCTCTCTCTCAATCACGCGCTCCCAATACGAAAATTTTGAAAAAAGAAAACATCTTTGGTTTTAGCATTTCTCCACTTCAGTTTCTTTTTTGTTTTGTTTATTAAATATAGGCCGTTAGCTGGTTTAATTTGTTTATTGATAAAGACACGTTAAGTAAAAAATTTTAATCGTTTTTGCATTCAAATTGGTTTTGGTTTTTGTTCTTTTCTTCGGTTTGGTTTGTATGATTTAAAAAATTCTCATAAGCAACGTGCGTTATATCGGTTCTGCTAAGCTATATGTATATGTTGTTTTTTTTATATATCTATATTTATATTGTTATAATCCGTTAGATGTTTGTTTGTTTTGTTTTTGGTTTTTTACATAAGATTTTGTTTTAAAACTATTTCAAAAATGTCAATCAATGTGAGGCCGTGTGAGTGTTTTGTGATTTCATTTTTGGTTCCGCTGCTTAATCCGTTCATGGATTTTTTCGTATGAGTATTTTTGGTAAATCTAGCTTTTTGTCTGGGGTATTGGAAACCCTCCTTCCTGTCGCCCTGCTTCTATGAATTTATCAGAGCGGCTTGGGATTAAGGGATATGAGAATTCGGTTATGAGAATTCGGTTCTATACAATTGTTTGATTGTGTTTTTGTTTTGGTTATCGCTTTCCGTTTGTCTTTTAGTTAGTTTTACGAATTTACTTAATATTTTTTATGACTACTATCACAATTTGTTGAAAACAAGCGATTCTTTAATTGGTATTTGGTATTTTGTTTTTCTCTCTGTGGATTTCGAAGTCGAGTTGGAGCGGAGCATCGTGTTGCCGCGCCTCCAAAAAGCCAAAAAGGTCAAGCCAAAGTTTGTGTAAAGTATTCCAAACCAAAGTTTCTCTATATATAGCCTTGTATATATATATATATAACTAGCGTAACAATATATGATGGCAAAGTTCTTATATATGTTAACAAATTTGTAGTTGTTGTTGTTGTTGTTTTTGGTTGAGCGCAAAATTTCGAATAAATCTGGCTGAGAGAAAAAGGTTAGTGTTATCCTTCGACGATGCTCCGCTTGGAATTAATCCTATCGTCCGAGATATCGATGTGAGATGGCAAATGGCAAATGGAATTTCTATATATTGTATGTCCTTTGTATATATATATATATATCTAGATAAGCTATGTAGTGTGTGTGTGTGTGTGGTACAGACTACAAAGTTGAATTTTTTGCTATTTGTTTTGGGGCTTTAACTAATATTACTCTTTTTGCTAGTATTCCATATCATCCTCTTCGTCACTGTGACACAGAAGTTTGCTAGAATAGGAATTCGATTGGAACAGAGTTCTTAATCAATACTAAATATAAGCGATATATTACTATATATTAAAGCCATTTAGATTGGGATATAAAAAACACATCATGCCGTTCTAGAACCGAAACTAATAAGAGGTTAAAGCATGCAAAGAACAGTTTCTAAAGCAATTTCTAAAGTTACGATTTAAGATAAGTTAAAAAGGAGAAATATTCGATATGTTATGGCTTAATTATAATTGTAATATTCAGCGAAAAAGGGAAATGCCAGTGGTGCCCAAGGCCCTGACTCGCGGAGTCAAGAAATATCTCTGTCCGGCCTCTGCCGGCACACGCACAGAATTAAAGCCACGCACCAGTGCGGTCACAATGTAATTATGTGGCTAAGTCGTGCATTTTATAAAGTAAAGAAACTATTGTTATAGTCATGGTTATTTTTAGTGCAATATTTCGCAAAATGTTAGCTACTTTCTTCTATATCCATGGCCTGGTCACCACTGTTGTAAACTAATGTAGCTAAACCGGAAAGAAACCCTTGATAATCTAGTCTGTAGACTTGTAATTAAGGTCTAAGGAATAAATAAGTTTTGGGTGATTTTTGATTGTTTTTCTTAGTTATTTTTCAAGTGAAGGTGCGGATTTCTCTCTAAATCTACAAATTTGAGTTGAGAGTATATTAGGAAAAGGCAGTTGTTGCTAAGGACACTTCAGAGTAACATTTTTCGGGATGCGAGTGCTGGTGCAAGTTTTCAAGATCGTAAGAGATCCAGGAAGTTTTTCAAAAAATAAACACCGCACTTAACCTATCACAATACATATTCTGTTCGTTTTTTTTTTTAAGGCTCTCTCACTGATTAGATCATTTTTTCAAAATACATTCAGGGACAACGACTTTTCCGTGTTACATTTCATGCAGTTAACGATCCTGAAAGTAATATATAAGGAATAGTAAAGAGAAGAAAGGGATGAGATAAAGGCTTAGAGATGTGGAAACAAAAAACAAAGGTTTACATTCAACTTATATGGTTCAGGCCAATATATATCTTAGGTGATAACAAATAAGGATAAGTTACATTCATGGGAGATTACAGCATGACAAGACGATAAATTTTTGGGGTTTTCTGTTTCTTTTTCGACAATATCTTTCCATATACAAGGCACAATGGTTTTTGAGGGGGTGAGTGTCTACTAGAGGTCTGCATGAATGCACTCAAAGCAGCATTTGGTACTCTCACTCAAAGTTCAGACTGACTGAGTGAGACATTGAGTAAAACGGATTCGGCAAATGTGGTGAAGGCATGAGTAGAAAATTTACCATATCCGAACGGCGAAGCAATGCACGAATGAGTTTCGCGACCGAGTATTCGGTTAGTTGTGCGCCGCAGTGGCGAAGTCAAATTTATTGCGTGTTTGTTTTTTCGTATTTGTTTTTGTTTTGCTTTTCAATACAAGACATAGACAAATAGAAAGACATGGACTAATTATTATATATATGTAATTTATTTATTTTATTTTTCAATTACTGAGACGAGAATGCCAAAATTTCACTCGAGTACTCGAAACATTTACTCTGTATTCACTCATTCTATCCATTCCGCTTTGGTTTAAATTTCACTCATTTCGCACACAACGAATACAACGCTAACCAATGCGCAATTCACTTTGTTGAAACCGTTTTGGCACGCCGAATTGCGACTCAAGCTGGTTGTACTCAAATAACCGAAAATTTTGAGTGCATTCGTGCAGACCTCTAGTGTCTACTACAATATACACATACGGATTACGGATTACTGATTACGGATTACGTTTACGGGGAATACGGGGGAGTATAAATTTGCCAAAACTTCGCAATGAGAACGAGGGGGGATGAGAACAAGATGCTGGACAGAGGCTGAATAGTGGCACTCACTCTTCCTTGGTCGGGAACTTCTCGGCGTAGACCCGCGAGGACTTGTTGCACGCCTTCTCGCAGCAGGGACAGTACCAGTAGCTGAGCACCCCGATCGAGATGGCAAAGAGCACGTTCGGTATGATCAGTGAGAGGATCAAGTGGTACAGGTTGTTCTCCCACGAATACCTGCCGATGACCACCTCCGGGTAGGCCCGGCTGTAATAGCAAGGGAAGGGTTCGCCAATGTGGGAGAACCTAAGGGTTGGAGGAGGGAAAGTTTTAGTGGAGAATCCTTGATATTTTGTTGGTTTATTCGTTACTCACCCGTACTGCCTGGCAAAGACAGTGCAGTTGGTCGTCGGGGGATAGCCACAGCCTTCCGAATTGATCAGAAACTTGGTGTAGCTCACATCCCAGTTGACCGTGTCCAGGTCCCGAGGATTGCGCTCCCAGTCGCTGAAAGGGATGCGCGTGTAGTTGACAAACAACTGATGGCACCTGTGGAAGATAGAGAGGAGTTAGTTGGGAAATATCAGGAAATATATGAAATATATTCTGATTAATTATTTCTCCAACTTACTTGGTGAGTGATGAGGTGCAGCCCTCGCGGCAGGAGCTCCAGCTGCAGTTCTTGATCCCCTCCGCATAGATGTGATCAATGACAATGCAGGTCACCGGCACTGGATCATAGTCGGCTATGATCGTTGAGATGGCGGGATCCACGACGAAGGGTATCAGGAAGAGGAATGTGAACACCGACAAAATGGCAGTCGTACCTGGAATTCAACCTCAATAAGCTTAAGGTTAACAAGGATGTAAAAGATGAGCTCACCAAGGCACACGGAGGTATAGAACTTTGCCTTCTCGAGCAGCGTTTCCATCTCGATCTCCTCGCGCTTGGCCTTGATGGCGTCCACGCATCCGCTTCCTGGGCGCACCGGCGACTGGCAGGCGGACCGCATCGATCCGCCGCATTGCGAGCCCGTCGCCGAGCCGCAGCGGCTGCTGTTCAGGCTGATCTTGCTGGCGGAGAGCGTCTGGGCCGAGAGCGTGGGACTCGCCGGCACCGACGTGGTTGTGGTTAGCGTGGAGCTCTTCTTCATGGTTTCTTGTGTGTGGTGTGTTTGGGTGTGGTTAGATTGTAGTTGGATCGGTAAAAGCCTTTAAAATGAACACCGCTAACATTCGCTGCCTTCTACAACAATAATAGAGCTACTCTCTCCTCCCTTTCTCCTGCTTTCTCCGGGGGTTTACCTAAACTTACACCTTCTCAGCTTGCCTTATTCTTGGAGCCGAAAATGGAAAATGTTTTTTACTTTTTCTTTAACTTAGTTTGTGTTTTTAGTTAGTGTTTTGAACCTCGCTGCGGGTCTCTTGTATATTGATTAGATTTATCTAAATTAATGCTTATCCTTTTCTTTGTTAGTTCTTTTTGGTTTTTAGTTAAAGTTAACTTTAGCTTTTGCTTCTTTCTTTTAAATTTTTGATCACGCATCCCTCTCTAAGCCATTGTTTTGAATTTCTCTGCCCTCTCTCCCTAGGCTATATATATATCCTTCTTCTATATATCCTTTTCAGCTTTTGTGGTGTTGTATCTCTGTGTGTGTTGTGTGTGTCATGTGCCGTGCATGTTGTTGTGCGTTTATTCCCTAGATAAAACTAAGTTCCATAATGGCAACAATTTCTTTCTTTTAAAATGTAAACTTTCGCGCTCTCTCTCTGCTCTCCCCTCTATCCTACAGTTCTTGCCCACAAAAAATAAGGTCGAAAATTATACTAATATTGTCTTCAGATCTGCCGATCGTCGTATCTTGAGAATATCAAGCGCCTCGCATGTGTAAGGTTTCGGTTTGAGTTTGAGTTTGAGTTTTAGTTTCAGTTTTAAGTTTCGAGTTTCAGTTCCTGGTTAGCTCAGGAGTGTCCTTGCAAAGCCTCTGAGGTGTGGTCCGTGTCGCTGTGTGTCTTCTGTGTGTGTGTGGGTGTTACAAGTTCGATGGAAGGATTACAAAGAATTTCAAGATTGTGTTTCTGACTTCAGCTTCTTGTGCCCAACTCCAATTATTGCAAAGCGAAGACTCCCGTCTGGTGTGTCGGACTGTCTTCTTGGAGCAGAGGAATGCCTGGAAAAATATTGGAATTAATTATAAGGATTTCTTAATAAAGATAATCTACTAAAAATTATTAGGGTTGCTCTAGAAATTGCTCTGGCTTTGAAATCATTTGGCAAGCTGGCTAAAAGTATGCAATAAAATATAAAGAACGAAGTATTCACATTTTGTAGCATACTTTTGGGGACTTTTTAAAGTGTTTTCAAATCTACAGCGATTTCTCTGGGCTTATATTAGTAATTAAAGAACAAAGCAAGTAACTTATATATATAGAAGGAGGACTAGCTATTCTCTGTATCTAAAAAGGGGGCTTTTATAGACCTATATTTGCTAAAAAAGGATATCGAAGGAGTTTTCTATGATAAGTTTTGATCTAAACTCTAAATATGGAAGGTAATTAGTCTGAAAAACTGTGGGAACTGCTCTAAATAGACATATATTGTAATAATTCCAAAAAACCTATTCCTAAATCGTCTTCTTTTATGGACGTTTGAGGTTACTGATCCTAGATAACTCCAGAGACCTAGAGACACACTTGTAGTGGACACCTCTCACATGTGGGCTATGGCAAGGACTGTAAGTCAGTAGAAAATCAATTAAAGACCAGATCCCAGGAGAATAAAGCAGATAGAGATCTAGGCTTACGTGACGGATCTCATAGGGCCATAACCTCGTCGCCGCCGCCCCCGCCCATGTCGCCGTTGGTGGGTGCGCCCACATTGTTCTTGTTCAGGATGGTATCGGTGTCCACGCATCCCTTGAAGCGCATCTTGGCATCGTCGCCCACGTAGACGGTGCTCTGGCAGAGGATTAGCACGGAGCAGGACACCACAAATAAAACGGACGGCACCACGGAGGCGAAGACAAACTGCTTATAGGTGACCTCCAGATCGAAGCGGGCCACCACTATGTCCTTCTTGCCGGGCGAGTAGAAGCACGGGAAGCGGGCCCGGGCATTGTGGTCGCTGCCATCGCGACCAAAGTCCTTCAGGAACTCCTTGCACTCGTCCATCAGGGTGTTGACACATCCCTCCAGATTGATCATCAGCTTGGACTCGTTGGAAATGGTCAGATCCACGTCCGGCGGGGCTATCTCGGGCACCGGGGTGGCCACCGACACGTGCAGGTGGCTGAGATATGTGAAGTTGGTCAGATCACTGAGCATGTTGTGCTCCAGCGTGGAGCCATTGATGCAGTCCACCGCGTCCACCCGGTCCGAGGTGTTCTTGATGAAGTAGCAGGAGGTCATGGCCACGTTATCGTTGGATTCGTTCCACACCTCCTCGAGGGTCTCGGCATTGATGGCATTCTGGCACTGCGAGAGGTAGACCTTGTCCCCGCTGAGCACCACCACGTTCTTGTTCCTGGTCGGGATGTCCACGCACCGCCGGTCGCAGTTGTAGGGAGTCCGGATCTTCCTGCAGGTGCCACGGCTGCAGGAGAACAAGCCACTGATGTCCATGCAGTTTATCTTGCCACGGCGACCGCTGCACTTGACCGGAGCATCGCTGTTGTGGAAGACGCACTCGAAGGCATCGGTGATGTTGAGGCACTGGCCGGCGGTGCAGTTGAAGGTGCCGGTGAGGTTCTTGCACTCGTCGTTGATGCAGCGCGCCTTGTCCGCCCGATCCTGGTCGATGCCGTAGCACGTCTTGTTCGCCGAATTCGTGCAGTTCTGGAAGATGAGGTTGCTGCCGTTGCTGCGCAGATTCACATAGATCTGGATGCAGGCGCCGGAGGTCTTGCTCAGGCACCACTCGCCACAGCTGCCCCACTCGCAGTTGTCCTTGTTCACGGCCCGCGTCGTGGTGCACATGACAGGCGTGGGATCGATGCCGCTCTTAAAGGCCCGCGTCGATGGCATGTAGATGGCCACTGTGAGGTAGACCAGAGCCACCGAGCTGAGGACCAGGGTCATCTGGCATATGCAGATGGTGCCGCAGATGCGTGTGTCCTGCGGCGGGACAACCAGGTCCTCGACGGCCACCTTCTTCTTGCCCATGGCCCAAGGTCTTGTGGGGATTTACGCTAAGCCAAGCTACGCTCCGCCCCCCAGGTGCTGCTCCTGCTCCCTTTCGTTTCTCCCTCTGCTTTGCTAAGTCCCAAGCCCAGTGGTTAATCCCTCGCGTGCAATCCAATTAGGAGCTCGTCGCCGTCATCATCATCATGTCGGTTCCGTTTGGGTCTATCGATTTAGTTGCAGGACAAAGAAAAGAAGGGAATTGGTAGGAAAACTGCGTGGGCGGTTCGCGCTGTGGCTGTGTGTTATATAACCCTGCGTAGGTTGAGATTTTCCTCCGACTTTCTTCGCTGGCTGTGCGCACGTTTTCCCAGCTGCTGGAGGACGACACGTTTTCTGGAGGAGGCGACCCCTATCGATTTTTGGGCTAGCTAGGAGCTGCTGCTGGCGCTGACCCCACCACAAAAATTCACTTTAATCACAACGTATGGCCCATACGGCACTCTGTCGTTGCATCACGTGCTCTTGAGCTGCTCCTGGAACCGCACTCCTCTGTGGCCACGACTCCGAACTCGATTCGAGCAATTTCGTGGCTTCTTTTTTCGTTTACAGATTTTTTATAGAATTATTTTTGTTTAAATTCTAAATTCGGTGCTATTAGTTTTCTGGGTAATTATTTTTTCGCTTTTCGAGTAACTGGCAGCTGGCTCGTGACTGGGGCCCAAGGCTTCTGCTCTGGATTGCCGACGACTGCATTCGGCTTTGGCTCCGCTCTGGCTCTCAGTTTTCAGTTCTCTGTTCTCCGTTCTCCGGTTTCCCTCACTGACCGCCGACAACATGTAAGACATCGTGTGTGTGAATTTCTGCTCTCGCTTTTTTAGCACAAATCTCGGCTCTGCGCGCGCACTTTTATTGCAAAATCAATAGTTCCGCATTCTCTCCGGGCATCGGGCATTGGGAATCCCCCTTTCAGCCCCGCCCACGCCCGCCACGCTGGCTCCATTCCGACTTCCATTGATTAAGTCGTCCTCCACATGGCCAAGAGTAGTGCAAGTGCACCGAACCGGGCCTTCTCCTCCTGCTCCTCCGCCTGCTCCTTCTCCTTGTCGTATTACTGCGTTTATACGCAGGTCTTTTTGTGAAATAATCCTTGCGATTTCAACACGAACATGTCCTGTCATGATTTTTTTTGTAGAAACCTTACTCTTACTTAATATTTATCGAACAAACTTTAGGCAAGTGACTCATGTTAAATACAAATACAATTTAAATATGAATTTTACTAGTATTTCCAGTGGAATTATGTACAAAAAGGGTATAAAAAGCATGAACATTTTACTGATAATCTAATTATACCTTTAAACATGAAGAAAATATATGACTCCTTCATTACCAGGAAGCACGAGCTTAAACAAGTCATTAAATAATTTATGATTAAACACAAAACATTTTTCTATATATTTTCCATTAACTAAATCACGTGTATTAGTAAATTTATCTACTAACAAAGGGCAAACCATAAATCTCTTCGGTGCATTATAATTATAAAGCTTACGAGGTCCAGTAAAATGTTAAAGTGCAAATGCCGATATGTGTATATGTATACATATGTATTATTCCATATAAAGTACATAAAACCACGCTCTCAGAACCAATTACTACTCAAAAATCTAGCTAATAATGGATTTGCGAACGTGGCCGACATTACCAGTGGCTTGCTTACATAAATAATACAAAACATGGATTATAGAGCTCGATTCTGATCAACAATTTAGAATCTACATAGCAAGTGGAAAGTGAGGGTTTACAATACATTTTGTTAATCATGTTATGGTACAAATATTGTGTATTTCGGGTGAGTGATGTGGCGCGGAGAAACAGGTGCTCCGCCAGAGATTAACTAATCCTCGCTGCTGCTCGTGCTCCTCGCTCCTGCTATCCCTCGACTATGGGATTGTTCCACGATTTGGCGATGAGCTTGACGGCGACCTGGCTGAGTCTGGGTCCAACCAGCGGATTAAGCTGGGCTAGATAACAGCACAGCCAGAACAGCCAGCAACAAACGGCGGTCAACTGGCAGACGCAGTGCACCAGATCTTGTTGCTCCGCCTTGGAGAACAGACGGGGTCCGAACTTGGCCACGGCAGCCCAGAAGGCGGTGACGAATACAATCATGAGGATGACTTCCATGGCGACTCCTTTATTTTCTTTGTTCGTTAACTTTCCGTTTGCGTCAAATTAATTTCGGAATCTCTGTTTTTATTAATCATCTGTGGCAGATGACACAAGGCACTAACGCGTTTCACCAAAAATCCGCACTTTCGTGCGCTGACCAACACTAGCACGCATTGTTATACACTTGCAACACTGCTTAAAGAGAAAGTTTGGCGCCTCGTGTAAAATTTATTTTATCTCTTTAACAATTAAATATTATTTAATATTGAGTACAAAATAATAACATATGGCTCAGGGCTGGGGTGTAACTTAAGATTTTTAAAAGAAGTCCTAACGTAGAGATTTCATTTTCTGAAAAACAGATTTTATATTTAAAATAACTACAAAAATAGTAATAAAAAAATAATATAAATTAAGGGTCTTGCCAACTATTTGGAAATATGTTTACTTGAGAAGTTTTGTTAATCAGGAAATTGGTAATATCAAAATGAAATTTAACGTATAATTTACATAAACTTTTCTTAATCTAAAATAACATTCTTACTATTGTAGAACATTTTGAAATACACTTCTTAAATCAATGCACACAGCACATATGGAATATGTTACCTTCTTAAGATACAAAGTATTGTCTAAGGGAAGTTAGGAACTGGAGAAACACGTCACTTTTTCTTGCGCTGTTTTATGTGTCTGATGGGGATAGAGCACAGGGTATTTTCTAGTCTAGCCTAAAATGTTGTCTTGATGACACTTCCACTTGGACACGCTCCACTTTTGTTTTTATCGCAGTCCCAAATGGAATAATCAATGGGCACGGAACGAATTTCTAGTTGCACGGCAATTAATGGGAATGCGCTCATAAGTAGGCAACGATTTTGAGGGTCATCGAGGAATGCCTTAGTCGATTTCCGTTTCGCTTTCGAAACCGGATATGGATATCGGGTTGGATTGTGGCTAGCTCAGCAGCTAGCCAGCAGCAATACTCACATGTAAATTTCGAATGTTTCAGCTTCAAGTGTCGAGGTTTATTTACGTTCCTGCCACTGGGGCACGCACACGCGGGGCGGGGGCGCTGGCAGTGGTTGCGGGGAGGTTGCTGAAGACACCACACCAATACACTTGCAGCAGTCGCAGTCACAGTCACAGTTGCACAGTGTGCCATCAAAATCGTTTCATAATCCGCACATGGCTCACTCCCGGATGGGTTTCCACGCTTTATTCAGATTCCTCTTGGATCCTTAGCTAACCAAGTGCCAGAAATGCTGCGTTTCTGCACTTTTCCACCATTTCCCCGTGGCTGGGCGAGCCGAGAAAATTCCTAACAGGCGAACTCACTCGTTCGTTACGTTTCCCTGCTGTTTACGCCACTTCTGACACTTCTCAGCTTTCAACCAGCGGAGCTCTCTCGGTCGCACGCGGAGCGGACCGCGCCTGCGTCGGCTTGCTTTACGTCATCGCTGGCCCGCTGTTGCTCCCACTGGGAGAGTGGGAGCGAGATTGAGCTTTGGGCAGTGCTGAGCCCTTGACTGGTACTGTGGAACTAGTAGCTAAAAGTCACATAGTTTTGCTAACATAGGTTAAGGAGTAAGTACATGAGAGACGGGAAAGAAAACGGTATGGTTTGAAAATCAAATCAAGGTGTTCTTACTCTTAACCCCTTTTTTGACTGATTGCAAATAATTGTTGATTTTGGTAGCACCCCTTTTTGTCTAGATTATGTGGTGAGTTTAAAAAAATTCACTTTTATCCTTATCCTTAATATAATAACTCAACAGAAAGGCGAATTAAGGGAAATATTTATCCTTGGGGGCTTCTGATGTAAAATCTAGTTACAATATATTGATCTTTCATAGTGGCGCCCGAGTAGGGACACAGAAAGTAGCTGAAACTAACAAGCAGCTTAAAGCCCTTTTAAAACTCCAGTAGCATTTTCAGTTAAGAAGTAGCTAAATCCAGCTACTTACCAGCTGAAAGGTAAACCCTGGACCTGAGCTTGACGGCGGTGCAGGCGAAAGCTCCGCTCCAAAGCTCCGCCGGACTTGGGCCCTTAATTCCGCTGCAGCGTTGCCAGTGGAAGGCAGTCCTTTCGCTGAAGAGTTCAGCCGTCGTGTTGTCGCTCTGCTCCTTTGGTTGTCGTCGCCTCGTAGCTGCCGTTGTCGCTGTCGTCGTCGCTGCTCCATTGTTGCCACCAAGGAAGGCAAGAGGCAAAAAGACAAAATGCCACGAAAGAAATGTGGAGCGTGAATGTGGCGTTTTTGTTCTTTCAGCGTTTGCAACTTTTGACCCCGTGCGCAATCAGGTCACCATTGTCCTTCCATGGTAAACAGTGTAACCGAAAACGGGAACTGTGCGGGATTCGGATTCGGAATCGGGATGTGTGATTGAAAATGCGTAATCCTCGTTCCGTTGTCACCGTTCACCGCGTAACCTGAACCTTGAGTAAACACACACAGTCGCAAGTCGCTCACACACTCACACACTAGAACGACACACTAACGGGAGCACGCAACTCTACGTCACTAGAGCTCGAAAGAGGAGAAACGGAGAGAGAAAGAAGAGAAGAAGGGTAGCCTGGTGGCCCAAACAAAAATACAAGAAAACGTAGTTGGACTACATTTAATTGATCTCCAAAATGTCGAGGAAGGGGGAGCCTAACAAATCTTTGGGCCAGCTAAAAAATCGTTTCGTGCAAAGCACAAGAAGTTGCCAAGGCACTCACACCAACTCACTTGGTCTCCTTGCTCCTTCGAGGGAGCCAAAGAGGGATAGGGATAGGGTGGCCGCCTATGCCGCATAATTTCGATTGGAGCTGGCTCCCCTCTTACTCTCTTTCTCTTTCGCTCTCGCACTGCTTTTGAGTACGTGAGAGTTGTGGGCTTGTGTTTGAGCTTGCATGTGCACGGCCCTTTCCTGGCTAGTGTGCGTGTGTGTGAGTGAAAGCGTGCCAAATGAATTGAAAATTACATGTGGCTCCGCTCTGTCTCCCCCCCTCCCCTGTGCCCCCCTTGAGTGCATCGAAGGAGTTTTATTATTTAAACACGCCGAGCCAAACTGAGCCGAGCTGAGCTCATTGGTGCCGCGTGTTTCGTTTCCGTTTCGTAATACTCCGCCGCCACCACGCCCCCCTTTCCACTCGAGGTTACATAAAAATAAACGCGAGCGAGGCGGCCGTCGTCACCTTTCGTTGGCTTAATTGCGGCCGCTGGGCTTAAAAATACACGCATTAACGCAAAACGCGGTCTAACGGTATTTTAAAACCACTACACAGCTCTCTCCCCATTTCTCTTTTCCTCCCACACACAGCGCTGAACTGCACGTGGCACGGCTAGATAGGGAGAGAGCGAGCGAGAGAGAGAGCGAATAGCAAAGCAAAGCAAAGTGAACAAGAAAAACAAACAACAAAATAAAACTGTCCGTCCAGCATTCTTTTTTACACACATTTGAAGAATGTAAAGTGCGCTAAACAACGGAGGAATAGCTGCAGAGGAGGAGAAGAATAAGCACAGACGAGAGTGAGACCTCAAAACTGGCCATTGGCAGGCCCAACACACACACAAGCACACATAACACACACACATACACTTACACTCATACATAACACAGCACACACACTCGCATACAAATCAGGCTTTGCCGCAGTCATAAAATAATCAAGAAGCAGCAGCTAAATCAGGCGGAGCAAGAGGAAGGATCCAAAGAAGAGGAGCAGGGGCAGGAGCAGCGTCACTGCAACGTGCTGATGTTGACGAAACATCTCCGCTGGGACGCATAAAGCAATTAGCAAAGGTTGAAACCCCGGCTCACACACACGCACGCACTGCCAGATTGGGGCTAAGGAGGCTAAAAAGGCTGCAGGATGCGTGGGATTCCCATCGGCTCCGTGGAGTATTTAGCCTAATCGAGTGATGCCGAGCACAAAAATGCAGGACCCCCTCGGAGTCCCACCCACGTACGCCACTGTCCTCGGCCTGCCGCGCTGCAGATGCCAGCAATGTGCGAGATAACGGGACACCGGACAGACAGGCCACCACAGAGACAGAGACCGAGGAAGAAGGACAAGGAGAAGCAGAAGTAGAAGCTGGAACCGAAACAGAAACGGAAACGGAAGCAGAAGCAGAAGCAGAAGAAGCAAAAGCAACAGCAAAAGCAAAAGGAACGAGAAATCGAAATCGAACTCTCCCTGTGATATAACTTGCACCGTAATCGTAATCTAGCTCGTAGTTATCGTTATCGATTAATAATCGCAGCAATTGTAAGCTAAGTACAGCACTGCTCTAAAAGAAAGCAAATAAAACCCATACACCGCCCCTACGCCTTTGGAACACCATTCGCTGCCGCTCTGCTCCGCCAACGCCGCCGCTGTCGCCGTCGCCAGACCTGCGCCAACCGAGAGATATAATAGAACTATAGAATATATTAATAATAGCCAACTAAGCCGGACCAACAAAATCGATAACAATGGGAGACGAGGCCGATAAACGAACGGGGAAGGAGAAGCTGCTGTTCTACACGACCGCCTTCTTCATCCTGCTGGGCACGTTCAGCCTATTCGCCTTCCTCTTCCTGGTGCCGTTCGTGATCGAGCCGGCCTTCACCACGATCTTCATGCAGTTCGAGGAGGTGCCGGCTCTGTGCGAGACCTACGACACGGAGATCTTCTACGGCGCCAAGAACTGCTCGTGGTCGTCGTGCCGCGAGGGCTGCACCAAGGACATCTACACGTGCACCCAGATCCGGGTGAACTACCGCCTCAACCTGTACAACTTCACGGACGAGTTTAACTTTACGGAGTACCACATCAATTTGAAGGAGTCGGAGCGCGTCCTGCCGCCCATAAAGCGCACGGATCGGTACGAGCGCGCCCTGCGCAGCGACTACGAGTACGATAACCTGGGCGGAGGCGTGGGTGGCACCGGCCTGGACATCGACCTCGGAGGCGGACGGTTGGAGCAGCTAAATTTCGGCGACGCCGACGGCTCCAATGGGTATCTCATCGAGGACTCGGAGGACACAAACGGACTGAGTTCTTCGGGTACTCTAATTTCGGACGAGCGCCGGCCCTTCGACGAGATCTCCGAGCTTAACGAAGGCCTGATGGGCAACCGCTCCATGTACTACTACGTGGGCGCCCGGCTCTTTCCCAATGTGAAGGGTTGCGGCTACCCGCCCATGCTCAACTGCACCATCTGGCTGAAGCGGTACACGAAGATCGGGATGAAGTTCCCGTGCTACTACTCCAAGGTGGACCCCAGCCTGGTCATCAGCGACCTGGACTACTGGCAGAACACCCTGAACCTGGTCTACTCAATGGCCATTCCCATTCCCTCGTTCATCATCTCGGTGATCTATCTGACGTACGCGTACTTCAAGATCTACAACGAGGACGAGGAGACGGCGCCGCTCGACAAGAATGCCGAGGACATGGACATTGATGATATCGATGCCGTGGACGATAGCGACGGTGCCGTGCTGGCGGACAACGTGGCCGGCAGCCAGATAATCAACATGGACTCCACCACCAACGACAGTTGCCTGGAGGGTGTCCTGCCCAACGGCGGTCCCGGCATGACCGCTTCCATATCGCAGGGTGGCTCTGTCACCACACCGGGCCCGTACATCGCGCAGAGTCCGGCGGGCTCGCAGATGACGCCCAACTCGGAAATAAACTCGTTCGGCCATCAACTGAAGGTCCAGATGGCCGACGAGCTGTCCAGGGACTCGCTAGAGAACGGAGTAATCTCCACGTCCAACTCAGTGCAAGGGTAAGCCACGAGAAATAGGGAAAATACTTATTATTTTTAGAGGGATATATTATATACGATTTTTAATTTCTACTAGAACTCAAAAGGGTTAAATGAGGAAGATTCCTTAAGCGACCTGTGCTGTACCTTTCCCACTCATTCCCCCAACTTTTCATAGCATACTTTTATGAGTAAACAATTGAAAAAGGTCAAGAACGTTGACCTCCTTTAAGCAACCAATTATTCCTAGTTCCTTTAGAAATTTTAAATGACTTTTCATCATTAATAATGCATTATCTACAATTACACTTTCAGAAACTTGAGCAAGACGATGACGACCAGTATCTCAACTCCTCCTGGGCCGACAGCGGCAGTCTGAAACGTCAGGCGCATGGTCTGGAAAATGTTAGATTCCGATTCGGAAAATGAACCGCTGCTGGAGGATTCGTAGACCGCCGAGCGGACAACGGGCCCCGCAGCGGGCGGAGATCGGAGTTAGGAGCGGAGAGACACCAAGAGAGAAAGCAAAAAGCGAACACCCCAAGTATTTCTACCCCGAAACAATCGACAACAACGCAGCGAATGCGACCGAACCTGAATACCTTCAGAGCTGTTAGAGGCACCTAAAATGAACTATGATAGATTATATATATATTTACCTTATGAACTAGCCACTCGGACACCCACTACTCACACTCACACACATAATACTCGCTAGGGGTCCTGATCCCCTCACTCACTCGAAATTGCAACACACGGCATTAGTATCTGCACAGTAACTGATATATCTGGAGGATAGACAAGCGGATAGATGGATAGATGGATGGATGGATGGGTGCCACATCTTGGGCGATTGGTACAAATACAATAAGCCTGGAGTGCTATACATATACCTAGAGGAAACTATAATACTTATACACAGCATATACAAATATTTACTTGAATTATTTTTCTATTCGCAACAATCGTCGTCGTCTCGTCTCGTCTCGTTTCGAGAGGAAGACACCCCACAAAGCATGCCCCCAAAACCAAAACCAAAACCAAACCCAAAATCCAAATAAAGCAAACCAAGAATAGATCTGAGCAAAGCGCGCAACTTATTTACAAAAATCGATAAATCGAGGCGCTGACGTTTTTTAAATATTGTAATTGCCCATATTACATATTCAAGTGCTGCAAACACCCACACACACAAGCGAGGAACACTCAAAAGGCCGAAACACAAACAGAAATTAAATTTAAACGAGCGCATCGGGTATTTAATTTAAACGTAATGATAAACGAAAGCAAGTCGAATGCCTATATTTGAAGTAAATTACAATTAAATTAAATATAAATTAACGTAAATTAACTAACAATTGTTATCCTTCAAATTAATGCGGATAAAAACTCACAGCTTTAACTAACTGAAACGGAGGCATAAGATTTTTCTTCTACATATATTTATTTTATTAAGATTATTAACGGATAATGAATATTTATAGGTCCTACAAATGGTTCAAGCTATTCAATTAAAAACAAAACTTACAAATAAAATATTACATTAAATCTTAATAATTTAGGTCTCAAATTAAATATAACAAAATAACGTTTCCTTTTTATATTACGAACAAAACCCAAAAAACCAAACCGAAAACCAAGACATTTCTAAAATCAAAGGCGAATATCTCAAAATTCGTTGCCTAGGCATATAGACTCGCATCCGCATCAGCATCCGCATCAATAAACTGCACTTTTGCGCATAATAATAATGTATCTATCAATGATAAGCGGCAAAGAACTGCACTGGAAATCGAAATCGAGGTCGAAATCTTTTGTTTTTAACGACAGAGTTTGAGAGATAGTTAACGGAGAGTCCGTGCGATGGCAGATAACAAGCGCAACTATTAGCTAATATCATGTAAAACAGACAAAACAAACAACAAATAAAATGCTACTAGAATTGAAACAAAAAATACATGAAAAATCTCGAAATAAATACGCATTTAGCAGCCTACAACAAACTGGGTGTTTATCTTGTTAAGTTTCCTGAATCGATTTATAGCAGAAACGGGGAAATATTCGTAAAACTATGGAATTAAATTTATGATATACAACGTAAGTAAGAGTAAGTACAGGCAACTTGCCATATTTCTTTAAAAAGCTTAATTTCAACTGCCTTACTTTTTGAATTACTTGCGCCATTTCCAGCACTGCTTCAGCTGTGGTCATATTGTAGTATGACCAGTTGCCTCGCTGTTTTTTAAAAATAAATTTAGTATTTTTAGTAGTATTGAGAGGCGTTGCCAGATCGCTGCACCATCAGCTGCTCCCGTTTTCACCTGTGCTTAGCAATGTGAAAATTTGCCAAAAAACTGTTTAAAACAAAGTCTCGGCAGGCGAATGATATTCGCGCTATAGTTTAATAGATATAGGAAGTGAAATCCGGTGCGAAAACAGTGCGGCCGCCGCAGAATCCCAGCCTCGGAAGGAGAAGCAGACATTGTCGGCGTCTATTTTTTTTTTTGTAAACAAATACACTGCGAGTAATTAACAAATGCTTCCGCACAATTCCCGCACCTGAATTTCGGCCCAACGATGGACAATAAGAAGAAGGACATCTACAACCTGTGGGTGCAGTACACGACAAAGGTGAGAGGCGGCGCCATGGCAGTGGAAAATACTCCGCCGCCGCCGGGTGATAAGAGCTGGATAGAGGAAGAGGAGGGGAGGAGGAACAGGGGTGCGTGCGATTGCGGGGGCTGGCCGCAGCATACCCAACGGATTAGTCACCGCCAAACAAAAGGCGTTCCTTATCAGCTCGGTGCTCCAGAGACCTGCATATACAGAGCAGCGATTATATAATCCCAGGCAGGCTCAGGCTAAGTCTCTCTCTCTCTCTCTTGCAGAACGATGAGGCCTACTTCCGGGAGTTCGTGGCCCGCTTTGTGGACATTTGGCGGGGACAGCTGCAGTTGGACTTCCGTGCCGACTCCTGCCCCATGTGGCACGAGGTGCTGCCGGACAGTGGCCCCCACCTGGGCCGCCTGCCGGACGAACTGCTGCCCGCCATTGGCAAGTTCATCATTGTGGCCAGAGATGCCTGCGACACCGGCGGCCAGCTGGAGGAGGAGGCCATCGAGCGGGTGGCGGTGCTGATAGACTGCCTGGTGATCGTGTGCCGGCACTTTGACAACATTCTGGCCGTAATCAAGTACGAGTACAAGCCGAATCTGATAGCCATACTCTCGAGGGTGTTCAAGCAGGTGAGTGACTCAAGGCCTTACCTTTTGTTCGCTGATAACCCAGCCATTGTTTATGTGTATTATAGCAAATGGAGCTACCTCAAGCCGTGCCCGCGATTACTCATCTGTTTGAGAGTTTCTCGGCCTTCCTGGAGGTCATGTACGATCCGTATTTGACGTGGCGAAGCTTTGTGCGCGGCCAGGCGGCGGATTACAGTCGCCTCTCGTACAAGCCCCACTCGGTGCATGTGGAAATCGTGCCCTTTATCTATGGTGAGAGGGTTTTGCCTTGAATTTATCTCTTAACATGATATTAACTTCGTCTTGCAGATTGTTTCCAGGCGGAGCAACTGATCCGATATGCTGACATAGGCGAGAGCCTGCTGAACATCCTGGGCGCTGTGATCTGCGGCTCACAGGTAGCCATTGAAGCGCTTCCCTCTTCCTGTCTAGTCCTCTTCTTAATCTTAATCGATGATTAACCTCACTCTCCCACAGCTACCTAGCTCTCCTTTCTCGCTCACTGCTTTCGCTATTAATGTTCACTAGAGTTCTAAGAGTTGTGTCATTCTGTTTCCATGTCCTCCGCTATCGTTTCATTTCGTGTTTGGTTGATACTCCTGGATCTGGCTACTGGATCCTCTCTCTCTCTGTTCAGCTGCAGTTGAAAGTGCAAAAGTCCCTAAACTTGACTAATACTAACGCTCTAACCACTTCTACACTTGCCCCCTGCTCGGTGATGGGTGATGGGCTGCTTCTAGACTGTGATAACTTGGTGAGTGGCGGAACCATCCATAGTTCCTTGTCTCAATCATTGTTGTCCCCCCTAACCCCTTGATCATGCATGCCATTGCTTGTCTCTGTCCCGTATTCCCGCTCTCCCTGGGAGCTCTGACTGATCCCGTTTAATCCTCGAACTTTGATCCCGTCAGCGTAATGGCATGAAGGCCATTTGCCCCGCCACAGTGTCCATCACGATGAGCATCCTGCGGCAGTGGGAGAGTGCCAATAGCCTGCGACGCGTGGCCCTCAACTGCTACGCTTTGATGGTTATTGTCCTGCAGAAATCTAGTCCGGAAGAAGTGGGTATACGCCAAGATGTATCTTTATTCTATGTATTTAATTAATTCTTTAAAACAGCGCCAAATAGACCTAGTTACGTTAGTTCAACTCTATTGTGATGCTCTGCAAGAGCTGCTGGCCACCAAGCACTTTGACAGCGGCGATGCCAACTTCGACATAGCCAGCGACGCTGATCAGGATGTGGTCATTGACATGGCCGCCCTCTCCTGCACTGTGGCGGCTGTCAAACTCTTCCTAACCGGCGATGCCGACGTTAGTAGCGAGGCCATTTGTGACTCCAATCTAATGGAGCTGCTCATCGGCCTGCCCAAGGTCATAAAGCCCTGGCACATCTCCCACTCGAGTTCGCTGTGCAGCACCATGGAGGCCTTGGCCACCTTGACCAGTTACTCCGCGCAATCCGCTGCCCAGCTGCGTCAGGGTGAGCGCATCGAGAGGCTCTTTGGCAGTTTGCGGGAGTTTGGTTGTCCCTCGGTGACCCTGCTGGATGCCTGCTTCTCGCTGGGCTACGATGATAAGAGGCACCTGTTGCTGCTGCCCGAGGTGATGCTGCAGCTGCTCAACTGGGTGCCCAGGCTGCAGGAGCGAGAGCAGCTGCATGTGACCAACCTAGTGCTCAAGGGCTGCACCGACAACTATGGAACGTGAGTTTGAATTGACTTATTGATATGTTTAGCTATTTATTTTGTATTTCTTTTTAGCAAATCCGTGGCTTGTGGCAGCCACATTATCAAGGCTGTGTGTGGCTGCCTTTTGGAAGCGGAATCCCTGGCTGAGAGCTGCGTTCAGAACCTGATCAAGCTCATAGAGGAACTAAGCAAGCTCAGCATTGTGCCCGCGGAGCTAAAGTGCATATTTGCTTTGCTAAGACAGGGTACCAAGTTTCCACAAAGCAAGCAGCTGCAGCAGGTAGGTCGATCTGTCTTAGAAGCTGCTTCTTTACTAATATAAGCACCCATTCCTTCCCAGACTTTGGTGGTGATTGCCTTGCAAAGTCTGCGAGGCAGCAACTCCTGCGCTCAGTACTTTGCCATCGAACAAGAGACAGATGGCATTGTAGTGCCCGACATACGCAACTGGACCATTTCCGGCTCGTATGGCTTCATCTTCCACATCCTGGTGCGCTTCAATCAGCTGAAGGATCAGTCGAGCAGTCGCCGCCGCATGCTGCTCACCCTGCAGACAGTCAGTGGCAGCAGTGGCTTTGAGGTGTTCGTCCAGCCCAATGGCAATGTGGTGGTGGCTGCTCTCACCCGAAGGGAGTACCTCACATCGTCGACGGCCACCAAGACGCTGATGGATGGGCAGTGGCACTACCTAACGGTGGCCATAACGCCGCCCAAGCGACCCTTCTCCTACAGCCAGATCAACATCTATGTGGATTTCGTGCAGAAACTGAGCGCCACCCTCAAGGTGCAGGCGGTGAATGAACCTTTTACGGTGTGCTCCATCGGGGCTGTGGTGGCGCCCCCGCTACCTGGGGAAGTGGCTAAGTCTGGGATTATGGCCAGGTCCTCGTCGCAGGAGAGTGGATCTGGGGGATACAAGGGCATGCTGCCGAGTCTCCTGGAGCGGACGCTCTCCGCAAATGTTTCCAACTACTTCACCTTACCCATGAGAACCCAGACCGCCTTCGATCCGAATGTCAAGAACTTTCCTATCGGAATGCAGGACACGGTGTTCGGGGAGCAGACCTGCCTGCATGGCCACCTGGGCGGCGTGCTCTTGGCAGATCCCACGACCAGCTTGAAGACCATCTTCGATGCCGGCGCCAACTTCAGCTCCATATTCTCGCAGGACAATGACCTCCTGGAGCTGAACTCTCGCTTTGTCTTCTGCTATGCGCCAGGAGCAGTGTGGCATGGCACCTGCCAGGATCTAATACCCGGCGGCAGGTTTCCGGGCAGGATAAGTGCCCAGCACTGCAAGATCGTGAAGATCCAGGAGACGATCAACAGTATTGGTGGGGTGAGTGCCATTCTGCCCATTCTCCATCGCTTGGTGAGCTCCGACGATCAGCCGGCGGACATCTCGATAGGCAGCAGCGCCAGTGAGGACTCGGCTTCCTGCGCTCCCACGCCCTCGGGCGAGGAGTTCACCGACTGGGAGATGCTCTCCTCGAACTCGTACACCGAGTGGAAGATGCTGCACCAGCCGCTGGCCAGCTTCCTGTGCCTGCTGCGCTACCTCACCCACGAGCACGAGACGAACCAGGAGCAGCTGCTCGGCAGCGAGTGCCTGGCCATTGTGGGCACAATGCTCCAGCGCTGTCCGCCCGCCCTGTTCGATGTGAACGCCCTGATGGCCACCCATCTGCTGATGGAGTCCCTGCAGGGCCACAAGGCGGAGGGGGCAGGTGCGGGTGGTCAGCAGCTCCTGGATGCCCTGTACGCCCACATTGTGTTCGACTTTGCCATCTGGTCGCGTCTGCAGTTCCAGATCACACTGGGCCACGCCCAGTACCTGAGCGCCATGATCAAGAACGATCGCAAGTTCTTCCGGAAAAGGTATGGCGTCCAGTTCGTGCTGGACGTGGTGCGGCAGTTCTACTCCACGCCGGACAGCATCAGCGACGACGACGCCAAGACCATCAGGGCCACGCTCTTCGGCATCATTCGCTTCTACCTCCAGAAGGAGGTGAACATCAAGGAGGTGAATGCCATGGTGGCCTTTCTGGCCTCGGTGAGGCAGGATGTGGTGCTGGTGGAGTTCCTGGAGATGATGACCTTCTACATACGCGGCAAGAACTGCAGGGATCAGATGGTGCTCCTGCTGCACGAGCCGCAGTCCGCCAACCTCATTTACAACTTTTTTGTGGACAAGAGCTACTCGAATGAGATCCAGGAGGCGGCCATAAGGGTAAGCTATGAGTTTCTATACAACTCTATAGAGTTTCCTAGCTAGTAACCTCCCCTTTCAGTTCATTAGCGGCTTGCTGGCCACCTCGCGAGTCCATCAGAAGTACAAGCAGGTCCTCCGCTTGTACGATCAGGGCAGCGAGCACAGCATGTTCCCCGGCTTCTTCTCCTTCATCACCCCTGGGTCGCTGAGCTCCACCATCCTGTTTCACCTGGTGGACGAAATGCTGGGTCTGCAGCCGGACTATGCGGGCCTGATTTTCCTGGTTTACCATGTCAGCAGCTGCGATCTGCCCGTCAAACTGGAGATAGCCAAGCGGTTACTGCAAACCACCTTCGTCAAGCAGCACTCCACGGTGGCCATGGCGAAGCAAACGGGCTGGCAGGAGTCCATTGCCCGCCTGCTCATCCGCAAGCCCATCACCAATTCGCCGCCCGACGAGGAGAAGCGTCGCAGCTTTGGCATCAACATGGACCTGGTGCTGGAGGACAACTCCAGCTTCCTGGCCCAGGCAGATCTTATTACATTCTCGGAACAGGAGATTGGACTGGCCCAGTTGCAGCAGCAGCAGCAGCAGGAGGAGCTGAGCGACAGTGGTTTGATCCTAAATGAGATCCAGGCGAGTGTCTCCGAGGCGGCCACTGTTATTGAGAGTGAAATTAAAGGTAAAGTCGAGGGGTTTGTTTATTTCTTTATTTATTTAATTAATTTTCTCTAACAGAACTCGCTGAATCTGTTTCCGGCGCCGTGGTGGAGAATGCCAGCAGCTTGTTCTCTGTCATCCGGCAGACCACTCATGACATCCAGGACACCTTTGAGTCTCTGACCCTAGGCAGCTCCACGGACACTGCCGATGGCTCTCAAACGCAATCCATTCAGCGAGAGGAATCCCTGAGTTCCGATAGCTCCACACAGTCGCCGCATGGCCCACCCAAGAAAAGCGATTCGCTGGAGGTAAGAATTCAAAATTAATTTAAAATCAAATGAAAATCCTTACGAAACCCCCCCAGAGCACCTCCGCCTTTGACTTTGTGCCCGATGGCGATGTGGACACCGAGGAGCAGCTGGTGTATCTAGTCTCAAACACGCTCTTTAACATTTTCTGGCGCGGCATACCCAACGATCATCCGCACTGCTGGCAGGAGCGTGGCCAGGTCCTGGGCTGCATCAACCTCTTGGCCTTGAATAACGAGCTCATTACCTCTCATCTCTCGCTGCGCCTGCGCATCCTGGAGATGGCCGTGCAGGCCTCGCTCTTCGATCTCTCGGAGCATGGCAGCCAGACTCTGGTGAACCAGGAGAATGCCTCGCACATCCTGCGCATGGTTTACGAGCTGGTGGTGCTGGGCTCTAATGAAGATGAGTCCAAGAAGTGCTCTACTAAGCTGCTAGATGGTGTGTTGGCTTTGCTCGATGCTTTGATGATCTTCCAGCAGGGCTCTTCGGATGATTGGTCAGATATGATTCGATTGTGCCTAGGCCTGCTGCTCAAGTGCTCGCATCACCCGAATCCTGGCATTGTGGCCATGGCCACAGCCAAGCTGCATGCCATACTCCAGAGTCGTTCCACGGAGGATCCCTCGGAGCTGTCCTATCTCCTGTACAGCATCAACAGGGCTTTGGATAATGCCATTGAAGGTTTGTACTATGGAAATCTATCCTATCTTCTTGTTTTATTAATTTCTTGACTGCTTTTATAGTGGGCAACCCGGAGGAGTACTCTTTCCTGATGCCTGTGATGAAGGCCCTACTTGAAAAATGCCGCGTAGCCTTCAATTTGGACTCTACTCTGCCGGATCTACCTTCAACCTCGTCGGGTCCTGTCTTCTTCAATGATTTCCAGATGTACAGCACCAGTAAAAAGTGGAGGAACTTTATAGAACGCATGGTGAGTGAGATTTAAGTGGTGTCTATATTAATTTATTTAAGTTCCTTAGCCTAGTTTGCAATACAACTTACTTCTAAACCTTACACACTAGTCAAACAAGTCTTTAAGCTATGCCTCCTGTTCGTTCGTTGCTTCCTTCATTTCCTCCCTTTGAGAACTCAGTATAGTTTGTGATTTTTTGGCAAGTTTTGACGCAGCCCCTGGAGCTTATTTTCCATCTCACGATCGGTGAGAGGACTCTTGAACAGCGTCGTATCGAACACGCCCTTGGTGGTCCGCTTGGATGTGGGGGCTGGCTGCAGGGCCAGCGGTGACACCTGGCTCTGGCTTTGGCTCTGGTTCCTCACGTAGTTGGGTCGCGTGGGTCGCGTGCCGCGAGAGAACTGTTGCTGCTGCTGCCGGGTGGGAGGAGCAACGGTGCCGTCGTAGTAGCTCTGCGAGTGAGATTGCTCAATCTTGACGCTGCTGGTATCCACAGGCTGCGTAGAGCGGTAACGAGACCCTCCCCGACTCCTTACAGTGGTCCTTGGAGCTGGCGTACTCGTCACTATGGTGGGTACGAAGCCCGTGCTGATGGTACTGCCCCTGCCCCTCATGGGACTCCAGGGTGCCGGCGTCGTCGTCGTTGAGGATGTCGTGGGCGTCACAAAGTTGAAGAAGGTCTGCTTTCTCTCCACGAAATGGGAGCCATGGGCAGCCGCATCCGCATCCACTTGCTCATTGGAGTCCCCCACATGCGTGTCCGCATCGTAGGCATGCTGAAGCTCAGGCACATCCAGCGTGTGCTTCGCCGGCACGACTGCTCCTCCGGCATTGGGCTTCCGCTTCCTCTTGCGCCGCTTGGAGCTGCCCGCGGCATGGGCATCCGATGTTATCTCGTTATTCTGGTCATGTGACAGGCTCAGGATGGGTGGATACGACTCCTGTTCGTCCCTGTTGGACGCCTCGAAGGGTATCGGGTCGTAGATGGGCACCTCGTAGCTGGATTTGGGAAAATCAAAGCTGGGGAACTTGTGGTGCGGATTCAGGGGCAGTTCTTGGGATGGAGGGGCATAATCGTCCTGGGGATAACCCTGGTTGGGATAGGGCTGGGAATCGGGTGGGGCATAGTTCGTGGGAGGATGCTCATAGCTGGAGGAAGGGGGATGTTGAGGTGATCCATCGTAGGTGGTTGGGGGATGCTGAGGAGGTTGATCGTAGGTTGAAGAAGGAGGATGCTGAGGGGTTGATCGTAGCTGGAAGAAGGAGGATGCTGATCGTAGCTTGAGGAAGGAGGCTGATCGTAACTGGAGGAGGGATGCTGAGGAGGCTGATCGTAGCCAGAAGAGGGAGGATGCTGTGGCGGAGCATAGTTGTTGGCTGGTGGATGCTGAGGAGGTTGATCGTAGGTGGAAGAAGGATGCTGGGGAGGCTGATCGTAACCAGAAGAAGGAGGATGTTGAGGAGGAGCATAGCCATTAGCCGGAGGCTTCACATAATTCGTGGACGGCGGCTCAGCGAAGCTCCCCTTGTGCCCATCCCCGCCTGGATGTGGAGGAGCATAGCTCTGCTGGTGATTCGACTGATAGGATGTGCTGATCTCAAAGGCAGGCGGCGAGTAGGCAATCTCGTAGTTGGGACTATGCTTCGGTGGCTCGGCAAAGTTCTGATGATACTTCACATTCGGGATCTTCTGCTCATAAATGGAGTACGAATCAGGGGCCGGCAGATCCTGATGCGGATAGCTGGGCACCGGAATCGGAGCCGTGGGCACGCCATAGCGCGTGGCTGGCGGGTGAGCTGGAGCTGGAGCCGGAGGCAGCGGAGGTGGCTCGTAGTGCGAGGCAAACGAGTGATCCGGCTGGAAGCTCTGATGAACCGGCGGCAGTCCGTACTTCTGGTGCGGCACGTGATCGTTGTGGGTGGTCACCAGGCCGAAATCCAGGCTGGGAAACTTGTGGGCGCCATACAGATCCGGCTCCGGGTCCTGGTTATAGAAATCCAGATCCATGGACTGCGCCTCGTAGCTCGAAGTGGGGATCTTAAAGTCCGCGCCATCGAACTTCAGGTGCTGGAAGTCATCCAGAGAGAAGCTGGGCTCCTCCAAGTGTGCCGGAAACGAGGGTTTCGCATAGCGAAAATGCGAAGACGGCGGCGGGTGCGGGGGTCCGTACTTGATCTTGGGCTGCCCCTTGGTTCGGCGACGCACCTTGGAGCGCTTGCCCAGTGCGTAGGGCGGCTGGCGACGATAGCGAATGAGTTTCTCTGCCGCGGGCACCAGCTCCGCCTTGGGCTCTGTCTGGGTTACATTGTCGGCTCCCCCGAGGGCGAAGGGCAGGCAGACAGCCAGCTGAGGAGGAGAGGAAGGCAATTGGTGAGTGGGTTAATCTTCCGCGAAAATGTCATCAGACGAGACACAAACTTTCTCTCATTCCAAAAAAGGAAAAACTAAAAACATAAATGCTGTCATCTCTCTGCTCTTTTGTCTTATGTGGCCAACCTTTGACTTTCCACCCGAGACTCTCTAGTGGCTTCCGCCTCAGTGCCCCTCCTCTGACTCCCTGGCACCCTAACTACGTAACACAGTTGCCATCACCTCTAGTCACGAGCCAGGCTCCTCGTAACTTGGCTTGGGAGTTGCATCGTTGGGTGTCTTTACCTTGCCGGCTGGCTGCTCTCACGCAATCCGCCGAACCAGGAGTGGCGGCTGCGCAGGGGAGGTGCCGGCTGGGCACCCGAAGGAGCCAAGCATTGAACCTGATCGTCGCCAGGTTCAATGTGTAAAAGCGCGACTCCATTTGCAGCTGCTGCTCGGCTTGCTTGTTGGCCAGGCCAGGCAAGGCGGCTCTTTGTACATGACTAGTTTTTGGGGCTTGAGAAATGGTAGCTATTAGCGGGGATTGTAGGGGAATTCAGGAGGGGGTTTTGAGAAAAATAATTGGTGGATAATGGAGGATTTTAAAAACAAATTTTTGGTGGATGATAAAGGATATAAGTTTATATGCAAAATGGGGAAATAACTGGAGTTTTGACAAGGAATCTATATAGGAAGGCAGCTTCTTTATAGTCTATATGCGAATATTTAACAAGAACTGTTAAAAATATAATTATAGCTGAACTAAATCATATTCTATTTGTTGGTAATTTATGTCTTTAGATTTGTTTTTCCTTAGAAGGTCTTAGTACTTTTTTTTAGCATTTATTTTGGTGCATTATAGCTGCTATATTCTTTGATTTTTAATGTTACATCTTATAGAAAATCGAGTAATTTCTTCATAAATTATTAAACAAAGTTCTGAGCTTATGTCTGGGCTTAGAACTAAAAAAATGTCCTTAAAGCTGGTATTTCTATTGATATTAATTAAAATATCTCCTAGAACAGGCCATTAACCACCCAATAAAGTAAAAAATATTCAATAAAAACTATTTTAAATCCATTAAAATCATTGCTTCCAAAACACTTGCTTATGTTGAGGTTAAAAATTCCTAAAATTTCCTAAAACCTGGTATTTCTATGGATTTTAATGCTGAAATCTTTCAAAATAGACCCATAACCACCCAATAAATTAAGAAAAGATCCCATAAACTAATATTTTTACCCAAAAATTAATGCCTCGCAAATCCTTTGTTTAATTTGCCTTTTTAATTGTTAAAATTCAATCTGGTCCTGCAATGCCTCCCTTAATTTCCTAAATATTTCGAAACAATCCCCGATAAACACAAAATCTTAACATATACAATCCTAGCTGATAGAATCCTTGCCTTAAAACACATCTTAAAGTCACTTTTTAGCCACACAAAACACACGAGAGAGCAGCATAATTATTTATATATCGCGTATTATTTAATCGCTTACAAAACAGGCCGAAAGCCAAAACAAATTGCACATTTTCGTAAACGTAGACGTAGACGTAGAAATAGCCGCGAACTAAACTCCACGCAGAGTTGGAGTCAAGAAAACAAATTCCCAAATCGACGCCGAAACTTTCATTGGAGGCACGAGTCCCAGAGCAATTGGAGTTTGTGTTTCAAAAAGAGTTTTTCCTCGCGGCGGCTCCCGGGACGGTCACGACTCGTCGGACTTTCTTTCGGCAACTGAGCTGAGCGCCAAGAAAGTGGTCTGGTTTTGTGGCTCGAAGAGGCGCAGCGCTTGGAACCAGTCAGTCGTCGAATGACAAAGCGGCGTCGTCGTTGCTGCCGTCGATGCACCCACCTGGCGGAGATTTTACCAGAAATATTTAGCTTCGCTCTTTTGCCTTTAGTGTTATCTATTAATTTGTGCCCAGCGCCTTGGAACGCGATCGCTGCCAGGCAGGCAGGCAGGCAGGCAGATTATGCAAAAGAATCTCCCTCTGGGCGCGCAATGCGGATGGAGCCAGGGATCCGTTCCAACCAGAGCCAGAGTTCGGTATTAAGTAAACACCGATATAAGCCTCCATTGAGAGGAGCCTGGAGCACGTCCAACTGGTTTCGAGCGCTTCCTGTGCACATTGAACTTGAACCTGACCGGACGTGACGGGGATTTGGACGGGAATGGAGAGACTAGGAGCGATCTCGAAGAGATTTGCTGTAGATGGAACTCGAACACGCACAAAGAGTGCCCCTGAAACGAATGAAAGCGAAAACGAAACCAAGCTGCCATAAGCGTCAATCGAAGATCGACTTTGTTGCATGATCATTCGCGGGACTGCAAGAAAATTTATTTTGGGTTTGAACTGGAGTTAAAATTAATGTATTATTAGTTGCTGGAATTAAGTTATTAGAGAGGTTTGGGGATAAGAATTAATAATATATTTCTTAATGGAAAATGTTTGAAATTAGTTTTCCTTTACCTTAAAAGCACTACCTTTTATTTCCTTCAAATAATACCCGGTACTAAGCTCTATCCTTAACTTCTCATGACATTTATTGGCTTATTATTTACAAATATCAACCCATTACTCAACCTCTTTTTTCTGTGTGTACTAATCCCATTTCTATGCCACATCTCTGACAGATAAAGCCACTGTACGATCACTACCAGCGCGACATCGAGCTGCATCTGTGGGAGCCCATCAATCGATTCTGGGCGGAATGCTATGAGGCCTGCAAGGCCGCCTCCAAGCAGCGGGCCACGCATCAGGCGGAGAACCGGCGCCTGTTCCAGCAAAAGATCTACATGCCGTGGAAGGTGCGGCAGGTGGAGGAGATGCAGCGCCTCCAGGCGGCGGCAGTGCATCACAAGACCGTCGACAGTCACATACGGAAGCGATGGAAGACGGCCAAGCGTTTCTTGTACGGTCCACGTGGTCCCTGGTATACCGGGTGAGTGATTCAAGCTCTTCTAATAGTATTTACACAAGGAGAAAAATGTTGGAAAATTGTTAAAGGTATTTTAAAGGGATTTTGTTAAAGGGAGAATTCATTTCCGCGTTGAATTATGAAAGAAAATTATCTTAAAATGGTCCCCTTTATAATCTCTTTTTATCTCTATAATCTATCATTTCTATTAAAATATTTATGATTTCCTTGGGTTATAAAAACCCCAAAGAACCTCTTCTTCATATTCTTTGCTCTCAGTCGTAGGTATTTCTAATAAAGACAGAGATCAATCTTATATTTTAAGCTGGCATGTTTCTTAAACCTTTTTCTTTTCTGTATTTTTCGCTTGAAAATTCCCTTTTAGTAGGCCTTTTTACATATTTATCATCAAATTTAAATACATAAATTGTTAGCAATTTCTCCCAGTGCTTATTAAAGCCCACACTCGTCGATTTCATTATGAAATGACGCGAAATGCAAGCATTTTAATTGTCCCGCCTCGCACTCGCGACAATTGTAATCGAGCGTGCCAGCAGGGGCTGCAGCGTGCGCTTGATGGCCTGTTATTACATGTGTGCGTGATCACTTAATCACCTGGAGTGGATGGAGAGGAGCTTCCCCAAGCTACACACTCCAACTCCAACTCCCAAATCCAAAACTTAAGCCCCGAAAACATAACAAAACGCTGCCAGAAGCCGCCGCCGTCGCGCTCTGTGTTAATTTCACTTCAAAATGCAAACAAATCCCTCTCATTCATTAAGTCTGCACCGAACGCCAACTGGCTCCACTTCACTCTAGCCATCATCGTCATGATGATCATCAACACTCTCGGCTGGTGGTGGTGGCCACTGCCACAATGGGTGAAATCCGTCAAGACAATGCCACAAAATGCCGGCGTTAATGTGCCTCCGACAGTTATAAACGAAATTTTAACTGCGATTCGCATTCATACTTAATCGGATGCCAAAGATTAGTAAAGTGTGTGGTGCGATTTTGGAGGGATTATCATTTTGAATACATAATGAAATAAAGGTTTTCTATTTATAAAATATACAGGCAAAGTTTGCTTGAGGCAAATATGGTTATTTTTAGGCAGTAAAGGCTTTGTATTTGCTTTAGTAAATAAATCAGATAGATTTTAAAAGATTGCACGCTTTAGTCTTTATTATTTGTTTTTTTTTTAACACATTCTCTAAGTTCTGATAACTAGCTTCAAAATAAATCTCAGAAATAATGAGTTAAGAACTAGAGTTGAAAGATCATCGACTTTTATCGATTTAAAATCGATTTGTTGTCTATAAAAACCTTGATAACTTCTATTATTTTTCTGCTTTAGTTGGAATACTTCAGGAATCTTAGAATTCAATTGGGAATTAAGTGTCTAGAAGCCGAGGTGTCTAGAGCTGATACCAGATCGATATTTATCGATGTATGCCCACAAAAAAACTTTTGTTTCTTTCTTACTTCAGTTGCATGACTTTAGTGTCTTAGAATTTATTTAACATTATTAAAATTATTCGATATGGAAAAATATTGAAGTTTATCGATTTAATATCGGTTTTTGTCTAATTAAACATTGAAAGCTTCTATTATTTTTCTGCTCTAGCGAGAATACTCAAAAAATTCAGGAAATACATGGTTTGGGAGTAACAAAACTATAAAATTGGAAAAAAAAAATGAAATTTGAAATTTTGTGTTAGAGCTAGAGCTGACAAAACATCAGTGTTTATCGATTTAATATCGGTTTTTGTCTATAAAAGCATTGATAACTTTGATTATTTTCCAGCTTTAGTTAAACTTCTTCATAAGACTTAGAATTTAATGAGAAATTATGTGTTTCGAATAGAAGCTGATAAAACTTTGATTCTTATCGATTTATTATCGATTCTTCTCTTTCAAAACATAAAAAACTTAAATTCTTTTCCAGTTATAGTTAGAATACTTTACGTTTATTTATTTCTTACGGTACAAATTCATAAAGAAAATATAGAAAACATATTTCGATACTCTTCTCCATACATTTCCCCAATTTTCTTTTAAATTTTCCTCTTGTTTCAAGCCCATTGTAATATCTGCTCTTAAGGTGCTGCACCTCGTCCATTGTTTTACGCTTTCGCCCCACATGTCTTTCCCACTTTCCCGCCCATGCCCCGTGTCGCGATTAACATTTCAATTTAATTTTATTAAATCATCAAGAGAGCGTTTAATGTCGAATGCAACAAAGGCCCGTCGTAGCGTCGCTCGTCGCATTATGCAATTGCAAATGTAACGAAAACTCATTATGCGAGCCATAAATTTTACATAAACAAATATGCACATATAATGTCTAGGCGCCCCCCTGCACAGATGTGCAGACAAGGTGGGGTCCACTCCGATCCGCTGCGATCCGCTCTCCTCTCCAGCGGATAGAGGTCAGTGCGGCAGCCGGATCGGGCTAATCGAGGCGCGGCGGATGGCTATCGCGAGTGGCCAGTATCCAGTTTCGGTTCTCCATTGTGGCCGGCTGCCAATTATCCGCTCGGATCGATTGCCAATTGACCAGCAGCAAAGTTCTCCAACGGCTGAGCCCATAAATTTTATTTTTTGACCACTTTGCATCGACGCTCGAATTACGAATTACGCAGGTTTTGTTTTTATTTTTTTTGGTGCGTGGAACGCGGGCCTTGAGCGATTAGCTTACGCTCAATTGACGGCCAAAACTGCAGCAAAATGCAGTAGTGGCTGCTTTGGCAGTAGCGGTGACCTGTTCGAGGCGCAGGAAGGTCACCACGCACGACAACGCAGAAATATTCTAAGCCTAAATTGCTCTACTTGGGTTTTATGAGTTGCTGAGAAACCAAAGGCTGCTGCAGCCAGAGGCAGCTTTAATAGCAGACATTAAATAATAATTTAAAGTACCTGCAATCATATTTAATTACTGTCTTCGTCAATTATATATTTATAAATTCTATAAAAGTCTAATTAGTTTATTAATTGCCAACATCCGTAAGCCTAACTATGTGTAGGAACTTAGCAAGTACTGGGATATATAAACATAATGGAAATACTAGAAATATTCCTTCAAGAAAGCGTATAATTCTGATTTAGCTGTTTGCTTTTTATATTCAATTAATCAAGCTCGTTTGGTATTTGATTTATTTTAGTTATATCAGCCTTTGTTGCTCTTTGTAACTGCCCAATATATACAAAATATCGAAGTATGCATTTAGAACAATTTCCCAAAGATTTAAGTGTTTAATATCTCCCTTAAGCAATTGATATATTCAGCCAAGAAACCCAACCAAGGCTTACTTTACTTCTATTGAATATATTACCTCTATCTTTCGAGTTGTTGTTTCTATTATTATAAATAAATCTAATCTTTTAAGATTTATGTATTTTTGAGTAGCAACACTTTGAAAACTCTCTATCGTAGTTTTTAGTTAAAATCATTCTGTCAATAGATTCAAATATAGTTCCTAGCTTCCTGCAAGCCTTTATCTGTCTAAAAATATTTATATTTAATATTTTTTTAACTATTCCATAATGCATTTTTTTATTTCCCTTTATACTCTGCTTGAATTTCCCAATATATAGCTCGTATCTCTTACGAAAGTTAATTATTCCTTAAAATAAACTCTGTCCTGTAGTTCTTAGTTTCAACCAATCTATCAATGATTTCAAATATAGTTCCTAGCTTTCTATTAGCTTAAATATCTCGTCTCTTATTCTCCTATTTCCTTCTATTCCTTGATTTATCTCCTAATTTTCCCTTTAATCTTCTATATTTCCCAATATATATTATGTAGTATCTCTTAGGCTCTCCCCTTCCCAGCAAAAATACTACTTGACCTTCTTCCATTTGCATAGCTTCGGTTCGTTTATTTGCAATCTCGGTTCTCATTCTGCGAGTTCTACTCGGTGTGCACGGGGCTCTCGGATTAAATAAGAATAACAGAGTTTGGGCTTGTATGTTTGGGGGATTATAGAGTTTTTATCGCGGTCAAACAGCCTTAAGACTAAAAAGACAAGAAACATAAAATGAAAGGCGCCTCGAGAATAATGTGTGAGTGTAGATGAGGGGACACACGAGGGGCTGTGGATTGGGAGTCCAGTGTCCGGTGTCGGGTGTCCTTGGATTCGTATTTACATATTTCGATAAATCGCTTTCATTTCAACTAATACTAACAACTACTATCGACTACGATCGGCCCGTGGCCCAGCCATAATCGATCATCGATCTGGAGGCCACGTGGCAGGAGAAGTTGGTCGCGATGTGTCCATGGTTCGGTTGCGGCAAGAGGTCGGCGTCCATTTGTGTGTTATCCTTTGACTTAGTGATAGCCCAGCGGCGACAGGGCGGGCAGCGCCAGTTTGGGTCCATAGGCAGGAGCCAAAGCAGGTCCGTAGCCATGACCCAAGGCAGGACCATAGGGTCCGGGATAGGCTGGAGCCAAAGCGTGTCCGTAGGCAGGAACCTTGGCCACCAACGGAGCGGCGTGCAGCAGCGGTGCCGGGGCCAGGACCTTGGCCACTGGAGCCACCGCCTTGACCACGGCGCCCTCGCGGTGCACCACAGCATTGAATCCGTGCACGGGATCGGCGGTGTACTCCACAATCCTGCGGGTGCCGTCGGCCTCGATCAGGGAGTAGGAGCCCTGCACCACATCGCCGCTGCGGCTCTCCTGCTGGCTCTTCACGTCGCCAGTGGAACCATCCTGGAGGGGAGTTGAAAAGGGGATATATTATGGGATTTATTTTAATTTATAAACCATATAAGGAAGAGAATCTATGGCTGGTACTATTTAAATAATATTTAATACAAATTATGCTTTATAAAGTATGAGAAAATTATTTTTCAAACAAGAAACTAATTATTCTACCTAAAATTCTACTTACATAATTTTTTATAAATTGTTATTGATTATACTTTAGGTTTATATGTTGTTAAAGGTTTAATGGTTATTTTCTGATATATTTTTACTTTTTTCTGGCATTGTTTGAGCTTTTTTTTACTTCTGAATTGAAATATTTACTTTGCAATACCTTGTTGTGAATTAATACTTCTGAGTGCAGTAGTCACCTCTCCAAAATACTAAATATTTATGAAGCTCGGTAGTAGGTGGTCTCAATGCAAATTTTGGTTTTTCTGGCAGTTGTTTTTATGAGGTGTCAGGGGAATGGAGTGAACTATGAATACTGAACATGATTGTTAACTTTGGGAGCAGAACGCTCAAGGCAAAGCATTTAGAATTTTTACGATATTAATTTCAGAATAAAAAGTTAGAATTAATACAGAAGGTTCTTTGTACAGGTTCAAAGTTCTCTATGCAAAAAGCGATTTTTAATCGAAAACTATCGAGGTTTTTTCAGTTATTTGTTCCAAATTGTTAGAGTTAGCTTTAATGTTTAAAAAATATACATTTTCTTGAATAGAAAAAAGTTGCGATTTAAAACAGAATGTTCTTTGTAAAGGGTCTAAGCTTCCTATGCAAAAATCGATTTTTAATCGATAAACAAAGATTTTTTCTAGTTCTTGGTTATAAAATACTGGAGTTAGGGTTGTTTTTTTGGTCAAAATCCAAATTCGAGGCATTTTAATAATTTTCATTCAATATTTAAAAGCCTCTCTCAATATTTAATATTATTTTTTATTTAAGAATTACTATTAAATTTCCTAAAGCATGAATTAAGTTCTTAGTAACAAATACGATCCACGACAAGGGTATCTAAGGTTCTTAATATTTCTTTTATATATTTAACTTTAAGTTAAAGGAATATCTCCTTCTTTCTGCTAACTCTTCATCCTTCCTGGCATCGATTTCTCAAGGAATACCCTTCCTTTAGTTTCCTATTTATTATCCCCTTTACTCACATGAACATCATAGCTGTAGCTATACTGCGGATTCGGATCGTAGGGCTCCGGTGCGGCCACCTTGGCCACTGCCAGGGGAGCTGCTACCTTGGCCAGCGCCGGATACGAGGGATACGAGGGATAGGCGGGCAAAGCCAGTTCGGGACCGGGACCGACCACCACGGCGGAACCCACAGCCACCAGGGCGCTCAATACGAGGATCAGTTTCTGGGCCATTCTGGATGGAGCTTGTAGATTTGGTTTGTGGAGAACTTGGTGAACTGCGACTGCTGGTGCTGCTGCTGCGTCTCGGCTGACAAATGAACTCGCTCTGTGGTTCTGTGGCCGCTCGACAATTGCTTTTTATAGGCCGTCCCAAAGCCCGAGCCCAAAAAATCCGATCCAATCCGCCGCAGCAGCCGCCGCCGCCTGCTACAGATATTTATGCAAAAATAAAAAATAAATAAGAAAACCGAAAACAACTAAAAAGTGCGCCTGCGCATGCGTGTGGAGTCGGTGGCGGCGGCAGCCGAGAAAAAATACTGCCATCGATCGCGACAAATATAAAATAATTCATTTTTCGCCCGCTGCCCATGGCAATCAGAGGTGGAGGTGGAGGGGCACCAGTTCACGCATGTCTGGGCGGGATGGGAGGAGCACCACGAACACTGTGGACCAGTGGAGCAGTGGACAAAGCAAACTGGTACCACGTCGTGACAAAAAAGTTCAATTCGAAAGCCTAGACATAGACCACCATGTGTCAGGTGTGTGTGTGTGTGCCTCCCAGGTCTCATGTCCCCATGTCCCCATGTCCCGTGTACCCATGTCCCGTGTCCGTGTCTCGGTTTATGGCCACCAGATTGGGGCAACGCAGCTCACGCACCCAGCAGCAGCCGCTGCAGCAGCCGCAGTCGTCGATTGTTGAAAGGTGTGTTTGGGGCACAGCCTTCGAAACTGGCTAGCAGCGCTGCCAACTGCGCCCACCCAAAAATCTCCACCAGACTCTGTCACTGCACTGGGGGAAAATATGAGTTCTTAAGGCGAGAGAAGGGGTTTTAAGAGTTCCTAGAAAGATTTGAGAAAGATAGCTCTTTTTTGATAATTTATTTAAATTATAAAAACTAAATTTAAGGATAACAAGCAAGGTAGCTAGCTTTGGAAAACCGTAGTTTGCTAATTTAGAACAGTCATAACTAAGCCAAAATTGCTTCAATTTCAATTTGAATTGCATTTCTGTGCTAGTTTTTAAAAGGTTAACAAATCTGCATATTGAGTTTAGAAATTAAAAAAAATATTATTTTTTTAATTTTTGAGAATTTTAATGATGTAACCCCTTACTAAATTTTGAAAAATCTATCAAAAATTTTTTTCTGATATTTTTCAATATTTTGGTTTTAAATGTTTAAAATTTTAATGACAAATTGGAAAAAAACACGACTTTTGGCTATCACTCCCTTTTTGGCTATAAAAGGCTCTTAAAAAGACCTTAAATTCGCGCGTTTTTGGAATACGAAAATAATTCGAAAAACATGCAAAATTTTAGACAAATCAAATTTTAACGAGAAAGAAAGCTAACTTCGGTAAACCGAAGTTTATATACCCTTGCAGTCAGCAATTGGATCATTGAAAATCGATCCAATTTGGTAATGTAAAAAAAAATGTCAAATTATGTAATTTTTGTAAATTTTACATTTTACATGTAGAATTTTACATTTTCATATAAATCGACCGATCCCTTCTATGGCAGCTATATGATATAGTTGTCCGATCTTAATAAAATTAAAACCGTAATTCTAGAACTATAAAAAACGACTATATCTCGAAATTTATAGAAATTCGTTGAAAAACAGAGAAATTAAAAATTTTTGTACATTAATTTCGCCATCATTCCTATGGCAGCTATAGGATATAGTGGTCCGTTCCGACATATATACTGCGTGCTAAAGAAATAAGACTATGCTGAAAATTTCAGCCCGATAGCTCAAAAACTGAGAGACTAGTTCGCGTAGAAACCGACAGACAGACGGACAGACAGACAGACGGACAGACAGACAGACGGACATGGCTAGATCGACTCGGCTGGTGATGCTGATCAAGAATATATATATACTTTATGGGGTCTGAGATGCCTCCTTCACTGCGTTGCAAATATCATGGCAAAATTATAATACCCTCTGCAAGGGTATAAAAATGAGAAAACTAAGGAAAAATAGCATTGATTTCAATTTGGAAAGCTTTTCCGTGCCCACTTTTATTAGGGTAATGAATCTGCATATTAATAATATAAATATAATATAATTTCTTGACAATTTTAGAATTTTGAAAAAAATCCCTTTTTTTTTAATTTTGATTGTAAATAACAAAAATTTTAATGGCAATTCGAAAAATATACGGCTTTTGCCTATCATTTTCTTTTTGGCTAAAAGAGCCTGCCAAAAAAACATAAAAACTCGCGCACTTACGTTAAATGTCAAGTTCGGACAGAAATAGGGTAATGACGAAGCCACTGGCAATGTCAGAAACAGCTGCAAAGCTATAATACTTAAAATAAGTTTCCAAGAAATAAATAAACAGATAAAAACCTTGTGAAAGGAGCGACTAGGAGGTGACATTGCTTCTGAAGATAGTCAACCTTTTTCATTAACTTCCCTTTAAGTGAAACCTTCTTAATAATATATGTTACATAATCTCTTTAATAATTTAATTTAAAATCTTTCCCTTAGTGTATAGTTATAGTTCTGTTGCGCCGTTGTCTCTGCTGCCATTGGGACAATTTTGCCCATTATCACTAATTTTCAACGCGTACTGCCGCTTGTTAGGCGTTGCAGTCGCTGTTGCTGCTGCTGTTGCTGCTGCTGTTGCTGCTGCAGTTGCAGTTACTGCTGCATTTGCTGCTGCAGCAAGCAGCGCAGTTACTGCCGGCAGCCAACATCTATGGACATGCTCGGGTTGGGGCTTTGCGTAATCCAAAAATTGCATCTCGTGCCGATTTTTTACTTTCAATTAAGCTATTGAATAATTTTTTGAGTGCGTGTTTGGTCCAAGTCGAGAGTGAATGTGTTTGGCATGGAAGAGTTCTTGGGGCGTGGAGCAGCCTGGCGAAGCTTGAGGAGATTAACACTTGAGATTGTGAGATTTTAAGATTGCAGGGTTTTCTTATATAATTTAAAAAATTGCACAAGCTAAGCTTTCATCTGGGTTTTACATGGTTAGTTTATGGGTTTTGCATGATTAACTAACTTATTGCCCATAAAAATCAATTAAAAGGGGAAAATACTTTCACTTGAATCATAAAACTGGCTTTAATACTTTGAAATAACATTTGTTTTAGTCTTAAAAATCATTTTTAAATACTAGAAACAGTAATTAAATCTAGCTTTGATCTTGAAAAACTATCTATCAGCTTTTAGTATCTGGTTATTCAATATATACTTGTATTTCGAGTGCTTTTATTTAGTTCATTATCACAAACTGAACTTACTGAACATATATTAAGCCTTGAGCTTGCTAGATCAACTCATTAATTAATAATATGGATAGAGGTGTAAATGTAAACTAGTTTGGTTTTTACTAAATCAATTTGTGTGAAAAAATGTGTGCGTGGAACAAGTCATTGAGTGATTCATGGACCAGAGATTGCTTGAAGTTCTAACGATTTATATGATTTCTTTTTTATATTCCATCTTTGGCTTACTTGAGTTTATTATTAATTGATTTACGGAGGAGCAAACAATAAGTTATGGTACTAGCTAAGTTCGTGCTTCAATCCTATCCAAACAGAGGAGCAGGAGCAGCGGCCACCAGCGGACGTGGAGCCACTGGAACGGGAGCTGCAACGGGCACGGGTCCGCGCTGAACAACTGCATTGAAGCCATTGATGGGATCGGCGGTGTAGAAGACAGTACGCAGGGAACCATCGGCATCCACCACCGAGTAGGAGCCCTTGACCACATCTCCATCGCGCACCTCCTGCTGGCTCTTGCTGTCCCCGGTGATGGCATCCTGGACATTGTAGGCAAAGGCATACTGCGGATGAGGATCCACTTCGGTGTTCAGGGGAACTCCCAGAGGAACAGCCGCTGGGAGCAAACCGCACTCGATGGCGGCTATTAAAGCGCAGCAGATGAGGGTGATCTAGGGGGGGAGAGTAGCCATTATAGTCAGGTTATTATCTCCTCTTCCTTGCTATTGATAATCCTTGGAAAGTAACTCCTGAAACACTCACCTTGATCAGGGCCATGACTAGGTTTGCTGGTTTGCTGGGTGTCTTTGGTGTATTGATGACTTGACAACGCTGTTGGTACTGTCTTAGTCTGCCCACGGATCCGGGGTTATAAAGGGCCCAAAGGCAGGCGTGCTGCGGTGTGGCAATAACCTCTGCCAAAAGCGATTCCATATGCTGACGTAACGTAACCCATTTCGGGCTTAGACTAGAGGTGAGGTTTCCCCAATGGACGTGCCAGGCACTTGCACAATTCTCCTCCGCACCAACCATATGAATTGTGATAATAAATATATAGTGGGTGCTACGTGATCAGCATTCCGGGTAAACCAAATCCCCGAGTGAGTCTCTGGACCTACCCCAAGAGGTGATTGATCCAGTTGGAGAGGAACAAGTCAAGAAACATATTTTTTTTGTACCGAAACTTTTATTCAGTAAATGCAGAAAAACTAATTCACTAAGTTGCCGATCCCCAGAACGGTATCCCTAAATCCTAATCAATGTAGAGTGTCCAATCCAAACCGATTGGAGACCTGGAGCGGAGTGGGTTCATCATCATCATCGTCTGTCAGGGCAACAGCAGGCACGTTCTTGGGTTTGTTTTTGGGGAAAGAAAGCGGGTTAAAAGTGATTCTTTAGAACTATTCAACAACGGTCCTAGTCTTGGGTCCTAATCCCAGAACTAGGCCACAGAGAGTTTGTCATCGGATCCAACTTGTGGAGATCCTAGTGGTATCCGCCGTAGCTGAGGCCAGGCCCCGAGGCGTATCCAATCTTGGTGAGGGTGGGAACGGCGGCAATAGCCAAGGCAGGCTTGGCAATGGCCACCGCGGCCACGCCCTTCTTCTCCACGACGGCGTTGAATCCGTTGACCTTGTCGGCGGTGTAGGTGACCTTGCGGATGGTGCCATCGGGCTCGGCCAGGGAGTAGCTGCCGTGGACGACCCCATTGACCAGGGTCTCCTCCTGCTGCTTGGAGTCGCCGGTCTTGTGATCGGTCACTCCGTACGAGAAGCTGTACTGGGGATTGGGGTCGTAAGGCTCCGCCACGGCCACCTTTTGCACGGCCAGAGCTGGAGCAGCCAGGAGCTTGGGAGCAGCATAGGAGATGGCAGGAGCGGCATACGAGACAGCAGGAGCAGCCAGGAGCTTAGGAGCCGCATACGAGATGGCAGGAGCGGCCAGGAGCTTTGGAGCAGCGTAGGAAATAGATGGAGAGGCATAGGAGATGGCGGGAGCCGAAAGTCCGTAGGGATCAATAGGGATGGCCACGACCGCGGACAGGATCACTCCCAAAACGAACAGAGTCTGGCGGGGAATACCAAGTTAAGGTAAAGATAATCCGAATATCCTGGCCAGCCACTCACCTGGGCAAACATGGCGAAGGATGCGTGTGACTGAGAGGACTGGAGGTGTCTCTGGCGACTCGTTTCTGGTGTCCGCACGGCGAGAACTCAGCTCAAGTGTGAGATGCCTTTGCCACCGGCTCTTCAGTTTTATATATCGCCAGCCGAGGAATTCCTCGGCTCGGAAAAACTGGACAATCTAATGGGCAGAGTGACAATTGCGGCGGCGTCTCATTTGGTCGGGCCACTCGCTGCCCCGATCTCGATCTCGATCTCGATCTTGCACCCCAGACCTCATCTTGCTGCCGTTGGATTTCGTGTTTCTGGTGCGGATTTCATCATGACTATGCTGCGTTGGCTTTTCTCAATGGAATAGCTCCACTCACCACCACTCGGATCCGTTCAAGAGCGCCGCTCCAAGACGCCAAGTCACCAAGTCACCAAGAAAGACACCACTTCCAGCCACTAGACTCGTTTTCCGCTGCCCAATCTGGTTTCGTTTTTGGCTATTTGTTTTTTTTTTTCCTACTTTTTCGGCACATTCTCAGGTTCTCAGGCCGAACTTTGTCTGATGTAATAGCTGCCGCATGTGGCATGGGGCAGTTGCAGTTGCCACAGGAAAAATAAGTCTGTCTGGAGGCTACTAATATTTTTGTGGATAACGTAAGAAAGGTGAAATAGCACGTAATACGATGGTTAAGTTATTTTCTTCCTTAAATTGTTTATTTCTTAGGAAGAAGATCAGACGTACATCGAAATCCTTAAACTTAAAATTCAATAGATTATTAATAATTGGTGAATAATTGATTACATAAAAGGAAAGTGATTGTGAATAATTGAATATATGATCTGGTCACACTTTTATTCATAATTTCGCCGTTCTGAAGAATGTTCATATTTTCTGAAATCATATCTGAAACTTCAACAACTATTTTCTTAATTAAATATTTGATTAAATAGGAAGAAGAAAATATTTAAAAAGTCCTTAAATTGATTATTTTAGTGGACAGAATACCATTTATTGATTGAATAATTAATTACATAGGGTGAAGGTCATGGTGTAAAACTGAATAAGTGATCTGGCCACACTTGTATTTATATTTTCGCATGTTTAAGAACATTCTTTATAGCTGAAAAATTAAACACTTACTTAAATAGTGAGAAATATATCCGTAAAGTCCACGTACCACATAATCGGACAGATATTATTTCTGAAATTATACTTACATTTTCTGATCGAATAAATGATTACATAGTGGAAAACTGACAGGGTAATCTGAGTATGTAATCTGGTCACGCTTTTATTTATAAAATTACAGCAAATTATGTCACCCGATCACACATTTAACTATATTTTCGCCCCAGAAACAAACCGTTGTTTTCAAGAGTTTTCGTATATATCTCAGAATTCCATAAAAACATTAAATAATGCAAACAAGTTTTAAGCTTTTTAAACGAATTTAAAATCTTCTTGTGAGAAAATATTACGTATACGTCGCGTTGCCTTTATACGGACAACGTGTCGTATGATTAATGAGTTTCATGAGCTTATATTTGTTTTGCTTTTAATGTAGATAAAAAAGGTTAGTAAACTCTAGCAATATTTTATTTATTTTTCTTTTAATTTATTTTACATTTCTTTTAATTAATTTTAAGACTCATAAAACAATGAAAGATTTTCCTAACATAACTTCCATATCATAAGTGCAATAACCCTTTGTTAGAGTATCAAAACAAGATCAATCGTTTGCTGGCCACTCGCTTAATTAGAAAAACGAAAATGGCAAGTTTTCGTGGGTTTCTTTTTGGCGGAGGGAATGGGCAGTGGACACGGCGACGTGGCCCGGCGCAATTACGCACTCGCACTCGCACACGCATTTGCTCAGCTTGTCGCCCTCGCCAGCGCCTCACCCTCGTCTAGCCTCACCTCACCTCTATTACCAACCAGCGCCCACTTAGCCACCGTAATTGCCTCGATCGGGCCAAAAGGCAACACACACTGCAGCCGGCAACTGTAAGCTTTTAGCGCTGAGACGGCGACGACGACGACCTTGCCCACAATTGGTATTTCGTCTACTTTTAATTAATTCTCATCTCGGTGCGATTGAGCAAGGAACTCGAGCATCTAAGGCAGCTGGAGCACATTCCATTCTCTGTGGCCAAAATGGAAGCACCAGTTTCCGGTGGCTAACTCTCTTTCTCGCTGGGAGTGACTTTTCTGGTTTTCTCTCTCCTCCGCTGGCTCTCTGAAAGTGAATCCACAGCCAACGAGTCGCAAGGTCGTTGGTTGCATTTTGGCAAAAGAGTCACGAACTCACACGGGCCAGCCAGCCACCAGTTACAGCATGGAATCGATGGGGAATCTATAATCAGTTATAGATGGTAACAAAGGGTTTTGGCCAAACTCCAAAGTGGGAGACGGTGTTAGAGGGAATTTTAGGGGGTTTTTGGGGAGGGAACTTAAGGGAATTATAAGATTAGATTAATGGACTTAAGAAGAATTTATTTAGGAATTTATTTTCTAGGAAAAGTATTTATTATATTCAAGAAAAAACCAAGTTTCTGAAGGAAAGTAAATCCAGGGATCATATATTTTTCCTGGAAAGGTTTTTAAATAGTCTTAGCCTAATTTATCATCTTGTTTATCGATTTATTTCCCAAATTTCTTGATTTCTTTCATATTTCCTCACAGTCTTAAAAAGAAACTGATTTTTTTAAGGAACTTAGAGCATATATTAGAGTTATTTTCTTAGCTTCCTTATAGATTATTGAACTCCAAAACCTCATCGATATTCTTAGCCCACAATGACCTAGTTTCCCTTGGTCAAGTGAAAACCAAAAGCAGTCTTATTATGTACAATGTGGCTAATGATTAGCATTTGAATTATTTACCAATCACAAAAAACTTTCCAATTTATGGCAAACCCACCCAAGTCGAAATAATGATGTAGGGAACCAAAAAAATATCCAAAATAAGTGTCTTACATTAATTTAAGATGGAACTTAATAACTCAATTAAGTCTAAAGTGAACCTTATTGTTGTAAAAGAAAATTAAAGCATTGCCATGGGATGGAACCTGCCTGCATGACAATTACCAAAAAACTCAAGCTTCGAAATATAATCAAATCGCATTCACTTTCGATCCGAGCAAGGCAAAAAAAGCTATATACAGTGGTAGCAAATAAAAATGAAAACTTGAGGCAGCGGCGACAGAAAATTGGACTACGTGCTGGGAATTTGGATCAATTTGGAGAGACGCTGTATAGGTAGGAAGCGACCCCAAAAGGGAGGACCCAGAGGAGATGGAGGTGGAGGAGGAGGAGGCACTGGTCAGGAGCTCTCGACTCCCATACGCAATTGGTACGCAATATTCCCTCAGTTGAGCGGCGACGCATGCAAATTTCGCGAACGCATCTGCTATATAAAGTCGTCGTTTTTTTGGCCAAAGCATGTCAGTTCATTTTTGATAACCGACGGTGACAATCCCCCCAAAACACCCAAGCCGCACAATGAATCCTCTGACGGTTAGTACACGGACTTAAAGGTGCTCCAAGTTGCAAGAGGTTAACTGATCTCCTCTTCCTCAACGCTTACAGGTTGTTGCAGTCCTCTCCTCGATGGCCCTGTCGGCTCAGGCTGGTCTGGCGCCCTTCTCCGCTCCTCTGGCGGCTCCTCTGGCCTACTCAGCACCTCTGGGAGCTGCTCCGTACTTTGCCCCGGCTGCGTACTCCGCTCCCTTGGGATACTCGGCTCCTCTGGTGGCCAAGACCTATGCCGCTGCGCCCTTCGCTGCTGCTCCCTTCGCTGCTGGTCCATTCGCCGCTCCTCTGGCTGCTCCAGTTGCTGCTCGCCTGGCTGCTCCTCTGCCTGCCCCAGTTGCTGCTCCCCTGGCTGCCCCAGTTGCCGCTCCTCTGGCTGCTCCCGTTGCTGCCCCAGTTGCTGCTCCTCTGGCTGCTCCCGTGGCTGCTCCCCTGGCCGCCCCAGTTGCCGCTCCCGTTGCCACCGAGGTTGTGGATGCCTTCCCGCAGTACAGGTTCGCCTACGATGTCCAGGATACGCTGACTGGCGACTCCAAGACCCAGGAGGAGACCCGTGATGGCGATGTCGTCCGTGGCTCCTACTCCCTGATCGAGCCCGATGGTTCCCGTCGCATTGTCAGCTACTACGCCGACGACATCAACGGATTCAACGCTGTCGTGCAGAAGGATGTGCCCGTGGCTGTGGCCCCTGTGGCTCCAGTGCTGGCCAAGACTGTGGCTGCTCCAGTTGTGGCTGCTCCTGCCCCCGTGGCTCCTGTGTTTGCCAAGACTCTGGCCGCACCCATTGTTGCCTAAAAAGGAGGAGCAGGAGTAGGAGAAGGAGAAGAAGAGACAACTCGACAAAGGACTTTCATCTGTACATATTCGATTAATCACTGTCGAGCTAAAAAAAAATAACTTTCATCGCAACAAAAAACACAAAAAATAAATAGAAATTTTGAAAACAAAAGCCGCTTTTATTATTTTTGAAAGAGAAATATATTTAGCCAAAGTTAACGCGCTAAAAATTAATTCTAGGATAAGGGAACTATTAGATTTCAATATCTTGAGAAAGTTTTCTATAAAACCTTTTATAAAATACCCTAAAATCTATTATATCTTAGATATTTATAGAATTAAGGATTATCTAACGTTTTAAGATTTATTTTACAAAGAATTTACCTTTAAAAGTTTTATATTTTCTTTTACCCTTTTCCAGGAATATAGACGAGGAGTTCTGGAAGCTCTCCCCCCATGAAAACGTGGCCCGAATGCGCCTGAAACTGGAGCCCCAGCTGTATCCCAACAAGCACGAGAATGCCGCCAATTTGCGGGACAATGCAACCAGTGCCTATGACACCAAGTAAGCCTAACCCAATCCTACCTAAAATACCATTAGAATCCCTTTTTTCCTTAGGGAAATCTCCGAGTTTGATTCCACCATCAAGAATGCAGTGGTTCGTGATTTCCTTGCCGACGATGAAAGCTCCCAGCTGGAGGAGGAACTGCGCCAGCTCATAGACACACAAGCCCAGCAGGATGTTGCCCTAGAGAAGCTGGTGATGTCGCAGGACTGTGAATTAATTACGCTAATGACCAAGGTTAAGGGTCGCATTGAGGTGAACCAAAGCGTGTTTACCTTCGTGGACCTAAGTCCGCCCACGGAGGATGCCTCCAAGCATGACTTTAGGTTCTCCACCAACAAGATACGCGAAGTGCATCTGAGGAAGTACAATCTGCGCAGAAGTGCCCTGGAGATCTTCCTGGTGGATCAGACCAGTTATTTCCTGAACTTTACCACAAAGGTGGGTTTGTCTTTTAATTATTTATAAATTAAAAAATATTACAAATTATTTATGGTTATTTTCCAGACCCGCAACAAAGTCTTTACCAAAATTGTGGGCCTGCCTTTGCCAAATATATTGTATGGTTCTGGGAGATCTCCAGCTGAGCTGCTGAGAGCCTCTGGCCTCACCCAAAGGTGGATCAATCGGGAGATCTCCAACTTTGAGTATCTGATGTACCTTAACACCATCGCAGGACGATCCTACAATGATCTGAGCCAGTACCCCGTCTTCCCCTGGATCCTGGCAGACTACAGCAGCGATGTGTTGGATCTGACAAATCCCAAATCCTTCCGTGACTTGTCCAAGCCCATTGGATGTGTAAGTTTGCATTTAAATGTTCCCTGTTTAATATAATTAACTTCCTCCCCCTCTCTCTTAAGATAAACCCCAAAAACGAGGCTGAGGTGCGCAGCAAGTATGATTCCTTCGAGGATCCCTCGGGTGCCATACCCAAGTTCCACTATGGCACCCACTACTCCAATTCGGCGGGCGTGCTCCACTATCTGCTGCGCGTGGAACCCTTCACCTCGCTGCACATTGAGCTGCAGAGCGGACGCTTCGATGTGGCCGACAGACAATTCCATTCGATACCTCAGACCTGGAAGCTGCTTATGGACAATCCCAATGATGTCAAGGAGCTCATACCAGAGTTCTTTTACTTCCCAGAGTTCCTCAAAAATATGAACAAGTAGGGTTACATCTTAGCTCCTATTTGGAGGCTATTAAATCTCTTTTTTCCTTTCCAGATTCGACTTGGGCCACTTGCAAATCACCAAAGAGAAGGTGGACGATGTCATATTGCCCGCCTGGGCCAACACGCCCGAGGAGTTCATAGCCATTCATCGGCGGGCTCTGGAATCGGAGTATGTGAGCCAGCATCTGCATCACTGGATTGACCTGATCTTTGGCTACAAGCAGAAGGGACCCAAGGCGGCGGAGGCTTTGAATGTTTTCTATTATTGCTCTTACGAGGGTGCTGTGGATCTGGATAAGATCACCAATCCCGTGGAAAGGGAGGCCGTGGAGGGTAAGTCCATAAACCAAAAGATCTCCTTCCCTTTAAATTAACGATTTTCCTGCAGGCATGATCAACAACTTTGGTCAAGTTCCCTCGCAGCTCCTAAGGGAACCACATCCCCGACGTCTCACCCAGGATGAGACCGCTTTGAAGCTGGTTCGCGCCGAACTGAGGCGTCCGGATCTCACCCAATTCCTGGACAAGGTGGTCCAGTACTACTGCGAACTCTCCACGCCCAAGGATCCCATTGTGTACCTCAGTCCGCCGCGCAGTCCCCCGAGATCCTTCCTGCAGCTAAGCCCCGATGTTCTAGTCAGCGTGTCCAAATCCACCATATTGGGCTGCAATTCGTGGCTGTCCTACGACAAGGATCAGGGTTTCCTGCTGGAAATCGATGCCACCACGGCCAATCTTAAGTAAGTCCATATCTGACTTCATATATTGAGAAACTCCTAACTCTATAAGCCTCCTACAAAGGAACCGCAAGCGCGTCTTTGGACCCTTCCACGCCTCTCAGCCGCCGCACTCGCAGCTCTTTGCGGTGAGCACGGATGGCAAGCTCCTGTACGCCGGCGGCATCTGGGACAACTCTTTGCGCGTGTACAACCTCAACAAGGGCAAGGCAGTGGCCTCGGTGACCCGCCATTTGGATATCATCACCTGCATAGCCCTGGACAATTGTGGCTCTTACCTGGTCACAGGCTCGCGGGACTGCACCTGCATTGTGTGGAGCATCCAGGCGAATCAGCAAGGTGGCGGGGGTGGAGGTGGCTCCACCAGCAACATTCCTGTCCATGCTCTGACGGGTCAGTCGCACCTGCAGGCCATCACGCAGCTGAACACTCAGAATAGCTACTCGCCCAAGCCGAAGACTGTGCTCTATGGCCACGACGATGCCATCTCCAGTGTGGCCATCTACACGGAGCTCGATCTGGTGGTCTCCGGCTCACTGGTGGGTGTTGATTAATCATTTTCTGGGAAGTTTAGATGCTTATTTTTGATTGGTTTGGTTTCCAGGATGGCACTGTGAATGTTTACACGCTGCAGGAGGGTCAGTTTGTGAGGACCCTTAAGCCCATTGGTTGTACAGAGTCCTGTGTGCAGATATCCTTTGTCACGGTTTCCTATCACGGTGAGTTTGGGGATTATTTTCTTATATTTATTTCATTTGAATTTCTGGCTGAGCAGTTTGAGAGTCATTAGTGGTTTGAGCTTAAAAGTATGCTACAGTTTTGGAGGTGTGAATTTCTTGGCTTCTTGGAGAACAGTTTGAAGTATTCTTTGCACTTGGGGCTTTTTCTATTAAATAATTTAAATAGGCAGTAATGTGGCTTGTAAAAATTGAAAAATATATTTTTCTATGTTTTAAAGTAAGGAATATATTATATAATTCATAATTTAACAGATTAAGCATATACTTTCTTCACTATATTGTTAAAAACAAGTATAATTTCATGTTTTATTATTTTTTAAAGACATCATTACTCCTAATTTCATGTTTTCTTATTTTTTAATGGCTTAACTCTCCTAAATTCTTATTTTCTTATTTTTTAATGACTTAAGTTTCCTCAACTCTTCTCAGTGTTGCTTCTAAAAATAGGAAAATATATTTTTCTATGTTTAAAAGTAAAAAAATTTAATATATATTACATTATTTTATAAATTAAACATTTATATTGGAAGTCTTGCCATATTTAATTGTTAAAAACAAGTATAATTTCATGTTTTTTTATTTTCAAAGACTTAACTCTCCTAAATTCCCCTTTTCTTATTTTTAAAGACTAAACTTTGCTCAATTCTTCTCAATTATAATTAGTATACTTCTGATTGCATCTCTCTTCTTCTTCGCTTAAGTCCTTTTTTCTCATTAATTAGTATAGTTTCCAAGTTCCCCATTTAATTACCAAAGATATTAATTACCTGGACAAACTTTGATTATAGTTAAACCTTTACCATTTCCCCGAAAACCCCCCCCAGAACCATAGAGATATATTACCCACATAAACCTTGTGAATAGGCCAATTGGAACCTGCTTTGGCTGAGTCATGAAGCGGCTGGCTTTTTGTGGGGTGACAACATATCGCCACCTGTGCCCGATAATCTCGGCCACCCGGTCGACTCACTCCTTCCTGCCCACCACGCTCTCTCGGTGGCCCTAATCTGCGGACGGGTAGCAGTAGGAGGCGGTGCCCTCACGTGCTACGTAGTTGTCCCATTATGTTTGAAGAGCGGCGCGGCAATCAAACAATTTAATCATGCCCCGACTATCGGCAATTGCCACATAAGTGAGGCGACGATGAGAATCACGTGATGGCGTGGCCATGTGCGTCGTATAGCTCCTCCTCCACCTCCACCTCGGACGTTGTCCGACTTTGGCCCATGCAGCCGTGCCGTATCTTATCGCGCGTTCCGTTGCAGTTGAGCGGCAGCGACAGCGACAAGGGGGCATTAATCCAAATTAAAGCGAAGAGGCATCGCTAAGTACATGCCAGCGAGAACCCCAAGCAAGGTTACAAATTTGTCGGCTTTTGGCAAACATTAAATCACCCGGAATTTCCCCCTCATTCCTCATAGCAACTGTCAAGGTGCGCCTTAAAAATCTGCGCATTTAATTTGCCAAAAAATCATCGACGCTACGTGGCCGATAACAGCGATTCGTTATTACGACCTGTGTCAATATATTTACGATTATTTCACGACGCACACTAATTGGCCTTAATTAGCACACTATTACTTCGCTATGAGGCTCTGATTCGCGAAAATGTTTCTATAAAACCACTTAAAGATTAGCATAATGCTCCGACAGAGCGACAACGTCAAATCCCTAAGTGGTTCTGATTAGTCAAATATTTTTACGATGGCGGCTTGGCATTTATTGTTTATAAATTTAAATGAAAGCAAAGGAAATATGAATGGGGAGGGAATAAATAATCTAGGCGGATTTCTTAGACATACTCTTGGGAATTCTTGGGAAAGAAATGTGAACAGGAGAAGTGAATGAATATGTTTACTATTAGAATTTTTATTAAAACAATTCGACCTCTACCAGCAGACGCAAATGTGAACTGGAAAGCTGAATGAATATGGCTTACTGTAAAGTGCGTAAAAATCATAAAAATCTATTTACTTAAAGCCAAAAATCACGCCTATAGCTTATATACTATAGGCGTGATTTTCGGCTTTAAGTGAATAGATAGACTTAATAAGTGGGCAATCGCGAACGTGTTCTGAAAATTTGAGTAAAATCGGATGATAAACATAGAAGTTAATAATCAATAAAGTTTCTATGTAAACTTGTTAAGAGAGAGAGAGAGAGCGCGCACGTGCGTGTTGCTCAACATGTTCCTAGCAACAAATGTCGCTTTTGAGAGTTTCCCAACATATGTCTTTTTTGAGTGTTGCTCAATATATTGCAATATTTGTCTTCATTTGTCAACATTTTTTTTTCCATGTTCATGTGCTGTTTAGTTTCACCCACAATGCTTTGGGTACCGGGTATCTCACAGTCGGTCACACTCGATTGTAGCAAGTTAAATTACTAATTTTAAAGTCTTGACAATTTTTTAGGCAATATTACATAGAATTTCTTACTTTAACCAAATACTATTCTAACACGATAATGTATTGCCTGGGCACCACTCTTTTAGACTTCACAATTAGGAATTCCTATTATTCATCAATGCCTAAAAAAGGCTTTTTATCACAGTAGCTATTTTATACAAGTTTTAAAATCAATATAGAGTACAAAGACGTGTAAAATATATTGCAATCTAAGCTATAAAGAGCATATAAACATTTGGAATAATTATTATACATACATCAGTTCCCAAAAAGAGCTTCTATTCAAGTTAAATAAGCAGTTTCCTATATAAGAACTATAGACCAGAAACCCCTTTTAAATATAGTCAATATTATTCAATAGGAAACACCCAAACATTCAGAAACTCTTGATTTAAATTCTGGAATTTCAATTGTAAATTAAGTACTTACACTTGTAAATTCCCATGGTAAATACTACGTTCTTTAAAATTTAAAGCAAAATTAGCTTTTATTTAAGCTACTAAAGGTAACTCATTATGTAAGCCATTTAGACTAAAATCAGACTCTTAAATATATTCAATTTCATTCAATAGAAGACATTTAAACATTTACAATTTCTTGATTTAAATTAAAATAGGAAACCCTTTAAAATGAAGAAATTCTTGAATTAAATTTCACTTGTGTTAATTCCATTAGTAAATACTTCTTTACAAAGAAACTAGAAACCCCTTTTAAATGTATGGAATACTATTTCTTAGAAAACACTCTTCAAAACCTTGATAAATTCTTGATTTAAATTGAAGTAGAAAACCCTTTAAAATTAAGAAATTCTTGAATTAAATTTCACTTGTGTAAATTCCTTTGGTAAATACTACGTTCTTTAAAATTCAAAAGAATTTATATTTTTTTTGGGCTACATTTTGACTTGGATTCGGTGTTTGTTATACAATATTTGGCATGTGATAATGATAATGGCGGTAAATAAGGTCCGATTTTCGTTTACTTTGCATGTCGCCGGCGTGGAAGTACGTCAATCGATGGCGCCAGGGCCTGCATATCGAATTCCTGAAATATATTCAGCCATATAGATTCGCCAGCCACTCGATTTTTGTGGCAATCAGCTTGGACTTTTGAATTTGAGACCCCTTCTGGGGACTGGAGAGCCTATATACTGTGTGTGCATAAGCGAGCCAGTGCAGCCGGGCCGGGCGCTTATCGAGTGAATTAATATTAACTCAGATTATAAATTCGCAACATCCGGCAGTGATGGGTTCAGAAATTATAAAAATCAAACTGAAAATCGCATCGAAAGGCGTCAGTCAGGAGGGCACTTAATTGCGTTCTTCGCTCAAGCTCGGAGATCGGAGGAGCTCCAATCAATTACATAGACCCCTGCCGGAGCAGTGTCCGGTGGCATCCATTGACTATCAGTTCGTACCACATATATATAAATGTATGCGTATATATTCCGAACCCCATACTGGCGCGGAGCCATCGGTTCTCTGGCATTAACCCAGCGTCGTCGTTAATGGAATCAAATCAGCGGCGAACGAGCCCCGCTAACGAATCGCGTCACACAGAGTCACACGACACATCCCCTGCCCTGCCGCGCCGGCGATTCATTCACTTTTTTCGAATTCTCAAAGACGCAGCACATAAAAAGATTTATGAAATAGTTGTAGTAAAAAATCAAGGAGGGAGAGGGCGACGGAGACCCCAATAAAAACCGAGTCGAGAGTGTGTGTGTCTTTCGATTTTTTACTGAATGAACTCTGGTTGGTAGGCCAAAAACCCGCCATACACGGTTCCAACTAGTTATATCCGAAGCCAGGTCACACATTAGGAAGTTCATTCAGATCCAATCTGTGGTATTTAGGGGCTTCGGACGAGTTCCGCTGGGTGGCATTGGCATACAGATACAGATCTCTCTCTCTTGGAGCAACTACTACGCATTGAGGGTGCCAGAGTATGTCGCCATGTGTGATAATCTCTTCGGCTATGTCAGGTTATCAGTGGCGTGGCGTGGAGGGTGGGCCGGACCTCGTCGATCTACTGCGTAGATCTGTCCGCCCCACATTCTTGTGTGTCTAGCGAGGGGCCCGAAGAATTCGGAAGATTACTACTTGAGATTTATGCTATGATTTTATCTCCTTATCCTCAGGTCACATAGCCTTCAGCGCCCTGGACGACACCTCGCACTCGGTGCATGTCTACAGCATCAATGGCTGCAGCCTGGGCTCCAAGTATGTGTCCGGAAGGGTCACAGGTCTGGCCAGTGCCTCGGACTATCTGGTGGTGGCCGATGATGCTGGGGATATAACTATGAGCAGGCTACATGGGTGAGATATGATCTCTTCTAGCTAATAAAACTCCTATTAATTTTGTAATTCCCAGGCTGAAGCCCGTCTTTGACATTCCACTGCACGTGCCCATCCAGACAGTGGTGGTTACGCCAGGCAACACCCACATCCTGGCTCCCCTCCGGGATGGCCGCCTGGCGGTGATTGCCGTGCAGCTGCCCTCCGGCGTCAACAAGAAGCATTCCGTGCTCAATGTTTAGACAAGATCAGGAGCTGGAATTTCCGAATTTTAAAACCCCCCACACCCTAGACATAAGTTCTTCCGCTCTTTCCTCTTTTTCGCTAGCTTTAATTTTGTGTCTTGTGATTTGTCATGGTTTATATTCTTTATATTCTTTTTTTTTCTACTTGTCGTTTCCCACACAACGTGACGTGCCAAAAGCAAAGCCTTTGACCAACATATATGTATAATTCCCCGAAAAGTCTCTACTATATACAATGATTGCATTCCCCGAATTTCCATTGCCAACTAAGCAGTATTTCCCAGACAACCGTAATACACCTGACTTGGGGAGGCCATGGATCCTGATGATGGATGGCACACTTGTCAGCAAGTGTCGAACTTTTGAGTAACTTAAATCATCCATCATTCGAGGAGGTATCTCTTGGGTTCGGGTTCGGGTTCGGAGACGGAAACGGAGCGTGGCGGTGCAAACTGGTTGCCGACGACGAGGCACTCTTGGCAAGCGGCTCACTCTGACTCACGAGCGACTTTCAAATTGGCCCAAACATAAAAAAAAAAAATAAGTAAAAAAAGAGGGAAAAAACTCTGCCCGGCAACAGCGGCAAGGCGCTTAGAGATGGCACGAAATGCCAACGGCAACGTGAGATCTGGCGGCGGATCTCGACGGCATCCAGCTGCTCAAGAGTGATCAAGAGAAACACTTTCGATGGCACCTCCATCTCCACCTCCTCCTTCCTATGCTGCCTGCTGCAGACACAACCAAAAATAGAGCCCAGAGATCTTTGTCCCATTAAGTACGTTGGATCACATGGCATCCCAAACTCATTAACATACGAGGCACTTCCAATTGAAAGTATTAGAGTCCGTCCACAGTGAACCAGAGAATCGAATTCTTCCCAATTCTCCTTCGTTGAAAGCCTCCAGAATGTGAATTTCCCAAGACAAGCGACAATATCAAATGGTGAATTGATTAAGCATATATTTTTGTGACTTGCACCTAGAGGAACCTCGCTTTGCCAGCACACACAGCGCACAATCCACACAATCTGAGAACGCGACCTACCAATATCTTACTCTCTCCAGCAATATATAGGGTTTATATAGCATCTGTGTACGTAAAAGGGTGCCCCAGAGCGGGATCCACTTCGTTATTTGTTGTTAAGATCGTATCGTAACGCGTATTTATCGTCAAATAATGTTTTCGCCGTTCAATGTACGTAACCTGTACTCGTAACCGAGTTTATGTAGATAATTGTGACTATCCGTAGTTTGTAGAGCCTGTCAATAAATAAATAAATATAAAAATAATAATTCTTTCACTCCGCCCATAGTAAACTCTTCAACGATCTTACTTTTCTTATATTTATTTCAAAATATAATGATTAAAAACTAAAGAAAACCATATGTCAGTTCGATTAGCTTACTTAAGAGTGTAAAACATGTTTGGGGTTTGGGGGTAGCGCTTATGAAACTGATTAATTCCTTGAATACTTTTCCGTGATTCTTGATGGGGGGTTGCGATGCTGTTGATGGATTTTTTTGTGGGTCGATCAATAAATTAATTGTAGAAATGATTGGGGAAATAAATACGAATACGAATTGGGTGATTGACGACTGATTGATTGATTGTGTGCTTGTGGTTCGAGTTGGGTTTAAGTAAAACGGCCAATTGGTTTAAATACGTTAACTAGAGCTCGCCTGAATCGCTAGGAACAATCAATTGCTACTTAAAGGTTAAAACTAAAATTGAAGAAATTGAAATATGTATAAAGTGGAGATAATTCGAATGCGATGCTATTCGAGGTTAAGTTAGTGTCTAAGCCGGCATTAGATACGATTAATGAATTACCTGGATTACCAACTAAAATGGAACTTAAGCCTAAATTGTACATAACTGTAAATCGAATGACCTTTCTCTCTATTTTTCTCCTGTCTTCCTTTAATTTTTTTGTGATTTTTTCTAAGCATATTTTTCTTTTCCTTTCTGTTCACGCATCTTCGAAGGCATTTGATCTATCTAACTAACTAGATGAATTCCCGTCCCGTCGTCAATCCAATAGCCTTTTTGTGTGGTTTCTTTAGTCTTGCTCCTTCTGCAAGGATCAGAGAAAATAGCAAAATATTCAAAATATTAGTAAAGTAAAGAAGGAGCTCCTCTGCTTGCTCAATACTTACAAGTACGGGATACACGAAGGTGTCGGCGGTGTCGAAGCCAACGGCATTGCGGGCCACGCACTTGTAGTTGCCCATATCCTCCCACTTGATGTCAGCGATCATCAGCTGGCCCGTGGGCAGCACCTTGAACCGGTGTCCTGGCACAATCTCCTTGTTCTCGTTGTTGAACCAGGTCACCTCGGCCCGCGGGACAGCATGTGCCTGGCAGGGCAGCAGGATGCTGGAGCCCATCAGATCCAGATGCGTCTTCTCCGTGTAGGTGATGCGCGGCTTCTGGGCACCCGGGTACGTCTTCTCGGCCACGTGCCGCGAGGAGCGGGGCGGATGCACCACAGTGCTGGCATAGATGGTCTTGGAGCCGGAGCGTCCCACGCAGGTGTAGGTGCGGGCCTCGCTCAGCGGATGATCGATGATGTGCACCGAACGCACGCGGACAATGGCGCTGGGTGCATCCTCGGACAGCTGGTTGGAGTCCAGGTCTTCGAGCTAAGAGAGAGATACGGGGGGAAATCAGAGGGATTCGGGGGGAAACCAGGTGTAAGAGAGACTTACCTCCGAGCGTGGCAGGTGACCCACCACCCACTGAATGCTGGGCACCTGGGAGCCCATCATCTCGCACACAATCTCAACGGTGGCTCCCTCCGCCTGCAGCATCTTCGCGGGCGGCGTCTTGGTGAACTTGAGCCAATCGGCATCGAAGGCCCGGTTGCGGGGCTTCTCCTCCTGCGCCGTCTCCGCTTCCGTCTCAATGGAGTTGTCCACGTCGTTGCTATCGTCTACGATGTCCACGGCCCTGCCGCGGACACTAGCGATGCTGCCGAACAGCAGCAGCGCTAAGGCGCACACATGTAAATTCATTTTCTGGAATAGCGAAGATCGAAGATCGGAAATGAGTGCAAAGTTTAGGCGCGAGTCATACGACTCTCTCTAATATAGGTTAATAAACTTTATAGTCAAGTCATCTTCACTTATCACCTATCAGTTGCCCTGCCCCCGGGGAGGTCTCTATCGCTCTCTATGAGTGTCTATCTCCGTTCCCGTTCCCGATAAGCAAAGACCTTCAGCTGCTGGCGAGCTCTAGAACATTACTAACACTTGCGAAATGTGGGAACAGCCGAAGGGGAATCGGCATACGAAGCGGTATGGCCGAAGCGGAATCCTTTCCCCGAAAAACCCCAACCTCGAGACCTCATTCACGAATTTCACAATGCCACGACGACACCATATAAACCACGAAGAATGAATATAAGAATGATATAAGAGGAATCTAGCGTGGGCAGCAAAAGACACTTTGAATAATTATTCAGTTTCGAGAAAAACGTGAAATCGAAATCGGTTTCGGTTGTGACGTCAATTTCTTGGGATCTCGGACTCGCTTCACCCACGCTCCATCCACAGATCAAGGGCCCCCACCGATAGTGTATATTATAAGTGTGTCTAGACTCTAGACTGGACAAACTGCGTGACCGATTAATTATTCAAATAGTTTCGAGGGTATATTATGTATGTAGCCATTCGCCAATCGCTGGCGAATATTGCATCAGACTTTGACATGGACTTCGCGTTTGCCCTTCAACGGGGATTTCTACGAATTGGATTTCTCAAAATGGGTCACCATCAATCCCTGGGGTTTGGACCCACACTCACCTCTTGATTTGATTTCTTTTTTCTGCTCTTCCGGTAAAAAATGTTTGCAAATTTCTCCCTAACTTTGGATAACTTTCTTGGATCGCTTGCTATCGGCGGCGGCTGGCTTGTCGTTATGTTATGAACGAATTTATCAGCTCTATGTTGTGGTGGCTCCTGGTCTGGGCTTTCTGGTTGAAGTTCAGCAATAGTTGGCTTAGCACTGACATAGGTCCGGCGCTGGATGCCGTCTTGGTAACCGTACAGCACAGGGTTTTTGGCGGAATCTTGGCTGCTTCTGCTTCTTGCCTGCGAGAGCTGGTCTACAGCTGGAGGTGTCGGAGGAAGAGGAGGAGGTGGAGCCGGTAGTGAGCTGGTGTACGTCCTGATGGAACGCTTGGGAATGCAGAGGAGCTGGGAGCTGGGAGCGTCTGCTGTTGGCGATTTCAGAGCGACTTCAGGGCGTAGCGTATGTCTAGCTGACGGCTTTGGCACATTTAGTCTCGGAGTCTCTCGTTGGCTGGAGATCCTTAGTGATCCGTCGTGGCTTTGGATTTGGATTTGGATGTGGACTTGGACTTGGTCTGGTTGGCGCGACACTCGTTTGAATACGCACGGTTCATCGACATTACACTCGAGTCAAGGTGTGGTGATTTTTTTTTCTTTTCTTTAAGCTGCGATCGCGATTGGTCTGGTGGCTGGTCTGTACGTTCACGTTAGCGAGGATCGGTGTTTGGCTCTGGAAACTGCTCTCAACTTGTGTTCAACAGCTGGAAACTGTGCTGTAAACTGACTAGGCCACCGCTGCGCTCTTCCATTTATATGCGACGCCCGGCACTCACACAGACGCACATCGCTGCCTGCGCCGCTGCTGCTGCTGCCGCTCTCGCTCTCTCTCGCTGTGCCTCTTTCTTCGCTCTTCAATCCTCTCCTCTCTCCGGCTCTTGGCTCTTCCCCCCCCCTTCCCCTCCCACCAGCCCTTGCTTCGGGTGACAAGCGAGCAGAAGAATTCAATTACTTCGTTTCTCGTCTCGTAATTCTTTGTGCTACCGCCGCACCGGGACAGTCCGGAACAAAATTGGATATTACCGGCCAAGGGGGCTTCGCTTATCTTGCCCTGGCTTTCGTTGGCTTAATTGCAGTGGATGGAAGCCACCGTGTAGCTCCCTTAGTAGGGGATATGCCTCGCAGGAGCAGCAGCCACTCAACATGGGGAATCTCGGTGTCTTGGGAATCTCAAAAACATGGAAAACTACTCAAAAATTACTTACTTATCATTATAAAACCAAAATGTTATTTATTTTTTTATTTTTTTAACACTTTTTAGGCTCAGATCTCAAGGGGTCTCTAAGATCCTAATAGGATTCAGATATCACATTAATATAATATCATTTTTAGCTAATAAGTCTGAATATCTATTTTCAAAAAATCCTGAACATAAAAATAATAGTTGTGTGGATAAAAAGTTACCTATTTCCCATTAATATTATAATTATTTGGCAGGATACAATAGTACTCCCTCTTTAAGACCCATTAAATACCTTTATACAATGACTTAGGAATCTTCAGAGCCATACAACACCATTTTCCACAGACTAAAGACTCACAGATTTAATTAATAATTCATTTTCACTATCCATATCCCAATTATTTCCGAAAAACTCTTTATTATAACCCAATCATTAGCTTCTATACCCACCTCAAAGCCAAGTTTAGCTTCAACAAAGTCCGACTGTACATATCAAGACCATAAATTTTGATTTGCTGATTTCATTTCAAAAATCTGAACGATTTTAATTATTTTTTCTTTGTTTTGTTTCATTTTTATAAATACTGGATTTTTATAACCACAACCAATCAGCCAATTTAATAACCGCCGACAGGATCCAGAACTCGACTCCGCCAGCCGGTTGACAGTGCAAGCAGAATTCAAATGTCTGGCTGAGATCGGACCACTTCTTGGAGGTCTCTTGGGGCTCCGGGGACGAGGGCCATTGGCATGGTGCAAGGTTCCATTAGCCGCGACCGAGTCTTGAGTCTGTGCTTGGAGTCCGATTCCGATTCCGAGTCCAAGTCGCCAAGAGAGTAGTCTGTCTTTCCATCTGATCCGTCCGATCGCCTCATTGCAATCAAGTGTGAGTGCCAGTTTGTCTGCGGCGATCGTTGGTTGGATGGTTGGGCGAGAGGAGAGCGAGGAGGAGGAACGGGTGCGATACCACAAATTACACTCGGAGAAAAAGTAGGTAGCTACTCAAAGCAGATAAATCTGAAACAGATTTCTAGTTTGTGTCGGAGGAGGAGGTATTGAAATGGCGTTCTAGTTTTAAACGGTGGAAAGGATAACTAGTTTCTTCTGAAAAACAACTTGGGAATTTTAAGGGACTTAGAGGAACAAAACCGACACCGAAAAGGGAATTTGGAAATATTTGAATACACACTCATGTAGGAAATTTTTGAATATTTTCAAGTAAAAAAGGATTATAGGTAGATCTCAGAGTCTATATGGACTTAAAAAAGGATTTTCAAACCATTTAAGATCTCAAATGAATTCCTAAACACTTTTTGAATCATACAAAATTTCAAAATTTTCATATTTTGAAGACATTACATAGAAAGTATGTTTTATTCTATTTTAAAGCCTTAAATACAAAAGTTATAAAGTTTCTCTTAAAAAAATTAAGTTAAATTAAGTTCCTGTAGCAGCATTCACTCTAGAACCTTCTTGATCACCTGGGTCTCCCCCCGTTTTCTCCAAGTGCACTATGATTGCCTGTCAGTGAACATGAGTGTATGTTGTGTTGTGTGTGTGTATTATGGGAAAGGGGGCGGAATTGGGGGTCAGAGGCGTCGAGGGGGAGGCGGTCGAAACTAGTCTGAGCTGGCATTGCCGGCCGGGAGCTTGGAACCGGGAACTCGGCGGTGCCGGAGGGCAGGAGGTGCAGCCAAAATGGCAGACAGACTGGCAGCCACATCGCGTGTTCGCTTTCAGCGCTGTTGCCGGGCGGCAGCCACTTTGCGGTCAAGGGGAGGGGGGGATAGACAGGGGCGGGGTGTAATGGGGTGGCGGGAGGAGCTGCACACAGAAAAATTAATAGTTAAACACAGGAACAAATATCACCGAAAGTGAGCATCATATATGGTTTTTTTTTTGGTTCAAACTAAATGGTGGCAACTCTGTTTTTTCGATGACATGCTTATTATCGATTAATACGATAAGCAATAACGATTGGCAGCTGTTAATACCACAAATTCATATCGTTAATTGTTGTTTATGTAAAAAATTAAATAATTTAAAGTTAGAAACCAAAATTTTTAAATAAAAGAACATTCTTTCTTGAATATAAATAGAGAAAAATGGCAAGTTTCCAAACTAATATCATGTTTCTCAGTTGCAAAGTTGTTTTGAATTGTTTCTTGACTTTAAGGACTCTTTTTTCTCTAGGTGCAGCCAGGCAGGCAACTCAGAGGCACCGCGACTAGTTTTCTTTCTTTGCTTTATCGACAAGCCACATCGACGGCGACAACTAGATTCAATTCTACGAGTAATTTATTTATTGCACGTTACACAAATCGTCCGAGTCCGACCGCAGCAGACCGACTGGTCCCCCGTTCCGCCTTCGATCCTCCCCAGAGAAACACTTGGCAGCGGCATCGTTTGCAGCCACAAAGCGAAATTCAATTGAGAGGAAAGCAAAAAAAAAATCTTGCAGGTGCTTGAAATTGTGTCTCGTGCCGATGCCTCCTCCCTGCTCCTCCCGCTCCGGCTACCACTGGCTGCTCCATTCCCCCGGGACACCGCCGACAGCCTGCTCCTCCTTGTCAGCCTTGGCCGGCACACCTCAAAGCGCTGGCAACGAACGATACGAGAGTATCGTAACGCTGACGTAAGGGGCACTGAATTGAAATGGCCTTTTGATGCGACTCGGGGAGCACTTTCTATAACAGAGGCGGGATAGGAGACGACGACGGCGGCGGTGGACAGGCGGTAGGCCAGCGATTCGATCCCCTCACGTAACACTCGCCAGATGTGACGCGGTCAGGGGTTGCACTTCCTAGATGCCCGCGCACAGATTGCATCCGTAATCTTTGAACCCCCCATCCAAATTGGAGCTTGATCAACAGTTCGGAATGGGTTAATTCAATCAAGGTAGAATCAAGTTTAAGGAAATATCTTTTGTGATGAAAAACAACTTGGGAATTCTAAGAAGAAACTTGGGAGAAAACAGAAAACTTAACTCGAGAGGAGAACTTTAAAATTTGTATGAGTGAAGAAGGATCTTGAGTAGTTCAATCAGTTAATAAATAATGTTGAATCGTGTTACATAGATTCTTTTAAAAAAACAACTTGGGAATTCTAAGGGGTTTTAGGAGAAAACAGAAAAGTTAACTCGAGAGGGAAACCTTGGTATGTTTATGATAAGTTAATGAATGGTGGTGAATTGTGATTTACCGATTCTTCTGAAAAACAACATGGGAATTCTAAGGGGCTTGAGGAGAAAACAGAAAAGCCAACTAGAGGATAATTTTTTTAATGCTTTAGAGCGAAAAAGAATCCTGATTAATATTTCTATGGGTTAGTTGAATAGTGCTAGATTGTTTCTTCTAAAAAAGAACTTGGGAATTATAAGCTACTTGGAAAGGAAACACTAACTGTACGTTAATCACTGTGTTCACTTGTGAAATATTATTTGAAGGAAAATGGTGATTGAGATTCATAAAGGATCTTAACTAAAAGATTGCTAAAAGTTTAGTTGGAATCGAATTTAAACCAACTTTTGGAAGAACTTTCTTCCTTAAATTAAACCCACTTTAGCTTAGTTTCAGACCCCTTTCTTTTTTCAAGTGTGATCTTTGGTCGCCTTTCGAAATGAGATCAGCTTGGATCGGAATCGGAACCGTCTTAGCTTCGCTTGGCATACATATTCATGTGGCCATCGACGACGACATGGGAGGGAGATCGTCACCGGCCGGCACCGATATAGCCGTTCTCCGATCTCCGATTATCAACGCCCAGCCGATCTCCTCAGGTGGATGGCCCAGCGGCATTGTCATCGAAGTCTTTCGTGCGAAGCATAGATTTATAGGTTCCATTTCCTAGAAACGATCGTGGCTGGTTTTCACCGCACACCACACACACACACACAGCAAGAGGAGAAAAAGAGAGGTCGAGGTGAGGTGAGGTGCCCCGGGCCCTGGGCCCGTGCCCCGTCGTCACTCTTTTCTGTGTCTCTGAAGTGACTGAAAATCGTACGATTGTTCGGCGGGTTGATGGCACAAATTATTGCATCATGACAGCGGGCTGACGATCGGTTTGGATCGGAGACGGAGAGACTCGTGCATATTGTGCATGGACAAGCCAAATTGGCCCGCTTCCGCTAATGGGTAATGGGTAATCTCCTCGGACTGCCCACTCCGCTTCGCTCCGGACTTCAGCGCTCTGCCTGCATCTGCATCTGCAACGGCAGCGGCAGCGGCATCACACCACCACTCGGCCGGGCGACCCGCATCGTTTGCACTTTTCTGCTAATTAACGTCGTGCCAGCGATAGCAACACCTCCAGAGCCGCAGATACAATAATACAGCACCGGAACCACACGGCGGAGGTAGGGGTACACAGGGAAAAATTGTACACATCGGTATACTTAAGAAAATGGGATTTAAGAGAGATCTTTCCCACTAAAAAGTTACTTGAGAATTATAAGGACTTTAATTAAAGCCAGAGGTTATCTTCCTAAAACCTAGTTAACGATATTTCTTACTTAAAATAGCTTTGAGTATTATAAGAACTCTTTTTAAACTCATAGGGATTAAACACCTTTGCCAAAATGTAGTTTAGACTCTTTCTTAGCGAACAGATACTAAAAGATCTTTCTTACTGAAAACATAATTGAGAATTATAAGGAGTTTCATTAAAACCATGAAGTTAAATACCCTTACACAAAGATAATTAAATACTTATCTTAGGAAACTTTAGGATGATAGTCATTATCTACTACCTAAAAGTTGGTTAGTTGTTTAAAGATCCTTCTTAAAAAAGATACTTGGGAATTATAAAGGCTTTCACAGAAAGAAGAAAAAAATTCGGAATTTCAATATCAGATAACAAGTTAGTGACTGTAGCTAGTTGCTTATAATCTTGAATAAGTGCGCCTAAGCTTGCAGATTAAAACTTAAACCCTATTTCTCTCACTGCACAGTTGTGACAGGAGGTAGGGGTAACGGCTCATTCAAAGTTGGACGCCTGGACAGACGGATAGAGCAGGAGTCGGTATCGCTGTCGGTGTCGGAGACTCCGTCGAAGTCGGAATCAAAGTCGAAGACGGAGACGCAGACAGAGACAGAGACAGCGAGAGTTCGGGGAAAAGATAGTGCAACATGCAACTGGCAAGCCAAGACCAGTCAGTCGCCCAGATACAGATACATTTACAGATGCATTCGTTGAATTGCAGGTTGCGCTTGTGTCTGTGCCTCAGCCACGGCGACTGTATCAGCCAGTGGAACGCCGCTGGTGACGACGTGAGAAAATTCATGTTCATGCCACAAATTCTGTGCCGTTTTCGTTCGTCCCCGTCCCCGTCCCCTTCCCCTTTTTGCCTGCTCTGTCACACTGATAGAGCCGGGTTTTTAGCCGCCTAGCAACAGCCAAAGACTTCTTTCGACTTCTTTGGAGTTCCAAACCCGATCTCCGAACGAGAGCGAGCTCGTGTCTTGTCGCCTTGACACCGACAAACATGAAAGGTCAGTTCAGGGAATTGGCTGCCATGAAGGACACATTACAGGGCCACCGTGTCACTACTGTCAATGGGTAATTGGCCAGGTGTCAGGTGCCGGTGGTTCTCCGGAAGCCGCTGGAGAAATCCCTTCTGATACGGGTCTTGAAATTTTAACTTGGCAGGGAAAGCCAACTTGGGGGATCTTTGTTACATTTTCCCCAATTAATCTTTCATTTGTTGCTGTCTTCTGGGCTTTATCAAACCCTTAGGCTTCTGAGACCCCATAATCTTCAGATTCTCCGAAGAATTCCCGGGGTTTTCTTCCCCTTGAGTGAATCACTGCAAAGTCAATTAAATCGCTCGACCCTTCAAACTGAACTTGAACTGTTTGAGGCCCCCAAAGTGTCTTTGATAAGCCCCCACACCCGACTCATTCAGCTCTCTCTTGGGTAATGTAATGCCCCCCGATTCTCTCTCTCTCTCTCTCTCTGCTACAGGCTATAGCTGTGTTCTACATGTAACAATCATAACGAGATCGGAACGTACATTCCATATAGAGCGTGAGCATAACGAACAAATGGAATGGAAAATTTTTGAAACCACACAAGTATCATGTTTCTTTTGGCTTTTGTAAAAATGTGGAAAATTTTCACGACAAATCCGAATGAAATGCAATTATCACTAATTGCTTGGGGGCAGCTCTGGGAGCTGCTGGTTATCGGCGAAGGTGACGGAATCGGACTTGGAATGGGAATTGGAAGCGGAATTGTGACTTCCTCATCGCATATTCAGGGGACAACGAAGTGTGTCTGTGCACTCGCACTCGGTCGGGGTAATTGTAATTTATCAATTAACCGGCAATGATTTATGCGATTATATGCGCCTTGGGCTCTGCCTCCCCGGGGTAATCCGACTCCCCGGCATTCTTCTTTGCCTATTTGTTTCTTTTCGGGTCTCGAGTTACCTCTGCAGTCTACCTTCTGTGTATGTCTCTGTGTTGTGCAACACTTCGATCGGAAATCCAAAGAGAGGGAGGTCTGACTCTGTGTATGTGTGGCGGAGTGTCTCTCCCAATTTGCGTTCCGATTGCATCAGCCATTCATTCAAGCCTCTCTGCCCTGGGTGCACTCTTCACACTTTGCCGAAAGGTAAACGCAAGTATGCCCCGTACCAGAGCGTAACCCTGAGGCCCGCACATGGTGGAGTATCTGTGAGTGTGTGTGCGAGCTAACCCAAAGAGAATTCGGTGAGTCACCGTCAAACGTTCGAATAAAATATTCAAAAACTAAATGAGGTTGGTTCACCTTTCAGACCTAGGAGAATCGTTCCACAATCAGGCCTTCTTGATTTAGAAACCGATTAAGATTAGTAAGGGGTATTTTTAAATTAAGAGATTAAATGCTGAGACATCTTTGAATATTATATGCAGTTTAAATAAGTTTAATCAATCAACTATAGTTAAAACCAAAAGAAAAAACTGTAATATCATTCATAAATAGATAAGTTAAGTAGGAAGAAATTGATGAGTTAAACTTTCTTGAAATCGATTATAATAAACCCATGAAGTCAGCAGATATATTTATAAGCAAACGTATCGATTTCAAGTTTATTTTGAAGCCCAAGATATTAAATATTGTCTACCTATATTTCTTTTTCCTTAAGTAGAGTCAGACATAGCTTTACAATCGACTTTATAACCCTGTTTTAATTAACACGAACTACCTAGGTAAGCAGAAGTATTTATAAACATTTTTTACCTAAGCCCCTTTGACTTTTCTTTGCAATTTAATTCCTAGAATCAATCAAAATAAACCCGAAATATCATTCATAACTAGATAAGTCAGCGAGACAATTAAATAAGTTCGACTTCCTCAAAATGGTTTAAATGGAATTACATCAGTCAGCTGAAATATTGATAAACAAATAATCGGATCACGTTTATTTTTAAGCCAAAGATATTGTCAGAAATTGTCACCTTCTTTTCCGCTGAATCTAAATAAGTTGATAAAGAATACCATGCCTAATTATCAATGAAATTTTTACCTCTATGACTGTACGCTTTTTAGAGATAGGCACCCGCCAGTTTGGGGAGACAGTTAGATAAGTACTACTTTCCTGTACAGTCACCCATAGTCTTGCGATTTTGGTTCCGATACGAAAAGTATGGAAGTCAGCATAGGAACGTGCTCTTTTTCAATTATTCCAGACCCCGCCCCTTGTCTAGCTCGTTGCGCCCCCCTCGAGGAAGCCTCTTATCTGCTCCCTATTTCGTTCTAATTGTAATCATTCCATTTTAATGAATTGGCAAAAGAAAACAATAACAGAAAATGGGGTTAACTTGAGAGAATCGAAGATGGAAATACCCTGGAATAGGAACTAGAAATTCATATTATGCCTTGTATTTTCTTGAATGATTTCCATATAAAGCTGATTAAAATCCCCTATCTTAAAGGCTTAAAACCTTACTAAAGGACGAAATTTAGATTTTGCCTAGGAAGATGATCTTTAAATCTCACTATAACTATTAAAAACCGTATTAAATTTTGAAAACTACTTAAAGGATGATCATTATAACTGTATTCCAGTTTAAAAACTATGATTTGAATAAGAAGATGATCCATAAATCTCAATATAACAATCTAAACCCATTAAAAACTATCAAAACTGTTATACAAATTTTATTTCGACTTAAAATATGTCCCTTCAATTATTAAAATGTAAAAACTAGTATTTAGACTTAAAGTGTAATAATTTAATTCAACATAATCCCCATTAAAGATCCCTATGACTCCCCCTAAGAGGTATGATCCCATTTTTTTTTTTTTGCTTGTTTTAGGGTAGCCTTCAGAGATGACGCGTGATGACGTGTGCGGAGATGTTTTCCACTTGGCGGCGCGAGTTATCGTCGTCATCATCAAGTTCAATAGAGCTTGAAAAACAATTATGAAGGCAAAAACATGCAAGCGTGTGTGTGTGTGTGTGTGGCAACGAGCCCCCCTTTTGTACACATACACAGGCGTACGCTGGAAAGGGAGAGAGGAGGCAGCGCCTCGAGGACGGGGCCGCCAATTAAAGATTCCTCCTAATTGCCTGTACATTTTGTACATCCACGCGTATGTGCGCAATATTCTCCAGTTAGCTGTTCATTAAGTGAGCTAGTGTGTGCAGCATAATTGAGCCGCGCTGCTGCTGCTGCCGCCGCTGCTCGTCTGTGTGTTTTTCCACACAGCATTCGGGGCATCGCGTTGGGGGCTCGTCTCTCGCAGCGTCGACGCCCCACTCGCAGACACACACACACACTTGGGGTAGCAGCGCTGCCGGCGATTGTGCGGCGAAAGAGCAAAGCTGCGATGGCTGCTCTTTCTGGCACTCTCTTCAGCTCTTCAGCCTCCACTCTGGCACTCTTCCTGCCGATCCGATCCCCCCGCATCGATCGCATATGCAAATGTGCGTGCCAAATGGAATAAAGATTGCGCTCTCGCGATAACTGTGACGCATTTGAACTCTCGCCCTCACAGCCCCACGCCCCCTCTTCTTCTTCCAAGCTAATTTCATTGCGAAAAGTTGCCTTCGATTCTTTTTTCGTTGCTCGCTTTTTTGCTTAGCGCTTTTTTATTAAAATTGCAATTTATTACAAAAGCGATCTGATTATTAATTGCTTTTGAATTGATTTCGATTCAGAATCGAACGATAGTCACTTTGTGGGGGCAAAGGAGGTGGGAAGAGGAGGGGAGCAAGCACTGAGAGAAAAAGGAATCGCAAGATCTCTTGTTACGGTATTAGTTTAAAAAAAAAATAATTTTAAGGAATTAAAGATAAAATTGGAATTTCCTTAATTCCTTCAAATTATAAAAGTCTTGAAAAAACAGCTTCATTCTAATAATTAGCAACTAATTAATAACGTCAGATCTAAGCAATGCACCAGTGTGACCAGGAAATTCAAAATGTCAAGTTATGACATAATTCTACCATGGGTTTATGACACATATTAGAAGGATTGCCAAACATATTTAAAGGAAACGTTAAATATTCAAGCAAATTGAAATCAAAAAAACTTTATTAAATACCTCCTTTACTCGTAATACTTGTTACCAGGACCTAACAATTTTTAGTGCTTCGGAAACACTATACATTCTAATAAGAAATAAATAATATTTTTGTCCAAGTGCATGGCTGCGTGACCAGCGCAACGTCAGGCTCTCGCTCGGAACATGTAACCCATTCTGATCGGGTCTGATCGGATCGCATTGGATCGGATCCGATTGGGAGGTCTCGGCAATGGAGCTGAACTCGGCTAGAGGTGGATGTGGAAGGTGTTAAGGTGGACGTGGATGTGGAGATGTTTGCCGGCTCACGTAGCCACTGCTCCACTTGGAAGCGACTTCTGGAACTGGAACTATGCATGTGCAACGCTGGAACATTCAGCTGACGCGACACTAAAGGCCAAGCCAAGAAGCTGACTCAGCTCTTGGTTATTTCTTCGTTGGACATATCGGATTAAACCATGTGACATATATATCTACAATATCTAGCCATCAAAAAACCTCCTCAGTGTCTAGACAAGGCTATATTTCACCAGTTTGTGTTAACCTGAGCTTAAGTCAATTTCTTTTAAGTGATTTCTGGCATATAAGGTTAATAAGACTTTACTTATAGTATTTACTGCCTTTATAAGTTTTAAATTGACAAAGGTCTCACCTTAAACTTTGACCTGAAGTATCATCATGATCTTGGAATCACATTTAAACTGATTAGAACTGCGTCACTAGAAAATTCCAGTTATTATTAGCCAGAGATTAGCAACCTTTAATTATATGTAACTGGAAGATTCCGTTTATTACTAAGGTAACCAGGCATTTAACTCAAATTTCATCATTTGTCGTCACATCCTAATTCATAATAATAGTTAAGATAAAGTAAAAATGATTAAAACATACTGCATATAATATGTTTGCTAAAATCTAGTTGAAACTGCTAAAAGTCGCACAGAGTTCTCAGCGAGATATTCCCGCAAAAAATAAAGCAGAAACAGGAATTCATAATATTTTTCTTGAGATTCTCACGCTCGCATGAGATCGCCTTGAGGACACATTGTTTACTCTTGGTTCCTCCTCGAATCGTTTTTCGGCAGATAAAAGCATATTTCTTTTAAGTATCATTCGCTCTTCGCCGAAGATAAACAACAACAGCAGATCCTATATCACCAGGAAGGGGGAAGGAAGTACTGAGCCACAGACCAAGTGGCGGCTGCTCCCAGGAATTCGCTAAGGCCCCGTTCATGTGCCGAAACTTACTCACTATATAGTCTATATATGCCTTATAATGCAGGTCTATTAATGGGAGGTCTTGTTGCCTAGGGCGATAATAATTCGCTGGCGATCGCTAGATCGCTCCGGTATATAGCCATTTGCGGTTGTACAATTAAAATTGTACAATCACGAGTGTGCCTGCTAAACTGAAAAGCTGAAATGATTCAATTAAGTCCGTTTGACTCTTGCCCCTTCTCCGCTGCCGCGACCGCGACCACGTCACACCACCAATCAAGGCAATTCGAAAGACTCGCTTTTTTAGCACTCTGATCCCGAAAAGTTTTCGCGAATTAATGGCACGAGATCTGGAGAACTGGTACAAAAATCAAATCGAGCTCAAAGTCTGGAGTGATGGATGAGTCACGAGGGGATTCTGTTTGGCTTAACGGGTTATTAGATGGTTTACAATCGCTACCAGACATGGTCATAAAGGGAGTTAACTTTTATGGGACTAGAAATGAGTGTAATTACTTTATAGCATTGATAAAGATGGGATCTTTCCAGTAGTTTGTACAATATTTGTTTAACTTCCTTAGCTGAAATATATCTTATTCAGTTTCTGGCTTTTGAATATTATTTGAATAAAAAAATCGTGGAAAAACATTATCACTTTTACACAAAAGTCTAACCAAGCTTGAACACCCATTATTTGATTAGTTCGCAAAGAAAAAAGGGTTCCTTTTTGGTTCCATTAATTTTGTAATTAAAGCTAGAAGAAATTGTTGTAAAGTGTTTTGAGTTCCAGTTAATAAAATATCAAAGTTTGAATTAGTAAAATAAAAAGACAAGGTACCAGGAATCGAACCATGGATTTCCCGATTGCTAGTTCAGAGCTAGGCTACTTGGTTAATTTTGTAATTAAAGCTAGAGGAACTAGTGGAAAAGTTTTTTGATTTTCAAACAAAATTAATCCTTAAGTTTGAATTTTTAACTCCCAAAATATATTAAACTTTTGAATGACTTGGCTATAATTTTCCATGAAGTACTTCCCAAAACTTCTTAAGAAAAAAAAATAATTTATTGAGTATCCTTTAGTAAAATGTAATTTATTATAAAATCTATTTCTCTCTCAGTTTTTCTTTCTTATAAATATAGAAATCCCAAAACTAGTAAACCTCCTTTTAAAACCCATTTCCACATCGAAAAAAACAAAAAACTTCAAGTCCTTTTCCCTCCAAAATATACTAAAATTATTCCATATGCTTACAACTAAAACTTAGTACCGACTGGCTTTCCTACCTGCATTTTCTTTGGTTTTTCAATTGACTTTCACTTCAGCGACTCGACACTTTCACTTGGCGGGATTCTAGAACTATCGCTGGAGTTTCCGATGGTCTAGGAGAACGCCTTTTATTTCGATTTCGATTGACACTGTGACACCACCTAAAGAGTTCTTCGATTCGTTGTCTATAAGCTGGATTCTCTCTCGCTGGCGTTCCAAGTGGAGGAGCTGCGGTTCTGCTCGAGATGTGGCGAGTGATGTACTGTGCGGCGGAAGGTTGAGCGTCCAGGCTTTTATATCGGCTTTTATGCCCGAAATCAACAAGTGGGGCTGTTGCCGCCGCCGCCGCCGCCGCTGCTGCCGCGGCTGCTGCTGCCGCTGCTCCGACCGAGGAGGGACGACGGGACAAACGGACGTCCACTGGACAAATTGGACTCCACTGGGGCTTTAATAACAGTTATGGCGTCGGCACAGCTAGTGGCAGTGGTGGTGGTGCTGGTGGTGGTGGTGGTGGTGGTGGTGGTGGTGTTCTCTGCCTCTGTGTCCGTGCTCGTGCTCGTGCTCTGTATCTGCCGCTCGGGCTCGCATCCGAATTCGTCGGGTCCCCGGTCGGGCTGGGGGTGGCTCTTACTTGTTGCTACTCTTGCCCCGCGTGTGATTGATTGATTCCAAACCTAAAGGAAATTGCAATGCAAATTTATTATTTTAAATCACATTTTTCTCATTAATATTCGCCGTTTTAGTCCGTAGATTTGATGCGGTTCGCACTGGTTGAAATGGAAATCAAAATGAAATGCGTGCCCCAAATGCATATCTCCGGGCGGAGTGTACGGTACAGTACGGTACATATACCCTGATCTCTCTCAATTTCCATATGGCAGCAGCAGCAGTGCTGGCGATGATGGGCAGGATCAATCATATGTCAGCCGTCAGCCGTCAACAAGTGGCCACCTTTGGGGCCGCACGGAGGCTGATTATTCCGGATTTGTGCAGGTCTTAATTCGGGAATTAGTTCCAGCTGCTTACAATGGCGGCTGGATATATGGAGCTATGAGGCATGGAGCTCTCTCATAACTGCGCCAGACCTGCTGGGGTCTCCGCTCCATCAATTGCTTGGACATTCGAGACGATATTTGCATTCCAGAGCCAGAGCCGGCGACCAATTGCACAAAGATCCCGCCGCAGACGAAGCTGCAATTGATTTTGGTGTGGCGTCAATTGAAATGCACTTCGGAGTCTAGGAGTCGGGAGCACGGAGAAAAAATACAAGGAATCCTCTTAAATAATATATAAAAATATCTCATAAAAATACCACGAAAATATCAGGAAAATAGACTTAAAAATAAATCATTAATTGGTTATTAAGGCCCCTTGAAAAAGGACCCTTATCCAGGCTGTATTTTCTCTTTAACAATATAAAACCCAAACAATTGCTATTCCCTGAAACCTCTGGACAAGCACTGAACAAAATATTTAAATAATATATACAGACTCTTATCTCTGCCAGCAATAAATTTCTATAATATAAACTATTGTATAATTCATTAAAATATATTAAAGTGTCATTGAAATGTGTCACCAATTCCAAGTTCATTTTGCCAATGAAAAGATTATTTTCTTTCGTATTTATTAATAATTATTTAAACACACTGATACTAGCAAAGAAATCTTTAAATGTTCTTATCTGTGAATATTAAATAGGTAAATATGAAGTAAAAAAATATGGGAATAAATACCTTTGAGACGATAAGGAGCTTTTTGGTTATTAAAAAAAGGTATTTAAACAATAGGTATTAAAATAATAAATGAAATAAACACTTTTAATAACATTTTTTTACCTCTAAATTAAGACTTTACCTTTTCTTTAAGTTATATTCTGAAGAAACTCTTTAACTTTTGACTTAGTACTTTGTAGTATCAGAAATAGGTGTTCCTTTAGCCAAAAAAGAAATCAAAGTTACCCTAAACTCCATTGAGTTTTCTCGTAACTCCACTTTTTTACTTCCTAAAACTCCCTCTAATATATAATAATTTAACCTATAATTTAAAATTTAGAGATATATTTCCTAAAACTAAGATTAAACCAGACATTGGACATTGGACATTATTTCTCTGCGTGTGGGCCTACGTGCTCCAAGTGGCCTGTGCCACCGTTATATTCAAATGAAGTGGAGCTCACGCAATCACAGCAGCCGTGGCGGAGCGGAGCAGACACACTCGGGGAAAGTCATCATGGTGACCAGACCACCATTATGGTCGTTCCGTTTGCCATTTGCCGTTTGTCCGGGGACGGAACATCATGATGATGACGCGCTAGTTAAGACCTTGCCACCGCAGAATGGTTGACCTAGCAACAAAAGGAGCCATCGCCCGTGGAGCAGGCAAGGAATAGGGACAGGGACACTGACTCCCTTACACACCCACCGAATCCCATATAGATATAGAGAGAGCTCCCTCGGAGTCGCCCACGCAGTCGCGCAGCCAATTTGGCCATCCGTCAATAGGGCTTCATTTGAATTGCCAGCTTGTCTCCAATTGATGATGGGCCGGGCCCACGCTAGGTCCTTGCCTTGCCCCAGACCTGCCTCCTCTTCGATTCCTGCCCCTGGTCCTGCCCCTTGCCCTGCGGGAGGAGCTTCATCTGCAATCAGTCAGCAGCATGGCGTAATTAAACCCGCCGCTGTCACTGTTGACGTCTCGTGGCGTGTGACATGTCCGCCGCTCATTTATTGGCAGCATTGTTCAACTTAATTCGTTCCTCATATATTTGTATTTATATATTCACACACTCGGGGACTCGTCGGCTGTCTATCCGGCTATGGAAAATCCCTGGATATGACACACATCCCAGTGGAAATGGAAATAATATTGAACAATTGCGATCTTTGGAATTGCTAGCTATGAGCTAGTGTGTGCGGAAACCCCATTTACTAGCATTTCCGATCATGCAATAAGACTAAATATTTCACAATATAGAAATTATATGTTTTTTTCTATTACGGAAAACCTTTTCTAGCTAAGTTTTAAAGGGGAAATTCCGGTTAATACTTCATTGATCTTTCTAGAGAAGAATTTTATCTGGAATTAAATAATAAAGTCCATATTTCCTGGCTTGGACATATTCTTAAAGAGGTATAAGTACATAAACCTTTTCTAGTTCAGTTTTTAAGGGGAAAATCTTGCTATTACTTCATTGATCTTACTAGAAAAGAATAGACTTCGAACACTTTCCAAACAAGGTACAAAGTTGAGCGTAAGTCCCTTTAAATTTATAAATTTAAAAATAAAATCCTGTAGGTTTAGGAACCCTAAAATTCTATAATAATATAACCTAAAAAATATGTTTAGAGTTGAGCGAAATTCCCTTAAACATTTTTTGTAAAAAACATGCCAAAATCCCATAAAATTTTAGATTTATATAGAGTAAAATAGAGGTTTAACAACGTATGTCCTCTTAACATTTATTGAATTTAACATAAATTCCTGTAGCCTAAACACGCATTAAACCTTACATATTCTACAAAGTATAATAACATTATAAGAAATAAATCCCATTATGTTTGTAAAGATAAGTATAAGCATTAAATCCTAAAAACTATGAATAATAAATATTTATAGCATACTTTGAGGACAGTCATAAAGGCAGGGCTATAAAATATTAATGTAAATTTTATTTTTTTCCTCAATTAAATATAAATCCAGTTGATGAAATCCTACCTAAGAATTAACATAGTTATTTAGGAAGAAAATAAAATGTAGAATAGCTTCTTACTGTTATTTTATTGCCTTACCGCATTATCTAAATTTTTGTCAGGCTTTCCAAAGAGTTATAAACTCATGTAAAAATAGTCCAAGCAACTGTGACAATGTTTGTCAGATTGTCAAAATTTTAAATTCCAAAATTAAGCAGTTATTTACATATTTTATTGTTTTAATTAAATATTTGATGTCTTTTATGGTTGCTTATTTTTTTCTCAAGAACGGATATCAAGTCAAGAACTTACGAAAGCATCAAAAGAGAAGAAATCAACGCAAAAAGTCTAAAAATGTTTCCAGTTCATAATTTCTAATAATGTTGACCGCATTTAATTCCGAACATGTATTGATCAAAAGCTTGGCCTTGGACAAAGGTGACTGCCCCCAGATATAGACCATAAAAAAGGCATAAAATAATCGCACAGAAAACTCGAAAAAATAAGCAAATACCTCCCATACCCAGATCATGTTTATATTTAGACCATGATCGCATGGGGTTTCTTATACTGGCTGCCCACTGTACATAAATAATTAAATGGTTCGAGCATACGTAATCTAAAGCTTGAGATTATTTAGTACGAAAAAGCTAAATCAGCTGAGCAAAAAATAAAAGCATGCCGAAAAGCTTATACTATCTTTCAAGGTTAAAGCAGAAGCACACCCAGCGGAAAAGCATAGTACAACTTGTTGCACTTAACAGCACAGATTGCGTGTGGAAACCAGTTTACGACCGAACTGTTGAAATTAACTTTCAATTAAGTCGCTTGAGCTGGAACTAATTTTCCAACAAGCTTATTTTCCAAAGCTCTGCTACACTCGAAATGTTTGTATTTGTGTATTTATTGGTGCTTAAAATTATTTTTAATTTATATTATATATTATATTATATTACAGGCTTACCCTCCAAATTCCACACGAACCACTGATTTTCTTCGGGTGTAACCAATTTGATAGCATAACATCAAAAGCTTTTTTTTCTGTGCGCCACTCTCTCGGTGTCGGCGGTAGTTGCCCATCGGTTGCCGCCTCTGGCAGTTGAAATTGTTCAACATTTCAAGCAAGGTCTTAGCCGAATTTTAACCAAGATCACCCGACCACAGCTGGCAGGATGAACCGAAGACTTCCTGGGTTATTAAGGCAGAGCAGGAGGCTCCTCGTCGCACCCACCCACAGCCAGACCCGATTCCTTTCCACAACGCCATCGCTCTTCGAGCGGCAACAGTAAGTTTCGCTTGGCTAGCAGGCAGGTTGTGAAAGTTTACACGATTTCTGGGAATCCGGAGAGCTTGACAAGTGTTTAGCCATTAAACAAATTTAATTAGTATGTTTGCCTAGCACGTAGGCACCGCACAAGCATACCTAATTAAGGGTGATAACGAAGAGCTAAGTTGTTAGCCATGGATCGATGAGGTAGTTCCGCCTTTAGCTTGGTCAGCTGGATGCACTATCTAGATGAATTGGGTGTGGTCATCCTCTTTCAGCTCTCTCTGATTGACAAAACATACCTAGAATATTAAGTTTTCTAACTAGAACCATGGTTTCCTTGCAGATGTCAAGTTCTGGTGGTTGGCGGCGGAACTGGTGGCTGCGCCATGGCCGCCAAGCTTTCCTCTCGTCTAGGCAGCAACAAAGTGATTGTTCTAGAGCCAGAAGAGGTACGTCATTTCATCAGAACTCGAATCTCTTGCAGATCAATCACCTTTCACCTTTCTCCTTTGCAGAAACACTATTATCAGCCCATGTTCACGCTGATCGGTGGCGGAATGAAGCGTCTGGAGCACTCATACAGGAAAATGGGCGATGTGCTGCCCAAGAAGGCGCGCTGGATACAGGAAGGGGCCTTGGATTTCGACCCGGACAACAATGAGGTCAGCACAACCAGCGGCCAGACAATCAAGTATGAATTTCTGGTCATAGCCACGGGCATGCAGCTGAAGTATGAGAAGGTAAGCCTTTAAAATCATCCATCCCCTACAGTTCTATGTTAATCAAGACTTACCCCTTAGATCCCCGGACTTGTGGAGGCCCTGTACGACCCGGACAGCAATGTGTGTTCCATATATTCCCACAAGTACGTGGAGGATGTCTACGACTGCCTGCGCAAGACTTATAAGGGAAACGTTATCTTCACCTTTCCCCATTGTCCCATCAAGTGTGCTGGCGCACCGCAGAAGATTGCCTACATAGCGGAACACTACTTCCGGAAGGTTAGTCCTTCTCATAGCCCTGAAATAAGGAATAATATCTCCTTGGTTTACTCCCCTGACAGATGGGTCGCCGTGACAACGTGAATATCATTTACAATACGTCGCTGCCCGTGATTTTTGGCGTCAAGCACTATGCCGATGCCCTGTGGAAGGTCGTCAAAAAGCGAAATATGACCGTCAACGTCAACCGGAATCTCGTGGAGGTGAAGCCCAAGGAGCGCATAGCCGTATTTGAAGATCTCGCGACTCCCGGAAAGCGTTACGAGGAAGAGGTAAGCCACCTTTAAAGCTTAATATAGGGTAGAGCCTCTCTCTAATCCTCCATCCTGTAGTACTCCATGCTCCACGCGGTGCCACCCATGACCGCTCCCGATGTGATAACCAGTTGCAAGCAGCTGGTCAACGAGACAGGATTTGTGGATGTGGACCCAGCAACTCTGCGTCACAAGAAATACAGCAACGTTTTCGCCATTGGCGACGTCGCGTGCACGCCCAACTCCAAGACAGCGGCGGCGGCAGGTAAAGTTCCGTTTTGGCGGCGTCGTAATCGTCGCTCGTCGAATCGGAATATTCAATGATCTCTGGAATACTCAATGTGTGGTTTCCGCTTACATTGCAGCTGCTCAGTCACCGGTGGTGTTCAAGAATCTGATGGCGGCGATCGAGGACAAGCCAGCGACGGCAGTCTACGATGGCTACGCATCCTGCCCCCTTGTCACCAGCTACAACACCTGCATCCTGGCAGAGTTCGACTATACTTTGACCCCCGTGGAGACATTCCCCTTCGATCAGGCCAAGGAGCGATATTCGATGTTCATCATGAAGAAGGACCTCATGCCAATCCTCTACTGGGAGCTAATGATGAGGGGCTACTGGAATGGACCAGCCATGATGCGAAAAGTATTATCGATTCTAAAGTTTGGTAGTAAAAAGTAAATAAATAGACAGGTTTTTGAACAACACTATGTATTTTTAGCTTCCTGTTGCTGTTCTCCTGTTTTCATTCATTGAAAACCTTTACTTTTGCAAGGAGTATTTAAAGTTTTTTCCTTTGGTTTTTTCGAATAGCTCAAGCAGTGTCAAGCAGTTCGACACATACCATACAAGCAGTTCACTCCCAGGCAAGCAGTTCAAAATATGGTATTTCTAACAAGCAGTTTAGGTGTTTTAGTATTTTCGGTAACTGAAATTCATGCTGAAATTAATATATTTACCGTATTCGAACCTGGTCACTCTAATCCACAGCGTGGCGTCGCTTGGCGCTGGAAATTTGAAGATAACGTACCAAAAGAACGATCAATTTGTGCTCCAAAACACGTAAAAAACAGCTCCAGAAACAAAATTTAGCAACAGAGAAAGTCCGAAAACATGAAGGCAGTGTGAGTATAATGTCACGTCTCAAAAAATCAATGCCAGGACTGAAAATTCCTGTTTGTAGACCCCGGACGCCCATGCGCGTCATCCAGAAAACGCAGCGGTTGCAGCAACAAACAGCGGAGAAGCACCGCAAGGACTCGTCCGAGAAGGCCAGGGATCCGGTGAATGTGTTCTGCCGCGTCCGGCCGCTCCAGTCGGAGGCGGATCTCACCTCGCTGCGGGTGAAGAACTCCACAACGATCGCCCTGAATCCACAAGATCAGCTGCTGCAGCATCACAAACATAACGGCGCCCAGCGCGAGATACAGTACATCTTCAAGCACGTCTTCCAGCCGGAGGCCACGCAGCAGGATGTGTACGGTTCGGTGGCCCAGCCGCTGGTGGAGAACCTGCTACGGGGCAGGAACAGCCTGCTCTTCACCTACGGCGTCACGGGCAGTGGCAAGACATACACAATGACGGGCAATCTGCGCCATCGCGGCATCATGCCGCGCTGCCTGGACGTGCTCTTTCGCACTATCTCCGACTTCCAGGCCAAGAAGTTTGTCTTCAAGCCCGATCGGCTGAATGGCTTTGAGATATTGTCCGAGGAAGATGCCTTGCTGGAGCGGCAGCACGAGATGAATCAGAGGTTCGCGGGCGCCGGACGATTTGCCTTCCGGCACAAGGACTCGGATCCGGAGATTGCCTCGCAGGCCTCTGTGGAGCCCACGCCGCTGCTGGGCCTGGACGAGGACAATATGTACTCGGTGTTCATTACCTACATTGAGATTTACAACAACAGCGTGTACGATCTGCTCGAGGATTCGGGTATTCAGAAGTGAGTAGGGGATTCCTTGGGGTTTCGTTATTTACTAATTCGAATCCTTCCTTTTCCCAGGACTTTGCAGAGCAAAATCATTCGCGAGGATGCCAATCGTCACATGTTCGTCCACGGCGTCACCGAGGTGGAGGTGAAAACGGTGGAGGAGGCCCTCGAGGTCTTCCAAATGGGCCAGAAGCGCAAACGCATGGGCCACACCGTTCTCAATGCCGAGTCAAGCCGCAGTCACTCGGTGTTCAACATACGCCTGGTCCAGGCGCCCACCGACAGTCAGGGCGAGAATGTGGTCCAGGACAAGCAGAACATTACGGTGAGTCAGCTCTCCCTGGTGGATTTGGCGGGCAGTGAGCGCTCCTCGCGCACCAAGAACACGGGCGTGCGGTTGCGTGAGGCGGGCAACATCAACAACTCGCTGATGACGCTGCGCACCTGCCTGGAGTATCTGCGGGAAAATCAGCAGGCGGCCGGCACTGGGATGGCTGCCAAGAAGATACCCTATCGCGACTCCAAGATCACGCACATGTTCAAGAACTATTTCGATGGCGAGGGCCAGGTGTCCATGATTGTGTGCATCAACCCAAGGATCGAGGACTATGACGAGAACATGGTAGGTTGTGAGTTTCGCTGGGAGATTACTTTGGTTTAATCCTCTGATGCCGCCCTTAGCAAGTGATGAAGTTTGCCGAGATGACGCAGGAGGTGCAGATAGCCCGGGCCACGCCCATGAAAACCGACTTGGGCCTGACTCCCGGTCGCCGCAAGGCCAACAAGCTCTTCAAGATCGCCGTGAACAATCTGAACGAGCTGGGCATACCGGAGGCCAAGGATCTGGAGGTGGACGTGGGCTTGGTGTACAGTCTGGGGCCCGATTTCCCCGCCTACCAGATGGACAGTCCCGAGGCGGAGGTTAAGATCCAGGAGCTGATGCACTATCTGGAGCAGCGCATCGAGAAGCGCAAGAAGCTGCGCTGCAATTTGGACCTCAAGTGTAGGTCTTAGTCCTAAAACTCGAATGAGTAGCCTTTAATCTTGCCATGTCTCATCCCAGGCGACAGCTTCCGCCAGATGTTGATGAACCTGGACCGCGACAACCTGCAGCTGCGCACCGAGCTCGCCTCCCTGAAGGCTGTGTACAAGCAGGAGCGTGACCGCAGCGCCGCCCTGGAGAAGAAGGTGCGCATCCACGAGAGCTCCATTGATGTGCTCAACAACACGCTGAGCAAGCGGGATCGGCAGATCGAGGAGCTGTCGTTCAAGCTAAACGAGAAGGAGAGCCAGCTCACCCAGAAGGAGCACGAGAAGGAGAAACAGAAGAAGAAGTTCAGCTCCAAACTGGCCGTGGAGTCGGACAAGACCAAGCGCGAGTTCGAGCACAAGCTTCGCGAGCAGCGTGCCAAACTAACGGAACGCATGCGCATCAAGGACGAGAAGCTGCGCCTGGTCTCGAACATACTGCAGTCCGAGGATCTGCCCAGTCTGCCGCGCTCCCAGAGCTCCGAGGATGTACTCAATGACAAGGATCGCGGGGCGTTCACAGTCCGCACGGAATCCTCGGTGCCGGCGACACGAACAGATATCTATGCCACGCCGCGACATGTAAGGATAACCCTCATTCCTTAACCCCTAATCCTAACCTGCTCACCTTTCTCCTGACAGGGTGCCGCAGCTGCCAACAATCGACACCGACGCTCCCGATCCGCTGGAGACAAATGGCTGGAGCATCGGGCCGCCAATCCCGTGCCGCTGGGCACCATCATGCAGCCGTATCTGAAGAACCGCAAGTCGATCACGAAGCTCACCGACATGAAGGAGCTGACGGCCCACGGAGCCAACAAGTACTGCCTCGTCTCCCAGGAGGCGGACACGGACGGGGACGTGGAGACGAAGCTGTACAAGGGCAATGTGATCCCCACCTGCGGCGGCGGAGCCCAGGTGGTGTTCAACGACGTGGAGTGCCTCAAGCAAAAGTCGCCGGTTCATTCGCCCACGAGGAAGCGACCCAGCAACGGCACCCTATCCGTCGTTCTGGGTGGTGGCGGTGCAGTGCCCAGCACAATCACCTCGGCCCAGGACGTGGCCTCGCGCTGCAACCTCGGCATCGAGGGACACAGCAGCAAGAAGTCGAAGATCTAGAGAGGACACCTGAACATACTTAACGAAGCCAGCGTTCATCAAGTTAAAAATACTTACCTAGCTTATAGTTAACTTAAAATTAAGTTTATTACTCATTTATTATGGTTTTTGGAGTTTGAATCGCAGTGAAGTGATTTTTTTTCAATTAAAAAGCAAAGTTTAACCTGTATAAAGCAATAATCCCGCAAATGAATTCGTAACCTCGCATAGGGATGAGGATTCCTGGCTCTCTAACCGCTGCTAACCGGAGGATAGCGGCGGAGAGCTTTCCAAGGGAACAATCCCAGCATCGTGCATACATTCTTAATAGTCTTACGCTAAATTTACACCATAAAGTATTGAATATTTTATTGTTTTTGGAGTAATCTCCACCTCAAGCAGTCAAGTTAATAAATGAAATTGAATAAAGTAACAAAAAAAACAAAGGTGGAATCTCTCTAACCCCTTGAAGGACCTTAAAGCTGACTTGGCCAACTGTCTCAAGCAAAAGGGTGTGGAAAACTTCTCTCAGTTTATCAGGGTCTCGGCCTAGCCTTGTTTCTCGAAATATTAGCGATCATTCAGGCCTCTCTGGCGCAGTTGTTAATGGCTCAATTATAATTAATTAAATACTGTAAAAATCATAGATATTACCTAAACTTCCCGCCATAAACTAAAATAACTCCCAGCTTTGTTTTAACTATATTTTTATATTTATTATTATTCCTGCGTTTATTCAGATTTATGCTTAAGTCGATAAATTTTATTGAAATACATACGGTACCATTTATTACACATATATATTTGTAGATTAATTTCAATTACTATTAAATCAGTCTATAAATAAAATATATGTTCGCTTAATGATGTCACGCGTGTACGCGGGTGTGTGTGAGTGTTGTTACTGTTATTATTGTGTGTCCAGTGTGTGTTGCTGCTGCTGGCGTGAGCTGCTACTCCGCTGAGTACGGCAGCAGATGACTCTTCTTAAAAGCTAGGTTTTCTTTCGGCAATTGTGGCAGGTGGTGGTTCCTTGGCTAATGAGGAATTTCGAATTTCGAATTTGGAATTGGAATTGGAAGCCAAATCACGCTACAAACTTAAATCAGAATCAATCCAGAACATAGAATATAGAGGCGCTTCATTCGCACAAGTTTAAACATTTAAACAAAACAAGTTGGACAACGAACGAACGAGGGTAAACATAATAAACGGGGGCAAACTCAATGCAAGGTCTGTGTCTGGCCAATATAAACATAGCCAGCATTAACTTATGTGAATATTCAATCCAGTTAAACAAATTACAATTTATTCAATATAAAGCTCTGTGGTTTTCATATTAATGTTCACTTTCTCACGCGGAACAAAATGTGTGTATCATCTGCTGTGTTTTCGTAATACGTACTCTCCATTACCTACCATAATATTTAACGTAAACGTAAACGTAATTAAATCAATCGACTCGCCGCCACATGCTTACAAGGATGGTATTAAAAACTAAGAAGCGAAATTATTCTACGGTGGAAAACGAATTTTGGCTATGAAGCAACGTAAATTAAAGAAACGTTATTAATTATTAACAATACAAACACTCACAGCCACAGCCACACCCCAATTACCTCTCCTCACTACTCTCTCTCCCCCAAAACTATGTGTTGTGTTCTGTGTGGTGTGTGTGTGTGTGTGGTGTTGGCAAGGCAATCAACATTACGTTACGGATTGTGTGTGAGTGTGTTGTGTGTGCTTAGATGATGAGCTTGCAATGAAATCTCGCTTTAAGCTGTATACTAGCTGCTGTTGCTGTTGACCCGTCTGCCATTGAGCCAAAAGCGCAATCGCAGGCCTGACGGGAACTCAACCACCAACGACTCCTACTATGAGCACTTCACACAGGCCCCTTCCACATCAAAATCGAGAACCATGAGCTTCGTTTCCTCCGTGCCATTGCGCGAGCCCACGGCACAAATGAGTTTCGTGTCGTTTGCCCTGAAATTGGATGGTTACTTGAGTTATATTTTAAAAGAGGACAAGCTGCGGAAGCTTACCTAATCCGCCACACAACGCCGCCGGAGCCACCCGAGTCCAGGGCCACAAGGTTGCGTATAAAGTCGCCCGTTTTTACGTCCCACAACTTGACGGTGCCATCGTCGGAGCTGGTCACCACAAATCGGGAATTGAATTGCAGACAAGTGACCGCTGACTGATGTTTGTTTGGACCTACAAAGGGATAGAAAAGTGAATTAGCAACGAAAGCCCAGAAAAGCCTTTCTTCCTCCCTCAACTCACCCGACAGCGTTTGAAGACATTGTCCAGTTGTGATGTCCCACACCTTGACGGTGGAATCGGCATTGCCCGAGACAAGAATGTTCTGACGCAGCTCCATGCCCGAGGTCAGACTCTGATGGCCCATCAAAGTGTGCTTGCAATTGCCCGTCTCCACATCCCACACGCGTATCGAGGTGTCCAGCGAGCCCGAGACCACATGGAGGCCATCAAACTTTAAAGGTAAAAGATTTTAATTAATTAGAACTATTTTCCCATTAAGCTACTCTTACCTGCAGCGAGTAGACGCGATTTGTGTGGCCCTGCAGCGTGTGCAGGCACTCCTGACGCTCTGGATGCCAGATCTTCACCATGTAATCGTAGGCTCCAGACACAATCAGCTTGCCGTCGTACTGGACACATCGCACGGCGGCCAAGTGGCCAACCAGGACGTGAAGACAAGAGCCCTGTTCAATGTCCCACACCCGCAGAGTGGCATCTCGCGAGCCACTGACCACCCTGATGAGCAATTGGCATTGGTTAACTGTATCAATGTTTAGCGGCCAGTTTATACTCACTTATTGCCATGCAGATGCATGCAGCGCACCGTGGATGTGTGCCCCTGGAGGGTGTGGACGCAGGCACCGCTGTCCATGTCCCAGACCTTGAGCGTGCGATCGGTGCTGCCCGAAATGATTATGTTGCCGGACATTTGGGAAGACCAAACACCGCCAGTGTGTCCAACCAGAGTGCGCAGACACTATAGGTTAGAAAAGAGGTAATTTAATCATTAAAATCCATTAAAATCTCGCCAAAATCTCACTTACCTTTCCATTCACCGCCGACCACACCTTGAGCGTGTTGTCATCGGAGCCAGACACGATGCGATTGCCGGAGAACTGCAGGCATGTTATCACATGATCGTCGTGGCCCTTGAGTACCTTGGGCTTCCGCACTGGACGCGACCGCCAGTTCATCTCGATGATGTGCTGGCGCATGTAGGCGGCCTTCCAAGGCGAGGCAATGGGCGGCATATTGCCGTCGCGTCCCCTCTTTGGACGATCGCTGCGCGGCTCGGCCAGTATCTGGGCCTTGCGGCACTTCTCCTTCCACAACAGGTTGTCGTCGCACAGGAAGCGCCAGCTGCGACAGGTCTGGGCCGCCCTCAGCAGATCCTTAGGCTCCAGGTAGGAGAGGACGAAGAGGGCCAGTTCCCGGGGAAGCAGTGAGATAAAGTCGCGCTGAAACTGCGGCTCGATCACCTTCATCATGTGGCGGACCTGCGATGCATCGCAATGGTCGATCAGTCGGTCCAGGGCGAGCAGGCAGTCGACATGCGACCACCGCTGGAACTGGGCCAGCCAGTGCTGCAGCTCCGGCGGCGGATTGTCCCTTGACTGTACAGATCGTGGTGTGCGTCGACCCAATGCCGATCCCGGCGAAGCGTTGGCGAGTTGTTGTGACGAGGGCGTCAGTGACAATGACACCGCCGTGGGTCCAGAGTGCAGAGAGGATGAGCGAGGCGTGGAGGCAAAATCGTAGGCAATACGCTTGCGACAGTTATCGCCCACTCCCGAGCCAGGTTCGCCCACTCCGCCGCTGGCGGAGATGGCCATCGAGTAATCGGCGCCGTCCAGGAGACGCCCCTCGTTGAACTTCCGCTTGCGCTGTTGCGACGGGATTAGCGAGCTGCCCGAGGAAAACGAGGAATTGCCGTTTGCAGACTTGTAAGCGGAAAGCATTAGGGGCTCTTCGTGGTCCATGGGGTCCAGGTCGTAGGCCTCACTGAGGCTGGCATTGCTGCCGCCGTAGCTGCTTCCGTTCTGGCAGGTGCAGATCTCCTCCAGATCGGAACAGTTGTTCTCCTCGTCGCAGTTCGCCCAGGGTTCGTCGGCGTTAAAGTCGCCGGGCTCCACCAGGCCATCGCCGCCGCCACCGCCGGCAGCTCCCTCCTCGACCACCACCTCAAGATGGTGGACATCGCTGGAGGCGTTGCGTCGTGGTCGCGCCAAGGCTGGCGAAGCTGAAACATTTCCTGCTATTGCTTGGCCACTGGCAGCCGGCGGAATGCTGCGTATAATGAATCGCTCCTGTGTCTGGGCGCTGGCATTCACCTGGCGCGCCGGCGGCTTCGCTGTCGATGTAATTGCATACTGGCAACGATTCGAGTTGGACGCGCCTCCAGCCCCAGATGTCGAGGCCTGAGCATCGCCGCCCAAGCAGTCGGATCCGGCAGAACAGGCCGCCGAGGGATTGAGGGCTGTGGTGCGACTGCAACCTCCGCCATCCTGAGAGGTCTGCGATCCCACTGAGCTGTAGGAGACGGATCCACTCACACTCGCACTCTCCTTCTTTTCCTGATCCTGCTGACAGCTGCTGGCTGAGACTGAAGTGGACGAGGATGAGGCTGTGGGAGCCAGGCCTGGGTAATCATTCGAGTTGGTGTTGGTATACACATCCGTTCGGGCGGCTCCCGTACAGCTAGTCGAGGATGAGGTCGACGATGATTCCGTCGACTTTGACGTGGAAATGAACCGGTGCTGGCTGCAGCTGGAAGAAGTTCCCAGCGCGGAACCCAGATTTAGTTTGGCAGTGGACTTGCTCAGTCGGCTGTTGGTGTACTTGCGACTGCTTGTTGGAGTCGTCGACAGATCCTTGTAGGTGCACTGAAACGGGAAACGAGGAGTCGGTAAACACAAAGCAAGATTAAGGTGGATAAAGACTAAGCAAGATTAATCTATCCTATCTTAAAAATGGGCTGAATGAAGACCTATCTCACCTTGCTATCGGAGGAAACAGTGCGTCCATTGCTGCTGCTAGGCCAGTCGTCGCTGTTGGATGCGTTACTAGCGTTACTAGCTCCTGCAGCCGCTCGGCCGGCGGCCAAGGATTTGATCAGACTTAGACTCAATTTGTTCGGGCCCACCATGGCGCTGGTGCGCAGGATGAGGCCGCCCGTCAGCCGCTGTTCTGTCTCAAAGTCGCGCCGCTCGATCAGATCCATGGACTCCATTTCCGCCTTGGTCAGGCCAGAGCTCGAGTGGGAGCTGGATCTGGAGCTAGATGTGGATGTGGAGGCGGTCTCCTCTCGGGAGGCAGCGGCGGCGGCGGCCGTATTCGCTGACGAGGGATTCGATACGGCATTGGCCGTGATGCTCATCTGCTTCAGCCGCACCGACATGAGACGGTCGCCCTCGGACGGTTGGTCGTCGACTGCGATGCCGCCCGCCTCAGACTTGATCCGTCCTCTGGCTTGTGCTTGTGCTTGAGGCTCCGTCTGTTCCTCCTCGCCGAGCAGGAATTCGTCGCTCAGGCGCTTCGGCTTGCCGGTGAGCTCCGACTGTGACGTGACCGCAACCTGGCCGGGATGTGGCTGCGCCTCCTCCACGACGGGCGTCTCGAGGAAGATCTTTGAGCCATCGGCCGCCATTATGGTGCCGTCGGCCAAAGCCAATTGTGATGTGTTGGTGCAGTCGATGGCGGCCTCTGCTATGTCCACCACCTCATCGTCATCATCCTCTACCAACTCCTCATCCTCCTCGTCCTCCGGCTCCGGCTCTGGTTCCGGATCCGGATCATCCTCGTCCTCATCGTCGTCGTCGTTTATAAGACAGACAACGGGTGGATCCTCGGCGTCTTCTTCGGGATCGTTGAAGAATACCTGACTGTGCGACGCGTGGACGGGGCCATCGTTGATGGTATCCGTGGAGGAGCTGTCGTCGACAGCCACCACGCCCACGGTGGACGCCGCACCCGTGCTGGTGGGCAGTGAGTTGGAAGAGCTAATCTCAAAGGTGCTGGACTCGTCGTCCAGGACTACGGCGAAACCGTGCTGTGAGTTTGACGACACGCACACGTCCTCCACATCCTCCCGCAACGTTGACATAGATACGGCTTCTCTGGGTGCTCCTGCTGCTGCTGCTTCAACTGTTCCTGATGCTCCTTCTGTTGCTCCAACTGCTCCTGATGCTCCTGAATGCGTTCCCTCTACTCGGAGGCGGCTTGTGCTGGCCTGACTGGCGGCGGATGCGTCGGTGACTGCTACTGCTGACTGCGTACGCTCCCCTGCTCTGGCCAAGGATTCACTGCTAGCAGCTGGGCATCCTTTTTCCATAATACTTTTCAAGCATCCAAAGTTGGGCAGCGCGCTCTCCTGGAAAGTGATCGAAAACATCGGACATTTAACGAAGGGGTCTGGAAAGTGAACGATAATTCGTTAAAACGAAGGGGCTGCTGTGAAAATTACAGTTTCTCAACGATCCACAACGATCCTTTGTGAAGCCACGGGAATTGAAGATGATCCGAAATTCCCACGCAACAAGCGCAAACTGATGGTTGCAAAAAAAAAAAGAAGAAAAAAGAATAAGCGAAGCAATGAAAAGCAGTGGGAAAAATGTTTGTAAGCAGTCGCTGCCGCTGCCGACGTTGAAACTCGAAAAAGGAAATCACAAAAGTGCATCGGATCGGCGGAAGAGGCTAAAACGGCGCGAAGTAGAATGGGAAAAAGAAGACGAAACGGGTATTACAGCAACAACATCCAGACTCACACATACATAAGCAGCAGGAGGAGACAGCAGGCAGGCAGGCGGCGGCGCAGGCAGCAAAAAGGTATTGCGGAGAGTGGAGAGAGATGACGAGAGCGAGAAGTAACGGACGTAAGAAGAAGAAGCACCAAAGATACACAGCAGCCGCACCAACAACAACAACTACAGCAAAAACAACAACATCACGTACACCTTGCAATTCAAGCCGCTATCTTTTCCCTCCGCTTTTAACTGGCTTGCAGTGATGATCAGCACGTGGAGCAGTCACAGGAAGGCAAAGTAACTGTGACCGATGACAAAATGTAATAAATGCCACAGGTTGAAAAGAAGTATAAAGAGAAGGCCTTAGTGACCTCGGGAAAAGTCACAATCGCAGTCATGTCTTAAGAAAAAGTGGAGAAAAAGTTACTGCAATACTTTCTGGTGGCCACAATCACAAGTAATGACTCAATCTGATGAGTACAATTTAGCCACTTTTGTGGGGAAAACAAAAATAAAAATCGTGTTTTCTAAAAATTGCATATTTGCACAAAACTCTGTTCCTTGTAACTAGTCGCTAATTGTAAAGAATAATACAGCTTTTTTAAAAAAAAGGTGTACAATTATAAGTGACTTATAAAATGTACTAACAAAAAAAGAAGAATCCATAACTACAATTCCTCAGAAAAATCATCGATCCTGACAATCACGGTGACCGAAGAAATCACAGTTGCTCATCTCTGACGGCTTGACAGCAGCTCGACTCGCCGTCTCTTGTCTGTCACACAGCATCAGCATCCTACCAACACAAACGCATCGCATGTAGAAAAAGGGATCGCTGCAGGCAGAGATTCGGAGGAGAGCGAAGCCATTATATTATTGCAGCTCCGCCGCATCCGCAGCAAACAAAAGGGGCGAGATCACAAAGGAATTTTCAGCGTTCCTGCTGTTGCATCACTCGCAAACAGATCAGATGTGCAGGCATTCTCCGAACATATTTTCACCTTTCCACCCCTCCTCTCCACCCCGATGGCCATTGGCTGTTGACCTCCCGAAAAAACCGAAAAGAAGAAAACGTTTTAGGGTCTTCTTTCCGCTGCTTTCCCACCGCGTGTATCCAGGACGTAAGCGTTTTACCTGTCCCAGAGGACAATCGGGGATGCGTTCAACAACATTTTCTTCTGCTCATAACGGCCGTGTGGAGTCGTCGTCGTCATAATCATTGCATACACACACACGCATGCAGGCAGGGCTGATAATGGGCAGACCTGTGGTTACCCCCAAAAATAGATTATTTTCGGAGCGAAACGTTGCAATTCCTGGTGGGTTCTGGGTCCCTAACCCCACTTTTCTGCACCTGCACTGCAGCGGCGGAGCGGATGGAGGATTGCCCATAATTCGTGGAGCAAACAACAAAAGAAAAATGTGAACATTGTTGTACACACAGGCACACACATACACAGCGACGCAAATGTCGGGAGAAGAGTTCGTCGCCTTTAAAGCGGCCCGTGCAAATTGTTTGCAACTTTTCGGGATCTAAAACTGGGGCGACCGAAAAACATACCGCGCTCTGACGGCTGTGCAGTCTGTTTTTAATTATTTAGCTACACATTTCACGCGTGTAAAACTTTTTGCGTTGGGTCCACACTAACACTTGCACTCGCACATGTACACACACGTTCAATCGAAATTTTTCACATACGTTTTGGGGCCGTTGCTCCTTGAACTCTAAGCTTCAGCTGCTGGCTCTCGCTGTCTAACTATCTTTTTTGACAAATATAGTTGTTGGATACATGAAGATTATTAATTTCGGATTGCCTTCGAAAAAAAAACTAGTGCGGAGCAAACAGTGTTGCCAGATGAAAACTTAGCTTTCGCCCTAAAAAATCTCAAAGAGTCGTTATTTCCCCCTAAAAAATACAGTCTTCCCCCTAAAATAAAAAAAACTGTTATTTTCAAGTAATTAAGAGAATAAATACCTTATTATGACGTGGGAATGTTGCAAAGCGATAAAATGTCGGTGGAATAACAGTTCCAAGCATTTTTAAGGCGAATTCACAGAATGTGCCAACATTAGCTGGCAGAACTTTCAGGCGATAGAGAATCGTAGGCAGTATTTAGTTTGATATTTTCCATTTTAGGTGATTTTTGTGCTTGGCAATATTGATATTCAAAAAAGAGATTTTTTCAAAACATTTAAACCAATCAGTTTCAAAAAAAAAAAACTAGTGCGGAGCAAAGTTTTCTGAAATTTGTGGAAGTTGTGCAAAATATTTCAAAATATCAATATATCGATTATTTTATAATAAAAATAAGTATCGTTATATCGTGAAATTGTGTGCCCAAATATCAGAAGAACTATCTTTCTTTATTTTAAAAATATTCTTTGGTTCTACGAAGCCTGCGTTTTTGCGAAAAAATCAGCCTTTTCTGCATAAAAAAGGTTTTGGATGTAACATCGATATATAGGCAATAATCATCGATATTTTTCCACCTTTAATTTGGGCCTGTATGACCGCGATCTGGCGGGAAAAATATACTTACTTATACAGTTAAATAAACTGTTATAAAAAGGTTGAAGATAATTTGCCGTACTTTTCGCGCGATTAAATTTTAAAATAGTATGTAAATGAAATAATAAAATCTTATTGGAGTATACTTTGTTTTCATTTTGAATATGGCAGAACTAAAATTCTAATTTCTAAACTGTTATGCCGGCTGTAAATGGCCAGTTTCTGGGCAGTGCCAGCTGTAATTGGCCAGTTTCTGGAGAAAAAATCAGGCAGTCCCGGCTGTAAATGGCCACTTTCTGGACAGGATCAGGCACTGCCGGCTTTATATGACCAGTTGCTGAGAGCATCTGGAACTGCCGGTTGTAGATGACCAGTTTCCGTAGCGGATCATGCACTGTAGGCTGTAAATGGCAAGTTTCTGGAGAGGATCATGGTCTGCAAGCTGTAAACGGCCCGTTTTTGGACAGGATCATGCTTTGCCGGCTGTAAATGGCCAGTTTCTGGAGAGGATCAGGTTCTGCCGGCTGGAAATGGCCAGTTTCTGGAGAGGTTTAGACTCTGCCGGCTCTAAGTGGCCAGTATCTGGACAGGATCAGGCTCTGCCGGCTGTAAATGGCCAGATTCTGGAGAGGATTAGGTTTTGCCGGCTGTAAATGGCCAGTTTCTGGAAAGGATCAGGGTATGCCGGCTGTAAATGGTCAGTTTCTGGAGGGGATTAGGCTCTGCCGGCCGTAAATGGCCAGTTTCTGGAGAGGATCAGGCTCTGCCGGCTGTAAATGGCCAGTTTCTGGAAAGGATCCAGCTCTGCCGGCTGTAAATGTTCAGTTTCTGGAGAGGATCAGGCTCTGCCGGCTGTAAATGGCCAGTTTCTGGACAGGATGAGGCTCTGCCGGCCGTAAATGGCCAGTTTCTGGACAGGTTTAGGCTCTGCCGGCTGTAAATAATGAGTTTCTGGACAGGATCAGGCTCTACCGGCTCATATAAGGAACAGTTTCTGGAGAGGACAGGCTTTGCCTCTTAATATAACTTTTCTAGATCAGGTCGAGCGTAAATATTCTAAGAGGTTTAGGCAGCCAGCTCCAAATGGCCTGCCACAATCAGCTAGAGGGAAAAGGAAGGAGGAGCGAAACAATCCCATAACTTTAAATGGCCATTTTGGAGAGATCCTCTTGGTATAAATGTTCAGTTTGAGAACACACCAGGTTCTTCTCTGTAAATGGCCAGTTTCTGAAGAGGTTTAGGCTCTGCCAACTTAAATGGAGTTTCGACAGATCAGGGGCTTAAGGACAGTTTCTGGAGAGGATCAGCCTGGGCTGGTATTTTAGTTTCTGGAGAGATGCCGGCTTAAAGGGTTTCTGGAGGAGATTAGGCTCTGCGAACGAGCCATTATTCTAGATTCTCTTGGAAATACAGTTTGCTGGAGAACTCAGTTTGCCACCAAACGGCCAATTTCTGCAGGAGTATTTCGGTTGTAAATGTTCTTTCTGGACAGATCAGGCCGGAAATAGTTTCTGGAAATTTAGCTAAAAACTCCAACCGGGTTTCAAATACCAGGCGAACAGAAATGGCAGTGGTGGACACTTCTTCTCAGCTTTATTATAATATAACAATTGCTCTCTAGAGATCTCGAGAGGGAGATGGAAGAGAAGCGAGAAAGATCCCATAACTATTATAATAAAGTTTGGCTGAGAATTGAGTGTCCACCACATACCATTTATGTCCGCCTGGTATTTCATTCTCAGCGGTAGTTATGGAATCTGGATGGAAATTTAATGAAACTCTCTCTGGGTTTCTGGTACCAGGAACATAAACATCCTCTATCTGGTGATGCTTCTCTCCTAAAACTTTTATAACTCAAAATTCGAGAGATCCCATTGAGAGAATAAAATAAGCGGACAGAATGACAAGAGACAGAATCCTCACAACTTTATTATAAAGTTTGGCTGAGTGCTCCACCACCTGCCATTTCTAGCTGTTTTATTTAATATTAAGGCTCGTTCTTCTGGAATTTTGGCCCAAAGAGGTTTTAGCCTAATCCTGTCCAGAAACTCGTTATTTACAGCCGGCAGAGCCTGAACCTCCCAGAAACTGGCCAAAAGCCTAATTTTCCAGCAACTGGAATTTACGGCCGGCAGAGCATCATCCTGTCCAGAAACTGGCCATTTGAGTTTAACTCCAAATTTGCCGGAAGCCTGATTCTTTCCAGAACTGGCCTACTCAGATTATCTCTCCAGAAACTGCCCATTTGCACGGAAGCTGATCCCTCCAGAAACTGTTCCGGGAGCCTAATCCTCCAGAAACTGACCATTTACAGCCAGCATACCCAATCCTTCCAGAAACTACACGGCAGAGCCTGAGTCCAGAAACTGCCTCGGCAGAGCCTTATTCTGAAACTGAACATTTAAGCCGGCAAAGCCTGATCCTCTCCAGAAACTGGCCATTTACAGCTGGCAGAGCCTGATCCTCACCCAGAAACTGGCCATTTGCAGCCGGCAGAGCCTGATCCTTTCCAGAAGCTGGCCTTTTATTTTTAGCCGGCAGAGCCTGAATCTCCAGAAACTGCCATTTGCACCTGAATCCAGAAACTGGCCATGAACAGAAACTGGCCATTTGGTGGAAACTCAATTTCAGCCTCAACTTTCTTAGAAACTCGCTCTCCTCCTGGCCCTTAGCTTAATTGTTATAGAAACTGGCCATTTAGAGCTGGCAGAACTCGCCTCTCAGAAATATTTACTGTTCGACTGGTATCCCCGGTAACGGGGTTTTAGCTGATCCTCTCCAGAAACCTGCCATATACAGCCGGCAGAGCCTTATCTTCTCAGAAACTGGCTATTTACAGCTGGCAGTAACTGATCCTCTCCAGAAACTGGCCATTTACAGCCGGCAGGGCCTGATCCTGTCCAGAAACTGTACATTTACAGCCTGGCGTATTTGAAGTCTTCTTAAGATCATCTTATGGCCAAATAGCGAGCAATTGTTAAATGTCATACATTTCCCGATTTGCAATTAAAATCTGAATTCATTAATAGTAGAATTTTGAAAAAAATCAAAAAAAAAAAATTTGTTTGATTTTCGAAAATTCGATAAGGGGTACCATAGTTAAAATTGTCAAAAATTGAAAAAAAAAATATTTTTTCAAATTTCTAAACGCAGTATGCAGCTTTATTTATTTACTAAAAACTAACATAAAACTGTTTTCCGAGTTGAAATTAATGCTGTTTTGGCTGAGTAATGATTATTTTTAGCTTTGATTTGTCCATAAATTTGGAATACAGAAACGGCAGCAGGGACACGCTGAACTTTTCGCCTTAATTTATTATAATAGCTTTGGGCTCTTTGGACTTTAAGCGCAGAATAAGTCATCCCCTATTTAGTATTTCTGTTCGCCTGGTATAAGAAACCGCGATACAGAGGTTTCTTAACCTGATCCTCTCCAGAAACTGGCCATTTACAGCCGGCAGTGATTGGTCCTCTATAGAAACTGGCTATAGAGGACTGATCCTCTCCAGAAACTTTTTATTTCCATCCGGAAGTTCCTGATCATCTCCAGAAACTGAGAGTTCAGCGTCTACCAGTTGTTATTTTTGTGCGCCTTGTATTCATTCTCATCGAAGGGAAAAATTTATGAAAATTGGAAGAAAACCCCACTGTAAGGGGTTTCAGGTACCAGGCGAACAGAAAGACAAGATAGATCTTCTACGTTTAAACTTACTACAACAGTTTTAGGGAAACAATTCTCAACTCTATTGCAAGCGATTTTTATAAACGAAATTTGAAGATGATTAAAATTAATGATTGACAAAGTTATTAACATTTGGTTACCTATTGACTAAACGACTGAAAATATCAACTGCAAAAATCAAGTGAAAAAAAAATGTCCAATACAAACTGAATATCCGTTACTTTGCATTTATCTCTAGATCCGGCAAATCTCCATTAAAATGTTTCGGTCACACTAGCATTCAGAAATTGGTAGTTTTCGAATTTGACGGTCGCAATGGGTGGAATGGGCGAAGTTGTGTCCGAATACCTGGAGCGGGGATTGGTCCTTGTGATCGCCGATTTGCTCAGCCTGATCACGGTCTCGTCCTGCCTGGTGATCAAGGTGCCGCAGATAAACACCATACGCGAGAACGAGTCCTCGAAAGGTGAAAGCGCCGCCCACGCAAAATCTCCCAAAACACCCACTCACAACAATCTCTTTTTTCCAGGCATTAGTGTGCTGGGACTATGCCTGGAGCTGTTCAGCTACACGGTGATGCTGTCGTACAACTACAGCAGCGGCTATGACTTTCTCTCATACATGGAATATCCTGTGCTGCTGCTCCAGGAGTATGTCCTGATTTTCTATGCCTTTAAGTACCAGGATTTGCTGGGCACGCGGACGAAGGCGGTGGCGCTGGTATATGGGATAGTGGTGACGCTCATCTACGCGAAGCTCTTCCCCATTATCATCCTGAAGTTCCTGGTGGTGAGTAATCCTCCCGCCAAGATATCACCTGCACTGTGGCATTCGTTGCTGATTAGGAGGGGAGCGTTCTTTGGCCAGATAACGACTTCGGCGTAGTTCAAACCAGTTTTGCTCACACTTCTTTAATTAACTAATTATGTTTCGGTGATTCGGAGCAAACGGGTTTGATTTGTTTTGTTTTATTTAGTTTGTTTTGGAAGGGCGGGCGGTTGCTACTAACTGGGCAACATCATCTTTGTCCCAAGGTCACCGGTGTTTGTTGTATAATATTTGAGCGGCTATTAATACCCGCTCTCTCGTGCCATTTGACCAATAATCTCACATATATGCCTCGGAACTCATTCTATTGTTTGTTTTCTCTTCAGCCATTCTGCACACCGATTGGGGCCACGAGCAAGGTGCTCCAGCTGCTGGCCATTCTGCGCACCAAGGATGCCAGCTCCGTCAGTCGCACCACTTGGGCGCTCTCCGCCTTCACCAACTCGAGTGAGATCACCCCTATCGGTCTCCGTTTGCGTTCGCCACTTGACCCGCATTCTGATCCCTCTTTACAGCCCGCATCTACACGGTCTTCTTCCAATCGCACGACTGGATGTTGCTGTCCAACTTCCTGATTTCGACGTTCCTCAGCGCTTCCGTTTTCGCTGCCGCCTGTTTCTACAAGAAGAAGACGGTCAAGACGGATTAGAAAAGCTCAACATAGACAATACTCAGCCGTTACTGGAAATCTTTATCAGTCACTTGTTTACTAATTCTATTTGCTTATGTATTTAAATTGATATTACAAATTCTCAATTGTTGCCTCATTCAGCTCGTTCAACTATCTGCGTAGAAAGCCACAGCAATGGCACCCACAACTGTGAGTAGCGATACCGCATAGATTGCGTATCGCTGCCAATCGATCTTCGTCTTGGCGGGTCCCACATCCACGGCCTTGCGTTCCTTGTGCTTGCGCTTGCCGAACTTTGCCTCGAACTTCTCCAGTTCCAAGCGGTTGCGCTCCTCCTCGTTCCGACGCTTCTGCTCCAAGTGCTGCTGTTCGGCCGCCTGGGCCCGTGACCGCTCGGCCATGCAATTGGAGTCGCATTCCAAGGCTGTCTGCCCAGCACGATGCTTGTCACAAGCTATTTCTTGCTTGAGTCGCTTGCAGGCGCAGAAAATGCGAACCTTCTTGCGGCATAGCTCGGGATTAGGACACTTTCCCGAGTGGCAAATGGCAGTGCAGCGATGTCCACAATTGTACTGAAAAAAAGAGGGAATAATGTAATGAATGAAATAGATATTTTCTAATATAAAACTTACATTCTTCAAGCACCGATTTCCGCAACTGCGTAACTTTTCCCGCCGCTCAATGATCTCCTGGACCGTGCCCGTCTCATCGAAATACTCGCTGCACTTGTACACCGATTGATTGAGGCCGCAGTGACACTTACTCTTGATCACAAAGTTGCAGGGTGTGCACGGCGGCGGGTGACAGCCCTTGGGGCAGGCGTGAACGCATCCGGCTGGCCGAGGAACGGCACAACCTTCCTCGCAGTTGGCACAGCCAGCCTGCTGTTGCATATCCTCGGGATGCGGCACAGAATGACAGACCAGGGAGCACTTGTGATTGCCGCACTTGAGTTTGCGGGCACATTTTCTCTGGCAGGAGCTGGGCTTGGAGTTCCAGCAGGGCCAGGTGGCCACCTCATGACCTCCGATGCAGGTGACCACCACTCCTTCTTCGCAACGGGGATGGGGAAGGGCCTTGTACTCGTACTACAAGAAGATAACACTATTTAATTGATTAGTTCGGGGGTTTTAGGGTGTATCTCACCTTCTTGGCCTGCGGTCTGCCCTCTGCAGGCTTATTTACCCTAACAGCTTCATGGCATCGAGCCTTGCATATGTGTCCGCATTTACTGCTGTCGTTGGGCAGACCGCACACCTGGCCGCACGGTGGACACTCAGACTTGTGGCATCGATGTTTTATAGCGTGATGGCATTTGGGAGTTATTCTAGAGGGGATGCGATTGATAATATTAATATTTAAAGAGAATACCAAGTAAATTAGGTGGCTACTTACCGACAGAGCTCTAGACACACAATACGTGCACTCTTTTCCCTTCCACAGGGAACACTGCGTTTGGTTTTGCCACAACGACAATTGATTTGGGATTCCAGCTTGCAGGGATAACATGGGCCGTTGTGGCAGACGGATTGACATTTGTGCTTGTTGCAGCTCAGCTGCTTGCCGCAGATCTTCTCGCAAGGCGGGCACTGATCCCCGCAGCACTAAAAATATGATTATGATCGTTATATTATATTGAGTAGTTAAATAGAGCTACGCTTACCTTTCGATTACAGGCGTGCTTGCCACAGTCACGAATCTGTTTGCATTTGGTCTCGCAGGTAAACTCCTTGGAGCAGGGCAGCTCCTTCTCATGGAGGCCACAGCGGCACTTCTTTTTGGTTCTTATTGGGCACTGAAAATATTATTAGCATATAGGAGTTTCTACTCTTTTCAAGAGGCCCAGCTTACGGAAATGCAGGGTCCACGATGACAACGTTGGGTGCAAGTGTGCTGACCACAGGACAATAGCTTCTGGCAGGTATCGCCGCAAGTCTCCTCCGCCTCATTGCAAGGTCTAACTTGAGTCTACAAATTAAATGAAGTTCTGTTAAGCTACAGGTTTATCGGGAGCTTAAATCAACATACATTCTTGCCACAGGGACAACTGCGGACTTGCAAAGGACACTCGCCGTCCCCACAGGGGCCAGCATGGCAAACCTTTTCACAGATGTGCAGGCCGCAAGCAAAGGGAGCTCCACATACCTAAAAGAATTTACATATAATACTCATTTTATCAGAGACTAGCGATGCCACTTACATTCTGACATTTCCATTTGCGATCGGAGCAGTTGACCATCTTGGACTCCCGTTGGCATTCGCACGGCTGCAGGCTCTTGCTGGTGCACGGTGGACATTGTCCTGGTCGGTGGCACACCTGATTGCACTTGTGTTTGCCGCAGGCCAGCAGATCCTTGCACTGAAAAAGGAACTTAATTAGATCCTAGAGCGAAAAACTCCCTCAACATCAGCTCACCGGCTGCTGGCAACGCCACTGCTTATCGATGCACCTCATGGAACGGGGACTGGACTTGCCGCACAAGCAGGAGACCTGAGCCTGCTGGGCACAAGGTGGACATGGCCCTGGGTGGCACAGCAGCTTGCAGTCGTGCCCACACTTTGGCTGCAGCAGCTTTCCGCAGATCTCGCCACACGAATGGGGCACCAGGAAGGGCTGTGACTGGGGATTAGCCTCCTTCCCACAGAAGCAGTTGTACTGCGTGGGCTTCTCCGCCGGCTGGTAGTCCCGCCGGCACTGGGGGCAGCACCAGTGAAGGGATTTCTGGCGCTTCGGCGGCACAAACTCGCCCAAATGATTGTAGTGGCCCTGACCGTTGTTCTGCTGCTCCGCCGCCTTGACCTTCATCTGCATCATGCTGTCGTTGGCCCAGCGCTGGATACAATTCAGATGGAAGAAGCAGAAGCAGCTCTCGCACGACCAGATCGCCTCCACGCGTCGAATGCTGCCGATGCAAATGAGGCAGGTGGCCGCTCCGGAGTGCAGTGTGTTCTCCAGGAAGGTGCTGGTGCGGGCTGCCGCATCCTTGGAGCTCCCCACCGTCTCCGACGGCTTGTAGTGCTTGTAGAGCAGATCTGCGGCGGTAGTTATTGATCAAGATATGAAGGAGATAACAAAGAAATAGTTATAAGCTCTTGAATGACACGTCACGGCCGCCGTTAAGTTTACCCAAAATATGCTTCTCGTCCAGTTCGCCTTCATCCTCGGAGCTGGAGGCGTAGGTGTCCACCAGTTTCTGGGCGGCAGCGAGGTTTTTTGCTTGCGCTTTATTGAACTTTTCCATTTTTGTAGCCGGCTTTCTTCGATTGTCAATCAAAGGGGAATTAATTTCTCGCCAGGGATGGCAAGCACTGTGATAACAGCAAATGGTGGAACTAGTTTCCATTATGAACAGTCCTTGGAACTAGTTCCAGGTGGAAATCTTTTTAATGACATTTAATTAAACAAATTTGTTTTTTAAATTTAAACTTATTATCAAATCTGCAAATAAACTTATTATCAAAAATTACCTATTATTTTTCCTCATATATTATTATTTTTATTCATTAATTGATGTAATTTGAGTTAACAAATTGCAGAGTAATATCTGTCAAAAATCAAACAATTTGCTAAAGCTCTCCTTGTAACTCCCTTCACTTAAAAAACTTCAATACTGTGTTGGAGTAACGACATATCACAAAATATTACAATTTATTACAAATATTATAACGGTTTACCCAACGTACACTCGCCATCCCTGGCTGTCGATACAAACATCTGCGATTAGTGCGAGGCCCTGGAACTTTCACAACGATTGCAACAAAATAAAAAAAAACGAAAAGAAGAAAATTGAATATAACCAGACGGAGAAATATACATACCGAAACGAAAGATGAGCTTCCTCAATTACGTGTTCGGTCCGAATCTCTGGATGGAGTACAGGGGCATGCCAGAGCCGCAGCGCAAGATGTACGAGGCGGGGGCCGCAGAGCGATTCGGCGAACAAATTCTGTCCACGGTAAGTGCTCCAGGTGGGGGGAGAAAAAAAATGGGAAACTGGAGCATATGGAAATGATGAAACCCCCAACTTTCTTTCGTCTTCGTTGCAGCTCTCGGTTATGTGGTCGGTGGGCTACTACACGTCTCCGCTGCTCGTCACATTCCTGTACCGTCGCGGCTACCTGGTTGCTGACTCGATACCGACGCTGGCCAAGATCACCACTAGCGTTGGTCTCATCGTCATCATTTCGCTGGTGATGCGCGGCCTGGGGCGCAAGCAGTCGCGCTCATATAACAATATGATGAAGGCCCTGGTGCGTGCCAAAGCCTCCAAGACGGCCAGCGATGCCAGCAGCGAGCTCCGTCGCTTCGATATCGAGTTTAAGGCCTGGCCGGTGGATTTTGATGTGAAGGCGCTCACCGGGTAAGTGAAAGGAGCACCTAGGAAGTGTAGCGAGACTATGATAACTTCTCCCTTCGTTTCAGGGACACCAAAAAGCCGGTGGTGACGGCCAGCAGGCGCGAACCGCTTCAACTGGCCACCTTGCCTTGTGAGGCGATTGCCTATTTGGCCATCAAAACCTTTGGGCTTTCAATGATCTATCCAGGGTCCGTGAAGCTGCTGCAGAAATTCATGAGTACGTAAACTTTAACTTAAAGAAGGGTCTGAAAACCTTCCACGCCGATAGATAATCTCTTATTAACTTAGGAAGAGTCATATATGTAAAGATAATGAGTAGTTACTTCGTTGATTTAAGGTAATAATTAATCAGAGATTATAATTTATGCCCACTGTAAGCTTATGGAAGCTTAAACCCTGAAATGTTTGCCTGCTTAATGATGACATCATCCTAACCTGTTGTTTACAAAAGTTATATACACAATACTAATTCCTTTAAAACGTTTCCCTTTACAGGGCCCATGCTGATCTCCGGACGCGCCAAGCTCATCGAGGATGACAACGGCATCCGCTACAAGGTTAAGACTATTGACTCGAACGAAATCGACACATTGTTCATTGACAACCGCAACGACAACGTGGGAAATGGCAAAACTCTGGTAATTTGCTCCGAGGGCAATGCCGGCTTCTACGAAGTGGGTATCATGGGTACTCCGGTGGCTTTGAAGTATTCAGTTCTTGGCTGGAATCATCCTGGATTTGCTGGAAGCACGGGCACACCTTATCCGCATCAGGATAAGAATGCAATTGATGCTGTGATGCAGTTTGCCATTAATAATCTGGGCTTCTCGGTGGAGGACATCATCCTTTATGGCTGGAGTATTGGAGGCTTTAGCACATTGTATGCTGCATCCGTTTATCCGGATGTCAAGGGAGTGGTGCTGGACGCCACCTTTGACGATGTGCTCTACCTGGCTATACCTCGCATGCCGTCCAGCCTGGCCGGGATCGTGAAGGTGGCCATTCGTAACTACGTCAATCTAAACAATGCGGAGCTGGCCGCAGAGTTCAACGGACCAATTTCGTTTATTCGCCGCACTGAGGACGAGATCATTGCAGAGTGAGTTATGCCTTTGCTGCTTCTAAGTTTTCGCAGTAATTGAGTGACTCTATCTCCCCCAGGGACAACCACATTGACACCAATCGCGGCAACTTCTTGGTCTTGTCCGTGCTAAAGCATCGGTATCCTAATATTTTTGGGACCGCTCAGCTGAACAAGGCCAAGGGTCTGCTATCGAAGCCCCTGGAACCTTACAGTATCCCAACCGCCGACGAGAAGCTCTGCATGTCGCGCCTCATCACATACGCCTCCGATGAGGGCAAGTCCTTCCCCATGAACATTGGAGCTGAATACTCAGAGGAGGTGCGCAACCTAATGGCTGTGTTCTTGGTGGGTTTATTGAGCAGTTTGTTCGGCCAACAAAACTGAGAACTAAAGGCTTTTGTCTACTTTACAGCTGCGCAAGCATTTACGTGACTACAACTCGACGCACTGCACCCAGCTGCCGGGCGAGTTCTTCACAATGCCCTGGGACATTCCCACCGAGCACGGATTCGTGTTCACCTAAGCCCTCGGACGGATGGGTCTTATTCCGAAGGTGTGGTGTGGCCGTGTATGCTTAGACTTAGTGAATTATGGTTTTAGTGATTTTTGCATTCTGACTGCTTATTAAATTATTCTAACTGGGAACAGCCGGGACGCTGACATCTGGAGTAAAATTGTCTCTTATATACGAAAATAAATGTCACAAGCTATAAACTAATCAAACATCGGCTGCTGGTTTGGCGGTGAGTTTCTATTTCGCTTACGCATTTACAACTAAAGGGGGCAGTGGCAGCTCAACAAGCTGAGCCCACTACGAGTTCTTCTTGGAGCCGCCGAAGCCGGAGAAGCCCATGATGGCGGCCATGTCATCGGGCAGACCGCCGCCGGAGCCAAAGTCATCCGTGTCCTCGGCCTTGCGTTTGCGCTCTTTCCGCTTCTCCTTGCGGTGCTCCTTGTAGCGGTCCTCCTCCTCCTTGGCCTCGCGCAATCGGCGCTCCAGCTCGTAGTCCTTTTGCTTCTCCTCCATCTTCTTTTTGTTCTGCTGGAAGCGCTCCTTCACTTGGTCAACGGTGCTGCGCTCCACCTTCATGGACATGCCCAAATTACGCTGGTGCTTCTTGCCATTGATGTGGTCGAGAAAGTTGATCGAGTCCTTGACGACGCAGTCACAGACATTGCAGTAGTAGCCGCCCGACTGCGATGTGGGTGTGTTCTTGTTTATAACCACGCTCTTGCCCAGCTTGCTGTCCAGGTCCACCTTGTAGTCGCGGCGCTTCAGGTTCTCCCGCTGGACGGGCTCTGCAAGGATAACAAGGGACAAAGAAAACGTTCATGTGGATTCTCGGAGGATAGGTCGGGAGAGAGACAGCCGGAGACCTCTCACCTTCTTCCTTGGGGGCCACCTGGTTGAGCAGGCGCTCCGCCGCCAGTTTCTCGTACTCGTTCTTGTCCCATTTTCTTCGGTGGTCATCAGGTCGCATAGTCATGGTGCCGCTGGGATTTGTTTTTAAATAAATATTATAAAGCGAAAATTGTAAATATTTTCTTTAGCGATGCGCGGCTACATCGATGTTCAGACTATCGATAGGCAGGACCGCTACAACCGATAAATTTATAATCTGGCGCTGCTTTCCCTAGTTTTTCGATGAAGTATTGATTTTTCGTTACGAAAAAGGGGGAGTATTTGGAATTCATATTTAAATCAGGGAATATCTAGTTTTGAGCAAAAGAAACTCTGCAAAATGGGTGCCGCTTTCTTTCCCGTGCTGTTCTTCACCGCTTTGTGGGCTGCTGTAGGCATCGGCATGCCCATAATGACCCCAAAAGGACCACACCAGAATCTCATCCGTTGTGTCCTAATGCTGACGGCCGCCTGCTGCTGGCTCTTCTGGCTCTGCTGCTATATGGCCCAGATGAATCCTTTGATCGGACCCAAGCTCAAGCGGGATGTGGTGGCCATGATTGGCAGGTCCTGGAACAACGAGATCCTGGAGCACTAGGAAGCTGCAGCAACATCTATAATGTATTCAAAAGAGTAACCAATAAAAATTGTTTCGTGTTGTAAATATAAAAGTGAAAATATCTAATATCATGTTATTGTAACAATTAAAGGCTATGTTGATTTTATAATACAAAAATTAGCTACAGCAAAAGAATTAACATCTTCAAAACCACAAAGTTAAAGACTATAAGTTATCTTTTTGTTTAAGTATCTTATGCGTTTCTTTCTATCATTAAAACATAATAAAATAATAGACAAAATGAATAAGCAAATTTGTAACCACAATGAAAATAAATAAAGGGAAATTCTTAAGTTTACTTTTATAAATTAAACATTTAAAAAAAACAAAGAAAGAAATTGATAGGAACCATAGAAAACATACAAAAAACAAAAGAAATAAACAATTTTCTTGGATTACAAAGCTAAACAGTTATAAACAAACACAAATTATAGCAACAAGTTTATTATTGAACAAAAGTTAAGCAAAAATACATAATATAAGAAAGTATAGCCGCATTCCTTACAAAAAGATACATCATTTTCGATTTCATTTTGCAAAAAATATCTATTAATTTCCCTGAGACGACTACCGATATACTACCACTAATCCAAGACAATGGAAATAAAATTTTGAATTAATTTGAATGACAGAAGAATAACACCACTTGCTGCTGCTGATAAAGAGCCCAAAGAGAAAGAGCGCGGAGAGAGTTGAAGAAAGAGAGAGAATCGTGTGCGCATGCGCGACCCTGCTCTCTTCGTGGGCCCATCTTCATTTCTCTTTTCCACGATTCTTCTGCGTCCGAGATTTGTGGCCATCGTCTTCAGTCTTCAGTTTTCCATCGGACACGGGCGCGAACAGTTGGCTATTTGAAAATCGCGGGTCTCTACGGAAGAAGAATTGAAAACGAGAATTCCGAACGAAAGGAATCGAAGAAATATAATCGAAACTGTGCAACATTTTTGTGATTAAATTGCTGACAGAAGAAATACATTTTTTTCACATCGCATTCTTCACAAATGGAACCACTCTTCAGCGGCTCCAAAGGCGGACGATAATTTAGTGTAGCCTTGCCAGGTGAGCTATTTAGGAGTTTACAACTCAATTTGCAAAAAAGGTGCACAGGACCAGTATGTAGGAGACGGAGGCTCTCCCTAAGACTACGGCGACTCTTGGGCCATAAACTAGTTAGACATGCAATAAACCCAGCAAGAGGCAGTGAGTGAGTGCTGGCCAGCAGCGAAGGTACAAAACTGGTTACATTGCCAGTGTGTTATTACTCCCCAGAGACCCCCGAAGACCCCGGCGTAAGAGGAAGAAATTCAAGCTCGGCCCAGAGCAATAATCGCGCACAAACGAGCTGGCAAAGCCAAAAAATTATGGATGTTAAGACGAAAAAAATGGCAATAAAAAAGGGGCTCTCCAGCTGGAGTCCAAAAAAAACCAGTCTGTGATAAAAGAAATTAGAAATTAAGGCCCACCCCGAAAAAAAGGGCGGCAGACAGCAAAGAGCATTCCGACTTCCAACTCCAACTTGGCACCAATAAAAGCGTTGAGAATGGCTGAAAGAAAAGGCCGAGTGGACAGGTGATCCGCGTCCAAAGAACAACTGAAACAAAAGGCCGGAGAACGTTTTGTGTTGTCTCCTCCTCGGGGCTTTCTTGGTGTCTGTAGCTTTATATGTCGCTAACCGCGCAATTACCGCGTTCATGATGAACTGGGCCAATTGACAGTTCAGTTCGGTTCAGCTCGAAGATCCCCCGGACCCGTTGCGCAGACACACATAAGGTGCTCCCGGCGGGCACCGGAGATTGGAGATTGCGGGAGGAACTTCTCCATTATACTCCGATCCCACTAACGGTCAACGGATGAGTGGGTCGCGTCGCCCATTATGATGGCGGACTATTCTATGAGCTGGGACAGATGCGGTCGCCAGCATAGTAATGCAATGAAGATGCAGTCTCTGAATAGAATGGAATATGGTTCCTCTTGGTTGGAAAAATGAGCTTTGGTTGGGCTTAGAAATTATGTATTTCTGAGAAGCATAAATTAATGAGTTATTCACATTATGCAACTCACAGTCTAATAAATAGCTATTAAATAATTAAAAGCTTGGCCTAAAAAGGTACCACCTATAAATATGACTTAGTTTCAAGGAGCCTGGCTCTTAACTTCCAAAATTTAGACATTTAAAAAACATACAAAAAATGTTAATGCGGTCATGAGAGGCCATTATTCAGGATCTTTCACTATTCTTACAATGTTACCCATAAGACTTCTTCTTCCACAACTCCCATTATTAACTTCCAGAGGCTTGGTAGCTATTATTTCAACCGCAAGTGTGCCTATTAAAGATATAAGCGTTTTGCATCCATCTAACAATGTATGCCGGTGCGGAAATTGATTTTTAGACGCAGTTAAAGTTTGTTAAGCGTTTATGTTTACGGTTCTCGCGCTGACTGCTTGCACGGGGACAGGAAGAGGCTGTGGCTCTCGGCACTTGGCACTCATTCGGATTTTTCTGACCCAATTTGGGGCACACACATAGCCTACAGCCTCAGCCTCACCGTCTTCCCCCTGTAATAACCGACAATTTACGCAAATTCTCCATCCGAACTGACTCATTGATAACTGCGGGCCGCCGCCGCCTCACCGGAGAAAGTGCCAAAACACTCGGTCTTGAAGTCTGACTCAGCACGAGACACTCGGGACAAGGCCGAAAGACAGGTTGAGTCCAAATCCGAATCCTAGACGCCGAAAACCCGCCCATATCATTCGCTCGTCCGTCTGTCCAGCTGTCACCAAGGCACTTTTCGTGTTTCTACCAATTTCTACACTCGTATTTTGACAATTTTCACCTCAAATTAGTTTCACTGAGAAGGCAGGCAGGTAATGAAAATTTTCATTTTTTTATTTTCTTCGTCTGTCGGAAGTGGATCAAAGACACAGAGACAGAGAGACGTAGAAATGCGCAAAACCAGATTGAGATTGAAAAATTATGTACATTTTTACGAGCATTTCTCGGGTGTGAGTTTTCGGTCTTTTGGGTTTATTTTGATTTCGTTTTCGTTTCGAGTCGGCTCGAAATTATTCATTTACAAGCTAATGAAACACTTTCGCTCGTTAAGAGCCGGTCAGGTCTCAAGTCTTAAGTCTGGTAACTAAGATCTCTGATAACCCCGCCTCCGCAACGTTGGAGGTTCTTCTTCTGCGAAGAATCGCAAATTGGTCAAGAGATGCGAAGCGAATGATACATCTCGTCTGGCTATGGCCCAAATTGGCAGCCTAGCTGATCATCCGTGCCGCACGATTCCTCTAGTTTACTCCAAATGACAGAGAGAAGTGGAGATCCCAGCCGAGCTGTGGCCACTTCGAGCAGATTGATCTGTGCAGCTGTTGGCTCGGAGTTCGTGCCGGGGCGAAATAGAACATAACGCTAAGCTGCGGCTAAATTGCATTCAAATGATGTAAAATCGCCTCTAATGGGCCGATCTTTTGTTTCGCCTGCCAAGCGACCAAGGAAAGCGACCTCAAATGCAAGAGTTCGTTGCGGTAAAGCGAATGAGGCACTCGAGTGCACTAGAAAAAATAATGGAGGTAGTTCTTTAGTAAGAAAATATGTCAGAAACACACAAATCAGGATAGTAATCCATCTTAATATTCAGCGTGCTTATTACTTCCTTCCGACTAGAACCAGTTGGGAATTAAAGTGCAAAACAGGTAAATGGGTTTCTTTGCTCTTAGAGACGAGAAACTGGCTGTCTGATGTATTCAGCATCACCAGCCGAGTCGATCTAGCCATGTCCGTCTGTCTGTCTGTCCGTCTGTCTGCCTGTCCGTCTGTCTGTCCGTCTGTCTGTCTGTCTGTCGGTTTCTACGCGAACTAGTCTCAGTTTTGAGCTATCGGGCTGAAATTTTCAGCATAGTCTTATTTCTTTTATATATGTCAGCGGCCGAAATCGGCCATTTCTTCCGATAAAACTATTCTGGGAATTAAAGAGGCATAGCAGAGGTAAATGGGTTTCATATTGTGTCTTAGGACTTTTTTCCATTTCCGTTTTAAATATATTTTTCAAGCTTTATTTTAATATTAAAAAGAAGAATTGACAATTGAGAAGAATCTCAATTTTTACTCTTAGCTTCCGAAGATTGAGTTGGGAATATTTGTGCAAAGCAAGGGGTAAATAAGTCCCATTGGGCTTTCTTCCCTTTTTAAATTCTTTTCCTAACTTAATCCTTATGCCTCAGATAAGATTTCCTTCAAATCAAGTTGAAAGTAAATCTAAGACTGAAGAATTTTTCCCCATGTAAAAATCTGATAGATGGAAAGCACCAAACACAATCAGACTCAAACTAAGACTAGAAGCCGAGTAAAAATGGAAAACCATTCGCCTGAAATGTGAGTTTCAGTGGGTTTTTCAGTATGGATCACTTGGTATTGGTTGGTCTGGAAGAGAGGAGAAGAGGAAGGAGAAGTAGTGCCTCCTCACTGACTGAGATGTGCGTGCCTGGCATGCCGATCGTGGCACTAATTGCAGTTCGGGTTCGTTCTTATCCGCCAAGTGCGTCGATGCATACTAAGGGGAAGCTGTCTTCTGCCGTCGCGTTGACATTTGCATTAGAATTGGACTTGGACATGGACGCGTGGAGCCACAAGGCAGGCATAAAGTTATTTGGAACTGTTTGCCTTCCCCAAGAAAATTTAATTGGTGGAAAACCCATTTGATTGCTTGCAACCTATAATTTGCATATAATCAAGGAAAAGGTGCTGTAAAACTTATTTAAGGCAGAGTAATAAAATTATATGCAATATCATTTAACGGAACTTTTAACATTTATTTCCGTACGTTTTCGGTTGTAAAACTGTTAACAAGAAATTGTAAACGTAACGGATTATTAAATGGTTGAACAGGGTTTTGGTTGAGGTAAAAAAAAACCATTGAATTGTAAATTAGATAAGTTTAATTTAATTAAAACATACAAACCAGATTTGGGTATTATTTAAGAGCAATACAAAGTTATATGCAAATATCTTCTTTGAGAGATAAGCAAGAGCTTTCTGATAAATCTCTTTAAAAGCCAAGATATCTTGGTAAATTGTTTAAAACACTTGAGTTTCAAGACCTCTTTGTTTACATTTTATTAACAATAACTCCTCATTATGTTGAATTAAATTCTTTAAGTAATTTGGAACCAATTCACCCGCTTGGAGTTCTATAAACTTTAACCGAGAGACACAAGACTCACCTTTTCCGGACGTTTAGCACTGTTGTTAATACTGTTACCTCAGGCCTAACGGCTTTCCTCGCCTGACTTGACACTTTTCACCTGCCTGTCGCTCGTTCGATGATGACTGCGGGCGCCCTGTACAGTCGGCCCTCGTAAAAGGTGCTCTAAGTGCTCAGCACAGGAGTGAGTAATCAAGTTTCCGAATAATTCTCGGGGGAGCTCGAGCTCACATGTAGGAAAGGAAAGGAAAAGAAACGATACGAAACGCAAGAGCTGGCTCAGAGATTTGTTTGTTTTTAATTAGTTTGGTCGTTGGTTAAAGCGTAACGGTGAATGCTCTTAATGACTCTCCCTCCATGTTAAAATATTATTTTTTTATGTTTTTATTCTATGTTATTCTTTGCTACCTCAACGTTCTTGTCAACTGTGGCCCCTGTCTCTGTGGGGTTTGTCGTCTCAAAATGAAATGCACTTTTAGTTCCGCAAATAAGGGGGGAGAGCTTTGCTGTACGCAAGTTGCTTCTTAGTTGCGTTTCAAGTGGTTCTGTATAGTTCCCCTTTATATTACAAGTTCCATACTATACTTCATAAAGTGTATAAAGTGGTCGTGCTCCAGTAAGATCTTGGTAGCTGGCGCCGTTAGACCGATTATGATTCCGATTACGAAACTGCAAAAACGCTGCACGAACAGAGATTGCTCTCCACGCACACATATGCTCCTTATTCCATATTCATGTCTTAATAGCCATAAACATTTAATTAATTTATTATACAATTAGCGGCAACGTTACTTTGTTTCAGCCATTCAACGCCTCTGTGCGTTTAAAGGGGAGATGAGATAGAAAAAAGCCTCATTAAAAGAAATGTTTTTAAGGCTGTTTCTTTGATTTCTTTGGGAAAAGCGGTATTTGTGAATATGTATTGATATTTAAAATTAATTTGAAACATTCCAGAGATAGGCTTTTATGTAAAATAGTAAAGATTTATAAGCAAATAGTTTATGCTTTCTTTACAGTCAAAGCCCTTGCCAGATAGCTGGCAAGCAATCGAAGCGCTAAATATTTATCGATTACTATTATTGTTTTTCCATCTCTACTTACTTGTCAGTGCACATTTTCACCAAATCGCGTAACCTGAGCTTACTGTACTGCCCCGTTCTGTTTATATTTATGTTAGTTATGAGATTTCTGACTGCCTCTCTTCGGCGCCACCTTTCTTTTTGGAAAGAAGGCAAAGAAAGAAGATTGCATAAATTTGCACACATATAGTAGCCCAATGGAGGCATCAATTATGACATCTTAGCGGTATCCGAGGCTCGTATAATGAGGCTGCCAATTGGCAATCACTTTCGAAAAAATAAATAAATAATAAGAAATGCTTCCACCTTTTGATGGAGCGACGGCTGCAGCATTGTCCGGATGATTCAATGAGCAGCGAGCTCTTCTAGTTTCCGATGCGTTCGGAATGGACACTTTCCATTTCACCGTCATTCCAAGATAACCATCAATGGGAATTGACATCGATGCTGATGCCTCACCTGTGTGCCCCGCCCCTTTTACACCTGTCACATTTCACTTTCTTCGACACTTTGTCGGCGGCGGCGGCGGTGGCTATTATGATCGAAAGTGGCTGTGAATCTTAATCTGGCCGAAAATCGGAGAGCTGCCAGATATATCGGCGGAGACAATGGGTTAAACGTGCCAGCGGGTTAATGGCCGACTTCCGTTAGACGTTTCTGCAGATTGCTACCGATGACCAAGTGTCCAAGTGTCCAAAGTCTCTCGTCCAACTGTCCAAGATCAAATTCACATCAATCATTCTTTGACGCTTTTTCGTCCAGCAATTTCACCGATAGAGAAAATCGGCTAATGCGAGAAATTTAATCAACTTATGCGTGGCCGGCCGGCGACGTCTTAATACTTAATGCCTAAAAAAAAACGTAAAAAAACTCTACAACTCTGTGCAATGCGTGTGTACGAGTGTGTGTTGTGCCAGTAATATTTTTGTTTTATTTCTGTATTTTTCGTTTACTTCTTTCACGCGGCGAGACGCAAGTCAATTTATTCTGTCTTTCTCCGCACACAAAAACATTACAAACAAGGTGGAAATATTAGGACTAACGAACGGAAATTAGAGTTTAAATTAAGGATTGTTTAAGTTTAAATTAATATCAGCTTAATTGCTCGTGTACCTTTTTTATTGCGGCTTATATAGTTCTAAAGTAAATGTTGAGGGTAAAAGTTGTGTAAATAAATATATTTATACTTATTTAAAGAATATAAAAATGTTAAAATATTAAGGAAAAATTTTCCATAGAGCTAATCACGAATCTAACCATGAAAATATTATATTATATCAAACTCCATTATTTGTAAATTTCCTAAAAATATAAAAAAAATATTAGAATATTAAAAGAAACCCCCTTATTTTGACCTCCATTGTACCGTACATACTGGGGAGACGTGCACAAGTTGCCAGTTTTGGCTTTGGGCCGTCACCGCCGGGCTTGGCCCCCTCTGCCTTCTCCCATTTCCATTCCTCCTCGTGCCATCGTGGCTCCGCGCATGCGCATCTGGGTCAAAGCTGGTGGCTACGGCTTTGGCCATGATGACGACGACGGCTATGGCGATGGTGATGGCTCCCCAAGCGTTCTAACCATCGTCTTGGGTAGAGTGGAGGGCACCTGAATTCCCCCTTGGAGCCCAGCCCAGCCCAGTCATTTCTACGCGTATCTCGGGGCATGTGTATGCCTGATCGCTAATTGCACTGGTTCTCTCTTCAATTTGCCTCTTTTTCTGCTAGTTTGAGCGCGTTTTTGGCGGTACATTTTTATTAGGCAAATGGGTTTCCGTTCCAATTCAATGGGAAGTTGCGGCGGCGCAGCGGCGATGATAGATATTCCGTTAAGTTAATGGCCAGGAAAAGGCGATCACAGAACTCTTACGAAAAGATTTATGTCTGTTCGACAATTAAACACTTGGGAGGTACCGGGAAAAGTTGGGGGTATCTTGTATGTTTTTCATTGTTAAAAAATTAATAGGTTTTTCTAGTTATATTTTTGTTAACAAGACAGAACCAAAGATCTATAACTCTTTGACTTTTAAAAACTTGAGTGTTACAATGAGAAAATGGCTATATCTTTTAAGATTTATTTTTAAACAATTAATAGGTTTTTCAGTTATATTTTTGGTTAACTGGCTTTCCCCAGACTCTTTTTGAGACCCCCATTAATCTTAAATTTTGCATAATCCCAAACCATTAGCTTTGTGTTCGATTTCTGATGACCCAACAAAAACAAGGCTTTGCTTCCGAAGACCTGATTATCATTCCCAATTAGTTTCTCTGTCTCGCCACCGGCATCATCAAGACATTCCTAAAATAACAGAACTTTTACTTTTGCGAACTGAAAAAGCTCAGACGGGTGGCTGCAGACCCAAGACCCGCGACTCGAGACCCTCTTGAAGCCATCTCTGCCATCTTCTATTTTTACTCACGTTTCTCCGCGTCTCTGAACTTTGCTTTTGATACAAGTATCATACAAGTATCATACATTGTGTGCGGCTCTATAAACACAGCGATCTTACATGTGTATATGACGGCGGAACAAGCCATAACCCAGCCCCAAGACCCATCTCCATCTGCAACTCCATCTCCATCTCCATCTCCATCACAACATCTCATCCCATCTTGGCTGAAGAACTGGTTTCCATCCCACTCCATTCCACAGCCCATCTGCTGTGTACTTAAGCCATTCGCAGTGACCGGGAGTGTGGGTTCTTCTTCCCCAGAGAAGAAGTGAAAATTCCAAATTTGTAGGGCTCAGACCAGTGAGCGTATCAAAGTGTCGGGGAATTCTCTAATTAAACTTTGTGTGTTTTTTCGGGTCTTGTATCTCGAAGAGCTTTCGCTTTTTATGACTGGTCAGCGAAGAGAGGTCCAGTTTTTTTTGTGGGGGTTCAATTAATTATGAAACCTTGTGTGTGTGTGATACCTTCATTCATTGAGAAGAAGGTTGGTTTTGGGGTTTTATGAGCATAACAAATGTCTCGATATACTGGGAAAGAGTCAAATCACAATGAGAGATGGTTGGGGAAGAAAAGAAAGGGATTTCTCAGCAGTTTTTGATCTATAAATGAGTTGAAATACAGCTTAGAAGGAATTACAGGTATTATAATAAAAGGTTTTTCAAGAGATTTACTTCTGATACCTAAATAAATGATACCTAAATAAAGATTTTACAGTTCCAGTACCAGAAGTAAAGGTTCTAAAAAACTAAACAGATAGCAAAAACAAATATGAAAAATTTAAATAAATTAATTCCTGTAATTATAGAAGTTATAATATCCCCTTCTTCTTTCTGGCATTAGAAAACCTTCCTAGCTTATTTTTTTAATGTGTAAAATCTCTTTTTTGAGTTTGCAAAATGCAAATCAAACCGGTTAACGGCCTGCATATCTCATAGCCATTGTTTGCTGTTCTTTTTCCCCTTTTTCCTTTGGCGAAAAGTGAGAATTTTCGTTTGGCTAATGGTCTGGAAACAGGATTAGCCGGTTCTCCGGCATGCTGGCCCATTAGTGGACTTTTCACAGCCCGATCCCGATCCCGGTCCCCAATCCCAGTCCCAGTCCAAGAACGGATCACTCAGAGCACTCAGCCGAGTGGGCTCAAAAGAAAGCAAACTCTCTGTGCATGTGTCGTCGCTCCATTCAAAACGAAAGTGAAGCAAAGCCAGCCAACAATAGTTCACCGAATATTTTTTTCTTTATTTATTTCAGAACCTGCGATTGGAGTAGGAGTTGAAGCTGTAACGGCACAGGCACCCAAAGATGGACACCGTTTATGGGACCAAGAAGTACTTCCAGAGCTTGTCCGGCGTCAGTGATATATACAGGGCCCAGACATGTCGGCAAATGGTGAGTAATCCAGATCATTTATCACTTGGAGGGGACAAAAGACCCCCAGACAGTTACACAATGCCAGATGAATCTGATTAGGGTCTCGAGTTTGGGGAGTGAATAGAATTGAGGCCACAAATCTTTTGGTAAATAGAATTGTTACATCAACGCCAGTCGGGTTTCTTATCTTGTTTTGTTACAAAGAACGCGGCTTGCATATTTATTTGTTCGTTATTCCTATTTGTTTGGGAGAGCAGCTCCGGGAACTCTGCCTCGGACTCGGAGCTGTTTGCATTCCTCGTTCACAGAAAAAGATACATAGGTACGAGCCAGCGAGCAACAGTTCGTTCTCTCGTTCGTTCGTTCGTTCTAAAAGGTGAATGACTTTCTCTGGCAGCAAAGAAAGAAGCGACCAAGAAGAGGCGGCGAGCGAAGAAAGAGCGGAAGAGAAGGCAAGGCAAAGACTCGGGGAGTCAACGGAAGAGAAGAGGAGGCTCGAAGGGAAATGCCCTGCAGCTAACGAATGTTAAATGGTAATCAAGAAACAATCAAAGAATTCCCACAAGAAGCCCTCAGGAAGCGCCCTGAGCAAGTGCACACACAGTTGTGCCAAGTTAATAATAGCTTACAAATCAGTGAGAAATTGTAATTAAGAAACTTGATTGCTTTTGAATTAGGCATTAAGTGTGGCCAGGGGAAGGAATTTTAATAACTTGTCCATACTGTCAGCTTTTTCCATATCAAAGTCAATGTCAATATCAAAAGACTTAGGCAACAAACTTGTTGAAGGCAGCGTCGCAATGACATTAAGCTTAAAGAATCCATAAACAAGATCTAGTTAGTACATAAGGAAAAATTCTTTATGATTTAACTTAGTTCTCAATAAGAACTTCCTTTCCTTATTCTATAAATTCATTTCCTGTATTTCCTTTATGCAATTTAATTAAAAAAGAAACCCATAAAATGCTAATCACCTGCCTGGCAGTTGGGAGCCTGTGTGAACCTGTTGAAACTCAGTGGATTCTGACCAAGTGCAATGACTCTGCGACTCTGTGTACTCTGCTAATTAAATGCGTTTTCTCAGGAGAAGCAGAACTCCTGCTAATGAGATGCATTAACAAATCATGACAAGTTAGATAGTGAGATTCTCTCTGACATAACCCCTGGGAAAGCTGGGAAAGTTTTTCGGGAGAAGCTTGCGGTTCTCCGTGAATCTCAGCAAATTGAGCTCAAAGTGAGCCCCGTTAGATGCTAACTTCCGTAATCTAGAATCGAGATTGGGGCCTAGAGGGAGATAAGTTGCTAAAGAAAGTGGCCAAAGGGTCGAGCATTGAGAATCGTGAAAGTTGTGCGACTTCCAGCAGCTAATTATCTTATTAGTGGCCATCGGGATCAGATCAATCAGATGCCAGACACTCTGGCACACTTTGGAAACCCAGTTAAGAAGATCTCTTATTTGCAGAGTGCGGACTATACATACCAGAACACCGTGGGCCGGAGGTCACAGCTTGGGGCCTACTATCACATGAACAAGCAGCCTTCGTACACGAATGACCACAGTGTGAACAGCCAGTATGGATACAATACGTGGGGCATTTGGCGGGATGGCAGGAACATTGCCCCGTCCACGTTCTCGGCCAAGACGCACACTCAGTACCCGAAGAATCGTTCTTTTTCGATCATCCTGACCACGGCCGCCTTCATAGTCCTGCTGGCCGTCATCTCCATAGCCGGCTTGGCCTTCTACTTTAGTTCCATCAAGACCAACCTGGAGGATCGTAAGAAAGCTCTTTAGAACTCCTTAGAACTATTTATTAACTGAATTACCTTCTCTCCAGCTATCATGGGCTTTGAGGGCTCTTTCCGCATTGCCAAGGGGGATCTCTTCTCCACGGGTCTCAAGTACAACCACACGACCACCTACAAGCAGAAGATTGATTTCTATAAGCGCTTTGTGGAACGTTCCATGATGGACAATGGCCTGACGCCTCTACGCACCGATGTCTGGGGCTTTGGCGAGGGTCCCTTGATAAAGGTCTCCTTCCGGGTGTTCCTCGATGTCCGTAAACTGCCACAGTAAGTTGTCTCCTCTCCTTCTCCTTAATAGATTTAATATTTGTAAATTTTCCAGAAACATTCTGAGCGTGGAGGAGTACATTAAGGAATCCCTTTTCCTGGAGACCTCCGCCAACAAGTCTCTGTATCGCTCATTGCGTCTGGACACCGAGTCGGTGGAGATCAAGCGGATAATGGACGAGCAGGTGGTGCGTTCAGCCGCTATACTCAAGGAAGCAGTAAGATAAGTCCCAACCTTAGGCCAGATTCTTTTTAATTTAAGCTTAATCTTTAACAGCAAACGGTGCCCACTAGTCAAACCCAGTTGGAGAAGCGACTCATGAAGAAGGGCAGCACGCCGGCTCCGTCGCCACTTCACCCCAAGCCTCTGGGCGGCAGCAATACGACGCCCAAGCCGAAGAATCCCCTGGTGCGCACTCACGCCGCTGACGAGGAGCCTGACATTGATGTGGAGAACGCTCCGGTTATCCAGGGCTCCTTTGAGGGTTCCTTTGAAATCACCAAGACGGACGCAGACATTGCCCGCAAGAAGACGCCGCCCACGAGGGCCTATCAGACCAGCAGCAGTAGCGCCTTGCCGCCCAAGGCCATTGCCGTGACACCTTACTCCTTGAGGGTGAAGCCCAAGAAGCCGGGGATTGAGAAGCTAACGACTGTGTTGCCACAGCAGGTTCCCATTGGAGGTCCTTCCTCGACAACCAGGCCAACCACAAAGGCCACCAAGGCCCCAAAGGCAACCAGCACGACGAGGAAGAGCACGACGAGCACGAGTACATCCACCACATCGACGACGACGACTCCAAAGCCAACAACAAGCACTACAGAGGCCACCACTAGCACCACGGAGGCCACCACAAGCACCACTTCATCTACGACACCTCCTCCGCCGCCCAGCACCACTCGGAGCACAACAACCACCACCACTTTCACCTATCCGCCGGTGAGCACACCCACTTCGAGTCCGGTCGGATCCCTGCCCAAGCTGGACGCCAATCTGTTCACCACCTTCCCCATTTTGGACACTCAACCCTGGAGGCCAATGCATCGAGAGGTTCCCGAGCTCCTGCCGGGTCCACCGCCAGCTTTTCCCACCAAAACGCTGCCAGGAGCGGCTGGAACCACGCCCACTGTGAACCACATTCCCCAGCGAAGGATCGATGAGTTTGAGCTGCCCTTCATCGGGGACAATCCCACGCCTCCTACGGCGGCCGTAGCTCCAGTGACCATTGATCCGTACAGTCTTGGCTTCCTCAATCCCGGCGTGCGCCTGCAGGAGCCCAAGCCCCTAAGTCCTGTGCAGCAGCAACAGCAGCCCCAGGAGCAGGACATGCTCTTCTACCACAACTTTGGCAGTCCCATTTTTATGCCGGGAACTGAGAACATCGAGCGGCTGGGAGGAGCTCTCGTGGAGCCTCATCCTCTGCCCGTTCCCCTGATAGATGATGTGATCATTCCGCCGTTTAAGCCCATCGATGCCACGATAGGAACGGGCGAGAAGCTGCCCTTCAATCTGGATGCCAGCAACGAGAGATTCGAGCATCTGGGTGGCGGAGTTATAGCCAAGAAGCCGCAGGACAAGCTGGAGAAGAAGGAGCCGCAGGAGAAGATAGAGCAGCCGGTCATCAAGGAGGAGCAAGTGAAAACTGCACAGGAATTGAATAAGGAGAAGATGGAGCAACTGGAGACCACTACCAATCAACAAGAGATGGTCCTTTCCACATCAACTTCAAAGTCCCCGGTTATAAACACACACAAGCCCACCAAATCTCCGTCTTTGCCTTCACTGAAGCCAACGGATAACTCTGTCCTGGCCGACACCATAGGCGAGTTCTTCATGGAGCTCCTAAACCTGCCCAAGGAGGATAATGCCACTGCCACTCCCAAGCCCACAGGGGATGTCATAGAGTCTCGGATAGAGCCAGAGGAGGAGGAGGAGACCGTGAAGCCTGCCAAGCCAAACTTTATGAACCTGAAGGAGATCATTCTGCAGAGGAACACACCCTCTTCCATTCTCTCCAATGCGAGTCTCGAGCAGGAGTCCACAGCCCCAACAACAACAACATCCACCTCAACGACAACAACGGAGGAGCCGAGGACCACGAAGAGGAATCGAGTGCGGACGACAAGCGAGAAACCAACCATGATGGATGACTCCAACCTGTTTCCCTCGCACTCCAAGTGGGAGTTTGTCAACAGTTCGTCGGCGCAGGGCTACGGACACAATGGGAACATGAGGAAGGTATTCAACCAGACACTGCAGGCTTGGGTCTCCGAGGATATCGACAAGTCAGAGAATCTAACGCTGAACGATATCAAGACGAGGATTAACAATGCCAGCAATATCCAGGACATATCGCTGATCTTTGACACGCTGGCCACCAAGCTGGGCATCACGCCCAGTGTCCCCAACAAGTTTCCACCCTTTTCTCAGAACAAACTGAAGCATTCGGCGCCCAAAGAGGATGTCAGGAGGCCCTTATCTACCACCACAGTGGCTCCAAAGCCCATATTGCCCTTGGAACGGGAGCCGTTCATCAAACCCATGTCCAGTTTCATAGAAGAAGGCTCCTCTGAGGTTCTGGGCGCAGCTATTCCCGTGGTCGGCGAGGCGGAAGTAGAGGTGATTGACCCCGTGAAGTACGAGGAGCTGCTCAAGATCTCGCAGTTCGCGTCCAGCACAACAGAGCCGAGTGTCCATCGCTTGGTTACGCTGCTCCCGGTAAGATCCAACTCCGGAATCCGAACGTATAGGCCGCCCGCCGACGAGCAGGAGACGCCGCGCAGTGCTCCCCCGGCCGTTCCCGTTCCTGCTCCTGCTGTCGCACCTTCGCCACGTCCAAGTCCTGGTCCCGGCAAGATCAGCCTACGGCGCAAGAGCAACCTCAACCAGAGCCGGAGATTCGGTCAGCCACCCGCCGAGGCGGTGGTCAAGGGCGGCATCCAGGTGACGGTCAAGAAGTGATCACAGAGTCGGCCAAATAGCTTCACGGATGAGATTAGTGAAAAGAGAGAGACACGTTCTACGATCTAGATCTAGATCTATGTTAGCTAAGACCACTATATATGTTAGCTGTAAGTAGGGAATATATATATTTAGTTAGATCGATCGTGGAAATAACGAAATCTTGTTCGAAAGTTGTTTTTCCTCACGAAAGAAGTGAACAATTTCCGAATGACACTTCCGGTTATGCGACTGCCAGTCCTCCTCAGTATTTAAGATAAACCACACATCACATCATTCTTTGTTTAAGTATCGAATCTATTTAGTCCTGTATACGATCCTAAGGTTTTCGAATATTACTTACTTTCCAGTTTATTGCAATTCTTATGTTAATGTTAGCTCTCTGGATGTGTAAGTCGAAGAGTACTCCTTAGTACTTAGTAATTCTTTAAGCTCGATCTTTGAATAAATGTGAATAATTTATTAAGTGTTTGTGTCTTTTCTACTGATATTTGGTGGGCTCACTCAATGAATCACGCAGAAAGAATAAAATAAATAATTTTTTAAGGCTTTCTTAAAAGATTTAATTTTAATTTTAATTTTAATTTTTAGGATTTTTATTAATAAATTAAGTTAGTACATTCTTTCAGTTAAAAAAGCTTAATTTGCTATCTATTAATTATATTTCATTTACATACATTGTTCTTTTAATGTACTAATTATTTAAATATAATTTAAATTATATATTTCCATTTGTTTGGTATTATTTTCTTTACATTTAATTTAACCGCACTCATTTTCCAGTATATTAGTATTACGCGTTAGGCCCTGGCAACAAAATCCTCAAACTTTGATCGCACCTGGTCACACCAGCGCATTCTTAGAGGATTTACGCGTTGTTGTTGTTCGGTGGTTGTGAATCAAAATAAGAACAGACAAGTGGCTCAATTTTCGCTAAGACTAGATATAAACCCCATATTGATAAGAGAAATTAATACCGCTAATTAACCACAAGTTTAGTGAGTGCAAAAATGGGGTGTGCCGAGAGCAAAGATGGAGAGGGAGAGGCTGGAAACAATAGGCCTAAATACCGGTCCTGTACGGACACCTGCTGGCTGGCTATTTACATTATTTTCTGGTTGTTTTTGGTAAGTTTCTAATGGGATTATCCCTTTATGCTATATATATAAAGAGATGTGTATCGGGGAAAGTGAAAGTTAAGAGATCAATCTGCGCAATGCTGCTGTGTGGCTGCTGCTGCTCTTTGTGTCTCGATGTGTGTGTGAGCGTTTTTTGCGCGCCGTTTACGAGGAGGAGGAGGCGGTGGCGGCCGCGCCATGTTACTTGGTGAGACATTCGTGTCGTCATCGCCCCCGGTCATGAGTGGAATTGTTAATTCAGCTAATGAATGCGATGATTTAACATTCCAGCCTTAGCTAGTGGGCTAAAAAACTAGAGCCAAATCCATGTGGATTTTGAATCATTTATGGCTTGTTCAGTGTCCTGTGGTGGGCACACGTCACTCCCCGAACCCCGAAAGAGATGCATGTCTATCCATTAAAGTGATTATACTAATAATGCCCCTAGACATGCCATGACCTCGTCGTGGGCGTTGGCACCACACATACACTTAATTCCTACTGGCTTTAATTCCACATTAAATTGACTAAAACTCTAATTTTGCCTTGCAGATTGTGATAGCGATATTCTCGTTTGTTTACGGCAATCCCTTGCGTATCATCAATGGCTACGACTCCTTTGGCAACACCTGTGGCGTCAAGCACAACGAAAAGTTCCAGGGCTTTCCCCTCTCCGGCATGAACACCCTTGACAAGCCGCAGCTCTTCTACTTCGATGACACGGAGCTAAAGAAATCCCTAAAGATATGCGTCAAGTCCTGTCCCACCAAAACCATGACCACGGGCAGTGAGCTGCTGGAGTACTACACCAAGACGGGCACTCAGCTCTGCAAATACGACTACAACATGCAGCAGCTGGCTACGGTTAGGGAAGACAAGAGCATCTTGAATTTCCTAGGCCCCTGTCCCAGCTTACCCGTTCACGAGAGGTGTGTTTGAGTTGCTAATCTTAAATGTTGCTTTCCTTAAGACATTTACCTTATTTTTGTCTTCCAGTAACCCAATTCTACATCGCTGTGTGCCCAAGGGTACAGGTGAGAAGTTCCAGAACTTTTACGACATGCTCAACAAATGGGATGTGGCCCAGCAGTTCATCGGAGATGTCTACTCCTCCTGGCACATCATTGCCATGGTCTGCGGCCTGGCATTGCGTAAGGATTGGGCTTAAATGTACCTTAAACTGAACTAAATTGAATGTTTTTCTCAGTCATTTCCATTGCTCTGGTCACCATGATGCACTGGCTGTCGCGTGTTGTCTCTTGGGTCATCTGCGTCTTGGTTATCGTAGCTAGCGTTGGCCTGGCTGGTGCTCTGTGGTATGCCTACTATAACATTCGCTACAAGTCGGGTGTAAATGTGCAATACACGCGGCTGGAGGAGTTTGCGCGCAACCAGGATGCAGTCTTAACACTGGCTGTCTTGGCCACCATAACTATGGTAAGTTTGGATCAAACTCTGAAAGAGAATCTTACTTATTAATCTCTTTTCGTGCAGATAATCCTCATTGTGATCATATACTTCTTAAAGAACAAACTGGCCGGCTTGTCGGCTCTGTTTGAGGAAGCTGGCCAGTGCATGATGAATCTTCCGGGACTCTTGATCGCTCCGCTCTTGGCCTTCATTGTCTTAATAGCCTTCTTGAGCTTCTGGGTCGTAGTGGTCATATGTCTGGCCACAGCCAGTGCTCCAGGACAAAGTCCCATTGCTCCTTTTGACAATTCGGCGGCACACCAGCAGCCGTTGCCGACAAATGCGGTATTTGTGGCCAACAATACCAGTGTTAACGATCAAAGGAGTAAGTATTATTAGGATTTTAAGGCTATTTAATGGGCGATTTAATTGGTTTTGAAAGCAGCTGGAATTTAAATAATCTAAATCATGTATTTTTGCATTTTTATGGTTTATTTATGATTCGATTATGGTGAATAAGTAAGTGCTATTTGCTAAGGGCGCAGAATTTTGATCTTTGTGTACATATTTCTGTGTTTCTTCATCACTCTTTTTTGGATCCAATTTGTACATACAATTCTTAACAATTTCCTAGAATTCTCAATTATGTTTATAGTAAAATAATAATACTTTTTCTCTATAACAGCCATTTCACGTGTAGAGTACGCCGATGCAGGTGCCTTGCGCAGCATGTTCTGGATCTATGTGGTGGGTCTCATTTGGACGGTTGAGTTTATATTCGCCTGCCAGCAGTTTGCCCTGGCCGCTGCTGTCGCCTTCTGGTACTTTGGCAAGCCCACAACCACACCCACAATCTATGCCATTGGCAAGCTGATCAAATATCATCTGGGCACTGTGGCCAAGGGGTCGTTTGTAATCACCATTTTCAAGATTCCCCGCCTGATACTCACGTACTTGTATGCCAAGTAAGTTGTGGCTTTCCCTGGAAACTAGTTTCTCTTTCTAATCGAGTATCTTCCATTATGCAGATTGAAGAAGGGCGAGGACAAGGGCTCGGAGTGCGCTGCCTGCTGTTTGAAGTGCTGCATTTGTGGTTTCTGGCTGCTGGAGAAGTTTATTCGCTTCCTCAACCACAACGCCTACACTGTTGTGGCCATTGAGTCCATTAACTTTTGCCCTGCCGCAGGCATTGTATGCTTTTAAATTGGATAATCGTTGCTATGATAAGATTTAATGTGTAACTTCCCTTACAGGCTTGGAATGCCATGGCCACGAATGTTTTGCAAGTGGCCACCATCAACAGCGTCGGCGATTTTATACTCTTCCTGGGAAAGGTTGTAGTGGCTGCTCTCTGCGGCCTGATTGGAATCATTATGCTCAAGGACATGCCCGGCCTGAACTTCTACATGGCCCCTGTCATCCTTATTATAATTTTCTCCTTCTTCATTGCTCACATAATTCTGTCGCTGTTTGAGGTATGTTTAAGCCTAATTTGGACTTAAAAAGAATTATTACCAAGGGCTTTTCCAACAGATGGTGGTCGACACTCTCTTCCTATGCGTCTGCGAGGACAAGACCATCAATGGTCGTTCGGGACGCTGGGCGCAGAGCAATCTGGCCAAGCTGGTGGGCGAGGAACCGCTGCAGCCCGGCGAGGAGCCGCCCATTCAGGTCGTGGAGATGATGCCCATCAACAAGCAGCCATTCAGTATTACCCGACTCCCGCCGTCTGATCCCGAGGTGGCACCCATGTCGCCCGAGTAGCTCCAAGAGGCTTAGCTAGACCCGAAACTCAACGCACATCTCATTCTAGGATGTTAATATTTATATATAAAACATAACCATAACTCCGTCGCGACGTACAAAGCAGACCAGACCAGTAATAACTTTTAATCTTGTCTATATATTTATATTCAAACTTAGGCTGCACAGTTTGTAAAAGTATTTATAAAGATTGTAATCGTTTTTGTATCTAAATGTATTTTGAGGTGTTTTAAACCTTTTTCACACGTTTCGCGGCCTTTGCCTTCTTCTTTTCGATCACCTCCTTGACGGCCTTCAGTTGTTTATCCTTGATCTTCTTGGTCAGTGCCGCCTTGGGTGTTTTCTTTGCAGTGTCCTCCTTCTTCTTCTTGGCTATCGCGGCCAGGATCTTGGCCGTCTCGATGGGATCATCGTCCTCGAAGAGTTCCTCGTTTTCGACACCATCGTAGGCCTGCACAGGTCGCGTGGCCTCGTGCTTGACCTTCTGCTCCACTCGGTTTACATACTTGTCCTTAGCTGCCTTCTTCAGCTGCTGTCGCTGCTTGGCGGGACTCACGTAGTCGGGATTCTCCCAGATGGTCTTGCCCGTGAACGAGCCGTCGAATATCTTCACGGGATTCATCACATAGCGCGGTCCAACCTCGGACAGGCCACCGTCCTCGGAGAGAATCTGGAAGTTCCTGAACCAAATGCGGTTGTCCAGATAGGTAAAGGTGAAAACGTGATCGACGAAGGGCTGGCTCTTCGGATGATGGTTGGGCACGGAGTAAGTCTGTACGAACAGCTCCTTCAGCAGCTTCAGATGCGGCAGCTCGTCAAACTTGGAGTCGAAGGAGAGCAGAGGCCGGGACCCGCGCAGGCAATTGCCCGTCATCTTCAGCTCTGCCATTGTGTGGATGTTCTCGATAAGGAACTTGGCCGACGGCCCGGTGGCTCCCGTTGTATTGGACACCCACATGTACAGGTCCCGCTTGCGACGGCCCTCGAAGAGCATGGCCTTGTTGCAGTGCTTCATTTCGCACATTTCGTTGACCACCGACAGAGTCTTGGAGCGCTCCATCTTGGACTCGGGGCGGTGGTGTGGCATGAGGGTTTTGATGTCTCGCATGAGATGTCTGTCTCGGTGGCTTATACCACGGGCGGCGAAGACCAGGACGCGCTGCTTGTTTACCCATTTCTCCTGCAATTATAAGTAGAGTGTTATGGTAAGGGAATCGAAGGTTTTATAACTTCTGCACTTGCCTTTTTGGGCACCGCCTCGTCGGAGGGCCTCTGGGCAGGCAGCGGAGGGTTCTCGTCGAGTGGCACAATCTCCAGCTGCTGAACCTTCTGTTTTTTGTGGAATTTGCGACCCATTTGCTTGATTTAATTAATTAAAACAACTTAGAAAGAAAAGCAAAAGCGAAACAACGTGGAGTTCAAATGAAAACAACCAGGGATGGACACTTACACAAAACCAGGGTGTCAACAGCACGTGCTAGAGAGTAATCGTATGTAGCCCTGGACTCTCAGCATATGTTCACCTCTGGATTACAAATATTTTCAATCCGTTAATTTTAAAAAGCGAACTAAAATTAGCAGTACTTTAGGATAATTTATTAAATTAGTTTTATTTTACAAGTTTAAATATTCATATTAGGTTAATTCTCCTGGTTTTAGCTTTGAATAATTTCTTTTTTTACATTTCAAGGAAACATATTTTAATCCTCCTCATCTTCTAGTCCTGGTTCAGGGCACAATCGACATCTACTCTCGTTTATGCCATTATTCATGCAATGCTCGCCCACGCACTCGCAGCAGCCATCATGGAACCATCTATAGCTGGTGGCTCCTGTTTTTAAGCAGGTTTGTCGACATCTGTTCCAGGAAGTGCACTGATCGAGATACAGAACAGTGCAGTTTAAGTGGGCATCTATAGGATATGAATCAACGTTCCAATTGTAGGTGTATCCATCATTGGGCGATGAAGACATGGCGCGAAACAAAGCTGATGCTCCTTCAAATTCCTCGGTGTTCGATTTCTTTTGCAGTTCTGCGAAGCCAGCAGAACCGATATGCAAAAATGAAAGAGTAAATAAGATTTCAACCAGTAATTGCATCTTGAATAGCCAATTGTAACTGAGTTTGGTTAAGCGATAGCAGATGTTTATAAATGGTGCAGGTAGAAAATATGTTCACACAGGTAGCGGAAATTCTAGCAGATGTCACCAAATGGTTATTTGGGGTACCTATCCTTGGAGACTACCTGCTAAAGAAATCTTATTTTAAATATTGAAGAAATAAGAGCCGTTCTGCAGTGTGACCAGATTTAAAAGGGAAAATGAATCTCTTGTAGTGTGTCAAGAAGCCGGTTGGCGAGTATTCTTACTTCTGATCTTTTTACCTACTTTTCTCTTCAATTTTCCGCGTTTTGTAAAGAAGCTCTTGTTGATGTGAAAAAACTATCTTACGTTCGGTTTCTACGCTCCCACAAATAAGAAAAAACTGAAAGAACTAGAACAGCAGCATTGACATTTTACCGGCAGTGCAATACGGCCTTACAGTTTTTATGTATACGTTGCTCGGCAAAGCGTCAAACGAAAAAAAAATTGTGCAGAAAAAAGTGCTAAAGTGCTGAAAATCGGCAACCGCAAACATAGAGAAGATAAGCAGAAAAACCATGTCGGACTATCGCTCCCAATCACGCGGCGGCGGACGTGGCGGCCAAGAATACTCCAACGACGACGACCCGCCTATGTCACGCCTGTTCATCATCTGCAATAAGGGCCACACCGAGGAGGACTTCAGGGAGGCGTTCTCGCCGTACGGCGAGATCGAGGACATCTGGGTGGTAAAGGACAAACACACGCAGGAGAACAAGGGCATCGCCTACGTCAAGTTCTCCAAGACATCCGATGCGGCCAAGGCACAGGAGGAGATGAACGGCAAGACAATTGGCAAGATGGACCGAACGCTCAAGGTTCTGGTGGCGGCAAAGTAGGTGGCACACTCGGCAGCGACTCTGGCACTTGGCCTCATTCTGTTTTCTTTATGTTCAGCCGCAACCAGGGCTCAAACAAGTCTGAGAACGAGCAAGAGAAGTACGTGAGACTGTTCATTGTGATTCCCAAGACGGCCACCGAGGACGACATCCGCGACGAATTTGCCCAGTGGGGAGAGGTGGAGTCGGTGACCATTGTCAAGGAGAAAAACAACGGCAACCCCAAGGGCTTTGGCTACGTTCGCTTCACCAAGTACGTATAGAATTCGGATCTTAGCATGACTAACGATCAGGATATGACTAATTTGACACTAATAAATCTCATCTCCAGATTCTACTACGCCGCTGTGGCTTTTGAGAGCTGCTCGGCCAAGTACAAGGCTGTGTTTGCCGAGCCCAAGGGCTCTACGCGCACGCAGCGCGATCAGTACGGTCGTCCTGCCGACGACAATCCTTTGTACAGCGGCTCTGGACGGGGCGGTAGTTCCAGCTTCAATGGCGGCTCCGGCAGCGGTGGAGGCGGCGGGAGCGGAGGCAACAGCTTCAACAACGACTGGAATGTGTCGGTTAACAATGACATGTCAGCCTTTTTGCGCATGCAGAATGTGCCTGTGGCCCAGCCGTCGTGTCTTGAGGTTACCGTAAGCAATTGCGTTAACCAGGATCAGCTGTGGCGCCTTTTCGACATCATTCCCGGCCTCGACTATTGCCAAATTATGCGAGAACGTAAACTAATCCATTAAAATTCTATAAGTATTGAAATTAATTGTTATATTCCCAGCAGATGGTCCACGCACCAACGAGGCCCTGGTTGTCTACGATAATCCCGAGGCGGCCATATATGCCAAGTAAGATTAACCATTAAACCCCTAAGTGTTGCAACTTTAACTTTATTGCTCTGCAGGGACAAGCTACATGGACTGGAGTATCCTATGGGCGAAAGGATCATTGTGAAAGTAAACGGAATGAGCTCGGCACGGATGGACACCTCCTTTATAGACAGTACGCAAATTAAGTCCTTTAAGAGCTATAGTCTGCGTCAGCAACTCTAAATTAAAGCAGTTATTTAGTTTCTTATATTTTATAGCTTTGATGCATGCTAATATCCCCTAACTCCTTTAAATGACTCTTTGCATCTTATCAATTACTTATTATTTGCCTATTTTAGAGCGAACCAAGAAGGATGCCATCTGCAATGTCCCTTTGCCACCCACACAGCCCCTGGCCTCGCCCGATGAGCAGGTGGCGCAGCGACTGTTTATTGTGCTCTCAGCGGTAGGTGTACACTCTGAACAGCATCGAATTGACATTAGTTATAAATGGTGTTTTCTCTTAATTCAGAATTTGCCGCACTCCATCTTGAAGAACATATTCTCCTGCTGGAGGGGCCTCATCGATGTCTACCTGCTGCCCAACAAGAACTGCGGCTACGTGAAGTACTCGGACAGCGAGAGCGCCCAAGAGGCGATACATGTGCTGAACGGGGCCGAGATTTGTGGCACTAAAATAAAGGTATGAGCTCTTGTTGTCTGTTGTTAACAAGTAAGAAAAATGCTTACCACACTTCAATTTCAGGTCATGGAGGCAGAGGAGCGAAGTGGATCCGATGGCGATGACGGAGGACGCAAGCGGTTAAGGCGGAACTGAGTGGTAAGTACGACAGCTTTAATGCTAACATCCCGTATCTATTAATGTAGCCATAGTTGGAATGAGTATGTATGTGCCGTGGTCCGAGGTAAGTAGTTGTGTAAATTCCCAAAAAACCAAACCCATTTAACGATTTCAATTAAGACGCATTTGCCTAACGCTTGTGGGCAGACGACTACAGTTCGTTCTGCCAGAGAGAGATTATTAGCACTTACCCCGAGCACAGTGGACCACGACCACCGACCACCACCAACTGAGCGAACATAATAAGCCAAAGCATTTTTATCTTTCTATCTCCACAGACGCACTGACAACAACAAAGAACTAACAGAGAACGCAAAGTACGAGTACGAAACTAACTTGAGAGAACAAACAGTCCGATAAAACAGTTCAACTGACCGCAACAGCAACAAAACCAACCAAAAACCAAACAACAACCACCCAAAAACCGCTCAAAACACTCTTAAACGGAATGCCACAAAAACTGCGCTGACTGGACGCCGGAGAACGGAGAACGAAGAACGCAACGGAGACAGGAGACCGGAAACGGAGACCGGAGAACGGTGACCAGCGACCAGCGACCGGAGAACAATAGCCTACGCCTACGAATCCACAACAAACACCCGTAACCGTACTCGTACCATTGACTTACTCAAGTGGGCTCGTAGGAAGACCCTTCTCTCTGACCTTTAAAACGAAGCCAACGAAACCGCAAAGCTTGCTCTATGACGTACTCATATTTATAGCAAAACCGATTATACATATATAGGGGGACTTTGAATCGATCTATCCAACAGATGCGAACTCTGTGTTTACACCCATTATTATTATTATGATTTACTAACGTATTCCGACGAGATCCAGCTAAGCAATGAATTTTATGTGTAATGAGTGTCTCCAAAATAACCTCACGAATTAGCCGTGCTTACATAAAACATATATCTTTACATATATGGAATATAATAATATTTAAACGATAATTTTACCTTGTAAGCCCTCAAATTCATATATACATACATATATATATTACTAAATGGTTGCAAGCCCAAATATATGAATGGAAACGGAAAATGTATGTGTTTTTATTCATTACAAGGGGGGTGGTGGTGAAAGAATTTAGCTTAGATGCCTGGAGTGCTTTGCACGCAACTTGGAGGCAGCTATCTTAAAAATGCGGCTGCATGAACTGTTATAATATACATAAGTTAACATCAACAAGTGGCTAAATTTGTACTGCTGTCCAATTTCGTGTAACAGGCGACCAGCAAGCTGTAGGGCGACGATGCGCTGAAGCCATTTCATTGTTAGTTCACGATATCGAATGCACTGCTTATATTTTATTATAAAGCATACTTTTGGGGAGCGTGAAATAAATTTTTGAGCATGTACTTCCTGCTGCCTTCTGTGCGCCTGGTGCATGAAATCATGTATTAATAAATTTGAACCTCTGAAACTCTAGATTTCTATATTGTTGTTGTGTACAACAAAATTTGTTACTTCCAGAGTTACTCTCGTTTCAATTAACAGGCAATCAGCAAGCAGTAGAGCAACGTTACGTGCGGATCGTATGTGTTGTGTGGATAGGTTTTTTTAGGAACCGATTGATGAAGTAAAAACATCGATAAGGCCCTCACTCGATAGTATCCATCGATAGTATCTTACGTCGTAAGGAAGACTGGATGTTTTAGGGGGAAAGCTAAATTTTCATCTGGCAACACTGTTCTCACATCTCTGAAACAGCTGAGTTGGATTTTGTTTAGATTTTGCCAATTGTTGACATCAGGACCCTATAATTAATTTTTTTCACAAGGAAGAGTATAAAGCTCCTTCAAAATGGATCCAGCATTGCTTCGCGAGCGCGAGGCCTTCAAAAAGCGGGCGATGGCCACGCCCACGTAAGTGTCAATCAGACTTTCTTTGTAAGAGATGAATTGAAACCCATTAAATTCCCAATAAATCTTTTAAAAACAGCGTTGAAAAGAAGACCAAGCCTGATCGCCCGCCACCACCGCCAGCCAGCGATGATTCCAAACGAAAGATGCGCCCGCCCACGGCTCCCAAGCTGGATGCCACAACGTAAGATCCAAATGCGCATATGGTGAGGTTTGGTTAAGAACACTTGCATCACTTCCCCAGGTACAAGACCATGTCGGGCAGCTCGCAGTACCGCTTCGGAGTGCTGGCCAAGATCGTGAAATTCATGCGAACCCGTCACCAAGACGGCGACGACCATCCACTGACCATTGAGGAGATTCTGGACGAGACCAATCAACTGGATATTGGGCAATCTGTGAAGAACGTAAGTGGCTAAGTCCTCTTAATACATGTATGACGTTTAATATATAATCCATTTCAGTGGCTCTCTGGCGAGGCTCTAAATAACAATCCCAAGATAGAAGCCAGTCCCTGTGGCACAAAGTTCAGCTTCAAGCCCGTCTACAAAATCAAGGATGGCAAAACCCTGATGCGGTTGCTCAAGCAGCACGATTTGAAGGGTCTGGGTGGCATTCTACTGGAGGATGTCCAAGAATCTCTGCCGCACTGCGAAAAGGTTTTGAAAAACCGCGCTGCCGAAATACTGTTCATTATCCGACCCATTGACAAAAAGAAAATATTGTTCTACAATGATAGGACGGCTAACTTTTCGGTGAGATCTTTGTTGTCATGAATTTCTTAACTAAATAGTTTTTACAACAAACAAAGAGGTTTCAGAACCAGCTTTCAGAGAGCCAAAATGCCTGGCACATTACTCTTAGAGTGGTTTTTCCTGATGGGCTGTAATCTTGACCTTCGGTGCCCATCCATGACGTAAACTATTGTATATTGTTATATTTCACTAACTAGTAGTGCAGTTTAGAGCAAAATTTCTGTATTTTTCTAAAATGTAAGTCGATAAAGGCAACTAAACACTTTCCTAATAATTTCCCTGCAGGTGGACGATGAATTCCAGAAGCTCTGGCGTTCCGCTACCGTCGATGCCATGGACGATGCCAAAATCGATGAATACCTCGAGAAGCAGGGTATTCGCTCCATGCAAGATCATGGCCTCAAGAAACCAGTTCCCAAGCGCAAGAAGGCGGCCAACAAGAAGCGCCAGTTCAAGAAGCCGAGAGACAACGAGCACTTGGCCGATGTTCTGGAGACCTACGAAGATAACACACTAACGCTGAAGGGAGTTAATCCCACGTAGAAGTAGAGCACTCTTAGATTAGACAATAAAAATAACTTTCAATGGAGAATATGAGTACATCTGAAGTTGGGCATTATAAATTTCATCTACTAGCGTTTTGAAGAGGCCGCTATTATCCCGATGACGATTTATGAAACTCGATTGCCTGCTGGCAGCGGCTTTGAACTTAAAAATACGACGCCAAGAACACACGGGGAGAGATAATTAAAAAGCAAAACTGTGTAATCTTGTCTTGGCACTCACAGCAGCGATGACTGGTGCTGCGTTGGCCTGGCCGGCAATCGATGCTGGTGGGCGCAGCGGCTGATAAAAGTGGCAACCGAGGGAAGCCATAACCTCAGTTTTCATTGAACAGTCCCCAAGTCCAGTCAATTGAATCACAAGTACGCGCGGCTTTGGAATAATACCTATACATATATTTGTGAAAACAAATTCATATAACAGGCTTCGGTTTTGATTTTGTGGCGGATTAGGTCATCCTCGTTTGGGGGTTGTTAGCTGTAAGCGGCGTAATATTGTTTATCAATAATGGTAGAGCAGAATTATAACATACTTCGTATGCGTTAAGAGAACTTTGCATCAGTTATTTGTGTTTCGATAAGGAATTAATCAGCCGGATGCAATAAAACTGAAGTACATATTTTTCTATTTAAAATTAAACGTATAATTTTTACTTTTTTGGGGTTAATTTGTATATTAAATAGGCAAATCAACAAAATAACTTTTTAATGACAGTTAACATTCACTAAAACAATTAAAATAACTCTACAAAACCACTCACAACTAATATATCTTAGACCTTTGTAATTTCCAATCATTCCGAAAGGGTATTCAAATGTGTACTTCTCCGAAATCAGTTCGTTTGTTTACTCTGCTCGCTGGTTTTCTGGCACGGACAATGAGCTCTCTGGCTCAGGCGGCGCAAAAACTTGTTTTGAAATAACCAATTTGTTTAATTTAAATTCCCGAAGCGTTCACCGCAGTTGGCTTTGAGAGTTTCTGCATTGAGGTTGGAAAAATGAAGCGGAGTGCACTAGGAGCAACGCTGCTCCTGGCCCTAGTGGCCCCACTATTGGCCCACAGTTCAGAGTAAGTGGAGATTATTTTTGATATATATATTAATAGCAACCAACCCGGAACACTCACTGACTTTCTCTTTGTGTTCGCTCGTTCCTTATCTAGCAACTTGGTGGTATACGGCTATGAATGCCGCAAAGGTCTCTGCCAGAAGGTGGAGCTCACCGAGGAGAACTTCGCCCAGGCCATTAGCTTACCTGTGTGCCGGCTCTTCTGCGGCAGCACCATCGGCACTGTGTGGCCCAAACCAACGGGCACTGTGCGCCTGGACTCGCTGATGCGTCAAGTGGACATCTCCTTCATTGACTTCAACTTCAATGGCACCATTGCCCGCAAGGAGAAGCTTTGGAAGGCCGCCGAAAATCGTTGGATGGACTTGCTGGATGCCAAGATCCCTGATCGCAAGATCCTCGCCAGAGGTGGCTATCGCATGTCCGTCAACATCAACACCCCCGACGATGGGGCTCCGGCCAAACTCACCCTCGACACGGACGAGAGCTATGTCCTGGACATTGACACGGACGTTTCGGGTCATGTGCTGGCCAACATCACGGCGGCTAACTTCTTTGGCGCTCGCAACGGTCTGGAGACTCTGGCCCAGTTGATTGTCTACGATGATATCAGACGCGAAGTCCAAGTGACGGCCAATGCCTCCATCAGTGACTCCCCGGTGTATAAATGGCGTGGATTGCTCCTGGACACTTCCCGTAACTTCTACTCGGTGAAGTCTATCAAGAGGACGCTGGGTAAGGCTTGGGTTTTTGAGAGAGCGAGGTTTCTTAGTTAACTCTTAGTTAGTTTCTTGTTTAGACAGAACTTAACTTTATTTTAATTAATTGGCTTGAATCGAAGCAGACATTATCTTGCTTTAATCTTGAGAATAAGTTTTCAAGCTTTAATTTGCAGTGTCATTAGCCTTTCCAGCAATTAACCTTTAGCTTATTCAATTAATTATTTATCAGATTGCAAGCCTTAACAGCTGGGAGAATATTTAAGCTTCAGATTGCACGAAAGCTTCTGTTTGTTTGGGAAAAACAAAGCTAATCGGACAATCCTTTAAAACATGGTTAAAGTTATAAAACTAACTTGTAGTTAGCCCTTTTCTAGTTTTCGTTGCAATTTTTAATAGCTTATATTAAAAGCCTTTTCCCCAAAAGCTTAATCATCTTTTCCACCCACAGAGGGCATGGCCCTGGTCAAGCTGAACACCTTCCACTGGCACATCACGGACTCGCACAGCTTCCCCCTGGAGGTGAGCAAGCGCCCGGAACTGCACAAGCTGGGAGCCTACTCCCAGCGCCAGGTGTACTCCCGCCGCGACGTGGCCGAGGTTGTGGAATACGGAAGAGTGCGCGGCGTGCGCGTGATGCCAGAGTTCGATGCCCCCGCTCATGTGGGCGAGGGATGGCAGCACAAGAACATGACCGCCTGCTTTAATGCCCAGCCTTGGAAGGATTTCTGCGTGGAGCCGCCGTGTGGCCAGCTGGATCCCACCGTAGACGATATGTACAACGTACTGGAGGACATCTACGAAACGATGTTCGGCCAGTTTGACCCTGACGTGTTCCACATGGGCGGCGACGAGGTGTCTACGAGCTGCTGGAACAGCAGCCGCACCATCCAGGAGTGGATGAAGAAGCAGGGCTGGGGCCTGCAGACCGCCGACTTTATGCGCCTGTGGGGCCACTTCCAGACGAACGCTCTCAGCCGGGTGAACAAGGTGGCCAATGGCACGCACACGCCGATCATTCTGTGGACCAGTGGCCTGACCGAGGAGCCCTTCATCGACGAGTATCTGAACCCGGAGCGCTACATCATCCAGATCTGGACGACGGGCGTCGATCCCAAGGTGAAGAAGATCCTGGAGCGGGGCTACAAGGTGATAGTGTCCAACTACGATGCCCTGTACTTGGACTGCGGCGGCGCCGGCTGGGTGACCGACGGCAACAACTGGTGCTCCCCCTACATCGGCTGGCAGAAGGTGTACGATAACAGTCTGAGGAGCATTGCCGGCGACTACGAGCACCATGTCCTGGGCGCCGAGGGGGCCATCTGGTCGGAGCAGATTGACGAACACACGCTGGACAATCGCTTCTGGCCGAGGGCCAGTGCTCTGGCTGAACGCCTCTGGTCTGATCCCGTCCAGGGCTGGCGGCAGGCCGAGGCGCGTCTGCTGCTGCACCGCGAACGACTGGTGGAGAATGGGCTGGCGGCGGAGGCGATGCAGCCGCAGTGGTGCCTGCAGAACGAGCACGAGTGTCCCATTGACGCGTACGATGCACAAGTAGCGGCTTGATCCGCGATTATTACGTCTTCCCCGATGCTAATGGTCGCTCTTCTTGTAGTTGTAGTCTAGGTGGCGGCGGCGGGCGGCTCTGGGTCATCGTCCTGCTCCTCCAACTACTCACAGCTCTCTCCGCCTGAAATAAATCAAATCCAAGGCTCAAAGTGACCTTACGCAAGTGACTTGTCGTTTATTATCGTTTAGTATAGATGAGATTATTGGCCCTGTTGTGCTCAATTCCGTTCCGATCTGAATTGGCGGACGCGGAAGCGATGAAGTTTGTTCATTCCTAAACTATTTAGTCTGAGTAAAATGTTTAAAGCCGTAGAATGCGTATGCTAGAATTGTGTGGAACATTAAAATTTCATCGATTCCGATCGGAAACAGAGTTGGACGAGTTATGCCTTCAAATGGGGGTGAGGCGGTACTGGTGACGGTACTGCCTCCGGCACACAACTCCGCGGACTCTGATTATGTACGTATGAGTCTAAATACTAAAAGCATCGTTCCCTTCGTGAGCGCAATCGGATGGAATCCCTCTACTCGTTCCAATCCTCCTCGTTGCGACCGAACTTGTAGACCAGGCTGGCGAACAGGATAAAGACGTTCTGCAGCAGCAGGGCGACCCCAAACCAGCTCTCCTTTTTCTCTGTGTAGATTATTCATTCAATAAGGGAAAATCCTATTCAGACGAGCGAATTTTCTCACCATTATTGATAAAGTCATCGATCATCACCCAGATGGCCGCTATGATGGAGGCAAAGCCCATGACGAAGCCCACTAGTAGCCAGATCTTGGCTATCCTGGCGCCCGACTCCGATGAGTTATCTTCAGAAATCTACGGGCAGGGCAAAGAAAGAAACAAACAAAAGGAGTGAGTCATTTTTCGCGCAATCTACTACGGTTCTTCTGTCTTACATGCTCCCCCTTGACGGCATTCACCATGCAGAAGCTAATGGTGCCGAATATCCCGATGAAGACGTGTCCTGTCGTAATCTGGTGCTTGCCGTCAATAGACATGGCATCGATTAGAATCCACCATCCTGCGAAAAACTGTGGGGGCGAAAAAAACTTGCACTGTCAGAGAGAAGGAAACTGCAAGACGCGGCGACGCTTTTTCACCAGTAGGCCAGCTATGATGGAGGAGTTCTTGTTCCTGGCGGCTTCAGCCGTGAAGTACGTCTTGACATTATCCAATATGCCCGTAATTTTATTTATTCTTATATCTGGGTTTCTTGTTTTGACGCACAGGGTTGTCGTTGTCTGCCGCAGAATAGTGGTTTGAGAATTCTTATCGATATTTCGATAAGTTTACGTATAGGTGGGCGTGATTTTTACGTGACGTAATTTATTTCGTAAAATAAAGAGAGGAATGTAGGTTTAAAAATATGAAAAAATTTACTTTTCAAATAAATAAAATAATTACTTGAATGTTGTCCTACGTATTTCTTTAATCCAAATTTAAATCGCAATTCTACATGACATCTGTTATCATTTCTCGTGCCGTGATGTAAAATGAACGGTGTGCATGCGGAAGTAAACCATCACACTACCATCTCTAGATTTATTTACATATAATGACAACCCTGGTCGGGGCTCAATTAATTTTCACTTGAATTCCAGAGCTGTTGCGTGCAATCCCCGCAATTCCTAATTATTTAACACCCGATCGCAGCGACACGAGTTGTGCGTGTGGTCCCTGAGTAGCTACAGATCTAGAAGCAGTCTCCTCGTCGCCATGCTAGTCATTAATACTTGCAGGAACGCCTCCAGGCTGGCGCTCCGCAGCCTCAACCTGCGATCACCAATCGCCCTGCGCACTTTCTCGGCGGGTCTGGCCCTGAGACAGAAAGATGTGTGAGTTTTGAATGGAGCATTGCTCCACACCGAGAGCGTAAACAACATAAACATTGATCAATCGCCTTTTTACAGTGTTAACGTAACCTTTGTGCGGGCCAACGGCGACCGGATCAAGGCGTCGGGCAAGGTGGGCGACTCCCTGCTGGACGTGGTGGTCAACAACAGCGTTGACCTGGACGGCTTTGGAGCCTGCGAGGGCACCCTGACCTGCTCCACATGCCATCTGATCTTCAAGACTAATGACTACGAAAAGCTGCCCGACAAGCCTGGCGACGAGGAGCTGGACATGCTGGACTTGGCCTACGAACTGACGGATACCTCGCGCCTTGGCTGCCAGATCACACTCTCCAGGGACATGGACGGGCTGGAGGTTCATGTGCCCTCCACCATAAACGATGCACGCGCCGCGTAAAACGGAAACCTTTGTTATCTATTGTTGCAATTTTGAGTGCTAATTCGCTTTAGTTTAGTCTAAATACTTGAATGAAATCGTATGTATTGATTGTCCCAGGGACACGAGGCTCAGGCGACTATTATAGATGCGCGTGCATAAAATTCGATTCCAGAGGCGGTTTATGCACGCGCTGTTGTTTTTTAAAGTGTTTAAGCTCAAAGGGATTCTATCTAGATGAAGATGTAAATATGTGTGATTGCCAATAAAATTTACATGTATTTTCGTAGCACTGTGTGGAGTTTATTTGGGGAATTGTGGAGAAGTCGAGCTCAGTAAAGGCTTGGAATCAGAGGTGGGCATATCTCTATATCGCGGGCGCAGAATATAGCGCAGTTATAGCTAACTTTAGGTTTTAATAAGCTCTTGTCCCATAAATCGTTTTCAAAAAGTACATATATTTAATAAATAAAATCTTATTTAAATCTTAAAAAGGTTTCAACGAATTTTAGACGAAATTGTAACTCGGAACCTGGCTGATAATGTTTAGAAACTGCTGCCCGCTAAATGATAAGACAAGTTTTTTCGCTGTCAGAATGATTTTGCACTTTTTCCACGCAAAACCAACCATGAGTAGTAAGCTTTTATTCAATATTTCAAGGGGCTCCAGCCTAAACTTAGGGTAATAATCATTTGGCAGCATATTAATCCAATTAAAACTGTTTAGAACACAGAGAATTCCCAGGCTAATAGCTTAATCACTATTTCCCACAAACTAGTTGTTATATTTAGCACATTTTTGCACAGCGTCACTCAGGGCCAAAACAAAGGCTGTTATCAAAAGCCAACCCACAACCAAACATTTCATCACCTTGATAAAGTTTGCATTAGCTTTGTTTGCTGTTTATTATTATTATCGTTCGGTAAGGGGAATTGCCTGATAAGAAAAGAACAAGCACTTAATAAAAGTAAACTTTTTATTATTTCGCAGCTATCAAATAAAGTAATAAATAAATAATTTAATATATACATTTGCTATATTAACTTATTGTAAACGATTTTCTGCTTTTCCATGTTCGCCGCTCCATCCTTTACTTCGATATTAACTTGCATATGTAACATATCTGTCCGATATCAGATAGCATTGTAGTTATAACTGAAACTTAACAAGTCTGACAATTCAATTTCGCTTCGTCCTAAACCTAGGGAGGCATTTAGTGGATAGAGATGGGGCTTGGTTGGGAAAGGAGGAAACCATTTCGTGGGTCACGGGGGAAAATAAATAACCGAAGAATAAATAGTCAAGATAGAGATGATGATAGGGGTGATAGGTGATCCTCTCTCGGGAGGATGGTGCGTGATGGGTGGTGTTGTTAGGAGTTTCTGAAGTGCACATAAAACTGATTTGGTTTTCTGTTCACGCCGATCGTCGTCGCTGATGCTGATGATGTTGATGATGCTTCCCAGATCCCTGATCCCGATTCCAGTTTAGTTCACATAGGCCATGCCCGCTCCCTTGCGGTCAAAGTGGCGCACGCGGACGAACAGGAAGGCGGCGACTAGAGAGGCCACGGCCAGGACGAGCAGGAGCATCACCAGGCCGCCGACAAAGCTCGGCACCGACATGCAGATGGTCTCCGCATCCGCGGAGCGGGCCGACTGGATCACCACCGTCTCGTTGCTAGCATTGCTGTTCAGCGCAAAGTTCACGTCGCCGGGCGCCACCACCTGGATAATCCGGCTGGTGTTCACGTCCGTCATCTCCTGCGCGTTGCGCTTGTAGATCCTCTGCGGCTTCATCACAATGTCCATGGTGTCGCGGCGCCTTCGCACGCCCCGCAGATCGTCCAGTCCCTCCACCGACCTCGGGCGTCCGCCCAGCGAGACCAGGTTGCCGCCGGCACTCAGGTCATCCTTGCGCTTCACCGTGCTATACTGGCCGCCCTGTCCCGGCAGCGGTGGTGGCGGCAGACCCAGCTCGTTGCTGCCCGAGGGCTGTGCTCCTTGCGGCGACTGAGAGCTGGCGGGTCCGGAAGCCGATGCTGAATCCGCGGTGGGAACCGCCGCCGAGGTCTGTGCCTGAGGCGAGGGCACCACATCAGGCTGGTTCTCCGAGTAGGCGCCCGTGGCATCCGAGGCAGGGTGACGTGGATCAGGGTAGGCAGCCGGTGGCAGAACTCCTGGTCCTCCCAGAGCGAAGTCGTTCCTCTCGTAGGCCTCCGGTGGGCCATACTCCTCGGACAGACCGTTGGCTCCAATCTGGGGCAGACCGTACTCGCCGCCCGGCAGGCCGGGACCGCACTTGGGCTCGGGGCAATTGTAGCGACAGACCTGGATCACGCACTGGAAGTGGACGTTCATCGAGTCGGGGAACTTGAAGGCCTGGAAGTAGGCGAAGCTGACCACGGAGGCGGACGGTCCAAAGTTCTTGATCTTCTGGAACTTGCTCATGATCTTGGGACGGACGACGCAGCCGTTCTGGTCCACCAGCTGGATGGGAGCGCGCTTGCCGTCGTGGGCCACACAGTTGCGCACCAGCATATCGAACTTGTTCTCATCGTCCTTAATCGCCAGCACCATGGTCATCGTCTGGCCGATCTTCACGATGCCAGACACCTCAGAGGCCCACGGTCCCTTGCCCACTTGGATCTGCATCCAGCACTGCAGGTTGTCGCCCAGGAAGTTCGCGGTAACGGCATGCAGCATGTCCACCTGGAAGGGCCTGAAGGTCACTGCCTTCTCGTAGAAGTCGTACCAGGTGCAGCGCAGCTTGCGGGCCTGATCCCACACCTCCTGCACATAGGGATCGTACTGGATGATGATCGTGTTCTCCACATAGCTGCCCGACGGCGTTGGCGCTCCATAACCGGCCGCATTGTGGTTGGCCGAGCTGGTCATGCCGCAGCTATTCAGGAAGATCTCGAAGGTGGCGCTCAGGTGGCCGGTTCCTGGCTTCAGGTGCACGCAGTGCGGATCGCTGTAGAAGCCCTTGGAGAAGATCATGCCGTAGAAGGGCCGGTCGAACTCGATGTTCACCCGCATGTGCGTCTTCTCGCACTGCACTTGCAGGTGCTTGATCTGGGGACTGTCATTGGTGCTGGCGAGGGGCCAGGCCTCCTCGGACAGCTCATTGGTGGCTCCGGTGCTCAGCGGGCCCTGGGGCGCTCCGTAGATAGGCGCCGGCGGACCATAGCCGGCCCTGTGTTCCAGTGGCAAGGCGGCGGACTCAATGTGGGAGGCGTCGCCGTGCACTGACAGGTGCTGGGGGAAAAAAAAGAGAAGAAAATGAGTAAAATTTAATTTAAATTTGTAAAATCCTGATAATAATTAAGGAAATACTAGTAAAATTTATTAAATTATAAGTTAAAAGTACTTAAGGTACCCAATTTATTGCAAATCTTGAATTCTCTATAGGCTACCTTTGTCCTAGGGAAAGTATTACTTTAAATTCTGCCACACTGCGTATGAGTGATAATAAACAGAATCATCCGTAAAGAATATCACTCATACGTTGTGTTGTACATAATTTTAAAGTATTTCCTACTAAATACTTAATTGCAGAAACTAGAAATATTTTCTTAACTGATTTCTTATTATAAAATAATAATAAGCAGTTATTAAATGGCTTCAATTACAACTTTTCTACATATAAAGATTCTCAAAAGCTTTCTTTTAAATTTAGAAAATAAGTCCCCTATTTTTATCTGTTAAAGATTTGAATGTCTTCCAAGCTCATGTTATTTCCTATTTCCCTCACAATTATGTCAAAATAAGCACCACCCACCATAAACGTTTCGATTATGGCCTAGGGTTATGGCTCAGAGATCTCAGGATTGCGGAAAGCTCTTTATCTCGGCTTGGCTTGCGCCGACATTTAATTTAATTGGGATTTGGGGCTATAAATATATTATGCAATAGCAATGGCAATCTCCGCCAGACACGACGACATTTCGAAAGAAGAAGCGACGCGAAGCGTTGAAAATGACACGACAGCTGGAGCTGAAGACGGAGCTGGAGCATTAGCTCTTGTGTTTTGAAATTAAATGGTTGCCAGAGCGGCACGCTTACCCAAAATTAAAGAAAAGAAGACAAAAATAAAAATTGAAAGCACAGAGCTTAACCCATTGCGTAAGACAACGGAGACAGAGATGGAGACGGCGATGGAGACTTTCTTCTTTCGAGTCCCGCCCCGCCTCGCATCTGGTTCATAATTTTATGGGTTTCTGGCTGCACACGGGAAGCGGATGTGTCCCACGAAAACCGAAAGTTAAATCCAACACGATGACGTTGTGGATTTTTCCGTGGGCTGCTGTCGCAGTCGCTGTTTCTCCTGTTTATTTGTATTTCTTGTGTGTGTCTTTCTTCTTATTTTTTTTCGGTGGCTGGTGACCACGCGCTGAGAGATGTCGTGAGATGATTTTGAAAGTGAAATGACCAAAGAAAAACGAGCTGCCTGGCTGGCTGGCTGGCGAACAAACAAACAGCAAAACACAACGACGTGAAAAAAAGTCTTTCTTTTTTCGGACATTCCACGCAATGCCTGCGATGGAGATATCAATATAAACACATCGATGGATCGATCGATCGATGCTGCGATGGCATTGGTAATTTTTCTTCTCTCTTTTTTTCCCCGGGCATTTCACTGCCGAAGTAGAAAGAAGAAAAAAAAAACGGACAATAAATAAATAATAAAGCAATCTCTGTGAATTAATGCGCCATAAACAAGAAAGTCAAAACTGGTACAAATCAGAGCATAACTGCAATTTCTTCGCCGCCTCAGCACCCAGAGAGACACGCAGTTTGGATCGCTGTGTACAGAGCCAACTATCATCCATCTAGCCATCTATCCATCTGGCCAAGTGGCGGCTCTTGGCCAGCGTTTGCGTTTTCCTTGACGTGATTGCTGCAGCAGCCTCTAAGACGTGATTGATGCGCTTTAAATAACCCACTGAAGGCTCTGGCTCTGGCTCTTTGCCAAGGGGAGAAGGAAAACAGTTTTGTCTTGGCCATGCTTATCAATCGAAAGCGCCACGGCAGCCCCAAGAAATCGAACAGATTTATGGTCGTTTCTAATATTGATTGACAGCCTGCTACGGTGGCACGTCCTAAGGGGTGGTATTTAGTTCGGCAAAAATCATTTAACTTAAAGTTTAACAGGGAAATCTTTCTCTCTAAAAGGTTTTAAGATAAATTAGGCTGATGAAGAGATCTGGGTCTTTGCAGAAACAAGTAAGCGCCTTGTTTTTAACCAAATTGTAGTTTTTATATTGAATTTTTTAAATGGAATTCAAGATATATATTTAGAGAGCTTAACATTTTCCAAATTAAAACGCTTTTGGCAAAAAAAACTCGGAAAATAAAAATTGACAATTTTTAAAGTACCTTAAAACTCTTTTTTTTGCTTTTCTATCAAAATATTTAGAACTTACTTATTTAACAGAAACCCCCTTAAACATTGCTTTGCAGCCTCCCCTGTGCTGTTAAACTTAAGCTCTGTTAATGCCGCTCCGCTGTTAAGTAAGCGCGAAAGCTAATGCACTTATTTTCTTATATTTCTCCACCTCTTTTCTTCTCACTCCCAGCGAATTCTCCGAGTCTAATTGCAATGATTAGCAAAGTGCCGTTCAGTTGTTATATTTTCCATCTCTCCCCACTGCCCAACTATGTCTGATATTGATATGGATATTGATCTGCCAGCTGGAAACCGCTATATGTTGAAGTCTGTGGAACCCAATCAATCTATCAATAGGCACTGGAACTCGCACTGATTTGCATTCGAATTGCTATTGATCGAACGGTAGTCCATCTCTTGACTCTCGACGAGTCGAAAGTGAAGAGATCCGCTAGAGGTTGGGTCCGCATACGAAATGAGCTGGCCGCCAAAGTGGGCCAATCTTCAGGTGTTTCTCCTACTCTCCGCCTAAATAACTGTTAACTACAGTGGCGTTTCCTCCCAGTTGAAGAAGAAGCAGATGCTCGAGGAAACACCTTCCGGAGATTTATAGATCTCTATAGGTACGTAGGCTCCCACTCACTCACCTTTGTGTTGAGTACCAGGCACAGTACTATGGCCAGCAGGCTGCTGCGTCGCGTCAGGTGTCCCATTTTGATCTGGTTCTCTGTGTGTGTCGGCTTGAATTTGAAATTCCAAATTGGCGCCCTGGAAACCAAAAAATGTGGATTTTTGGTTTGTCGTCTTCTTCTCTCTTCTCTCCTTCACTCGGCGTTGCTTTCTTCGCTCAGTGTGTCGTAGTGTTGGTGTTTCTGCAAGAAAAGAAAGGGGAACAAGGGTAAACAATGCTGCGGATTGCTTTGGAGCTTCAGAGATTTGCATACGAATATGATTTTGAGGCCATTCAATTGGCATGCGATGCTGCTAACAGAACGAACACAACATAGTGTTAACAACAGCAGTGTCTGCTTTAACAGTTTCAAACGGTTGTTTTCGTTTCAAAAATGCACTGTTAACAAATGTTAAGATATCACCAGAATCGCTTAAATGCCAACTAAGCTATATTCCACACTTTCTTCGTTTAGTTAACCAATTCAACATTTATTATGCACATATCACCCAGTATTTACAAATATAATCCACCAGTTGGCTTTATGGCCGTCATTAACTGGCCAAATTAATGGCCACAATTGCCAGTTTTCGTGCTTATAGTGTCAGCGCGCTGCTAGCAGCACACACACGCAAAGAAAACTAAAACTGCATTTTATGTAAAGCAAATGAAAACTCGCGCGCGCACCAAACAGGAACCACTTTCTATTTTCACTATAACAGTACTCCTCCAGCTGAAGAGACAACTCCAACAAGACCGACTTGGAGTCCAAGTCGGAGACCAACGGAGACGCCAACGCAGTGGCAGGTTTTCCACACAGTGGCTGCACTTTACGAGCATCCATTAATTTTTGAGTGTTTTCCACACAGTCGGAGGGCGGGGGCGGGGGCTTACGTTTAACAGTGGCACTCTAGCATGACAGTGGCTGTTAGCAGCGTTGCTTAACAGTGCGCGCGTCAACAGCGAGCTGGAACTTTACAGGGCACGCGTTAACAGCGAGCTACAGTGGGCCGGATTGGGACTTGCGCCAGCGTCCGCGTGCCGATACAGACTGACAGCTTTCACACAGCCGCCAGAGCTGGCGCTGGAGCTGCTGCCGCCGCCGCTGCTGCTCTGCCGCCTTGGAAAAGTAAGCGGTCGCCGTCGAGTCTTGTCTCTGCCGCGAACGCATTTCACTTGCTCCGGAGAGCAGCTCTCCCGCTTCTTTTTTTGGACTCCAACTCCAGCGGCTCCAGCGCTGGGTGAATGCTTTCGGTTGGCAGTTTTACTTTTACAGACGCCTGGCCTAGCCCTGGCCACGTCTTCTTCGGAACACATGTAAATGGGTTTTTAACAAGCGGCGGCCATAAAATCCATGGATTCGCAGAGCCTCAAAGCCAAAGAGCCACCAGAGCCGCAGAGTCACAGAGCCGCGGCGCCGCCACCAGAAACCGGCTTCAGCTTGGCGTTGAGCAAGTGTACCATTAACCCACTGAAACAGTAACGGACACCGCCGCCAACTTTGCCGGGAACTCTGTTTTGGCTTCGGGATAGTAGGGGTTAATGCATTTCGGGGGAGGAGAGCTCGGAGTTCATCAGTGACCCTACAGGTGGTGGCATTATGCAATCAATGGTTTCTCCTTTTCTTTGATCTTTTTCAATTAAATATAAATGGTAAAAGTCATCGACTTAAAGAGTTAGTTTTAGGAGAGTTTGTTAAACAAAGTTTATATCATAAGCTTATTAAACTTAGAAATTTTCCTTTTTTTAAAAGAGAGGTTACTAAGGAAAAAGGTTGTCTAGCTTCCAAGATAATTCTACATTAAAGTTTGGCAAGTTCCTTGACTGTTTCTTAAAGAAAACTTAACTTCCTTGAAACTTTTGGGTTTAAAATAAGACTTCCCCTAAATAATGCTGAATTTAAGTACATAAATTATCCTTATTCCGATTTAAATTTCGATTAAATAAACACAAAACATCACCATTTAGTCTTAGACTAGATTCTAAACTTAAGGTATTTGTAACTTTCTGTTACAAACAATGAATTCCCCTCAAAAATAAAGCCTATTTATAAACGTTAATTATAAATCTAAATTTGTAATTTTATTATCCAAATATTATTTGGAATTTATGTTTAAGCACAGAATTCACTTAAGGAATGCTTACTTTGGCTTGCAAAGTATCACATTTTTTTCTTAAATCAACTTTAAAATGATCTTTTGTTTTTATAAGTCTAGTTAGCCTTCTTTCCTAGGTCACTGGTAAATATCATCATCTTATCGATTTCATCTAAGATATTCCTCGTAAAAATTGCTGAATTCTTGACTCTTTTGTTTCTTATTTATTCTTTGTTTCTTTCTGGAATGCTCTTTACCATTTAACTGTTGTTTGCTGGCTTGGAGTGGGTAAATTTGTATTTGATTTCCTCGGCCACTACTTTCTTCCCTAGGAAATGGCCCAGAGAGATATTTGCATATAAAACTAGAAATCTTTGGCAATTAGCAAAAAAGGCGGCGAAATTTTGTTGGTTATTTATTCTTCTCCCTGTTTTTTTTCGTATTTTTTTATTTGCTAATTGCCGGCACCCGAACAAATGAACAAATTCCTTATCAAGCGGCTTCAATCGCTAACAAAGAAGACAACAAATGCTTCTGCCTCCAGCAGCTGATGGAGCTTGTTTAATGCTCATTGTTGTTGTTATGTGTAACTGCCAAATGGAATTGTTTATTGTTGCCGTTTGGCAAGTGAAAGTTTTCTTCTCCAACTGCGTCTCCGCCTTATACTCCCTCTCCTTCTGGGAGAGATATGCCGCATATAAGGGCATGCATACATAGTATATGCCGCCTCTGCTCTTCTCTTTTTCCCTGCCCTGTTTTGTTTTCTTTTTTAATTAACACAATAAAAGTTATTTGCCCAGCTAGAAACTTTTGTTTTCAACTAATTAGCTTATGATCTGGCGCTCAGCAAATCATGTGAAAAGCATTCGCTCGCTGGCAAGTGAAAATTCAATGAAAAGCCGCGGCAGGAAAGTTGCAACTGCCGCTGCCAAGCGGCGGCGATGTCTCCACCAATTGATTGAATGACAATGCGTGACGCTGGCTGCTGCTGGTCATATGACTATATATATAGTTGTATATATAACTGGTCCAATGGAAACTAGGTGAACCACACTCGGCACTCACATAACTCGCGGTTCGATCGTTCGTTCTAATTCTCCGTAATTTACGTGGCTTACATTCGGCGGCCGATGAGCCGGATATCGGTTCGGTATTATTGCCAGGATTTGAATCTCTGAATCTGAATAGCATGCTACATTTCCTGTCTCAGCAGAGTAAACATACAATTTAATTAATTGCTGAGCCAAAAGTGGGAGGTTGTCGCACCTTTTGCCTGCACTAATTCGATAATAACTCTCATCGGGGGACTCCCAGCTTTCCTTGCATCCATTGACTTTGGTTGTCAATTAAAAGTAAAAATCGAAAACGAAATTGCATTGCAAAGTAATTATTTATCAGCTTCGGCTGCATTTTATATTTTCTGCTTTTTGGCATTTGCCAAAACGGCTGCTGCGTGGAGAGTCCATTAATTTAATTGAACGCTTTCACAAATCCCCCGTCGAAACTAAAGCTACAACACTCTTTCATTCATCTCTCTCGGAGTCTGAGACCTGAGACTGGATATGCCCCCGGGGGGCAAACTCTTTATATAAATACGACACGCATCCATATGTCTTCATAAGCGTCTTTAGGATATTTGCTTAATTGAGCAGCTGACAAATTCGTGGCTCTTGACAATGATAGCTCTGGGCTCTAGCCCGAAGCCGGGCGCGGTCGCGGTCGCCACCGCAAACACTTTTTTGGTTAACAAAACAGAGAGAACTCAGACTCCGGGGTTGGCATGGAGTTTTATGCGTTGGAATGTTTTTTGTTGTCTATTTGTCGATCGATTCCGAGTGGTAAAAGTTTCACTGTTGGCGGAGCAGATAATGCAGACAGATGCTGTGTACACTGCCAAAAAATAGCGTCATAACATAGCTATGATTATTATCAATTTATTAAGATACTTCAATGTTTTATGGCGCCATATAAAAATAATTTCTGATAGCACTTACTTTGTTACTTATTTTTAAATTAATTAAAAGCTAAATATAATTTTTAGTAAGCCATTAAATGGTCTTAAATTGAAGTTGTTTAAAGCATAAGGCAAAAGGTCATTAGGCAAGTGAAAGAAAACTCATTTAAAGTGATTAAAACTCAGATTTTACTTCAAACTAATACAGAGTTATTGAACAGGGCATAAAGAATGTAAAATCCAAAAAACTGTATAACTAACTTTACTTTTTAATTAAGCAATCTTGCTTTCATTTGCATAAATATAAATCAAACCCAACAGCTCCTTACTCTTAAAAATAAAATCAAATATTTTCCCAGTGCATCATTTCGAAAATGTAACGGTACGAACCAGCACGTTTCCACTCAATTTGATGTCATTTGTGGCCATGGCTGTGGCTGTGGCTTTTGTGGCCGTAAACGATCGATATTATTTGCCATAGTGGCATAGAAATTGAAGCCAGCCCCCCAGTCGCACCTCGCGGCCCCCCCTCCAACGCCCCTGGATCATGCGTAATTAACTACACATGTCGATATCGCGGGCTTCGGAGGCTGTGAAAGTGAAATTTGTTCAACACCAACAATGCAGAAGGCGAGGGACAGAGCAGAGAGCAAAAATGTTAACAGCCAAAGGTTTTTTTTTTTCTTATTTTCTTGTAAAAGGGGCAATTTACTTTCGTTTGAGTGTGTGCCTCTCGGTTAACTGGGCTTTTTTATGGCTATTAAGTAACTCTTTTTCTTTCGTTCAGATCTGATGGCGATGGCAACCGATTAGCTCTGGAGCGTGCTCTCGGCTCGCGGAGATGTGTTGAAAGGCATTATTTTCTGTGATGAAACGCTCATCATCTCACATATGTATACGTTACTCTACTAATTTAATTTCCTTCCTATGGCTTTTTAATTTGCATCGGTAACTGTTTCAGTTAGTGGTTCGTAAAGTTTAATGGCGTGATTAAATCGGTTCGGGGCTTAAGTTTTGTCATACCTTAAATGATGTTTTACCTAAGTTTGGTAATCGTTTTGACCATACCAAAGGGTATTTCTTTGAAGGAAATTAAATGAAATGTGTATGTAAATATTTTAAAGAGCTTTGTTCTGTTATTTTACAGAAATGTCATTATTTTTTGTTAAATTTCAAAGAAAAACTATTTATTAATATTGTTTTTATTTATTTTGCAAGTATTTTTAGTCCACAAAAGGTGCTTCTTAGTTTTTTATACAATATTTTCACTTTTCGTTCGAATAAAACAAAAGACTTAGGCAACGAACTCGCCCTCTTGCCGCTGAGCTTAACAGAACCCGCAGGCTTATTTTGTGCTTCCGATAACCTCATACACACATTATGTAAATAAAAGTAAACAATTAATTTTCTACGCTCCACTTTTTTTTGGCGACAAGGCAACCAGGCGACAATTAACCCGACTTTGGCGATAAGGCTGGCGACTTGTCGCCCGCAGCCTGCAGACTTGCCCCAAGGCGGTGCACCGTGGTGTCGTAAATGAAAGTAAATTGTGGCAACTTCCCTTCGCTTCTCGCCTCACCTCACATATCTCGGCGACGGCATTCCATTCACCTGGCTGTCTCCTTTTGCCCCGCATGTGCGTGCAAAATGATAACGCAATTTATCGCAAAATAGGGAAAGTGAAATTAGAAATGGGCCTCGCCGGTAATTTGCATACTGATCTGGCTCTGCGGGTTGAAGGCCGGGGCGTGAATGTGGGGAATGTTAATTGAGGAAACTGCAATCATGGCAAGGGAAGTGCTAAATCGACTCAGCGAATATGAATTTTTGAGTTTTTTAGAGAGAGGATATACATGGTATTTTCAACATATAACCAGTGAGCAAGCTCTACAGAAAATATGAGAGGTGTTTCGTCATTTAAATGTGACTTTAAGGTGTTTTTGAGGATATTTCTTGTATATTTTCTTTGGTTTAAGTGTTAGATATTTATTTCAAATCAAAAATTGATATGAATAAATACTTTTTGTGACTCATATTATTAATTTTTAGGCTTATAGCAGTATATATTTAATATAATAATTATTTTAACAGTTTAAATGGCTAAAACTTCACTCTACATCATAATCAAATGTGTTTTTATAATTAACAGTAAGACGTCTCAGTAAACCTTCACCTCATACCAAGACTTTATAGGGAATTAATGGAGTAAATTACAGTTCTTTATGTATACCATTATTTCTTCCAAAACTTCACATAAACTCACACTTCTCACTGAACCATAACCTCACACTGGCCAAAAAAAAACCTCTCAAGAATTCCCGTTATCCGCTTACCACTTCCGTTACCTTTTTACCTGCAAATGCAACCCTCTTTTGATCGCCGATCATTAGTGCATTGAGTGCCGAAAAGTGCCGTTACTACCAGGATCAAAAATTGCAGATGCAGATAAGAAAACGAAACAAGACAATTAACATAATTCACAAAAAAGACTTCAACTCCTCTGCTGCCCATTTGTCGGTTCCTTTTCCGTTGGCCATTTCTACTTTCCATTTCTTTTTAACGGTAAAACGCGAAATTCGCTTAAGAAAGACTCCAATTGCAACGGGGCTTTTATTTAGGATCGGAGATCGGAGATGGGGGCTCGACGAGCGGAGAGCGGAGATCGTTGATCGGATGCCATTGAATGGGCAGAGAACTGGTTTGGCGAACGAAGCCCAACGAAAGTAAAAACTCAAGGGCTTGCACTTTCTGCCCAAGTCCAGTTACAAGTTCCAGTTGAGTTCAGTTCGGTTTAAGCGAGGAATCGGCGAAGAAAGAACGACGAGACGGCGAAAGGTGAAAGAAAGCAAAGCGGAGACAACATAAGAAAGAGCGAGGGGAAAAGGTGCCGCCTCTGGTTGCAACTTGCAACTTGCAAGCTGGCCAAGCTTGCAACGCATCGTTAGCCGAAGCCAAGTCGAGGCCGAAGCCGCAGATGCACATGGAGAAAGGTCATGGTAACTCTTTAGAGTTTGTGTTTGTCAAAAGCCAAATTTTAAATTATAGCAGAAACGCTCTCAAAATTTGTCATAAGTATAAAAGGATACTGATGAAGAATGTTAGCTCTTTAAGAAACAATAAGCTTAATAATATCAGCAACGAAGCTAAAAGTATCAAGAATATTAGAAGATACTGAAGAAATATGTTGCCTCTCAGACATATTAAAGTCTGCTCCTTGTTTCTTGCATTTTTCTTTTTATTTATTAATATTTATGTTTCTTAAATTTGTTTCTTTGTCTTCCTTATACATTTTTAATAAAAACAAAATTCTCATTAATTTCTCTCCGTGCCGAAGCACATACAATTGCCGAGGCGAAGCCAAAGCCGGTTGCATTTTGCTCTGAAATAATTAGTGACCCAATTTCGAGGCTGCGGCGGCTGTCGCCACGGAGCGGCCTGTTCCGCTTGCCTGCCAACGATCCGTCCCGACCCGATCCCTCGCTGATTGCGAGTGCAGCTCGGCTGTGGCAGCTCCACAAGCAAATTGTTTGGTGGTGGTGTTGGCGTACCTTGTGGCATGCATGCAAAGAAAGTGGTTTTCATTTCTTTTCTTCTTCAGCGCAATGCATCCACACTCGAAAGGCTACTTGAGATGTTTCGTTTCGTTTCAATTCGTTTGCGGTGCTCGGGTTTTGGAGTGACTCTCGTTGGCCTAATGCTCTGCCATCACCATTGCCATTGCGGCTCAATCAAAAACGAAACGAAATCCGAACAGATCCTATGATTTGACTGATTTTCCATGATTTCCAAAGATAATTTCAAAGCAACATTGATTGCGTCTAATGAAGAGCTTGGCTTGTTCGGGTGCCAAATGAGTTTCTGTGGTGAACAAGCCGAAAAATGAGGGTTAACAGGAGAGCTAGCCAAGTGAAATGGAAACAAAATCACCGACAGTTTCAAGTGAATTGAATTATTTAGACAATTACAATGAGAGTAATGGGTGAAGTGCGCTCTGCGGTCTCATTAGGCATTATTTATGGGAGGAGATCTTTCCAGGAAACGAAAGCTAAACCTCTAAAAGCTTCTAAAAGAGTTGAGTATGTTGTTTGTTTATTTAATTATTGTCTTGTCAGGTTCTTGGCCATTCTTTTTCTTGGCATTTAATAGAAAATCTTGTTTTTCACAAAACTCCTGCGGCTGCCAATGAAAGTTCGTTCGTTTGGTCGCTTTTCTTTTTTTTTTTATTTTCTTTCCATCCCGTTGTTAGTTGACATTTTCACGCTGCCATGAAAAACTGCGTGAAAATTGTACAAGGCGGCGAGACAATTGCCGTTAATTTGAAATTGTCGCCAAGTCGCTGAGTCGCTGAGCCAGCTTGGCTTCGTCTGCAACAGTCTTGCAGTTCGCGATTGAGATTGAGCCTCAACCTGAGCCAAGAGCGAGAAACCAGTAATTACTTGGCGGCAAGTGGCTCGGCTTCTTTCACTATGAGAATGTCTGTGTGTGTGTTGGAGTCTGCTGTGTGGGGAATCAATTAAAAGTATCGCCGGGCGCTATGTTTGGGCAGCGATGACACTGAACCGCAGCCACTGGCACAGGCACACACGGCGTATGAGCAATGCAACCCATTTGGCGCGCGTGCTTCAAGAAACAACTAAGATCTACACTCAGGAAAGTAACAATACAGAGAAAAAAACAAGTTTAAAATAAAGAAAATGAACTTACAATTCAAGAATAGAAATCTTATACCCAAATTGGCTTTGTCTTGAATTATCAATGTATTTAAATCAATTTAAACTTTGAATCATCGGCTTACCAAAACAATTTAAAGCAAACTTCATACTCTAAAAACTTTATTTAATCATATAAAGCTCCTTAACAGGCATAAAACAAAATAATAGTTAATTACACATACCAGATTTAGGTTTTACTTTAATTTTCAAAGTCTAAACGCGACTTTTGGCAATTATTTTTGATCTAATAAGTTTTTATCAACATTTATTGGCCCAATTCAGAGTTATTTTTGGCATTTGTGCTTTAAATTTGTAAATATATAGAAAAAATCATAGGGCGAACCAATAAATTATAAGAAAATTCCTTTTAAATTAATTTTTAAATCATATTTGTCCCTTTTTCGAGTCTGCATTGCTTTGCTTAGTGAGCCCGTTGTCCTTTTTTACAGAAAATACCTTGACGCTAGACAGGAAGCTTTTTTTAATACTAAATTTTACTGAATACTGAAAATACTGTGATTGATGAAAGCTTACTGAATTTTTAGAACAATTAAATGTTTAAAAGACTGTTTTAACTGTTTGGAAACCCAAGCATCCTATTTTCTCAAGCCAAGAATTAATTTTCCCTCAGTGCAGATTCGCACACACGAAAGTAAGTACAGATCGCACTGATCGGAGTGCCGAGCGAAATTGTTTTCATGCGCCTGGCCAAAGTGGAGCAGTTTTTGAACAAAGCAATTCGCAATATTAATCAAACACACAGAGGAGCAACTGAAAGAGAAGCTGCCAGACATGTGTGTATGTGGCTGCAACTGCAACTGCAGTGCGAGTGCGAGTGCGACTTGGCGAATGAGAAGCGGCACAGGCTAATTTCAGACTTTCATTCGCGCGAAACGCGATGAAATTTCACCAGCAGCAGCACCAGCACCAGCCACATGAGACACACAGAACCAGAGCCGGCAACCGAAACTGCAGGCACTCGGAGTTGCGAATCTTGTTTCCAGTGGGTGGCAGCACAAGCTCCAACTCCGAGTCCAACTCCGGCTATGCCCAATTGGAGGCTGTGAGTATGCAAATCCAAATTAGGCTTAATGAGCCAAGGGTTCCACATATCTCTTAGCTGCCTCAGCTTCGCGCCTCAGCAGGCAGGCAGCTCAGCGCTCTCGACTCTCGTCTCTCGGCTCTTTAACTATTATTAATAATAGTTATATTTCCGCATAATGCACGACGACGAAAGTTTACTGTGCGTTTCGGCTTTCTTCAGCAGCAGCAGCAGCACTCTTTTCACGAAAATAACAAACATTTACGGGGCAGTCTCGGTCTCAGTCTCTCTATCTCTCTTTTGCCAAGGTGATTGCAACGCTTTTGTGGGCAAATGGAACTGTCGGAATGGTTGGGGTTTTTTTCGAATATTGAAGAACTATCTTTATAAGCCATAAGCTATAAGCTGGGCAGACAGGCGACTCTCAAAGAACGGCTATGTGGGTTATGTCTAAAGCTGGCAATTAAATGTTGTCTGGAGTGGGCAGAAAATGCTTTGTACTTAATGAGAGTTTTGTCTTAAATAGTAATTACATGCAACTGGCATTAACTAGAAGCGATTTAGGTATTTAAATGGATTCTGGATGCAGAAGTTTTAATAATGGGGGGTTTTCATAGCAGGATAAATATCTATTGATTTAATTATGAAAGATTGACAACCCATATTTAAGAAATTAATCGTTTTCAAGAAGATTATTAATTAGTTAGAAGTGCATCCTTTGGAAATTGATTTTTATATTAATTTCGAGATGCAAAATGCTTTAATTGTATTTTTATTTTAAATTTGGCCAATAATTCACTCCATAATTTAGTTTTCTTTCAGTATTTTCCTAAATTTAGCAATCACACACATTTTTCACACTTTAATCCTTTAATCTTTAACATCCAATGTCCTGTGGCATCTCTTAAAATCTCTCTAATAACCAGTTAATCGCCTGATTTCGCTCCCTAATAATTTATATTCCATTCGTCACACTTTCTTACCTTCAGGCAGTGTAAATCCTGGTCATTTGGGTATACTGGTTAATCCCTTTTTAGCTGGAGTCGATGGCACAGCGGCGTGATCACTTTGGGAGCTCGTAAGTCTCCACTGGAATCGGGGATCTCGGATCTGTTCGATGCACAAAATTGAACCAAGAGCAAGTCTCGAGTTGCTCGCTTGTTTTTGTAGCTTCTTGTTTTTATTCGTATATTTTATATTATTTTTAATTAATTTTATTATTATTCTAAATATCGAATGCCGGACACAGCGATCGGTAGCGGAGCGAAGGGACGCGCAGCGTACGCGGAGCTGGAGCTGAACAGGACGCACTCGGAGCTCGGAACTTGGTCTAAAGACAACTCGTCGCACACAGAGTTGAAATGAAAATGCGGCCCGGCCGTATTGCTAAGCAAGATTTTATATCGCGTGAAAGTTTTGACCCCTTTACCACTGGCTCCGCTCGAGCGAAGACTCGACTTGCAGAGAGTCTTCGTGGAGAAAGAGAGTGTGTGGAAATTGGTGGCTCTCCGAATGCAAAATATGCCGTTTTCGGTGCTATTCTCTGGCAGCGTTTTTTGGCCCGAAACTTGTTAGGCCGGGGCAACTTTTCATTTCAGGCCGCGCCGATGCCGCTTTCTGCGGGCGCCTTGTTTCTCTTTTAAGTTTGTGGAGTATTTTTTTTTTTTTTTTGGCAAGCCGAGCAGCTTGCCGCTCGGTGTCAAGGTAACTGGTGACGTCGGGCTACCTCAACGATTGCCTAATTTCGATTGTTATTCGAAAAGGGTTCGCATTCGTTGGCTTCGAGTCCGCGTCCGGCTCTGACTCAGCTAACGGGGCTCTTGGCGAGGCGGCGCGACGCTTGTTATTCTGGCCAATGCATTGGAAAATTAAATTATGAAAGCTTATGCAATCCCTAATGACATAATGCTCACACTCATGGCGGGGCTCTGCCCAAAAAGCGTTAACGGAATTGTCACAGCCAAAGACAAACAATAAAGGGTAGGAAGAGTTAAGGTAGGCGGCTACCTTTTGTTTGACCTTTGTGTTTGCTTTAGCGTAAATAAATATAATTGGTTTATCAAGTCAAAGCCTTTTGTTTCTTTTCAGGGCAAAAAAATATTAAAATTACAACGCTTTACAGCCACACTTTTCCCGCATTTTTTAATTGAATAATTTATTAAGTCAAGTTCGTTGCCTAAGTCTTTTGTTTTCTTGGGGAAATACATTGAAAATAAATCAATAAATACAGTTTGTTTGGGTTTTTGTCAACGTCAAGTGTTAATTAATATTCCCAACAGCATCAAGAATGCATAATGTAAAAGTTGGGCCATTGTTATCAGAAAGTTATTGAAGAATTTGCAAAGATTTAAATTGTATTTTCAATTATATTGCTAAATTCCTTATAAAAATTTGTTTTTTATATGAAAATGTAAAAATAAAATGGAATTTCGGTCAGTAATGAACAATAAATATAGGAAATAAATAACGTACTGCAAAATTAACATTATATTAATTAAATAAATAAAAAAACAACCTAATTAAACCTGCAAACTATCTAAAAACTTATTAAAACCCCCATTCAACCTAATTATGGCGCGTGCCCAGAAAATGTCAAAATTATTCATTATTAAAGATTAACCAAACTTGATTTAATGATTTTAGCCCAATTTTCAAAAGCAAAACCACCTTGGGCCTTCCAGTAATTGCTGTCCACATTGCACAATCCAAGCAGAAGTAAAAGCTAACAACTTTGTGCCAATTTCCTTTTGCAACAAATTTGATCAATTTCGAGTGTAAATTTGTCATTTGCACAGTTGAGATCTTTCTTTGTGGTCCGCGTCCGGCCAATTTCCGATGATGAAATGGCACAAAAATGTTTACCCACCAAAAATCAAATCAAAGAAACGAGCTTTTGGCCCAAACCGAAAAAATGATTAAGTAGAAATGCCCAAAATCGGAGAGAGATATATAGAGATCTATCGCCGACAATTGGCCGGAGTCACTGGACCGAGCCCAAGAAAGTAATCTCTGTGCGGCGATGATGAACTTTCATTCGCATACGCACCTTGGCTGCTCAAGCGATGACATCGAAAGAAATCGAAAGTTAGGGTTTCGATTTCAAGCCACGCCACGGACTCCGAGCTGGATTTGGTTGCGGATCCGGGGTGAATCACACGCGGCAGCGACCCAATGACGTAGATCCTCCACAAATGCATGCATTTGATATAAACAATAAGACATGCCGGCTTACACACTGGAGCTGCCCTGCTCAGTTACCAACTCTGGAATCGGGTCAGGGACGTGCCTGGCATGCTAATTGAGCCGTGATCCGGCGGTTCGCTGACGCACTCGCGCTCGTTGGCAGGCCCAGAAACTGCTGCTGCTGGTTGCTGTTACTGTTTCTGTTTCTGCCTTGGTTTCGGTCTCGGTTTCGGTTTGTTTTGTCCCCTCTTTCTAGAAAATTGAGGCACTTCTGAGTGCCCGCTGCGGGCCACGGCCTGAGATCAGTTGGGAAAGGCAATGGTTTTCGGGCCGTGATGTAATCTTTGCGGGAGAAAGTGAAATGTTGTGGTTTTCATGCCTGGAATTTCACAATTTAATTAAAATAAAATTAATTAGTGTAGTTTTTTAAAATGTATAAACAAGTCTTGACTTTTTCAAGGAATTTAAATGTATAATATGTTTATTTTGGATACAAATAAATCTTATTTTTTAATCAAGAATACCTTTACATTTTCGTACCCCAAATAACAACGAACTGAGCTCCTAAAAGCATCTTTTGAGTTCATAAAATCACTTCCCTTCCTTACTATAAGAACAATTAGTACCAATAATTTCCCTTCTCTCACACTCCACTTCACTAATTGTATAAACAAAAACATTTACATATTTATCAGCAGCGGTAAAGTGTTTACCACTTGCGTAAAAAATATCTCCATTCAAAGTCGTCACCCAGTGGCCAACAGGTACTCCTCCATCCAAGGCTTTTGTACCATCATCCAAGTGGCGGTGGCAATAGTAAAAAATAAACCCGGGTTCATTCAGTTAATTTTTGTTTCATTTATGAGAAGATAAAGATAAAAACCAGTTGCTGTCCCCGCGTTTTGCAGTTATAACGGGTCGCAATCCGGACTCTTATTGTTTATAAACAAATTATCGTGGACCATGGGCTGGTGCCAAACAATGTCAATCATTATGCAAGTCGAACTCCAGAGCTGGAGCTGGGGGACCGAGCTGCAACCCCGTTGCCCGGTCATCGAGCTCAATGGAACAACTCCACACTTTTTACTTTCCATTTCTTTTGTCAGCGTCTTTTGCTGGGCCAGCATTTTGCTGGCTTTTTTCTGTTATTGTTCACTTGGCTGTAACTGGCTTTTCCGTTGGCCTGCCTGTCGCCGGCCCTAAATCACATTTATAAAGACAATGAACCTAGGTCCCTGACTGACTATACAGGTGTATGTATATTAGCCAAAAGGTGAGGTGAAGGGGCTTTAGTGCTTTGGCCATTAAATAATTTTTCTGCCGCTGAATAATGTTTCTACCATTGGGCTTTTGGAAGGCAGAAAGTGTTAAGTTTGTTTATTAAATTAGGGAGTTATATTAGCAAAAAAAATATAAGAAAAGTTTGTCTTCAGATCTCCATTATACTATTTTCTTAAGGTTTCATGTTATTTTGTTTACATATTTAGATATTGTTACGTTCTTAAAGGAATATTAGGAATAATATAAAGGTAAAGCCCCTAAAAACTAAAGCAAATAACCCATGTTTTCAGTTCCTTATTAGAAATCCTTCCTGCACCTCCTTAGCTTACTTTCTAAATACACTTCCCTTCTGGCAAGGTTAGCTTTCTTATACAGATTTTGTTTGCGAATTTCTTTCAGTGTCCGCCACGAAAACATGTCAATTGATTTTCGTCTTTGGTTTCGGTCCTCGCTTGATGGCTGCTGCGCCCTTTTTTCGCCATGTCTTCGAAGTCTTGGGCCGCATAAATGGCGCTTAATTATTATTTTATGCATATGACTTTGGGGGCCGGGATGAGGTCGGATGGGAGTCGAGCGGACGGAGCGGAGAGCCGAGCATGGACGTAGCCTGAGTCATGCGCCATATATCACTTTCACTCGCCAAAAAGCCAAAGAAGCCAAAGCCATCCAAAGCAAAACGGCAAGAAATCTCAATCGGGCGGCCAAAAGCCAGACGCAGACACAGCCAAAGGCGTGTCTGGGGCCAAGGAACAGCTAGGCTACACTGGGAAACTGGGAATTATACTTTTAGATACTGAGCACTAAGTAAAAATATTTTTAAAATAAATATCAGGAGAATGTAGACCCAATAATTAAAAAGTTAGGTTAACTTGTAAACGTATTAATCTAGATTAACAGAAACCTTTATCTTCTATTTAGGGCTGTCATCCCCTGAATTTCCTACATTTCAATAAGAAATCCTTCCACATTATTTCTCCGAGTACATTACAAGCCGATCGGCTTTCGTGGACGATTTATATTTAATTGCGAAAGACAGAGTCGAGAGTTTAGCCGCTAAATAAACTTCAACATAAAACTGCAGCGAAGTCCAGAGTCCGGATACCGCTTTAAGCTGCAGTTTGAAGGCGTGTTGAAAGGTCTTAAGTCCGCTCGATTGCATAAGCCACTCACTCACTAAACCTCACTCAGCCTTGCCAAAAAAGAAAAGATCTTTTTAAAAATAGTTTTCTAAAGAAACAGGGTCAACAAAGAGCTGGGGCTTTGTTTGCTTTTTTGATCCAAGTCCCATTTCGAATTCCCACAAAATTTCGATTCACTATCAATATTGATTGAAGACAGTTGGAAATTATGTGTATCTTTCGTTTAGACTCTCCGTTTAGCACACACTCGAGACTGTAGGGTTTTCACTTTCGTTTCGAGGCGAAGCTCACAGCCACAGCTACAGATATGTATGGAGATATATAGTAATATTCAGTTGTGCGTATGCAAATTAGGTAGCGACAGCGACAACAAGGCGCAGAAATACCGTAAGTGGCCAAGAGCCAAATCTCTGCTACAGATACCAAAGAAAAGATGCCCGAGTCGAGATACTCATATACTCGGATACTCGACTACACGCAGTTAACTGTTTTTATTTTTTCGCCAAATGAAAGAGAAATTGTGCTGCGACGGTTACCAAGATATGTTTTTTTATTATTATATAGTAGATATATATGCTAATTGGTGCGCTAGCTGAAGCTTAAAGCCACTAAATGTCTAGCTCATAAGCCCATAAGCTGGAGTCTTATGATTTAATCTAAATATTGTTCAGCTACCAGTTGATGAAAGCTTTATTTAGAGGAATTACAGATATAATGCCAGGAGAGTAGTGCTTGGAATTTGTACTATTTTTATAAGAGAACGAAACAAAGTTACTTAAGATAAGTCTCACAGAATGCGGCACCCTGAAACCTAACCTAACTTTCTAATTTAATTTCTAGCTTTTAAAATAAGTACTTCAATAATTCCCAAATAAAAAAGACAAAATAGCATAACTCTTTTCTTAAAAAAAAGGACATCCCATGCCTCAATCTTATAGCTCAACCTCACTGAATGCGGCACCGTGAAACCTAACCTAACTTTTTAAATTAAATAATAATTCCTCAATGAAGGTACAAAAATACCAATCTCTCCCTAAAGAAGGGCATCCAAAGCTTACAAATAAAAACTCACTAATGTCTCGATCGATTAAGCCCATGCGGCGATTGGCTCCGCGAATATATTATAAATTTCGCATAGCGGAAACCATAAGATTCGTAAATTATTACCATACCTCTGTGTGTGGTGCTTTCTTCTTTCTAAAGGTTGGATAACACACCAGGCTTTGTTGTGGCTTGGAATCTCCGTTGCGCAACGCTTTGGCAAGGTGAAACATTTGTCCCGAGAGTATTACTTTTTTTTTTTGTAAAATGCATTAATCAAATCGAAGGCGATCGCTGACTGTGTGATCTCAGAATAGCGATCGCTGACTGTGATCATTGGAGCTTGTAAAGTGAAAAGTTTCCGGAATATGACACCCATTAAAACGGTTTGGTTTCGGTGTTTTGGCTCTTTTAGGCTTTTGCCTTTGCCTTCATTCAGAGAGCCGAGAAATCGACGTTAATTGAATATTAAGGTCTAAAGCGGGGTTAATGGTTGGCGGATTGGATGCGTTTGAGCTGGAGCTGGAGCTGTAGCTCGAGCCATTTATAATTGCATTTTAATGCTATTTATATCTGGCCAGAGATACATATAGACAAACACACACGTGAGTGGCGCAGAAGGGGGGAGTGCTACTAGCTATCATTAGGCAACGCTCGGCAGCCGCTGGGTTACTTAATGACCCTCGGCCGAAAGACCAGACCTCTCCACCAGCACCAGCTCCAGCTTCGCAGCCACTAAACTGTGAAAGAGAAATGCCCGGGTGCAAGAAAGAGATGCGGAGAAAGCATCGTCGCCGCCAGTAGCTGTGGTTAAGGCAGCAAAGCACAGAAAAAACATATTGATGTTCTTTAGGGATGCCAATTAAATTGCTTTGAATTTAAAATCAATTTAAAAGGAGTTTATATCGATTTTAAATGCAACAGGTCTTTATAAACTTCACTATAAGCACATATTGTACACTGACTTAACTCCAAAATTACAATTTAACCTAATTGAACTATATTTTCTGCAGTGCATCGACGGCATCCAGACAAAATCAAAGCAAAGTGCAATAATAACAGTTCGCTGGCCCAACCAACTTCCAGTGGCCTTCCAACAACAGACACAACGGGATCAGGAACACTAACGTAGACGCCGACACCCCTTCCAGTGCCAAAGATATATGCATATCCGTTGGGCGATTACTTTCGATTGCTGTACTTGTGGAAAGGTTGCTGGCTGCCCGCCTGCTGATGTTGCTGCTGCTGCTGCGGCAATGTTGCTGCGGGGCCTGCACTAACTTGCTGCTGATTAAGTTGCTGTCTAGATTCGTTCACGCTGTTTGATTTCCATTTAAATAATCATGTACATTTGATACTTTACGGGTCCACCTGCCGAGAAATTTATCTTCAAGATAAAAATAGGTATTTAAAAATCAAGTTGATGGTCTGCAGGTTTCACTGAATTAAGTGATTAATACATAGCGAAAGGTTTCTACTCAAAGAAGCATGAATATAATTTTTACCGATATTTTAAAATAAAAAAACCGATTTCTATAGATTTTCAATGTTTTGTAACTTGAAAACCATAAAGATTTTTTATATTTTAAGAGTTTTGGTTTTGTTTTTTTGTTAATTTAAAAAGAAATGTTTAAATTTATATTTCTGTATTCTTAAAGAATATTTTTTGCATGCACTCTATATGCAGTTTGCACGAACCCAAAAACTATTAAGTTTACAGAGACAATGGAACGATCTTTTTGTACATAGCTGCTAACCTTAGCAAATTCTGGAAACGTCGCTGCATGAGCCTTCGTTAGCATTCATAAACCATTCATAAGCCTTTATAGAGGATTTTCCGGCGTTTTTTCGCGGAAATTGAGTTTCCCCCTTTCCACCCAGATTGACACTTTTCCACCACAAGGAATTGCTGCAGGTGCGGAGATATAGATATGGGAAAAGTTTAAATTTAATCGCAAGATCTGGCAAGATCAATTTCAATGTGACCAGCTGGCGTGGAGGGGAAAATCCGCTGCCCGCTGAATCGCCAACAGCTGATTCTGCTCCCGCCAAAAGTCGAATGCAACTGCGAGTGTGTGCGTTTTTGATTTAATTCTATAATTAACAAAAAACAACTGAAGCAGCTGAAAAGTGACCCAGAAATATGAGCGAATCGGTTGCAGAAAATGCAGCGGTGGCAGAAAATGAGGAGCAGGCCGACGATTCCATGGAAAAGCTTCAGTTGGACGAGGAAGAAGAGAAGAATGTGTCTGCTGAAGACTTGCTCGGTGGCAAGAGTTTGATGATGTCGTCGGACGAGAGCGAAAGCGAGGATATATCGAGGAAAATCTCCCCTAAGGCCAGGCGTCAAAGGAGGCTCCTCAGCGACGATGAGGAGGAGGCCATGGGCGGTGGAAATAAGGAGACGGAGCAACGAAGCAATGACGAGGAAGCAAAGGAGGACGCAGTGGCTTCCAAGCCCAAAAAGAAGATATCCGCTATCGTAGACACGGACAGTGACGAGGAGCCACAGAAAGATGTGGAAATGGAGCCAGATCTGGAGACTACGCCCCAGAAAACCAAGAAAACGAAGGAAGGGAACAGCCAGAGCGACGAGGAAACCTTCCAAAGCAAACTCAAGGGATTGGTGGACTCGGACTCTGAGCCAGAGGAGCAAAGATCGCCGAAACCTCAGAAGAAAAAGAAGAAAGCCAAGAAGGAAGATCAGGAGCGGAATCAGAATAAGGATAAACCTTCCAAGAAAACAAAGAAAAAGAAGCAGCGAATGGGCAGTGATAGCGAACAAGAGGACCATAAAGCCATGAGTGGCGAGGAAACCAGTCCCGTAACTAGCAAACTCAAGGGCTTGGTGGACTCCGAATCTGAACCGGAGATGAGCAGTCCAGAGAAGTCAGCGGGAGAGCAGGAACCAATCACAGAGGCAGCCACAGGGAAACCCAAAAAGCCAAAAGTTGTGCGGGTAAGCTTAGCTATTAAAACCCTTAAAGAACTATATAATAAGAATAAAAATGTATTCACAGGAATCGGCGAAGAAAGCTCTACAAGGGATGCAGGCAATCCAGAGCGAGCAACAGCGGCTGCACCGCGAGGCCCACATCAGTGTACCCTACCATCAGCCGAAGCCCAGGACGCTAAAGGAGTTTCTCAGCCGTCGCACCATCAACGCTCCCCTGGCCACCGCGTTGGCCGGCGGCAGTCCCATGCCCAACAGGCAGCCCAGAAAGTCGGTGGGCCTGCGCATGACCAGCGAGGAGCTGGAGGCCTATGCGTAAGTTATGACTAAGGAAATAGGAAGCTGATTTAAACCCTTTACCTTGCAGGAAACTAATGGAAGCGCGAGCCCAAGAGGCTAAAGAGTTTTTCAAGTCAGAGTCCGAGCCAGAGGAGGAAGATAACGAACCAGAGAACGAACCACAGAACGATCGAGAGAACGAAGCAGAAGAAGAACCCCTGGAGATGAGAGACAATCCAGGTGTTATGGATGTTCTGCCGGAAACCCAAGTAGAACCCAAAAAGCAGACAGAAGAGATAGCCAGCGAACCCATAGAGGAGCCTACTTTTGTCGAAGAAGAACCCATAGCTTCCACCTCAGCTGCTGCAGCTCTGAAAGAGCTCCAACCCCGGAGTAACCCCACATCTCCCACCAAAGTCCGTCTCGTTACGGAGGTGGTGGAGCTGCCCAAGCTGGACTTGAGCACTATTAACATTACCCCACCCTCCAAGCCGGCAACGCCAAAGATTAGCGAAGTTATACGTCGGCTGAAGATCGAGAAGAGCACGGATGTGAGTCCCTCGCTGAAGGGCGATGCCAACATGGTGATTGACCTGGAAACGGGCGATATGTTTGCCAAGAAGCCAACCGGAGTGGATGATTTGCTGCAGCGTCTAATGAAGACCCGCGAAGCCAAAAAGCACAAGACCTCAGAGACTGTCAAGTGAGTAAACCACCTTCCTCGCCGTCGAATCTATATTTAATCCCATCCCTTGCAGCATCTTGACCACCGAGCACGGAAAACTGGAGATGTCCAAGGTAAACATCCATCTGCACGAGGAGGAGCCCGTGATTAAGGAACCCAAGCCGGGAGCGGGCTATATTAAAATGCAGGAGCAGCTCAAGACACTGATCACTAAGAAACGCATGGAAGAGATGCGAAAGAGGCAAGCGGAGGAGGAACAGGAAAGGGCAGCCGACGAAGAAGACATGGAAGTAGACGAGGATGAGGAATACGAACCAGAAGATAAGCCCTGCCGCTCAGAGGTGACCATAAATGAGGACGAAGAGATCTTAGAGGAGGGCGAGGGCATAGTCGATGAGGATGAGGCCGCAGTTCAGGAAGAGGAAGATCAAGTAGAGGACCAAGAAGACGTAGAAGAAATAGAGGAAAAGAGCAGTGAGAGTGAAGATGAAAGCGAAGCAGAACCCGTGGAGGAAACACAGACTGCAAGGAAAAAGAATAGAATAATTCAGGCCTTCCAGGACGACGATAACTCCGACGACGACGATTTGGACTTACTACAAACGCCCAAGCCGAGCAGTGCTCCTCCCATTACGGCCACCCAACTGCAACTCTCTGCACACAAGCTCTTCGATGCAGAGGATCATCGCACGGCCAGCGACGAGGAGAACGAGCTGCTTGACTTGTGCTCCGGCCAGTTTCCCCAGACCCAAGTGCCTTCCTCTGCCGCTCCCTCCGTGGACACGGCTATGATTAGTCAGATTCCCATGACACAGCTTGGAGCAAGCAGCCAAGAGGCACCTGATGAACTCGAGTCCCTGTGTTCCGGCACCTTTGCTACGCAGTTACCAACGCAGATGGAGGATTCCCAACCACCCTCAGAAGTGGCCAATAAAATCGAATCCAGCGAAGAGGAGGAGACCAAGGAGGAAGTCCCTGACGCCGAGAAGCCGCGCAACAAGAAACTCACCAAGAAGAGGCAGAAGAAAAAGGCCAAGTTGGGCTTCTCCGATGACGAGGAGAGCGACGAGGAGGAGCTTGAAGAGTTAAGCGACGAAGAGCCAGTGGAGGATATCCCCGAAACCTTTGTGGATTACGATTCCGAGGAGAACGAAATCCTTGTGGAGATGAACAAGAAAGAACGCAAAATGCGTGCCGCCAACTTTGTGGAGAAAGAAGCTGAGCTGTCCGAGTCCGAGTGGGGCTCGGCCGACGAGGATGAGAAGAACATGGATGCCTATGACATAGAGCTGGGCGATGAGGATCAGTTTGATCGCGAGAAGCTGCGCCACGAGCTGGGACAGATTCATGCGTAAGTAGCATAAGTTATCATCGTTCCATTAATTTAACTTTTATCCTTAAAAGCCGAAAAATGCTCGACCAGGACATTCGAGAGGTGCGCAAGATCCAGGAACTGCTGTTCGAGGACGAGGAGGGGGCAGTGCGTCAGCGTCAGTTCCGCTGGAAGAACGCAGAGAACGGCTTCAGCCTAGAGGATCAGCGACCAGAGAATGGCGAGGCCAACGAGGGCAGCGGCGATGAGGAGAATGAGCATCTTTGGCGTAAAATTCGCTACGAACGCGAGCAGCTGCTCTTGGAGAAGGGCCTGAAGGCGGTAACTACTACTTATCCATGCCCAAACAACGTTTATACCTTGTCTTTATTCTTTAGGAAGCCGCCTCACCTTTGTCTACATCCATAATGAACAGCAGCTTAACTCCTGGTAGCTCCATTCGCCGGCTAAACATAATTACGGCCAAGAAGACAACGGTGGAGGTGAAGAAGAGCTCCCCGTTCCTGATCTCAAAAACAGTCACTGGCAACAAGCTGCAGCAGAAGAGCGCAGTGCGCGGTTCCTTCCTGGTTCGAGATCAGGAGACGCTCACCAAGCTGGCAGCAGGCCTGACCAAGGGATCGGCTGGCGATGCGAGTGGAGAAGGGGGCACAGTTTCCGTGAAAACAGCCAAGGCCAAGAACTTTGTCTTTGCCACTCTGACGGAGGAGGAACATGAGGTGGGACTTTAGCTTACTCTCTTACTATGATTCTTTTTAAACCTATATTTAATTTTTAGAATCAAAAACGGAAGGCTGCAGACTTACTCAACAGCAGCAGCGAAACGGGAGTGAATTTCATGAAGAAACCGAGGTTGGAGCCGCGCAGGGACAAGTGCCTTATTGATCAGTTGCTTTAGGTTTGCACTATTTTAATATTTAGACATGTCTGAGTTGTATATTTCAATAGGAGACCTCTTAGGGTAGGTAATATAAGTAAATAAGTTTAAGGAATACATTTTGTAAGGGCATAAAACGGAAGAATATTGCTTAAACTAAAGATCTAATGATAAAAAACTTGATAACTAGCAATTAATACAACTTTAATAAAGGAATATAGTTTCTGATTTGGGGTTTAAATAGGTTTTTTTTCGAACGTAGTCATAAAGTGTAGTATTTTTTCTGTAACTGCTAAAAAGGTTTTATCTGATTGAAATTAAAGTCAAATAGGCTTTAAACTTAATTAGTACACCTAAATTGACTTAAGAAATATGAAAACGCCATAAGACTCTAATAAAAATTAGTAAATATTTAAATTAACAAAATTTATTTCAAATATAAAAATAACGGTAGGTTCAGAACCTTTTTACCTTTAGTATATTTAGTATATTTCCCATACCGAAAGATACTTGGTATGACGCTGCGGTCACTCTTGCAAATGCAAACTGATATTGTATATGGAAAAACGGGAATTATGTGAAGTGAATCATTTCATTCATACGTTGTAAAGTCGCAGCCAGGAGGCAAATCAAGGGGTTTGACGCCCGCAGAGCCACCGCCCCCACCTACACTGCCGCTCCGGTTAAATTAATCTAATCTCGGCTGGCGCTGACGTCGCGTCAACTGCGCTGCCCTCAGCTGAATTTTTGTTAGCCGAGAGCCCAGCCAAGCCGGGCAGTAAACACTCGCCCGAAGACGCCGCCGGACGTCTCGATTCCCACAGCCAGACCCATTCCAGTGTTTCTCCCATAACAAACATAATGGTGGCCCCCTCGAAACTCAGCCAGGTGCTGAGCTACCAAAACTTCGTGCACGCCGTCTCCGGTGCTGCGGTGAGTTGAGTGCGCGGTCAAATATTTGCCGGCTAAAGGTCAAGTTGAATTCTAATTTGCATATGGATACCTCTCTTACAGGGTGGCTGCATCGCGATGAGCACCTTCTATCCGCTGGACACGGTGCGTTCCCGTCTGCAGTGTAAGTTGCCAGACAAAGATTGGGAGAGTTCTCTTGGTTCCCGCCTGTAACTAATCTTTAAGGAAGGCGTAGATAACGAAGCACGCTAACTATACCTTTGCGCGAGTTCAAACTCCAGCGATTGGAAACTTTCTATTGATATGTTAAAGAGCCGCCGGGGTCTAATCAGCGACCGCGCGCCCCTAATCCAATTTCATAAGTTCTGTATATAGAAAGAGGGAAATCGATAGGATCTGAGGCTTCAGCCGCAATGCGAGATTGTGTATATTTATTTAGGGAAAATGAGCAGACTATGATTGAGCTTTAAGGAAGATTTACAGGCGTTTTACGGCGTGTTCTTAAGGTTTAAAATGCATTGCTTACTTCCATTTGTATTTAATTTCCATTGGCTATACGAAACCATATGCACATAATTTGCAAAAAGTGCCAAGGCGCACTTGGACTTTGCCACAACAAATTAAACAAACAGTAGTCAGTGACTAAAAAGCACTTAAATTATAACACATGTGTTACTTGGAAATTAGTCCTACTGTATTAATACATTTTTGTGCAAGCAAATAATCATAAAATGCTAGATTAGGTTAGGTGTAAAGCTGACTGTAAAGTAAGGTGTTTTTTGTATGACTATTACAAAGTAACACTTTTAAACTTAAATATATGTTAGTTTGTACAGTCTGTTAATCAATATTTACTGTACTAACAGTAATGTACATTAAAGAGAACTTACTGTAAAGAAATCCCTGACAAAAAGACTCTCCAGGTTCAATGACAGAAATTGGATAATTATCATATTAGAAGGGTTCAAGGTCGGCTGATCTCTATCACTGATTTTAGTATATTCGTGACAAATTGAATTAGCGTTTAAGCAGCAGTAGCCAGCAGAAGCAATTCCAGGTGCCATAATCCCCAACTCCCAGCTTATACACACACATTAATCAATTATAGCTCCAACTTAAAGCTCACACTTCTCAACCCTCTTCCCCTTTTGCAGTGGAGGAAGCCGGCAAGGTGCGCAGTACCAAGCAGGTGATCAAGGAGATCGTGCTGGGCGAGGGCTTTCAATCCCTGTACCGTGGACTAGGACCCGTCCTTCAGAGCCTGTGCATCTCGAACTTTGTCTACTTTTACACATTCCACGCGTTAAAGGCAGTGGCTTCGGGTGGATCACCCGCCCAGCACAGCGCGCTAAAGGATCTGTTCCTGGGCAGCATCGCCGGAATAATCAACGTGCTGACCACCACACCCTTTTGGGTGGTCAACACGCGTCTGCGTATGCGCAATGTGCCCGGGACCTCGGACGAGGTTAATAAGCACTACAAGAGCCTGGTGGAGGGCCTCAAGTATGTGGCCAAGACGGAGGGCGTTGCCGGCCTGTGGTCGGGCACGATTCCCTCGCTGATGCTGGTCTCCAATCCCGCCCTGCAGTTCATGATGTACGAGATGCTCAAGCGCAACCTGATGCGCTTCACCGGCGGTGAGATGGGCAGCCTGAGCTTCTTCTTCATCGGAGCCATTGCCAAGGCCTTTGCCACGGTGCTAACGTATCCGCTGCAGTTGGTGCAGACCAAGCAGCGTCACCGCAGCAAGGAGGCGGAATCGAAGCCGTCGACCTCGTCGTCGGGAGCCCAGACGCCGAGCACGCTGGAGCTAATGATTAGCATATTGCAGCACCAGGGCGTTCGCGGGCTGTTCCGCGGTCTGGAGGCCAAGATCCTGCAAACCGTGCTCACTGCCGCCCTCATGTTCATGGCCTACGAGAAAATCGCCGGCACCGTGGGCATGCTGCTCAAGCGCAACTGATGATAGAGGCTCTTGCTCTAGTCTACCCCTAGTTTTAGTCACCGAAAACCGGAAAACCGTAAAAGTAAGCCGCAACGCATCACAATCTGTCTAAGGATCTATGGTCAGCACAGAACACAACAAAAAAAAACACTCCAAAGGTAGCCGCTAAGCGTGGATGGATTAAAGGAAAGGACAATGCTTAACAAAAGAAAAATAATAACTGGTGCGTTTTATTCATGTTGGTCTGCACAGCAGAACGATTCGTCTGGGACTGCTTAAACTATATTCTTTTCTTCTAAGACATCAAAAAATCCTCTTACTTGGCTTTGGCCTCCTCGGAAGGCTTCTCTTTCTCCTGGGAGTCCTTCTCTGACTTTGAATCCTCGCCTTCACTGGTCTTCTCAGACTTCTCTTTCTCCTTCTCTTCACCATCCTCGGACTCCCCAGAAGCCTTGTTCTTATTGTCATCATCCAAAGACTTCTCCGATTTGGAATCTCCGCCATCATTCGATTTCTTCTCGCTGGGATTGGCCAACTCGGCCAGATTGTACTTCTTGCTCTCCAAATAGTTGTCAATGACGCTGAGCAGGCAGAATCCTCGTAGCACCTCCACTATAATCGATTTCTTGGCCTCCTTTAGGTCCACCTTGTTACCGACGTTCTTGGAGTTGACCAACTCGGCCAGTTGGGTTATGACCTGATCCCGCTTGATCTGCTGGTTGTAGCGATGGTTGAAGATGATCCCATAGCTGGTGGGCTCCTTGAGAAAGTGCTTGTCGAAGAGTGTGCCGGCTGCACTGATGATGTCCGGCATGTTGGCGCGGCAAACGGCTTCGATGGGCACCAGGCGCAGGACGAAGCGTGACTGCGACTTGCCAGTGGTTTGTATGTCGTTGACTATGTGCTTTCCCAGCTCCACGGGATCGTCGAGCAGTGTGCGGATGAACACACAGTTGGTGGTGCCGGTGTCCATGTTCTGGAAGCGCACCTTGCGCTGCGAAAGATTTTCGCGGCATTTGGCTGCCGCTGCCTCCAGATCGTCGTCGTCGTCATCATCGGCTGCAGCTCCTTCAGTCGGTTTCTCTGCATCGTTTACTTCCTTCTTCTCATCATCCTGCTTTTTTTCCGGCTCATTCTCCGGCTTTTCCGGGCCATAAAGCAAATCTGCGTAGTGATTCAACAGATTGTAGCACTCGCGCACGCATGCCTTCTCGTTGATGTTGCACGTGGCGAAGAAGCCGCGCTGTCCGGGCTGGAGCACCTGGCGCTTGGCATGGAAATATTTCTTCTTGTTTTGCTTGAACTTGGGGTTCGTCATCTTGGCTCTTTTGACAGAAGGTTCCATAAAATGTGAAAATGTATTACCGGCGTCGAATGGCAGTTTCTCTAACAATGTGACCAATGTGAAAATTACCAAACTTTGCACTTTGCGCCAAGATAGCGTCGGCGGAGAACTTAAAGTTTTTATTGTACTTTCCGGTACAGACTCCAATTATATTTTTATTAACTAGAATTAAAATATTATAAAATAAACTATAGTTACTCTAAATGATTAGTAAAATTTATTTATACTTATAAGCTGCATAGTATTTTATGAGGCGCGACCACTTTCAAGCCCTGGCCACACCTCGCTGGCGTCATTCTTTTCGCCCCTGGGCACACTGTTTGCCTTTCGCACGCGTATTTTTCTAGCGATTTTGCGTGTAAATTTCGTTGTAAAATCACAGTAAAACAGCAACAATCATGGCGCAGTTCGACCTGACACGCATCAACTGTCAATACCTGGACAGGCATCTCACCTTCCCGCTGCTGGAGTTCTTGTGCGGCAAGGAGGTTAGAAATTTTTGCCAGGCGGTGCTCCGCTAGCGGATGCCGTGTCACCACTGTCTGAAGCTTTATGGGTTATATATGTTTTTTCGCATTTGTGCCTTCGACAGATCTACAACCAGCAGGAGCTACTGGAGTACATCCTGGAGACGGTGAACAAGACGAACATGATTGATTACACGATGGATACGCGCAAGCGTCTCAATCTCAGCCAGGAGATGCCCGAGGAGCTGGTGCAGCGCAAGGCGGAGGTCCTGGCCACGCTCAAGCAGCTGCAGAACGAGGTGGCGCCAATCATGAAGGCCACCGACATCCTCAAGAACGGTGAGAGCATGAAGGACTCCAAGACCTTCGTCAATGCCCTGCAAAAGGACTACAACTTCAAGCTGGAGCACTTGGAGAGTGCCTACAAGTTGGCCAAGTATCTGTACGAGTGCGGCAACTACCAGGAGTCCACCTCGTACCTGTACTTCTGCCTGATTGTCATGTCGCCCAACGATAAGGTGGGTTAGAGGATGTTATTTATGAGAAAAGGATCTTATTTTACCCTCCAATTTCAGAACTATCTGAACGTGCTGTGGGGCAAGCTGGCCGCCGAGATCCTGACCCTCAACTGGAACACCGCCCTGGAGGATCTGACGCGTCTGCGCGACTACATCGACAGCGCCAACTTCAGCACCATCCAGGCTCTGCAGCAGCGCACCTGGCTGATCCACTGGTCGGTGCTGGTCTTCTTCAACCATCCCAAGGGCCGGGATCTCATCATCGAGATGTTCCTGTACAAGCCGCTGTATCTGAACGCCATCCAGACGATGTGCCCGCACATCATGCGCTATCTGGCCACCGCCGTTGTGATCAATCGCACCCGGCGCAATGCCCTCAAGGATCTGATCAAGGTGATCCAGCAGGAGTCGTACACGTACCGTGATCCCATCACCGAGTTTCTCGAGTGCCTGTACGTGAACTTTGACTTCGAAGGGGCGCGTCTGAAGCTGCACGAGTGCCAGACGGTGATCCTCAACGATTTCTTCATCGTGGCCTGCCTGAACGAGTTCGTGGAGGATGCCCGCCTGATGATCTTCGAGACTTTCTGCCGCATCCATCAGTGCATCACCATCAGCATGCTGGCCGACAAGCTGAACATGAAGCCCAACGAGGCCGAGTGCTGGATCGTCAACCTCATCCGCAATGCCCGCTTGAATGCCAAGATCGATTCCAAGCTGGGCCATGTGGTGATGGGCACCCAGCCCCTGAGTCCGTACCAGCAGCTGGTGGAGAAGATCGACTCGCTGTCGATGCGGTCGGAGCATTTGGCCGGTTTGATTGAGCGCAAGAGCAAGCAGAAGAATCAGGAGTCCATTGACTCGTGGAAGTACTATTAATCTAAATTCTGCAGACTTTTAATTCAACAAACTAAGCTAAGACACTTTGTACCCTCTTGAAAACCCAATGATTGCGCGCAGTCGAGCGAATAAACCAACATCAGCCTTTCGCTCAATTCAACATCTCAATTTTTATTTCCATTGGAATCGATAAAAGAATACGAAGGCGGGAATTTTCAATTTGCGCTAGCCTACAGAATGCAACGGTCTCCTAGTCTTACAATTAGCTGCTTTTACCTACGGGTCGGTGCTGGATCTGGCCCCGGATCACACTATTGATTGCTACCGCCCCTTCTTCGGGTTGACAACCAGCCAAGAGCGCACTGGGAGATCCTGCAGATAGACGATCCACTTGCGGACTAGAAGAATCCACACAATGCCGTACACCACACAGAAGGCAGACTCCAAGTAGTAGCCATCGAGGGTGATCTCGCACTTGGCCGCGCTAGCCTCACAGCTCTGCGGATGATTATTTTGTAGTAAAATATGATGAAATGCATTACCAAGATCTTACCTGCTGCTCCTCCTTGCCCTGACAGGTGTTGGCCGCATTATTGGAGCACTGCTTCCACGTGAGCACATCCACCAGCCAGAGCACCACCGTGTTGGGCCAATTGCCGCCCAGATTGCACAGCGTATTGAGGAATGTCATGTAGGTGCCGCCCACCGCTGGGTCCGAGATCTTGGCAAAGAAGGCCATGGCGGCCACGAACATGGAGTACAAGAACACCTGATAGCCGGCGTAGTTGATAACCAACAAAACATAATAATAAACGGGCACTGTGCCGCCCTGGATGATGTAGGGCGTGGCATAGGCGAAGAAGGTGGCCACCGTGGCCATAACAAGCCGATAGGGAATGGCCTTCAGGTAAATGTCCATGGGTCGCGGTCCATTTGTGTATTTACCCACGGCCAGCGGCAAGATGAGCTGCAGCGGTATTAAAGGAATGGCAAGCAGGGCCAGCTTATCCTTGGGCACGCCAGCGTCTATGAGCTTCAGGCTGGTTACCGCATCCGAGGCGGCGAACGTAACCTTGACGGTGAGCAGGATAACGGCCAGGATCTGCACCGGTCGCTTGCGAATCATGTCCCACAGGACCTTGTAGCTCTGATGGATGTTCAACTCGTGCTCCTCCGTGTACCGAGCGTCCATGTGGGCGTCCTCGATGTCGTTCTCCTTCTTGAAGATCGCCACCAGAGTAGTGGCCACGACGAAAGTGATGCCCCAGAACCAGAGGAAGCGCGGCAGCGTCACAAATCCCTCATTTGCCGGCACATCCCGCAAGTACGTGTTGCAAAAGTCCTTCGACTCCAGGGCAATGAACACCACGTAGCCCAGGAAGTAGCCAGCGGTCTGGCCCACACTGTTGCAGGTGGAGGCATAGCCCACGTTGCAGCGCTTGAGCATGGTCAGTGCCCAGCCATCAACGGCGATGTCCTGAGTGGCGGCCAGGAAGTTGAGCAGGAAGAAGAGCAGCGTCAGCAGGGGTACGTTCGGCTCCACGCCATGCCCGCCCAGCCAGCGATCCACGTGCATCGACAGGAGCAGCATGAAGGCTCCAAGGAGGTACTGCACCGGCACCAGCCATGATTTCCGCCTTCCAAAGCGTTTTACGTACAGCGAGTCCACGATGGGCGCCCACAGCAGCTTCAGGCTAAAGGGCCAGTAGGCAAAAGAGAACTCGGCCTGCTGTTTGTAGCTCGCTCCTCGATTCTGGAGAAGCATGGGAATGGCGGCTATCAGGCCAATGGGTATGCCCTGAAGGACGTATAGGAACAACAGGATGGCTATATTCCTTCTATCGCCACGAAGATCGGGTTTTTGATCCTCTTTGTCCTTGTGCGACATTGAAGTGTCCTCGATATACACTTCCTGGTCGGCATCGCTGCCCGGCGCCTTCCGTCTCACGGCAGACATGCTGATGTGAACTAATACAGAGATTATTATACATTCAATGTGCACGCCACTTTGGAGGCCACCATCCGCTCCGGCTCACCTGTTTTCCTAATCACTAAAAGAGATGTTAAACGAAATAACAACAAATGTCCCCCAGGTCCACGTCACTCAAGCAGCGAGCTTTCTTCGACTCTCACTGGGCTTTCTAGAGGCTACTACTAATTTTTATAATGATTCCGGTTAAATGGGTTTCTGTTTTGCGCCAGCGCTTTCTTAACTAAATCATTTTTCGTCAAAACTTAATTTTTAAGGTCGTGGCATCTGTTTTTGTTGACGTTCCCGAGCACGAAATTTATTTTATGGCAAATTGATAGCCATAAAAGCTTAATACCGCCTGGTCAGTCTTATCACAGAGGCGGGCTGCGCGTCAAATGTTAAATATTCGATTGGAAAAGCTTTAGATTGTTTTTTGTAGCTCCAGCGCTGTCCTAACTTAATAAACTTTCGTCTAATCTCAAATTTTATGGCCGTGGCGTTGTATTTTGTTGACACTCGTAACATTTTATGGCAAACTTCTCGCTATAAAAACTTAATTTTGTTTGGTCACACTTATCAAGTTGGCGGGCTGCGCGTTAAAAGTTTAAAATTATATTGGGAGAGCATGGGAGTTCGCTATTTTTAGCTATACTTTCATTTGTTAAGCCGGGCAGAAATATATGCGCGAATACACACAATCTACTGGGTTCACTTTCCGGGAAACCGATAAGATACATCGCAATACTGCAAAAACCTTACAGTGGCGGGCAAAATAATAGCTCTAAGCTTGGGAAATGTACCGAAAATAGTCTGAAAATAATGTAAATATTCAAGATTTTAGCAAGTTAAGTTTATTTTTAAATAATAAGGAGTAAACTTTATGAGGAAGTATATGGTTCTGAACTGTATTTCCACACCAAATTGAAGAACCTACTTAGCGGCCATCCATGATTTGGATGCTTAGTTGCCAAGTTTATTAACTTCTACGGAATAAACCCTAGGAACCTATAACTTTCATCGCCACTGTGCTTTCCAAATATATACACAACATCAACATGTAGATAATATTCAACGGTTGCTCCCCTTTCCAAAAACAAACAACAACATCGGAAAAGCACTCAATTGTTTTGCAGCTTTTGTTTTAATAATAAAGTGAATTACTGAGAGCATTTTACTTGCTTGCTGGGCGAACACATTCAGATGTTTCAATTATAATTAAAAGTAATTACTGATACAGGCTCCATCCACACACACAGAACCCCAGCTTGCTGGATGCTGGCCGGCATCTCGAATAACAATTTCAATTTCCAAATACATACGTTTTCAATAATATCTCGAAACTGGTTTTGGTATGCTCTTCGTTCTTCGCGCTCCGCTCTCCAGAGGGAAGAAGGCAATGTTTGTGACTGTTTTTGTTTTCATAGCTTAGCTTAAATTCTAATTAAGTATTCAATTGAAACTCTGATGCTGCTGCTCTGAGGCTGGCTGGATGGCAGGCCTGTTTCTATATTCTATTACGATCTGTACTTGTCGGCTGGCTGGCTGGCTTTCCTGGCGGCTGGCTGCTTTCATTTACTTTCATGGTTATTGTATACTCTGTTCTCTCTGTTTGCTTTCCATTTCTCGCTCGTCCCGGGTGGCGTGCTCCAGTTCAATTAAATTTTCGTGGAAGGCCGCTTAGCTTTTAACTGCTCACTTTTCCGCTCCTTTTGCCTCATTCCCGCTCGCTGCTCCTGCTCTCTACTTGGCGGGCGATGAGCCAAAGACCGGCTCCTCCCACTTGTGGTGCACCTCGGGCGTTAGGTTGCTAATCTGCACGTGCACTGCCTGGTGCTTCTCGTACTTGGGCGGAATGGCGCACAGACGGTATTTGACCTCGTCCCCGGGCATGGGTACATATTCACCTTCGATGCTGCGGAACGATTATATGTACATTCTCGTTAGTAAATGCCTCGGCATATGCATTATTCATCACTTACTCGGAAACATGGCAGAATACGTCCTCGCCACCGCCGCTGGGTGTAATGAAGCCGTGTCCCTTGCTGCGGCTGAAGGATTTCACAATTCCGGTCACCACCGGATTTTCCAGGGCCCGAGCAGAGCTACGTTTTTGTTTTTAGGATTTTGTTGTTTTTTGCGTTGGCGCGTGTTTGGGTTTTTGGCAGCGTTTAATACGGAAAGGGAGAAGCAGGAAGAGGCAATTAAATCAATGTCAGATGATGGGAGTAGAGGGAATATTTTAAAAGGGGTTTATGTTCTCAAAGTAGGTTTCTTTAGGTCTGAGTTCAAACATTTTAGAGTTTCGAAAAATATACATAAAGAAATAAAGCTATTTTCAGGATATTTACCACATAAATAATAAATACATCATTTATTTTTACTCCCAAACATACATAAAACAAACTTAGATTCCTAAAAATTATACATAAACACGTCAGGGAAGTTCTGACCCCCTAAAACCCCCTACGAACGCTCCTGTAATAAGGCCTAAAGTGTTTTTTTTTGACAAGGACATGGTTGGCTTTAGGAGGGGGTGGCAGGAAAGGCAAAGCCAAAGGCCAAAGGAGGTGGAGGACTTACGTCGAGGCCGTGCGTGTGCGCCGCGTGATAATGGGACTGGGCAGCTGCAGCGAGGCATTGGGGCTGTGGCTGTTGTGGTGGAACACCGGCGGCTTGGCGGTCAGCAGCTTCTCGGGCGTCCTTGGTTCGGCCATGGCTTCCACTCGCTACAGCAGTGTCAGTCGGTCAGTGGCAGCGGCTTTTGCGCGTCGATGTGTCGCCTGTAGCTGTGTGTGTGTGGACGGCAAGCAGCCAAGTCTGTCGAGTTCAAGGCCACGGGCGGCGGGTTAGTCAGCCAGCAAATTGCGTTGCGCTAATTTCACCTTTACGATGTAGCTTACCGCGAACTTCACGCACCTCTCAAAACAATTAACACCTCGAATTTAAAAGCTTTCCCCCTTTTTTTGGGCTGCTGGAACGAACGAACGGAGAACACCCACACTGATGCAAACTTTTGCCGCAAATGCGAAATGCCGGTCGCTCGACTGTTTTTTCTCTGCAAATGTGGCCTTTGGGACTATAAATTTTATTCACCGGGGAACCGGAGATTTGATTAAAGTTTTCGGGCAAGTATTTGTCGCGATATTCTGCGCGCTTTTTTCAGGATTTCAGCTTTTTTCGAATGGCGGCTGTAGCAATTCGCGTCGAGTGATTTAGAGTGACCTTTTGTCAAAGTTGTAAAGATACCATAAATTAATCGTTCAACTTGAGTGGTATACGATAGTTTATAACAAGGGTTAAAAATATAAAAGCTGTTTTTTTAATTAGTGAAATTAGAAGTAGAAGTATTAAATCACTACTATTAACATATTACAATTATAACAATTTTGTATTCTTATTATGTTAAAATGTCAATTATTCGGGATGTCAAATTTTAGAAGCATTACAATTTCTGAAATAAAAAGCAGTGCCACCTTTTTTAATTTAAAAAACTTGTTCGTAGAAATTTTTAATCGAATTACTACAAATATATTTGATTTATAAATCCCCAGGATTAAATAAACAAGAAAAAACGCGAAACAAGTCAGGAACAAACCTGTTGCGATATTCTGTGTCGCCCCTTACGACGCTCACGCTCTTTAGTCCACCCCTAGATATCTGTAGAAATGGAAATTTGAGCGTCTTCAACGAAATTCTGGAAATTCTAACAAAACCACGCATATTCCCTTCATGTAATCCGCTAATTACCACCATGAATAGCGATACGGAGAGCGAAGGCGGCGCTGAGATCGAGGGCGTCCTAGATCCTGAGACTGACTCCACGGCCAGCAGGGACTCCGATCAGCCCGTGATGCCCAGGCAGAACTGGCAGCGGATTGCTACGCAGCCTCCCGACCTGGTGGATGAAGTCTCCTCGGACCAAGAGTATGACGACGCTGGTGATCTCGGTGGCTATGTGAACGAAGAGGAAGATTTCATTAATCCGGATGACGGGCAACCGCTAGAAGAGCCAGCAGAGCCTGCAGAGGCTCCAAGAACATTAAGGAGAAGGGTATTTCGCGTTGTGGTGCCACGCGAGTATGGGTTGATGATACGCGTACCTCAGCCACAGCCACAGCCAGCTCCATATCAGGAGCAGCCAGACGAGAATCTGGATCCGCAGGAACTACCAGGCGAGCCTGTTGTCAACCAGGAAGCGCAGGAACCGCTGGCACCGCTGGCACTTCTTGAAGCCGGCGAGGGAAACCCTCCTCTGGTTCCTGCAATTCAGGCCGTCATCATAGGAGATCCTCCACCATTGCCCAGTCCACCAACCTCTTCCCGGCGAGCTCGAGCCCAGGAATCCGCTGTGATCACACTGGACACTCCGTCGCCGCCCAAGAAACGCAAGCGCGGCTCCTCCGCAGCCGATACTAGCCTCAAGAACTCATCCCCGGAGAGCAAGCCTGCCATGTTAGACGAAGAGGATGATGGTATGACGTGTCCCATTTGCCTGGACTCCTGGGAGATGAGTGGCCAGCACCGACTGGTCTCGCTTCGTTGCGGCCATCTCTTTGGGGAGTCCTGCATCCGTCGCTGGCTGAACGAGAGCCAACGCCAATCATCTGTAAAAGTGTGTCCGCAATGCAAGACGAAAGCCGCATTCCGCGACATCCGCCACCTGTACGCCAAGAGAATCCAAATGCTGGACACGGATATAAAGGAGCAGTTGGAAGCGGAGCGCCGTCGCACCCAAGAACTGACCACAGAGCTGGCCACATCGAAGCTGTGCCACGCCCTCGCCTCGGAGAAGCTGCTGGTGCTGCAGGCCAACTACGATCGCCTAAAGGAACTGGTCAGAGCGGGCGGCGGTCGAGGAGCCTTCGCGAGCGATGCAGCCGGCAGCTGCAGCCAGAAAAGCGTCCACCAGCTGGCCACGCATCGCCTGTACATGGAGAAGAACTTCGAGATCACCCGGGAGCCGGGGTGTCGGGTGCTGCTCTACTCCGCCAAGCACTCGATGCTGGTGGCCTCGCAGAAGAGTGCCCAGAATCTGTTTCCCGGCTACGGAGTGCGCTTCATCGATCCGCCCAGCTTCAAGCCGCTGCACTTCCTGCACACCTCGGCCCTGTTGGTCAGGGATGTGGCGTTCAGTGAGTCGCAGCATCTGCTGACGGTGGCCAGCCGGGAGCCCAAGATCAAGCTCTTCGACACCCGGTCGCGTCTGTGCTCGTCCATGTTCACGGCCCACGACAAGATGCTGTGGTCGTGCGCCCTGGATCGCAACGAGCGGGAGCATTTCCTCTACGGTGGGGATTTGCGAGGAGGAGTCTACATCTATGACCTGCGCTTTCCGGAGACCATACTCTGCGAGTTCCAAGCCAATGGTGAGTTGAAGTCTACTTTCGTAAGACCTCTTTAACCTCCCATTTCCCTTTTTATCTGCCAGATAACTTTAGTCCTGTGATACACATAGTTACGGTGCCACCGAATAAGACTTTCACCAGCGGCGGCTTCTTGGTTTGCCAGCTGACAGCCCTCACCTTCTACGAGTATGCGGCGGCCAGCGACACGGCTGTGCCCACCCGCCTCAACGTGGAGGGACCCTTTCTGTCCATGCAATACGACGCCGTGCTGGACACGCTGCTCATCTCGGCTAGATCCAATCCAAATTCACCCCAATCCCGCTTCATACTCGGCCAGCTGGACAAGGTGGACAATACGCCGGTGCTGAAGGTCAAGGCTACTATTTATGGCTCCAAGGCCACGCCCATAATGACGCGACCCACGCAACTGGGCGTCGAGGATAACACACTGGTGGTGGGATACCTGCAGGACACCAAGCAGCTGATGATGCACGATGTGAGGCGAGAGGAACGCGTCCAGACCATGCCCGTTAACGAGGTGGTCTACGACATCTGCCCGGTGGCCACGCAGGCGGGTTCCTATCTGGCCGCCCTCACCGACAACAAGTGTCGCGTGTACAAGGTTAATAGTTCCAAGCGATGATAGGTGCCATGTTAAGAGAGAGAATATCTATAACTGACCTTAGTTTAAGTTTCTCAGTATTTTTCATTTGTTTTTCCATTTATTATTAAACATTTTGTGAACATAAATGTACTCTCGGATTTCTCTGATTTTGATTCTTGATTTCAAACTTTTGAATGCTCGTATCGTAGTCGTAATGTGAATATAAGTCTTGTATAAAACAATGGAGAATGTTGGTTCGATTATTAAAAATATACATACATATAAAGCTATACAAAAATGTGTGTTTATCCTTTTTATATTATATAGAGATGCGTATTTATAGATACTCCCAAGTGAATTGTGGAACGAATGAATTAAATATACTTGCATGTCCCAAAAGACAGTCTCTCGAAATGTTTGCAACATTGTCAAAGGTTTTTGGAACAGTTCCTCGATCTCCAGCGACTAAATCTAAATGAATTCGGTTTGCTTCTTGCTCTTGAGTCTTGAGTCTTGAGTTGGGTGTAAAAGTTGTATCAAAAAAGTCGTCGTTGGTCGTTCGGGCTTCTGGTTTTTGCTTAAAAAAAAGATCAAAAACCTCTGTGGCATATGTACTTCCTGCTCTTCCTACATGGATAGTTCTTGTATATATTTTATCAAAGACCAATATAATCTCTAAGATGCCGAACGGTCATACATTTGTATTGCAATATGCAAGCAACTTCTTGCTAGTCATTTGTTCTGCAATATGCAAGCATATTTTTGTTATATTGGCCTTTGGTTTTATAGTTTATAGCATATAGATTAGTGTGTGTGTGTTTGTTGTATAGTTGAAAGACGCAGATCTATACTTTTCAAGTATAATTTTGTATATATTATATTTTGTGATGTTTTATTTGTGTTTTCTTGCTGTTTTGTGTCAGTGTGTTCTTGTGTTTTGTTTAATGATTAAGTTTAGAGAGACGACGTATGATGGAGTCAGTAGTGTTACTTAAAAAGCTTACAACTTAAACTGTACGAGAACTAAGACATATCTTTATATATATATATATAAACACTAGATTCACTTAGGCTAAACTAAACTCGAAACGAAGTCGAAGGGAAAAAACGAAGCTACAGCTACTACACCGACAGGAGATCGATTAACACACACTTAAACTCGATTAGTTTCGATTTTATATAAATTAATCGATCTCCAATCGGCTGAAGAAAGGTGAGAAAGAAAGATAAGCAGCATAGGGATCTTAGGGATTCGCTTAGTTCGCTTAATCGACGCGCGCATACCGCGGCACTATGTCCTTTTGGATCCAGTAGTTGCACGGCAGGTAGTCCTCCTGCGGCTGCGCATCCTGGCCCACATTGATCACCCGTCGGTTGCGATCGAACGACTGCACCGTGCCATGGGACACATAGTAGTAGAAGAGCTGCTGCATGGCCGACACGAAGCGTCGCTGCTCCACGGTGTGCGGCTCATAGCGTCCCAGGATGGCCTGGACATCGGCATCCACGGTGGCCAGCTGGTCGACGCCCTCGCCCTGGGTGACCACATAGAAGGGAACGCTCTGCTGCAGCCGGGCGTTCGTCAGCAGCGGGCAAACGCTGCGGATGTCCGTGATGATGGAAACCAGCGACGCATAGCTGCTGGCATTATAAAGCTCCATAATCTCGTCGGTGAGTCCCAGGGCGCCAATTTGTGAGTTGCTCAGATATTCGCGGACCTCCTCGCGCGTCCAGTTGGCGTGCAGTTCGCGCAGCTTCTCGGTGTGCGCCTCGTGGGCAGTGGCTCCCAGCACCAGCAGCGGCTTGTCCGTGAACTGTTCGCGCTTCCACGACTCCGCGGGATGCTCGAAGAGCACGTCTCCATCTAAGACCAACCACTCATGACGACTGCCGCTGGCGTTGACCTCTTGGGGCTGCGGCAGGTCCACGGGGAAGTGCAGCCAGGTGTCGGGAGTGGCGGCCCACAGGCGCTCGCTAGAAGCCTCGCGCAGGCACTCCACATCCGCGCACTCCAGGGTGCCCATCAGCTGCTGGTTGAGCTTCTCGGATTCGGTCAGAGATTTGCCCGGAAGAATAGCCGATCCAGACGAGGCCCATGCCCTGGTGTACAGGTCCTTGAGCTTCGGAGAGCTGGCCAAGACGGTAACCAGAGTGGCTCCTGCCCGATGACCCAGCAGAGTCACCGACTTGGGGTCACCACCAAAGTTCGCAATGTTCAGCTTGATCCACTTGAGGACGGCCACGATATCGGTGAGCGCATAGTTGCCCGACGTCGGGGGATGTGCCTCCTTGGTCAGAGCATCCAGAGCCAGGAAGCCGAAGACGCCCAAACGGAAGTTGGGGCGCACAAAGATCACATCGTGGGACCGAGAGTAGCGGGCCGAGGGACGAAGGATGCCCGGCGAGGGTCCAGCCAAGGACTCGGCGCCAATCAACACCACCACTGGCAGGGGATTGGTGTAGCGCACGTGCGGGGTGACCACATCCAGATACAGGCAGTCCTCGTCGCCCACGGTGGTGCCATTGCCCAGTCTCTGCGTGCACACAACGCTGCTGTTGTGCGTCGGCAGGGTGTCGTTCCAGCACAGATTGATATCGTCTATCAGCTCGGCCGGCTTCCAACGCAGCTTGTCCACCGGTGGCTTGGCATACGGGATGCCGCGGAAGGCAAAGGCTCCGTCCTCCTTGACACCCTCCACGGGTCCGCAACCCGTGACCGCCAGAATGAAGCGTCCTTCGCGGAGCGGCGGCGATGTTAGAGTCTCGTGCGTCAGCACATAACCGATCACGGCCAGCAGCAGGACAAACAGCAGGATGCCGAACACGATCAGCGCATCGTCCACGCTGCACTTGTAGCCGCGCAGGCGACTCAGCAGGGAGACGGGTCGCTCCCGTTCCTCCTCCTCGGCGGCTAGTTTCTGCTCAGCGGCCAGCTTCTCGTCCTTGAGATCGCTCTTCAGGTCATCGGTGCCATTGGTCTTGACCGGAGCTCGGTCGACGGTATCCTGATCTTTGAGGGAATCGTCGAGGGTCTCCATCGAGGCCAGACCGGCTTTGCCCAAGCCCAGCTCCACATCGTCGCTGCTCTTCTTCTTGGGTATCATGTTGGCAATGGGCAGCTTGATGGCATTCAGCAGGCCACGCTTTTGGGGCGGTGCCTCGGTGGCATCCTCAGCCGGTGTGGCTTCAGCGGTGGCTTCTGTAAGGATAAAGGGATTTTTAATTAGTTTCGATTGATTTTTGTGAGGTGAATAAACGAGGTTAAAGACCTCAGAACCTTAGGAAACTATGGGTTCTTATTTCTTTAACATTAATCATATTTCTTTTGATTTTTGCCCCAGTTTAATCTGCGTCAACTTACCCGACTTGGCATCGGCATCTCCATTGACCAGCTGCTTCTTCTCCTTCTCGGCGGATGGTTTCCTGGCAAAGAAGCTGCGCAGGCGTTCGCCCAGACCGGGCCTAGATTTCTGCTCATCCTTGCCAGAGGCAGCGGCAGCCTCTCCATTGGCCTCCTTATCCTTCTCCTCCTCCTTTTCCTTCTCGAGCAGCTCGCCCTCGGCACCATCACCCTCGGCCTTGGGTTTGTTCTTCATGAAGAAACCGGGCAGCTTGAGGCCACCGATGGGGATCTTTTTGGGCTTCACTTCGCGCTCCTCCTTGCTGATCTTCTTGTCTTCGCCGCCCTCGGGCTTGGTGCCATTCTCGGCGGGTATATCGATGATCTCCTCGCCGTTGCCGGGCTTGGCTTTGTCCGATTCGGCGGCATCTCCTCCCGATTTCTTTTCAGCGACTGGTGATGACTTCTTGCCGGCATTGGGCGAGGCAGGCTTGGAGGTCTGTGGACTGGGTGTCTTCTCCTTGGCATCCTCCTCCTTCTTGTCCAGCATTTTATCCGTTTCCTTGGGCTCCTCGAGCGTCTCCTGCTGGCCGGCTGTCGTGGTCTCAGTGGGCGGGGTTTCCTTCTCTTCGAGTTCGCCCATGTTGTTGATGATGATTCAAGATCGTTTAGAGAACTCTGCGAGAATTCTGGAAATATAAAAAGAAGATATATCATTAGTACAAGTTCCAGGGATTCCAGGTCCTGCTCAGGACAAACCTTGACTTAGTTCAGGGATTAACTAGGTTAGACTTTGGCTCTGGTTTTTTATGTGGATTTTTTTGTTTAAGGATCTACGATCTAGGATCTATCACGATCGCTGACTGAAATGCTTCTAGCTGCCGCTCTCAGCTGCCAGCGATTTTTATTCAGTTCGGGGACCCAAGGACTAGCAGCTGATCCTGGCCGGCTGTCTCTCTCGTCTTTGTCCTTGCACAATTACTCGAGGGTTTTCTCTACCTGAATATATATCTAGTTTGAAAATCCTACCTGGAAAAGCCAAGGGACCATTCTCAGGTAGGCCGTGGAAAATTTGCTCGAATTTCCCTGGGCACACATTCCTGCGCCGCATGTCCTTTTTTCGGGGCGGGAAGACCGCAAATTTATTAAGCGCACAGGACCAGCTGCGCTCCGTGATCCTCCGATCCTGCAACCGTGCAAGATCCCTTCCTTCTTTCGCATTTCCCTTACAATTTTTCTGTGGTACGTGCGCCTCGGCGCTTTTCACACGTCTCAGGTTCTCAGAAAAATATTTTCTTAATTAGCGAAAAACTATAAAATCAACGTGGCGGAAAGCAAGCCAAGGACACTCGCTTGGACAGGACCATTGCCTGAAACGCCGCTCGCAGCGGGTCAGCAAATGTGATCACAGTAGCAAATCACGTCCAGACTCATTATTGACCAGAAAACAAGAACCAGGCAAAAGTCATGAGAATTTTCTTTTTTTTTAAAGAGTCTACGTTGACTTTGGTTGACTTTTTTAATGACAAGGACATGGACATTAGAATGTCATTAGTCTAGGCGTCATTAGAAAATGATTTAGGTTTGGCAATAGACAGAAAAATGTTTAAAAAATGCTTTGGATGTCTAATAATCTTAAAAAATGGGTTCTAAAATGTATCATCTATGGAAGAAGTCGGTTATGGTGTAAGAAATATATTTTATAATTCTTAAACCAACTTTACATGGAATATATCTCTGTAAAAGCGCATTTTCTTCAGATTATAATATTCTAAATATCATTTTTAAAGTGTGATGTCTAAAATAAAGACCTAAACAAGCTGTATTAATTATCGTTGAATATTTAAATAGCTACTTATAATAAGAGTGCCCTTCTATCAAAGAAACATTCTATTTCCTTGATCATCACAGATCATAATATGATCTTGGACATCAAATTTCCCTATAAAATATATACATATATTTATATAACACTTAAAACTCTTATTTTTATGCCCTCATGACCCACTAAACATTGTAGCTTCTAGTCTCTAATCTCTCCTTACATCACTTTCCATTTGTCCAGTGAACCCTTTGCCACTTATTCTCGTAATTTCCTCATAGAGAGAAGAGCATTACCCGCACGCAATGGAAACGCGACATGGAGGAAGATGATGTGGCAGCAAAAGGAAAAACGATGCCAGGCCGCGACCTCTGTCATGTAAATCAACCGAAATTCCATTAAAATGTGAACTTAAAGTTCAAATTGCATTGCGTGCCATAATCTGGCGTCATTATCAGTTCCATTCCCTAGTTTTTCCCGCCACAGTGACAACCCCAAGTAGGGAAAATGGAGGAAAATCGAAACCGAACTCTCGACAATGCGTATCGAAAGTGAAAAGAGTGTCGCACAAAAGGAAGGGGTTAAGTTTAGTGGAGGCAACGGCGACGGACAGAACGAGACGCATTGAAATCCAATTGAATCGGATTTCAGAGTATTACCAGGCCGGCAGGCAGAGACAGCGAAGGAGGAGGAGATAAGTTGTCTGGCAAAAGTGTAGACAAGTCAAGGGGGCCCATGCATATAAGCCTCCTCCTTGTTGTTCTTGCCGCTCGTACTATTCTCTCTCTCCTCCTAAAAACAAAGAACAGAAGCAGGTCAAAGTAATTACAGTTCACTGGAAATGGAGTATCTCTCTTCGACATACTATCTCCTCTGTGGATCTGTACAGTGCGTGCCGGAGGCTTTAAGATTGTTGTACTAAAAATTCTTTACAGTGCCATAAAATGCCAAGATTCAACTTAAAGCGATTCCTGTAAAACTTGTGAACAAAACAACTAATTAAATCTTTATTGTGGACATTTCTAAATAAAAGTAGTCTACGGGATTTCAATTGAATCAAGAATAGGCTTTAATTACAAGTTTATTTTATTTATTTTAGTGTCAGGGGTGCCTGAGAAATAGCTGTTTGTTTAAAATCAATGAATAGAAGTGCCTTAAGGTAGTTTTAGGCTAGTTTTAGTAACCTATTTACTTGTTTTATTATTTATAACAGTTACTATGACCCCAGGCCAAGTTTACACTCTTGTTTCCCACTGTCTACACATAAATTAATAGTTGTTAAGTTGATCAATGGCAAAAAACTAGGCAATTATTTATAGAACTCTAACCAGACACATTCCTCGCCGCCGTCTATCTTCGTTAATTAGCTGAGAAATGTTTGCAAAAGTGTCGGCTTCCCGACCACTGCGGGGGTCAAGCAAACAAACAAAGTTGACGCACCCAAAACGCAATGAAAAGCGCTAAAAAAGTATAAAGAAAAGCGTTCCATGTCGTCAAGTCACGCAGTGGGTCCCGTCCCGCACATTTTCCGCCTCCTTTCCGATTCTTGGCGGCATATGTGTCGGTTCGGTCTGTAATTTGTCTTGGCTCGTAAATTAAATCAAATTCGAAACTTGCGTTTGACATGCAATTCGACTTCCTTCTCGTATCCAAGCCCCTACCCGGACTTCCCCTGCTTCCTTTTCCATTATCCCCTGGATTTTATTTCATTTTTTTTTGTTCTTTTTTTAAGTGTTGCACATGGAAATTGCCGTTAAAACATAAAGAATTGACCACAACACGCTGAGGGGGAATGTGGAATACGCCTAGTCCCGGCACTTTACAGTGGGAAAATTCTATTATTATATAGAATATAATCTCATTAATTCTCTAGTGTGAATTTTATTTTGTAATATTTTAAACACTTTTGATGACTGCTTACAAGCTTATTTTTAACGATTTTGTGTAGGTAGTTATTTTTATCAACCTCTCCTTAATTTTGTATCTTCCTAAAACCTCTGTAAATCTTATTTATCTAACTATAAATCCCTTACTAATATTATTCCTAGTTTACAAAAATTAATAAAGTTTGTTCCTTAGTTTCTAGATTTTTTTCTCTACCATTTTTCAACCACTGTGCGGCTAAAGTCCAGAAAAGCCTGCTAGATTATCCTGGAACATGAACAACATAAATGTTCCCCTTCGACTAACCACCACTAAGTCCTCGTATATCCCAACTTAAGCGCAACAAATAAATTCTGGTGAAATATCTCGTATCTCCAAACATGCCAAAAAACACTTTGGAAATGCATAAAAATGCAATTGCTTTTGGGCCATTTATTTATTTTGCCCCGAGGGAGGGAACTCTCGCCGTTGGGGAGTGAGAGAGAATGCGACAACTGGTACACAAGTTTTTGGGCCCAAACTGCCGTTAGAGACGCAACCTGTGCCGGTCCTTGTTTCTCATACCATCTTTTTATATATTGCATGCAGGGTACTATCAATTACAGGGCGATCTGCTCGAATTGTTTTAACTTTAAATTTATTATGGCCATAAAGTATGGGGATATTTCCCTTATTAACATATTATTTTCTAGCGCTATATATAGTTTTAAAAATCATAATAATACAATGTTTTAAGACTAGAAAATGTTGGAAGATTATCCTTTAATATAATGTCCAAAATGAGTCAAGTTCTTACTCATAAAAGGGTATTCCATAGTCGATAGCATACGATTCTAGCTTTTTTTTTGTTGCTCAACTAACGGCATCGAAGCATGAAACGAAAACAGTGCGAAGCAAATGACAAAAGGTGAGGTGAGGAGGAGGAGGTATAAAAGGGGCAACAAGGGGATGGAGAAACAGTAGTTGGAGGAGGAGGATAGGCGTGGGAGGAGGAGGAGTTAACCGATCTGCGTCCTGTTATTATTATTTATTACGCTTCCTGTTGGCTACCTTTTTCTCTCCCCCACTCTCTATCATTTTCTGTGTCTCCTTTTCGCACCCTTTTCTTGACTTGTGACCAGACAGAATTGCTGCCACCCACCAGCAGATGGCGCCTTTGCGGGGTGTCGTGTGCGTGGATAATAAAAAAAGGAAACTAACTTTTCAAAAAACAAAAAAAAAAAAAAAGTAAAGCAACACACACACTATATTTTGACATGCACTTTTCAGCGTGTTCTTTGCGTGGGCGCCCTGCGTTTATGCTCAATTAAACAGGATATTTGAACAATTTCAGGACACTCGTCAGGCCGCACATTAAGATCGCCTGATAAATAAAACGCTTAAGCCTGCAACAGCCACAACAACAGCAAGTCTTGTTTATAATTATATGTACGAGGAAATTTGTCTAGACAGCCAACAGCAATAATAATTGCAATGCAATTTCGAGGTGCGTACAGTGAACACAAAAAAGGGATCATATTTGTCAAAAATAGTTAATTAACTATTATAATAGAGAAATATGAGAGAAAAATAATATTTTAAGAGGGAATTCGGCTTCATAGAAAAATTCCAATTCCGTTCTAAATATATTTACAGCAATGTGAAACCTAATAATAAATGGTTGACATGTTGATTCACCTTTCACCAAGAGATACTGCAGGCTTGTTTTATAAATTATTTAGATTCAATGTTTTTAAAGGTGTACTCATTTCCTCTTTAAAAAACCCCTACAATCAACGCTTTAGATTCAATAACCTCAGGCTGAATAATTTTTCAATTTGCGCCTCCAATTTTAATGGCGGAAAAGGAGACACGACGGAGACGACGAGGGAAATCGCAAAAACCTTCTAACGAAGTCAATTTGTCATCCGGACGCCATGCTAATGGACTTCTTGGTCGGGATTGGGGCCTCCTCCTCATCTCGGTCGGCTTCCTTCTGGTTTCAATATCCCCTAGAGCCACTTTAAAATTAACTTTTAATGTTTTGATCTAACGATTTATCATGGCTACATTGTGTTGTGTTGTGTATTTTGGTTCAAGTTTGTTAATTTCATGGCAATTTATTGAAGTTGGTCGGCAGAGTGGGAGAGATTGGAGAATGATGAGCCGCCGCCACATATTCGCGCGGGCAATCAAAAGAAGGGTGATTAATGAACGAATCTGACACGTGTGCAGGAAAGAATATGGTAAAGGGGGTCAGGTCACAAGGGGCCTTATAGAAAGAGGAGTGGAGTTCACCCGAGCATGAGATACACTAAGAAATATTTGTAATGGTCTTAAATATCTTATTAATGCAGAAGTAACAACTTGTTGGTGATACTTGTGATCATAATGGAATAACATCCATATATAATTTTATACGGATTATCCGAATACAAGACAACAAATTTTTTAAAGGTGTTTTAAAGAAGATTCTTTAGGAAAAGGTCGACTATCTTCCAAAACAATTGTATATTCAAGCCTAAAAATTGTCTTAGAAAATATATTTCTTTCAAACTTAATCAGATCTGGACTCTGTCAAAAATTACTCTGTTTAAATTATGTTAATTATTATAAAGCTTAATATTTACTATACTAAGAATTCTTCATTAGTCCTAAGCCTAAAAATATTAAATTTCCTAAAGATATACCCCCTTTCTTCAGTGTATGACAGATGAGGAAACAAGAACCAGTAACCGCAAAACCCAAAAGGTTTATGCACGTGCGATGTGAGTAGTCTTCCCCTTTTTAGATGGATGATAATCTCCGGGGGCAGCAGGTAGACAGCGGAAATTGGTAAACGAGCAAACAGGCCAAAGGGAGAGAGAACGTTCTACAAACCTCAAAGGATCTGCGGAGGGCGCCTAGCTCTGTGACGGAGACGGGGATATAGAGTTGGAGAGTGGGAATAACACACAAAATGGAAATGATATTTCCACTTTAAAAAAACGAGCATTTTTATGCATTTGTAATTACACTCGAGGGACAAACAAATCGGCCAGAAATTGAGGGGACAGCCTTGAGTTGTACTCGTCTTTTTTGTGTGTTTTTCCTTTTAATATTTGTTTACATTCCGTAACCCTAGATAAATGGGGTATATATCTTTTAGAGCTCTACTCATCTTACCATTTTTGTATGATTTTTTTCATAATCAAAATCAACTGAATGTTCTAGAATATATATCTGTGAAATAGTCCTATTGTTCTATAGCGGCCACTTGGGCACTTGACAAATATTGTAATTGTAATCTGAACCCCTGCGTGGGACCTCAGAATATAAGACGAGCAGATCTGCGGTCTGCGTAGGTCATAGAGTAAAATTAGAATCAAATCTCCTATATAAAGCGGAGATCTTTTTAAGTAAAATCAGTTTCTTACAAAAACTCGCATGTAAACGTCTTATATTTTGGGACCGCTTTACACCTATATTTATAGCCAAGCAACGCTAATACAAGGTATCAAAAAGTCTAGAAACTTCTCCTTCAAACGTATTCCTGTTTTTGTTCTAGAGTTTTTTTTTTCTCGTTACTTCATTTAATTTTATTGCACATTTTCCAACACGACACGACTCTCCTTCTTCTTTAAGATAAGCAAAGATTTCCCTTCCGATAAGAGGAACTCTGAGAATTCCTTCAAGCCAAAACTCCTAGCAAAGGCAGTTGAGATTGTCAACAGAAGAAAAAAGAATATTTATGATTTGTTTCGGGGTTCTCGTAACCCTCATTAGTCAATTGTCAGCAACTCATGAGCGCTGTACTCGTATCCCAACCTCTTGACTTTTTCAAGTTCCCAGCGCTGATGGATTTACAATTTCCCAAAATGAAAACTCCATTTTCCTTTAAAAAAAAACTGTTTGACCATGAACTCGAGACATGGCAACGCTGTGGGATTGTTTATCTCGGCGTAGGGAAAAGTGTTGAAAATTTGTGTTTGATATTCTTGAAGCACATTTCCTTCGCTTGTGTGTCTTTCCCTTGATTGTTGTTTACTTTTCAAGTGAAAGCGGCAAAACTTACATAAGAAACAACAATTTCAAATTGAATTGTAAAGAAGAAAACTTTTGATTAAACATAGACACACACACATTTTGGGGGTAAATGAGATACTGTGGCACACTCATCAAACGTCATCATCACGATGGCTGCCTGTCGGCTTTTGTCTTTTGAAAAAAACTTGGCAAAACAATGAGGGAAGTTGGCTGTTGGCTGTTTGGAGTGGCGTGAAAAGCCAGGGGGAGTTGCCTCAATAAATCTCTTTCCGAATGCAAATGTTGCGTCAGCTTGGCATCTTCACTTTTTCCTCCTGCCGCCACTCACTCGCTTGCGGCTCCCTCTTTTACGGCTTTGTTGATGTTTCCCTCACTTTTTAGTCCCGGTATTCCCCGGAAGTCTGTTTCTGGAGCGAATCGAAGAGCAGCAGCTGCGCCAACTCGAACTTTCTTTGGAGATCTTGTGGGTAAAAGAGTCGGGATCTTTTTTCTTTCCCTTCCTTAATTGCCAGCGCCTATTAATTCATCATTGAATTATTGCCTTTTTCCCGGTATCCCTTCAGCGATTTCCTTTCCCATTTGTTTACGGAATCACTTTTTTGGGGATTTATTTTCCAGCCCGGCGTCTGCCTATGCATACAAATGATTCAAAAAGGGTCGCTCAATGGTCTATTTCTGGCGCAACTCCTCCTCCATTCGGCATGTTGATAGATTGAAATATCTCTCGAATGGCGTTTGAGGATTAGCACACATTATGTTTATGAAATGTTCAAAAAGGATTTGTCACGGCGACGACTTTGATTTATGTCAAATGGTTATGTTTTTTCCACCCGAAGCCAAGACACGGACTATTAGAAACGATCGGGAAAAGGGGAGAAAGAGCTGTGTCAGATCAGTGACACGAGCCATTAGACCCCAAGACGCATACGCAGAAGATGATGAAGATGATGATGATGGGTCTACGTTCTTCGGGGATTATATCAATGAATCGTGAAGTCCCATTAATCTTATTAAGAGCTTGGAAGGGAGATTGCTTTTGGAGAGCAATTTAAATTGTTTTGGTGAGATTTTTCGTTGATAAATGTGGCTTGTGGAGGATTAGACATTTATTTGATGATATTGAACACTTATTGAAGGTTTAAAATTGGAATTAATCTATTTTGTAGCTTTGAGACTATTTTTGGGAACAAGAAAGAATTTTTTAATAAAAAAACCAATTTAATTTTAATGTTGTAGGGAAGTTTTTAAGGACTCGAAGCATATAGTGATCCCATAGAAAAAATTAGCTTTTAAAAACAAGAAAATTATGGTCTCTCTAAGCGGAAACTTTCTACCTAACTCAAGACTTAAAGCACTAAATGACAGAATTGTAAAACCTTATTTAATTTGAATATTTTATATTACGTTTACGAAATAGAATTCAAATTTTTAATTAAACATTTTTCAAACAGTTTTCAGTCTTGACTTTTAAATAATTTGTGTCATATGACCATATTGCATATGGAAACATTAAACTAAATTGCTGTTTTTAACGTTTTAAACCCAAACGTATATTGGAAGTCCTATTAAATTAGGCTTACAAAGTACACTTCTATAATTCAGGAATTCGTCTATTATAATTGTGCCATATTGAACACTTTTGTAACTTTTCAGTTTTCTCTGCAATAATAACCTCAACTTATTTACACAAATTTAAATCCTTACTTGATTTTCAATTCGCAGACACACTTTTGTAGGTGTTTTGTTGTTCTTGCTGACAATTGGGAATTATAATCCGTGAATTGGTAAATCCGAGCCGGACGAATCCGAAATCCAAAATCCGAGGTCCTTCCTGCAGGACACTTAGGTGTGTATAACACACGTACACAATTTTTTGTGATTTATTGCGCGTTTTTCTTTTATTCACTCGTTCGGCAGGCAACACACGAACTTTCGATGGATGCTGAGAGCAAAACAAAATTCACAAAAATAGTTGCGGTTTATCTTTGAATTTTTTGATTTCTCCTTTTTGATTAAAATATTTATTTTTGCACTATTTGAAACATTCACAATAGGAATTGAAAAAGCGATTCCTTGTTTGCGCTGCTTTTGATTTGTTTTCTTTTCGTCGCGTCTGTCGGGCGATTTAGTGCGAGTGTGTGTGTGTGGTTTAAAGGATGGTGTGCGATGAGAGACGAGGCGAACCGGAGCAGAGCAAAAAGCGTGCGGCGTCCAGAAGAGCAAAGACGTTAGTGAAACAACAACTAAGCCAGCCACCACTTTGGCCACCACGAACGTAAGCAAACCAGCAACGCAGAGAACGTAAGGGGAAATTACGTAAGGGAGCGAGCTAAACGTAAGAGCCATGCTCTCTCCGACGTTCGCTTTCCATTCAAAGCAGCGCACAGTGGAAAAATTTGTTGATTTAGCGTAAAAAAAATTAGCAGGGATCGTTCATGAGAGTTACGATTTTATAAAAATCGAAGGCCTAATAACCGGATGAGTTTCATCCTTACTATTTAATAGTTAAACCGCCAAAATATTTGGAACATCAATCGGCTCCAGAACAGATAGTAGCACTTTGATATCCTCCCATTGCTCAACTGATAACTGCAAAGGAAAGTGCTGCTGGATGAACTTCAGCATTTCATGTGTTGACCTCCACCTTGTTGGCACATCGATGGTTGGTAGCGGTAGAGATGTGGTAGAAATCGCTATCCTAAGCACAGTATACAAGAAGATTAGGTACTTCAATGTTATCTATTTTATGTACTAACCTGAAAGTCGGAGTTCGCAAAGTTGTAAAAATGTGAAAATTTAAGTTTTATTTCTATACGCTAAATCAACTGAGGTGTCCACTGTGCAGCGCCAGGAAAACCACTGGAAGCCGCTCTCCAATTATGCTCCCGCTCTTATTGTCATTCTCCATAGCTCTCTCTTACTCTCGGCGACTGGAAGCACAAGCACAGCCGGCTTCTGCAGTGCGCCAGAGAAGGGGGACAGGAGAGAGCACCCGCATAGGGGTGGCATGCAACTGGAAAACAGCAGGCGCTCACTCTCTCCCGGCGATGCTCTCTCACTGTCTCCATGCATTGCTTTGTTGTGTTGTACAGTAAGTGCCAAATATTCTATGGTGTTTTTTTTTTAATATGGTAAGAAAGGGGATCTGAATTTTGATCAAAGGTTTCCCATACATTGGAGGCAAGAAAGTAGAGATAATCGTGGTAAAGAACGATCTGTAGATTTGGTAGTTTTGAAAAGGTTAGTACAATTGCAAGGTCTTTGGATATGATCAGATATTTTGGATTCTGGTTTATAAAACTTTAGATTTCAACTTCTTTACTATTTTTACTTTAAGTAAAATCCAAAGTAAGTAAAGTTTCATTTCCCTTCCTGTTTTCGGTTTGTGTGTTTCCTGAAAAGGAAACAAAGGAAACCCGGCTTTCAGGATTTCGGGTTTTAATTTCGGTTTCGAAACACGTTTTCAAACTCGCATAAATTGGCAAGTGTTGAGGCGCAGTTTGGACCGATAAAAACACAGCTGGCAGATGTGTAGGGAAATTCCAAGTCCTGATGCGTCACCACAGCAATAACAATAACCCCTTTTTGGCACAGGGTTTGGTCATATTCTATCCCTACCCTTGAGAAAAAAACGACTTTTTTGGAATGCCAAAAAACATTTGATGATTTTTCACGTCAACTTAGGCACAATGGAAAAAAATATATAATGCGTAACAAAGGAGATTCCGAATTTTTTTTAGGAATGTTCTAGAGGAAGTCCGTATTTTTGAAACAGGCCCCGGATGTAGAAAATTGGGATGATTGTGAAATATTTAAATCGATTTATGGTGGTTAACTGTTGGGAAAGTGAATTTAGGAATTAGAAAATGTTAAAACAGGATTTAAGCAGGGTTTTATGTTAAATATTTGAAGACTTCTCAATAATATCCGATAATCCTTTCCCCGAAAGCCTAAGAATAGTTACTGAGGAAGAATTTCATTATTTTCGAAACATCAAAGCCTTTTTCTTGCCTTTGCTTATGTCGACCTTTAGATTTAATCTATATATTATTATTACATGCTGTAATATTTCTATAAATAACCCTCCACATCTACATATAGTATATATTATAATGAGATATATTTCATATCGACATGTGCTACTTGAATGATTACAGTAGCACCCATGACGACACGTGCTTGGAATGGGAATGGGAATGGATTATAGGTCTGTATGTTATACCTCCTTCTCCTCCACCGATCGAGTAAAGTCCGCTCCCTAGCCCACATGTTGTCAACAACTTTCACGCCCTCGAACTATGAGGGTTTCCCTATTTAATTCTAGAGCCACCGAGGCATTTCATTAGACATGATGTTAGGCGACATCTGCTAACCGAAAAACGGAGCAAGTAACGCAGGAAAATTAATCGTACAATAAAATAAAGGTAGCATCGGGTTACGTTATGGAAGCATGCCTGTCACGTTGCAGGAAAGGATCAAAAAGTGATCATCATTGGGATCGGGGAAACCCGCAAAATGTGGGATATGAAAGGAAAGGAAGCAAAGGAAGTGAACGAAATGAGCACATGTTCTTCTTCATATCTTCTGAGTGTGTGTGGGTTGTACCGATGGAATAATTAACAAGTTTAATTTAAATTTTACTCCATTTCGTGTGGGCGGGGTGAACAGGAAATGGCAGAAACCGAAAACGAGACCTTTAAGAAGTTCAATGGGGGAGTTCTCCACCAAATACTCAACGATATGTAATTCAATCAACCAATGATTCGGTTTCAATATGTGAACATTGGGGGTAAGGGAAATCCCCCGAAAAGCCGCTTAATGTTTGAGCTCAATTATATGGCTTTTTGCAGCGTGAGGAGGGTGCAGCGCAGGCTGTGTTTTCAACCCATAAACGCCCCAAAGTCGACTACATAAATGCTGAACATAAACTTCGTCTTGTTTTTTAGAGACCCGTTGCAAATTATGTTCGGACATAAAAGGAGAAACTTTTGTGGACTACCCACCATCACCAACCATCACTACACACCACTCCAACTACAACACCCACTTGGTCTGAGGGCAACCACAAAAGTTACTGTTTTATTTACCCAGCAAGGGAAGGCACAGGCTGGAGAGGGGGGGCGGTGACTAAGGATGTGGTCGTGGACTCTCTGGGATGCGGGACATGTGGCGAACAACAGGCGCAGCAAGTGTTAAGGCTCTGTTGTGTGGCGCCCCTTAATGGAATCAGTTCCCCCAGCACAGCTCGCCATTTCAGCCTTCTTAGATAAAACATGAAACGCTTTTAAGTGTTCCTGGCAGTCGAGGTTAAACACCTTAAGGGAGACTCACTGGCAAGGTGAGTGGGCGGCGTCGGGGATGGGCTTTCTCCGGGCCACAATTTATGCAGAACTTTTGGCTGTGGGCTGATCAAATTATGGCAAAGTTGGAGATCGGAAATACCTGGAAGAAAACATGAAAAGGATTACAAGGATTGAATAAATGAAACATATTTTTATAAGGCAACTTATTACATTAAATTTGCATTTAACAGATCACTATTAGGACTTCCAAGTCAACATTTTCTTTGATTTTTGCTTCATTAAAGATCAACAGTTCTATAACTACATTTTTAGCTTTATCATTCAATAAATATTCCTAAAAACTAAAAGCAAACACTTAAAAATCTGCACAGAATGCATTTTGGGTGAATAAGGAGAACTTAGCTTATTTTATTAAAAACCTTTCTTTTTAAAGGAAATCTTTTCATAATATAACTTTGAATTATTCCTCATCTTTAAACTCAAAGGAATGAACTAAGCCCTGATTCATGGTGGCAAGCTTATAAGCCAGAGCTTTATGCATTTATATAAAGCTAACTTATAGTCCAGACTTTTTTATAATAAAAACGAAATAGAAAAAAAGTGGCTTTTATATTCAAACTGCTTAAAATAAAACTTAACTGTCTAGAACATGAAAGGCAAACTTCAAGTTCTTTAATTTTCCTTAGGATTCTTTTTTTTATAGTATTTCTCCTCCACTCTCCTACAACTTCTCCCCTTGAAAAACATCTACTAACTTTTCCAAAAGAAGTTTTCCCACTCCTCAACAATTAATTAAGGAACCAACTGCCCCTCTTAAGATGACTAAACTCTCCAGGGGTCAATGTGTTCCAATCAAAACAGACCATCATTGACACTTTTGAGCCCCTGAGAAACGCACAAAAGAGATGAAAACCAAAATGCACAAATAGGCATTGAAAACGAAAACGAATCTTTAGTAATCTTTAGTGAATAATGCCCTTATTCGTGACACAAAGAGATAAAAAAAAAGTGAAGCACCAAGCAGCATTCAAAAAGGGAAAATTGAAGAAAACAGTGGCTCGTTGTCGCCAGAGTGTGAGTCAAGTGAGTGGAAATAATCGCAGACAATAGAAGAACAGGGGAGACCATCATCTCGGATTCTGCGACTGCATCCGCAACTGCAACTGCATCAGCATCTCCATCTGCATCTGCATCTTCAGCTTTAGCTGCTTCTTGAGGCCTAGCTACTTCGCCAGATACTCGTACGTACTTCCACTGGCATCCGAAGTGCGAACTCTCCAATTGACAAGCCCCAGCGGCTCGAGCTTCTGCAGGATGGGGGATAAAGTCAACCGAGTCGTTGCACTTTTTAAAGTGTTTCAACTCTGCACAGGAAAGCCCTACCCAATGGAAGAATAAGAAAAGCAGGCAGACAGACAGACAGACCGCCAGAGGCCGGGGACTTTCGACTTCAATTGAAAGCCAGCGCCGGATTAACACGGAGAACTGTCGCAGGCACAGTGGAGCAGCCTCTTAAAATCTTCTCAACAAATAAATTCTTACAAAACCTATAAGCCCCCAAGGCGCAAAGCTTTCTTTAAGGCAATATATATTCCAAATTATCTTTAATTTTCACCCAAACGAATAAATTCAACCACTGTGCTGCACTCCCAGAGCTGGAGGAGAGTCTGACATTGACATGGCTGCTGCAGCGGCAGGAAAGCAGGACTGACTGAATCAGAAGCGATGGATGCTGCAAAAGCAGCTGCCCCTCATAAAGAGCATGGAAGCGCAGGGGCTCTCGGTTCATGCCCCGTGTGGGCGACGCACATGCATGCAAGATTGGAACCGAAATCAAGATGGGATGGGACATGGAGACCTTGCGACCGCCGGCGACTCTGGTGGGGACCCAGGCCAAGCTCTATTAATATCCGACTTCCTACAATTCGGTGAATGCGTAAATTGTATCTCAAAGGCAGAGTTGACTTTAATGCGTCATAATTGATGCACAATGTAGGGAGGGAAGATTTGATTAACAAGCAGAATATGTAGCTAACAGATACAGCCAAAGATACGGATACGCTCTCCCACACACAGTTGGGGCAATTTAAAGCTTTGACTTACTGCCAAATTATTGATTTTCAAAGCATCTGTGGCTTAGTAAGTATCAACTGGCGGTCTCTGTGTGTTTTTGAGTATTGGAGATGACAAAGATATATGATATCTAAGTTAATTTTCGTTCTTTCTATTTGTTAAGTTGGCAATACTTCAAAATATTATATATGATGCCGCATTTTAACGCATTTGTACAACGGTTAAGGAAAACTATCGATAACTGATTTTTTCGATTTCGATTGCTACATTTTGCATCGATAATCGAATTAAGGTGATCGATAAATACATCGATTTGTGTTAAATTTATTATTAAAATATTTTTTTTTTATTAGCTAACGCACTACGATGATCAAAACATTTATTGAATGAATCGATATTTTCGATATTTAATTTTCGGTGAAAACTATCGATTTTTACATTAATAATATGGATAGACAATATCGACAATTAATACATCACAGAGCTTCAACGTTGTGTCGATCAAATATAATGTAAATAATCGATTTCCACGTTTAATTATTTTAAAAAAATCTTTCAATTCTTTCTTTCTTTCTTTGTCTGTGAGCTGCTTTATACATTTCCATTTCGATTTATACGATTTTTAATCTATTAATTTATGCATTAATAATATTAATTGGCAACATTCCTTTCGATATATCGATACATCTCTAATCTGTATCTCTGTGGGCGGCATTTGACATTTCCATCGCTTTCAAGGAAGCCCTTCAAAGTTCTTTTTGCCTTATTTTTCCATGTGCGGTGCCGCGCTGCAGCACATCACAATTATCCGCTTAAAATGCCAAAGCGGGCCAAAGCAGCAATGGGCAAAGTATCTTTAAGATGCAATTCAGTTCTCCCGTTGTCCGATGCCCGATTCTCGGGTACTCGACATAATTAAGAGCTGTCGTCGCCGGTTCAATCGAAGATACATTTTCAATTAAACGCCCATCGGCGGATCCGACAGCTAGATACGAGGATACAATTGGTTTATCATCTTGCACCAAGATGCTGCTGCGCTGCGGCACTAATGAAGATGATGCGGCGCATTTTGTTGGCTGCACGAGTCGAAATTAAGAAGACAAAAAGTCATGAGCCAGATGGACAAATGACCAGGCAGGGAAAATAGAGATAAAGTATCTGACGGAAAGACGGATTCCTCGACAGCTGCCAACAAGGAAAAGGAGAAACAATAAGGCGGCGAGAAAAAATAACATTGCAGAGCCGCGCGTGCCATTGAACTTTGCGGTCAAAAAAGAGAAACCAAACCAGATACTTTTGGCATATTGCAGCAGGAATAATTGTAACTTTGCCAGAAAAAAAGGTACTTAAATTACGTTAATATAAATTTCTAACATAAAAAACAATGCATAAATTATGAAAAGCTTTTCAAGACTCCTTTTGTTATTATTTTGTAAAGATTATGATTGCAAGATTTTATTACTTTCCCCCTTTTTGCTTGCCTATAAGTGTGCCTCTTAGAAATCTCCGAGAAAATGCAATTTCTATTTTGACAGATGTATTTGCCTCCTGCAGATACTTGATTATTCCTCGAGTCTCAAGAGAAAATCAATTCTTAATTCGACAGCTGTCGCTGGAAATTGATCTCTGCTGTCGCTGCGAAAAGCCGAAGCAAATGTATCTCATGATTCACATTTTTCCTTGGCACTTTGATTAGAGCAAAACGAGGTCGTTTCTTCCCATTTGATTGCCAACTCATATTTCCCAGACGCTGGGGATAAACCCAGCTCCTTTTCCTCTTTATCTCATCTTCGTTGGTGGTCCTCCTCGCGAGTGTTTAATTAAAGTTCTCTCTTCGCTGCGTGGGTGGCTGCAGTTTCTTTTGTGATTTTTATATTTATATTCTTGATACACTTGGCTCTCTGTGGGCCCTGAAATCGTTTCCTTTCTGGACTTGGAAGCTGATACCATTTGGATTTTCATTAAAAATCTTTGGCGGATGTGCAGCGAGTTCGGCAGGGAAAAGCAACGGTTGCGAGCGCATTTAAATGTTAATTTCGCTTGGAAACACGTGCACAAAAAAATAACAAAAATAAAAAACGAGAAAAAACTCAGGCCGACAAAGCTCAGATATTCAAGTGTTGAATGTCATTAGCGCTCTGTCGCCCCGAGGTCTCAGAGCTCGGAGCTCACCAAGCTCGAGTTGGGGGAGTCGTCGTCGAATCCAGTTGAGTCGGAAAATAAAACCAAACAAAAAGCAGTCAAAGGGGGAATCACACACAGATAAAAGCAGAGCGGGCGGGGCTGGCTTAACACATCCGTAAGTGGCCAAGTTGATGACCGGAAACGACAGCGAAACAGTTACATGCTAAGAACACCTGAGGCCCAAACCGAACGGAGAATGAGCTGGAAAAGTGGGAAAACCGAAAGGGAGAAGTGAAAATGTTGCCTCTTCTTGGCTTTAGCTCTTGGCGGAATTGATTGTCCACCCACACAACCGACGGCGATTGACACGGCCTGGCACAGCACAGCTGCAGCTGCTTTCGAGCATGCCTCTCAAGTTCAGGGCAAAAATTGGCAATTCAAGCGCAAAGCTGTCAACCTGGAAAGTAATATATGGCAAAGGTACACTGATTCCAGATAGTTTCAGTCGATGAACAGCATTAAAATGGCTAACATTTAATTTAAACTCATTTTTTTGTTTGTTAATTAAGATTAAATCAAGGTTGTCTTATGGAGAAGCAAGGAAATCTTTAATAAGTGTTCATTTTAGACCCTTTTTTATTTTTATTTTATGCAAATTATGCTTATATTTTAACCCCTTTTCAGTGCTTTATTTTATTTTAAAATATTCTAGGATTTTTAGCGACTTAAAGTAAATTTTTGCCTCTGTGCAGAAAGCCCATTTGAGCAAATAAGGCCAGCATCAGACACAGATCTCTTTTAGTTTCATTGCAAATTGCTGCAGATGCGGCATTTTAAAAATAGCCAACATGTCACCAGCAATGCCATGGGCCCTAGGAAAAGGGGAACTGACTCAAGCCAAGAGCAACTGCATCAATGTGGCAATGAAGCAGAGCCGAAAGCAAACTGACAGGGCAGAAAAAAAAGAAGAGCAGCTGATTGGCGCATGCTGTAATACCCTGGATTGAAATCATTAAACCTTAAGTCTTGTCCTTTATTTTAATAATAAATTTTACCTTATTTAAGCAATGAAATAACCAAATGCGATTGCCACTGATTATTTCATAATAATAGGAGGGAAGAATTAATTATCTGAAATATGTGACTTCCTCTCCAAAACCATAATTTCTTAAAGGTAAAATTAGTGGAAAAACCAATTTCCCAAGTAATTTAGGATCCCTCATAATGTAATCTGAACTTAATTTACTCCCAGAAATTTCTCCCATCCTACATAGATGATGATTCAGCTTAGTTTCCAGGTCGTGCATTTTCCTGCTACTCCTCCGCGGATTCCGATCCGCTTTGATTAAGCGCGCCCACCAAACGTTTTGGGGCAATGGAGTCACTATACTCCAAAGTCCTCCTCATCTGCCAATGTTGCCCCGGTGACAATTGGAGTGAAGTGAAGTGAAGGAGGGATGGCAATCGGCGACGGCGGAGGAGGAGGATCGGCCAGTAGAGGTGCAAGGAGGAGGCGGAGGAGGTGGAACTGGAGGTTTGTCGTGTGCGTGATGCGCATGAGCGAAGCGTCATTGCGCCTTAAATGGGAGCAGCACAACTTGGAACTTGCAAAACGCGGCTGGCAGTGAGGCACGCAGAAAAATATAGAAATAAATAAATAAAAGAAAATATAATAAAGGTAAAGAAGTAATATAGTATACCCGTAGTTATAATGTATACAGAGGAGCTATAAACTGACTAACCTCCCAAGCAAGCTGATACATTGGTCGCTGAATTGTTGGGAAATTCGTATTTGGGAATTATAGAGATAAAAGTTTGATGAAAAATAAGAAAAAAATAAAGTAATTTATAAAGAACTCTTGTTATGTATGGTATTAAAAGATAGAGAATAAGATATGGATATTGTATATGTATATTTTCTTCCCGTGCAGCCACACAATTTTTTAGGAAGGAGGATCCTACGAGGGCTGGTCGAAGCCAGAGAAAGACGAGTGTAATAAGGGGGACTTTGATCGCATCGCGTTGGCTTGCGATTTTTAGACATTTCTCATTGTGCTCATTGGCAGTTGTCTGTGCAACGATGCGTTTATTAAACTCGGGGGTGCTCTATTCAATACGAAGGGGGATTTGAATCCCCTTTATACTCCTCAACCTCACAAAGCCCTTTAGTCTTTTCAAACTTTTCACGTTGCCAAACTAAAATTGGCATTGCCTTTTTTGGTAGCTCTTTTTGGGGTCGCCCGCCCCGCTCTTTCGACATTGACAGAGCCATAATTCTTGAAAGGAGGCTCTTCCCCTCTCTTCCATTACAACTGCCCCACCGCACTGGCCCTGTTATGGACGTTTCCTTTTGTGAATTATTGAAATTGCGCAGTTTTTTCTGCTTGCGATTGATCTCCGACTGGGCTGCAGCAGTTGCAGCAGTTTGCCGCTTCTGTTCTGCTTTATTGCCATGGCAGGGAGTCACATTCAGGGTCAGATCCGATGCCAGTCGTTGCCGGCAATCAATCAATCAGAGAAATAGCCAAGATATCGTTAAGAGTCATGTCCCTCGTACTCCTCTCCAGCTCTCCAGCTCTCCTGTTCTCTGTGGAATTGTTTGGGAAAGCCAAAAACGAAAGACCAGGGCCAAGTTCGATCGGGACCAATATTTATGACAGAGTCTCTGACACTACCAGTCACGAAAAAGCCCTAGAAAGATACAAGCCCAAGTGTTTGACAGGCCCCGGGGAAAAGTAGGGGAAATCGGGAGACAAATCAAGGAAATTGTATAGGAAAATGTGTCATAATAAGGCAAGGGAAATTGTGGGATAAATAGGGAATTAAATTCGAGGGGAAAGCTTTGATTGCCATTAAATTACAGTTCAAAAATTGGCTAAATATTTATGTAATAAATCTATAAATACACATTAATATTAAGAAATATATTTAATAAGCTTTTTCTACTTTATTTACAGATTTTCAGATAAAGAGACCTTCAGCAGACGCTTTCAGACAGAAATCTTCTCTCCGAACTCAAATCAAAACGCAAGCATAAATTCCTTTTCGAAATGGCACGATTCGGATCATATTTCATTAGCCCCAAAATCGGCCTATTTACAAATTCATTCCATTTTAATTTTACCCACGATGGGCCGTAGTCCACACTGAAAGTCAATGCCAAAAACATGGAATAAAATAAACAAAACCGAGAGCAGATTTTGCGCTGACTAAAAATAACACAACGCATTTCCCCACGCTGCAATTCCGAGGGGAATTCAAAGGAATTGTAATGAAAACAGAAAATGGGGACACCGCAAAGCGTGAGGATGAAAGGAAATCAAAACCAGAAACAGAAACACAGAAATTGTGTGGGGGAAAAAATCAGAACGTAGCGAGAAAGAATCCCACAGAAATCTGGGAATGAAGAGAAATGGAATGACACTTAATGCTCCTCCACTTCACTCCACAAAATACAAAGAGGAGGAAAAAGTAAAAAAAAGAGTTGGCGTCGCAATAAAATGGCCAATTATGACAAATTTCTGAATGAATGCTGTGTGTGTGTTAATGCTCGAAAAGCATTTCAATCTCGAACGAACCGCTCAACGTCATCATTAGCAGCCGTAAAGACCCCTGAAACTCCGACAGACCTCCAACTACTCCACCTTCAATCTCCGCTTTGGAAACCCTTTCCTCTTGACCGGCAATTATATGATGGCATTCCCCCTTGCAGCTTGACCTGAAAATTTGGGATACCCTTGAAAAAAGGTAAGGCTTTGTTGGGGGGAAAAAGTGTAGAGCTTTTAGGTTTAAGTTTCAAGATTAAATAAGCAGGGTTTTATTGTTCTCTATTTCCTGTTAAAATGGATAATTCTTTAATTACTGCTAGATATTAATTAAAATATAACGCACCATTATGAAGATTTTGGCAATTTATGGATTATTGGCTCTGAAAAGAGTTAATAATCTCTGCAAACCCTCAAAAATCTACTCTTAGCTACATTTTCTAAGCCAAAACACAACATTGTTGCTGAAATTATAGGGTAAAGCTATCTGAGAGATCGCTGAAAAGAGAGAAGTCAATTTCCTCTGCCCGAGCATTTAGCCTAGATTCGGATTTTGAATCTAGCAAAGTTCAGATTGTGGGTCAAGTAATTTTCTACTCCTCCGCCTCTTGGTTCTCTAGATCCTCCTAGTGTTTCAGCTCCTCCTTCTCTCTTAATACTCCTCCTCCTGCTCCTGCTTCCTCCTGCTCCGATCAGCAATTATCCCGCAAACGATTTTCACGACTTTACTTGATCTTCTTCCAGGTCTTTGTGCCATCATCTATCTCTCCTTCTCCTTCTCTTTCCACGGAACAAATTTATTTTACCTCAAAAATAACCATTAACAATTTTTCTCTTCTAATCTGAGCATCTATTGGCGGCCATGGCCAATAGAGCAGGCGGTTTTGGCTTCCCCCAACCAACCTTCTTCCACCGAAATCCGATCAGAGAAAGAGCGAAAAAATAAGTTTTCCATTAGGAAAAATTGCTTTAGGAAAATGGTTAGCAATGTATAAAAATGTCAAAGATCGCATCGTTCGAATTAATGATCGTGGCCGTGAGGAAAGAGAATGGTAGCTACAGAGAAATAAAATCTTAATGTATAATATTAGTTAAGATTTTAATGCTTTTCTTAAGTCTTGATGCCTGTTGATAGAATGAGAATTTTGAAATAAAGAGCATCTAAAGGAATCTTAAAAATATAAAAGCTTACAGTACTTAAATGATATTTAATTTAAAACATGGATGGGCACTTAGTTCGAATTCCTGCTCCCAGAGCCTTTTCTGTCATGTTTTAACTCCTTTCTGTAGAAATACCTCGCACTGTGAGTTACAAAAAATAAAATCTACCTTAAGTTTTGACTCTCAAGTCAGTTTTCTGGCTCCAACATCGAATTCTGTTGCCCACCTATGCTTTAAATATTTTTAAAATTATATATTATATAGCTCTTAAAAAATATAAAATATTTTAAAATAATTCCCGAATATTTTCCCTGTGTAAACGGATTAAGAAAGCGGGTGGGGATCGACTTTGGCTACAGTTTGGTAGCTCCAAACACTTAATGACGTCATTACAAGCCCAGTCCCAGCACGTGCTCTTCCTTCCTGGCTTCTCCTCTGGCCAAAAGGGAAAAAATGAAATAAAAATTCAAATTTGAATTCCAATTTTTGCGCTCAGGGGTGTTGGTATCAGATTCCATGAATATGCAAATTGGAAAGAGAGGCATAGCAGGGAGCGAGGATGATATAGCGGCTGATTCGTGGCGTTGTCGTGCGTGAATTGTAAATAAATTTATTGCGTTCGCAATTCTTTCGGTGCTGCCGCCCGTTGTTTCAACTTGTTGGTTTACACTTTTGGTTTTAATGGTCCTCGTTTCATGCAGAGTTTTTTGAATAATAGACATAGTTCCCCATTGTTTCCTTTTTTGGGGGAACAGAACAGATACTACAAGCATACATACATTTATAATTTGTGTCTGGCGCGAGGCGAGGGTGGCCAAATTATTTGGCAAATGGCATAAAAATGCCAATGACAAATGATTTATAAAGCTAAGGGGAAGTAGACAGAGATTAGATGGGAATCGGAAGTTCCAAAGTGACAATCCCCAAAGAAAATCGATTTAACGAACGGCTTTGGGTATGTGTTCAAATTGAAATTAATGAATATGGAAAGGTCTGAGCAGAATACTTAAATAGATGAAGGATTTGAAGCTTAAGATAGGCACTTTTGAGCTTGAGTTGTTGAAAAAATCATTTGGTTCTAAGGGAACTTTAAGGAAATAAAGTATCTTACTTTAAAGTCATTTTAAAAGCTTTTTAACAAGATTATCAGTACATCAGGTTAAACTTGAGTTTAAAGGCGAATTTCTAGACCCTTTTCAGTCAGAATTCAACCATCTTTGACCCCCTCAAAGCCCCCATTTAACCCACATGTCAATGACCAATGCCTCGTTACTCCTTCTGCGCCTGGGAATTACTTAAGCTTCTGCAGAAATTAAAACATTTGAGATGCCTGCACAGAAATAGCAACGTGGAATATATCACAAATCAGAGGGCAGCAGCAGTCGAAGTCATTTCGATTCCCTTTGAGCAGAGAATGCTGGTGGACTGGATCCTGTGATCCCTCTGGTCATGGCCATGGTCAGCGGGGTCTGACGGGCATCTGGCATTTCAATTACACAAGCTCTGGCGCGATCTAGACCTAATTGATTGACTCCAGACAGAGGATGCTGGTGCAAGGTGCTGATAATATTTATACCACGTACGATCCCTCGCAGAATGCAATTAAATTGCATTTTCCACAGAGAGCGAGAGAACAATGAGCAATTTTTTAGAGATTTCCACGCTGGCACTCGGCACGTTTCCTACATAAACCATAAGCACCAACAACAAGTAGATGATGATGATGGTGATGGCGGAGTGGTGCAGCTGCCTGCTCCAGCTTCCTCCTCCTTACTTTTCCCGGGCTTTTCACAGTTTTCACCAGCAGAAGAAGAAGAAGGCAAAATTATCTTGAGGCAGCACAACAGCAAACGGTAAACACGATTGCTCTCCGCTTAGAATCGGCGGGGAGTAGAGTAACAAGTGCAACGTGGCACATTTTCGAAAGCTCCTCCGCCACTCACGATTTTCACCCCAGGCCAAAGCCACAAGGCAACATATATTTTCTTATTTTCCTCTGCTTGGTAGGGGAACTATTTGGAGAGTACTTCATATTTAACAACGTTTGTAACAGGCTGAAAGAATTTGGTTTTAAATACATAAAAATTAGGATGATTAAGCATTGATATATAATATTGTTCTATTAAAAAATGATATACCTTGGAACGCTCATGTTAAGTATTCAAACATTTCCTTAATTTACCAATTTTCTGTAAGAAATTTGTGCTTTAAAAAGTAAGGGTAACATTGGCCGTCACTACACTCTCTCTAATTTCTTCATCTTGGTTTTTTCGCTACTTTTAATGGAGGATTATCCAGCAAAACAGTTGCAACAGTTGCATCCATCAACTGGAGAGCGGTGGTTCCTGATGCCGGTGGGGTTGGTGGCCCTAACTTCGTTTTCTTTTTCTTTTTTTATGCTTTAGTTGTCAACACACAAAAGTTTGCCCGACCAGGCCAGGAGGCTGAAAGGAGGAAGAAATCTCAGCAGGCGGCGCCAGTTGAATGAACTCAACGGAAAAAGCTGAAAAATGGTTCTGCTGCTCGCTTTTTTTTTATTTTTTGCGGCCAGGTAATGATGATGTTGCCAACGCAACGCAGCCTGTGAAAGGAAACGGGGCCAGACACAAACGCTGGAGCAGAAGAAGCAGCAGCAGCAGAACCGATGGAGGGCAGGAGGATGGCAACAGAATAGCGCGCACAAAGAGGCTGCAAGAGCAGGAAACGAGCCACAATAGGACAACACACGGGATGTGATGGGGATGCACTTAAAGAAAAGTAAATCAATAAAGCGGAGACGCTATGAAGTAGCTACCAAAGGTATATCTAAACTTTGTCTTACGTTTTATCATTTTAAAAATAAGAAAAAGCATTTTAAAAATTCCGAAATAAAGTCCTATAAAATCTTCAAAGAAAATTAGTTCTATAATCATATATCTTATATTTAATACAACCATTTTCGGTTTAGTGTAAAAATATGGGAGTGATCGTACCGATAGAAGGGAGGGGCAGCAACCAGCAATTGGAACAGGAACTGTCTTAATCCCACAATCAATGGATAGTGAGAGGCAGAAAGAACCCTCCTCCAGCAAAGAGCCAAAAACCATCTGCAGAAACCATCGCGGGATCGATCGATTCGGCAGTGCGGGAGAGCTGCGCGAATCACCTAGAAACTGCGTACCAAACTGCATCCAACAGATGCAGCAGAAGCTGCCGCGAGTAACATTTTCATCACATGCTGACCAGCACTTGGTAGTAGCTGCACTTCCTCCAACTTCCCCCACACTTGTGTGTAATTCAATGGCGTGTAAAATAGCTGGCGGGCATTGTCCGGACATTTGGACAACGAACGGACAAGCGGACGGACAGCCAAAGAAACGAGACGAGACGACGACTGGGTGTTTTTTGCTAATGCAAAACCAAGTCAGAGATGGACCGATCTCAGTCACTTTTAATAGTAATTCTATATAAAAGATTACAAAAGAATTATCTTTTCTTCGAAAATTTGGAAAAATAAAAAAAAAACACTATAACTACGACTCACTTCCAATCCGTAAGCCTAAAATAGAATTTTTAATTAAAAAACATTATACAAATCGAAAAACTTTGATTCTTCAAAACATAAATAATCCTTAAATTGAAGGAATTTTACTCAAAGCAAGTTCCTAGGCTGCTACCTATAAAATAGGGGAAATTATTTACTAGACACACCCTAAATAATCCGTGACCATCTCCGTATCAAAAGCTCATCTCTATCAACCTCTCCTTGGCCAGTCCAATGGCAGCAATTGACTTGATCGTGGAGCCCCCGAGTTGTTTTTGTTGCATGTGGCTGGTGAAAAATCAGAAGCTAAGCAGAAACCAAGGCAAATGCAGCTGCTGCTGGTGCTGGTTGCGTTCGATCGCCAGATCGAGATGATCATGATTATGGCAATGATAATTACGAGGCGGCAATGGCTGCCACTTGTGTTTGGCCCGGCAGCCGGCCTGTGCTAAAATTTAATAAGTGCTAAAATAATCAGCGCGCGCTGGCTTTATGCAAACTTGTTGCAATCATTATATACGAGCATGTAGTGAGTGCTTTTCGACTCTATTGTTGTATGTAGTTGTTCTGGTTATTGTCGAGGCTCCGCGCAGTCAATGAACTTGGCAACAGCCAGCACTCGCGTTCCGTTTGTGCAATGTGTGTAATTCAAAGCGAAATTATAATGTTGAAAAAAAAAAAAAAAATGTGGCCAAGCGAAAACGAGTTGTACTCATTCCCCTTTTTTTCAGAAACTTACTATTACTCCAATGACCCCACTTCCTTGGCCACATGACGTCTTACTTCATTTATTTTAATACGCTTTCTGGGGGTATTTTTATTATATTTAAAATAGATGTTCAAATATAATTACTCTGAACTTTGTAAATATATAAATGAGTAGCTTTTGGAAAGTCTCCTTGAAGTTTAAATGATGTTTCAATTTCAACTATATTAAATTAAGAACTATCCAGGCTTATCTTAATTAGATATCTATATCGCCCAGCTCTCACTTTCCTATAACGTTTATTATATTCATAGCTTTCTTAGGGTATTTAATACTCCGATCTTCGGCTTTAAACTCTCCATTTTTCCTAGCTAAAAGCATAATATAATTTTTTATGACACAGAGAATTCTTGTTGTCGCCGCAGTTTGTTGTTGCCAGTAATTAAATGAAGTTATGTTCCAGACCTGTCTCTCTATTTTTTTTCCTTGTATATTTTTTCTGGAAGAAGCAACAGCCCCTGATGAAGAGTGAGTTGACAAACGCTGACACGCGAGAAAAAAAGGGGGAACGGGAACACGCGAGCGAATCTGGTAAATATATGCTCGTATAAAAATAGTTTCAAATGCAAAATGACACTTATCGGTGGGGGGAAATTGAGTGCCATGCTCTTGACATCATCTGGCCAATTGGTTAGGACATAATTTGATTAGCACTAGCCGCTTGAATGATAGGGAATTAAAAAGAAAGCGATGGACAGGAAAAACAGAGGGGGTTCTGCCATTTTAAATGGTTCAATAAACATATAACTAATTACTTAGCACTTTGATTCTATTTATAACTTGTAAAGTCGTTAAGATGGAGTCTGCACAATTTAAGAACCAAGGAAGCTGTGGAGAATTACCCATAAAATAATAATCCTTAATCAGTTCTCTCAGTAGTTTAAATATCTTACTTTCTTTAATATCTATTCACTTTAATCAACCTTTATTTTTCAATTTCCCCCGCACAATCTTAAACAAATAAATCTATCCCAATTGAAATATCATCGCACTGAAGTAGAAGGCGGAGCATAGAGAAAAAAAGATCAAAACAAATTGGCTGAGCATTAGAAACGCATAAAACTTCATTAAGCTCGTATTCTACTTTTTCCTGCTTTTCCTACATCTACCCAACAGCGTTAATAACGAACTGAGAGCGGAGTGCAGTTTTACAATTAACTTGGATGTCCGTAACATAAAGATACGAGGCCGCCAGATAGAAAGATGAACAAAAGCAACGACTGCAGCGATAGAAGGCAACACAATCTATGATGACGAGGGAATGGCCCCCAACCTGGACGTACACCGAAGAAAATATTATAAGGCAAGCTTTAAAGAAACAAAAAATATAGAAATCTTGTAAGAAATAGAGAAATAAATGAAACTTAAATATAAAAATTAGAAATGTCGATTATATTCTTAGAGAAACCTTGAATTCTATTGATCTTCAAAGTTTATATGGTTTTTTTTCTCTCTTAAACAATAAATATATTTTTTTCCAAGTACATAGAGCAACTGTTGCGCCGCTTGAGTGCATCCGTTTGTTAAAGTCCAGGGACGGCTTTTATTATTATCATTGTTCTGCTTCTGGCTGTTCTTTAGGCCGGTTGCTGCTGCTTCTGCTGCTGATGTTGCTGCTGCAATGAAAGTAGACACAATCCGGCAACGAAAAAGAAAGAACAACTCAAGTGAATTGCAATGATAGAGAGCCCAGTCGGCGGCAGGCAGCTACATAAAAAAGTAAAGGCAAACACCATAAGACATAAAAAAAAAATACAAGAAACTAAAAAAAACAGGGAAAATGCAGTACAGTAATGGGTCATAAAATATTTGACCGATTTTCGGAATTCTTTCGAAATTTGATTACTTTTAGAAAGACAAAAAACATAGTTTAATCATATAAAATAAAGACTTGTGTTGTAAGAATTCAAAATACCTCGTTTTTAGGAAAAACGAGATCTTGAAATTTAACTAAAAGAAGCAGGATGCAAACCTTTGCAATCCTAATTAATAAAGACATTCCAGAGTGGTTTCTTTAGATATCCTAAGACTCCTACTATTCAGTAACCACTGTACAGACAACAATAGATCTCCAAGTCTGGCTGTTTTGAGTGTTTTACGCTCGTCATCGCCCCCCCGCACAGCTCCTAGGTATCCCCACAAACAATCCCAAGTTCCAGGGGGAGATAGAGAGGTTAACAAAGAGTGCTTTTTTATTGCCGGGGGCATGAAATCTGATTCTCGGAAGAGTTCATTTTGTAGCCTGCAGGGAAGGTAAGCTGATGATGGAATTGAAATGGGAATGTCTGCTGCTGCTCGCGGCTCGCGGCTCAAGTCCAGGTAACTTAATTAAAGTGATTGCACCAGGGTTGCCGTGTTGCCTTTGGTGCAACTCAAGCCAGGGTTGCCGCGACAACAGACAAATAACGGAAATATTGCCCAAGTCATTTCGCTGCAATAACATTTTGTAATGGCAATGGGTGTGTCCCTAGGGGGGCGGGTTCCCCGAAAGCCGTAAATTTGCTCTTGCCAAACATTTTTCACCGCCTTCCACCCGGCACAGTTACTTTTGTTTTTATTACTTCCTCGTTTCGCACTGTTGTTCTTATTGCCATTGTTTTTCCCACTGACATTGCATCCCCGTGGGAGCTTGCAGGCGCCCGAAATTGTCAATACAAATGGGGTAGAATTAGTAGTTGTTATTCGATGGATAAAATACTTGTTTAGCCCTTAATGTGAATGTAATAAAAAAAGAAATATCATTTGCTTTACTTTATGAATATATTTGAAACCCTTGCTTTGTAAGCCTATTATGGACCGTTGCTTTTCAATTCTCATTTTAAAAACTCCTAGTTTTTTAACCTCCGCTGTTCTTAGCTGTTTACACATGTTACCCCAAATGAGAAAGAGGGACGGAAACAGGTTAACTCGATCTGCGAAAGAGACGGTTGCAGTTTCAGTTGCAGAACAACAAATAAACAACAACAATAACAACGAGAGGAACAATAACAAAGCGCAAATTGTTTGCTTTTGTTGCCGACGAGGATAAATGCATTGATTTCTGACAGAGTCGACAGTCGGCGGCAATCGCTTTTTTTCGTGGCCACGGAAGCGTGAAGAAAATGAGAGAAAAGAAGCCCTTTTGGGGTGATATTTCCCCCTACTTCCTTGACGTCAGTCGCAACCTGTTCAATTGGTTGTTACTTTTGTTTTATTTACAAAGAAAAATTCACTGTGAGTTGGCTTGATTAACTTTATTATTCATACCAATTGTGTACAGTGTACAATTTTCCTCTTTTCTTTTTGCGCATTTCTTCTTCCCACACAGCCACACAAGCTTGGAACAGTACAGCAAAGATGCAAACTTCTCTTTATTAATATTAATTTCCACCAAATTGCAGACAAATAAGTAAAGCGTTTATTTATATTTTAACCACTTGGCCCTTCCTACGCGAAAAACGCACCTTAGTGCAAAATTAATAAAATTTAAAGCCGAATAAAAGAAAGAGATAACAGGAGAAGGATCACACACAAATACTCTTATTGGCCGCGTATGTGCCCACGCACACAGACTCCCTCGCCAAGTCCTCGGTAAATTTTCAATTTCCCAGTTCTTTGAAGGTTTAATGTTTTCAGTAATGTTAATTAGACTTAATTAAGCTTAATTACTGCTTACGTACCATTTATTTTAAGTTTTTTGTGTAGTTTTCGAAGCAGAACGCAGGAGATCGCAAAACGACGCTAACACACACAAACACTTAAAAGATTTAATTGCTCAACGAACTGTACAACTTTTTTGGGCATATTACGTACACTATATTTATAGCCACATATTGATAATAATTATAGTATTATTAACAATTTTCCAAGAGCTTAATAAAACACTTTTTCCCATTTTATTTTACTTCCAAAAACTGCAAACTTTTTCGATCAAGCAAACGCGGCCCGCTCAAAACGAGGAAAAGAACGAAAGAACAAGTAACGAGAAGAAGTTAGTGTTGCATTGGCATTTTCAGTGTTGGAAAACTCGTTTAATTTAGTACTAGTTGAACAAAGTGCAAAAGTAAAGTGCGTCAATTGTTCTTTTTAAGAGGTTTAATTAAAAATATAGGCTGTTCCTACCTTTTAAAATATATAAATAACAATAAAAACAGTCAATAAGATTGCAAAAAGCCAAAAGAAACCGGAAAATACAACAGCAAAGCTGCAATTTAGGGCAAGACAAGTAGTGAGCACTCGTGGCGTCATTATTCTTCTTACTTATTCGCGTATCGTCTTTGTCGGTTAAAGTGCGTGAAAAGTGTCCAGTTTTAAGGGGTTTATCCGGGGGAAATGCAATGTTTATGACGGCTCGGCACAACCCCAATTTTTTGTCTGCATTTTCCCTTTGCGAATTTCGCTGACGACCGCAGTTGGCTTTGCGTTTTACGTTTGAAAGGATTAAGAACCGGTTTACTTTGGGCCACCCCGGGCCGGCCCATAAAAAACAAAAGGAGCTTAACAATCCGGCTGGTCAGCGGCGGCGTCGACGGCAGTGGGTGGTGGCTGGCAGTGATTTACCCCACGGGGGTTGGCTTTGTTCTCCTCCTTGCACATCCCCTGACATTTCTTTCTCACCCGCCCACTCCCCGTCCCCACTTCATGCAAATGGCCAAACATTAAGGCAACACTTGAGTTGTGTCTACAAACAGCTGCGGTCAAGGGATTAGTTACCAAGGCATCAGAAATGTAAGCAAAAGTATAATCTTTGTCTGAAAAGTTGTTTAAATATTATTCCTTTATTATTTCCTAAAAGTTTCATTGAATTATTTTCAATTTAATATTTATTTTAGTTTTAGGGAGTACACACTTGACCTCATCTGTATCCAGGCTGCATGTCAAAGACATGCCACCCCTTTTTCCTGACGAATGCAAATTCAAACAATAGCCAAGGCTGCGACGGAAGAACAAGTCACGTGCTGCCCGTTCCCGAAGTCCATTTCTCCGTACTGCCATATTCCTGGGTCCTCATTCCGTACTCCTAATAAGCGGCAAATAATTGGCAGACGAACTTGAGACTACCCCAATGGCATGGGACGACGTCGCGCCGATTGCCAGTGGCAACTGCAATTGCCACTAAAAATCGATACCAACCACCGCTCACAGCCACCCTGCCAGCCACCCTGCCAGCCAGCCTGCGCAGGTTGTCGATCCTTGCTGGAATTTTCTGTTTGTCTGTTTGTCTGCCTCTTCTGCCTGGCCAGCCGGTTTCCAGTGCCTCTACTTCTGGGCTCCCAGAGCTTCCAGGCAGAGAAAACCGCTCTCCGCGACTGCAGTTGCATTGGCTTAGAGTACAGGTAAGCCATGAGTATTAAGTGTTCCTGTCGCAAATGACCAATAAAACTTAATTCTGTTCTAGGTGAGCGCCAATGTGGGGAAAATGTCAACCTCAACCTCAAACCAACACAGCAATTAGAGTTTCCGGCCATAAAGCCCGTCAAGAACTGAAAAGCGTCGGGCCAGAAACAACTGTCAACTGACCAAATTTGACAACAAAATGTTTGGAACAGGGCGGGACTATGAGGGTTTGTGGAAGGTATTATATGGAGCTGCATTAATATATTATTTAAATTGCATTTTTATAACCATAAGCTAGAGTTTTGAGATTTTGACTAAATACTTGCTGCCAAACTAGAATATTTCATAACATTTCTGTTAAATTCGCTTTTGAAAGCTTATTTGTACATTCCCTGTCACAAAACCCATGTTTCTAGTCTAAAAAACACTGTCGAAACTCGTGTTACACTCCCAGAAACCCCTCCAATCCGCTCCTGTAATTCAGAATGACGACAGCACACGATCATTACAGCGGGTACTAGCTTGCATTCTGTCGCCCTGCTCAATGAACCATTCCGCCTGCTGCAGTGGGCCCCGACTTGGCCAGCAACAATTAATATGGCCAGCGATGCGAATCTAATAATGTGACTACAATGACGACAATAGAGCCCGAGCCCGAGCTCGCTCTCCAGGCCTCCCGGCCGTACCTACGTGTTATATAAACAAAGCTTCGGTTCGGGTTTAAGGTTTTCGGGGCAGCTGCAAAAGTGTGATATGTGTTGCCGGGTTCTAACGATACATCATTGTGATATATATGCCCCGAGGTGTGGACTATATACGTGTATACTTGTACTAGGTGCGCCATAAATTAACACACTCCCCGCCGCCCCTGCCTTTCGAAGATAGTGTGGCCCAGTAGGCGGTAACTGGGCTCATAAATGCGGCAACGGCAAAACAATTAACCATTGCATGTCGGCTGTGCTTAGAGAAGTTGCAGCCATAGAGAGAGAAAGATCCCTGGACCATGGCCAGTGGTGCTGGTCAAGGTGCGTGAGATCACTGGGCGGGTGATAACGACCTGAGTCTGAATTCCTAGTGGCTACAAATGAGCGATCGTTTATCTCAATGGGCGAACATGATCAGCAAATGTTTTGCACTTAATTGGGGAGGGACATCATCGAAATGGCATCGATGCAATTCGTTTAATGGCTCATAAAATACTTGAAATGGCTTTTCTCATCGAGTGGTAACTACTCTTACATGGTTTTAATGGTTTATAGGTTCTAAACATAATTGGAAATGATTTTGTTACTAATTTGAAGGGATTTTTTAGGGTTTCTTGTTATTTTCTTATAAATGTGGTACCCTCATCAGTGAGCATATTATATATTTATATTTCGAAGTCTTTGCTTTAAGCAACGATAATCAGGTTATATGAGTTATATTGGTTATTATTTTAGAGAGTTTTTCCTATTTAAATTATATAAGTAATGCGTTTGGCGTAGTTTCCTTTTCCAAATATATTTAAACGTGCATTTTTGCATTAAAATATTCCCTTATTTCCATTTATTTATTCCAATGACAACTCTCACTCTTAAATCTCCCGAAATCCCATAAATCTGCAAAACAAAAACTGCAGTTAAGCTACAATAACAGTTAAGTGTGAGCGTTATGCATAAAATCAATGAAATGAACTTGATTCCTAGTTTGAAAAGGAAAATATACAAATATACAAATAAGGGAGATGCCAAATGGTGGGAAGATATGCAACCAACATTGAAACCAAAGACCCCGATGAAAAAAAATAAAATAAAAGCGAAATCCGAATCCGAGTTAAGAGCGCGGTTCTACTACTCCCAGAAGCGCTGTTGTTCCCAGGCGATGATAATCGGGGAAACTAAGGGTGGTTATATATGGCATGGCACGCAGGGGAAAAATAACCCTCCTCCAGCAGTGGCAACAGTAAAACTGCAATTGCAGTTGGAACGAACAAGAACTAGAGTGAAGCAACCCCCGGGTGCGGAATGGAATCCCTTTGGAACCCTCGTAGCCCATCCTTTATCCCTTCTTCTGTTGTTGCTGCTGCTCGTTGGTGGCGCATTTGCAAAGACAAACAACAATAAAAAGATTCGATATCGAGGCGATCGATCAATAAGCAGTTACAAACACACGCACGCAACACACTCTTCGCTCACTGCGATTGCGTGAAATTTTTAGACAAAGCGGCGACATATTTGGAAACTCTCTTTGCTTCGTGGAGAGAGGTAGGGGTTATTATATCATATGAGGCATTAGGTGCTCCCTAGATCGGGACAGCTGCGCAGGCGCCGCGATCCAGCCAGGGTTGTCATCTCTCTCGCACAGCTTCCCTGCTGTTTTGGTGGTGGCTTGGATGGAAAACGGACGGACAAGAAAGCAGGACTGGGTACAGTAGCGCAAGCGATTAATCATCAGGTTTATGGGGGGAATATTTAAGAAGTTATAAAGTTTAGTTTATAAAAAGTTTAAGTACTATTTTATACTTATTTTTAGTAAACTTCCCTGAAGAAAAATAATATTATTAATAATAGTATCGTGCTTGAATCGGCACTTTTCAAGGCTTAATAACTCCCAAACCTTACGTTGCCCAGAGCTGGTATTCAGTTTAAAAGGAGCTTGGCCTTTCTACTTCAATATTGAACAAGAATATCCAATGGGAGACCTCTCGTTCTTTAGTTATAATACATTTTACAAACTTAATTTTGTCACAAATTTTTGCTATGTTATAGCCCGATATATGAACTTCCAAAACGTTCCAAATTGCTTATTACTTTTTCTAATATATATTTTCAAGCTGCCTTTGATTTTATAGCATCTATAACATATAATTATCGCTCTTGCTTTCCTTATCCCGAAATAAGAAGTATCTACGCATAAACGCCGGCATATGTTGTCCTCATCACTTGGATTTCGAACATTTGTCACTGTCGCAAATACGTATGGCTCTAACTGTTTTCCATCCCAAAAAGGGGTGACATGCGTCGTTTGTCCAATTTGTTGCGCAATCAAGCCGTCGCCCGCTTTTTCCTTTTTTTTTGTTGTTGCCTGTGTGGACTCCTCTGGAAATCGTGCGTGTCGTGAACCAAGTCCAGGTCCAAGTCCAGGTCTTTTAGCTGGTAATTGGTTTGTCATTACAGCCAAAGCGAGGCGAAGGAGAGAGTGCATTGAACTTGAGCTCGAGCAGTCCTCGTAGACGGAGGAATCATCAGCTGCCTTCTGATCTTGGCACGTTCTATGAGAAAATCGAACCCGAACCCTCCCTGCCTTGCCAACCTTTCGCACCTTTAACAAGGTTTTGCTTGGTAATTTATGGGCCTGAGGAGAGAGCAGGAACGAGAGCCTTTCTCTTTTCTTTATTTGGTGATTTCTCAACCTTCCGGTTTTTCCTTTTCTTCCTTTCCCGATTTCCCACCAGTAATTAAACGGACAAGGACCCAAGGATCATCTCTAGTTAGGCCTAACGTTTCCCATGCCTTCCGGGCAAAGTTCAGGCAGAGATTTATGGGAAAACCAATTGAAATGCCAAGAACTTTGATATCTCCAATGAGAGAATGGGGCTCTAAGAACCATTACCATACCGAACAGTTGCTCTGTAATGCGATGAGGGTGCTCTCTTTGGGTCTTTTGTCCAGGAAAATTACTAAGGGGAACTGCTGGCTATGGATGCCATTTAACGACCCAACAAAAAGCACAAAACTCGATGATTCAATGATACTTTATCGCCAAACTTAATCTACTTGAGAAGGGAAACTACGAAGTGACACATTACATAAGATTCGGGGGAGAAGGGAGGTTGAACTCTGTCCTAAACTATAAGATGAGGGCACTTCACTTCACCACTGAACGTGTTCGTATATTTCAAGTGAATGTTTCAATCAGTGCTGAGCTGCAGTTTATGAAAATTTATATATTGCTATATAACGTAATTGAATATTGATGGCAAAGGGTTAAATCAATTGTTAGGGCTTTGGCACTCAATAACATATATAAATAGGGGGTATAATTGAGGCAATCACAGAGTTTTGGGAGAGAAATTTACAAGAGTTCATATGAGAAGTTTGAAACCTATAATCAGGGTTAACACTGTAAGGTTCAGAGGTTTTAAATCACTATAAGAGGTGCCTAAAATAATTAAATTCTATATTTACTCAATATATAGTCATATTTTTAGGTAAAATACATTTTCTAAAACAACAAGAACCTTTAAAGATTTGAAATCAATTTAAAAACTGTCCGAAAGTATGCAATTAAATATTTTAAGTAAAAAATCCACAGTATATTGGCTTTTCTCTTATGTATACATTTGTAGTCTACTTTTCTGCAAATTTTAAATTGATTTCAAATCTTTAAACCATTTATATTAATTTAAAAAAAATTGTTTTCGTCAAATATGTAGAATCTTCAATCTTTTTTGTTAAATAATCTTTTTTCCTCTCATAAAGAGTATGCTAAATTCGATTTTTCTGTGCTACCCGCAGCATTATTCACAGTATTCAAAGAATTCTGTGTATAAGAATCTAAATCAAATTAACCACGGGGCCATCGAAAATCTGTGTACACATTATTAACTTGATTGCTCTTTGTTGCTATTGAAAAGTAATTTTTCTCCATTAAACGGAAATAGAATGCATTCGATGATGGAACCTAAACCACATCGATTTCTGATTTTTAATTTTGTTTAACGCTTATTGTTATTTAATCCCTTTGCCATGCCACCATGTCCCAATCCAGGACAGATGTTTGTCCAGCTCTCTGGGTTCCCTGTTCCCTGTTTAATGCCTTGTTCGCGGGATTAATGTGTGAGGGGGGACAGACCCAGAGGGTGGTGACCGCGCGGAATTCTGCATGTGTGCTGATTTTTGCACTATTGTGGGTCTTAAGCCGTATTAATTTTCAATAAGTGCAACCGTCGAGCTCTATCAAATGTTTGATAAATGGCGCAGCGGGTTAATCCAGAAGTTGGAACAAAAAGGGAAGAGCCACAGGCATATCGCTTAAGTTTCGAAGTGGAAATCATTGCCTGAGCACGTGACTGTCTTCCAGGATAAAACATCGTGATCAGGCATATTTAACCATTTTTATTTTTTATTTTCAGTATTGAATGAGGCTTTTGCATTACTTTTTTATGTTATTTATGGGGCTGTGAATATTTCATGGAAATTCTAGTGAATTTTTTATTAGTGAATATTTAAGGGAAAATCTAGTACATTTTTCAGCAGGGAATTTTTTGGTGGAAAATTTAAAACAATTTCTTTCTAGTACATTTTAAATATAGTTTTTTAAAATATGAATTTTTTATTTGTGAATTTTTCTCAAGTGAATTCTAGTACAGTTTGTACTTGTGATTTTATCGTAATTTAAAGTTAAGTACAAATTCTTTAAATAGTAGAATTTCTTAATTTTCAAATCCTTTTTAATTTTTTTTCAAGCCCTAAACTATGCAACTTATTTCCGAATGTGTTTCAGCCAAGACATCAACCCCTTTGAACTGCTTAGTCGGTTACAAAGCAGTTGATTTTAAAAACGATTTATCTTTCCACGTGAAAAAATAAAGACAAGTACGACTTAATTCAAAGCCGCACCAACTAATTAATCATTCAATCTAATACAGCATTGTCTCTATAAATAATCAAGTGACTAACTTAGTCTAATTTTAAACACAAATTAAAACACTCTAATCTGTGATTTTTTATCATCATGAAGTTCGTTCGTGATCTGTATATAATCTGGTATTTATTTTCATTCTGTGACCTTTACGGGAGAGCAAGCTGCACGTGCATAAATCACACGTTTCAATTTCGCGAAGTTCGTGCCGAGGGGAAACGCGACAAACTCAACTGAACTGAAACTTTGTCTGATGCAATTGCCCTGCGAGATTTCAACAAGGTAAGGGGAAAAAACACACAAAAAAGGGGAAAAAAGTTGAGAACATCCAACTAAAGAAGGTTTTTCTCCCTGTTTATTTGCCTTGTTGTTTTGTTTGTTGATTTTGCAACATTGTAAGATCTAAAAATATTGAAAAAAAGGGGAAAACGGATCTTTTGGGCTTTTTATATTTGATTGATTTTGTAGTGGCCGCGATAGGTTCATTAGCACTCATTAATCATAGCTCATAAAAAAACTACGAGTATTATTGGCAGGTTTGCCGTAATAGCCAAAGAAAGAATAAACATTTTGCTCTACAGTTACGGTCGATATTTTAGTAATTTTTAAATAAAATTAAAAGAAAGAAATAAAATAGTTTTTGTACAATTAAAATTTTAAAATATAAAGCTAATAACAATGTATTATATATTTGTTTCCCTAAAGATTAAACTCTAAAATATTTAATAATATTCTCTGATAAGGTACTCGTAAGGTAAAGGTATTATAAGTCAGTTATATCAGAAAATTTTGATAACAGGTGGAGTAAACCCTGTCTGAACCCATATAGTATTAACATTCTTGATCAATTTCGCAAGGCGAGTCAATTTAGCCTTGTCCGTCTGTCCGTTTGTCCGTCTAACAGAATATAACATTAGATTTTAAAGACTATAAGAGATAGGGCTACCAAATTTTGTTATCAACATTTCTATAGGTTGCCCGCAGATCAAGTATAATTTAAAATATCCCCACGCCCACTACTGCCCACAAAAAAAGTAAAAATCTTGTTTTTAAAGCTTTATCATTGATATTGTATAAGAAAAAAAATGTAAAGGGCCTTAAAAGCCCCATGTTTCTTTTATAACCGAGTAGATAGTATATATCTGGGAGCTATAACCCTTAGTTAAATCCCTTACATAAGCTCCAGACTCCGGCAACTGATGAATTATGAATATGCCCGGCGTCGGCTCGTGACTCAAAACAGGTGCAAGACTCAAATCGATATCGAGACTAGACTGTAGTCTATAGATTCTGGACGAGCCCCCGCCAGCTTCCCCGACTGAACATATCTCATTCCCATTCCTATTCCCATTGCCGGCGGCGGGCATAGAATGTTTCCTACAACAAACTTCTTAATTAATTCAACAGTTTTCGTGTGACTCGAGCAATCTGAAATAATAAATCCAGCTAAATGCATAAAAATCAAGTGTAAATAGGTAAATGAGAAATAAAAAGCATTACCCGAAAAAGGAAAGGTAACTGGTTCTGAAAGGGAAACGAACACGCGAATTATATGTATATCCGTCTACGAACGTACTTGATCATGATCCCACCACTTTCGGTTCCATTTCGAAAGCACATATCTTTTGAGGCGGATGTGGTGTGGATGGCAAGAATATACCTTTATATGCATAAGCGTGTGATTTAATCAGAGTCATTACTAGCAGCCCGAGACATGAACTTAAATATTCCGATTCATGCTGGAGCAGTGTTCAGACCCCTACAATTATATTACATATGATTATAGGATGATTTAATAAGCACACATCGGGGCCCATTGTGGCGCAAAGATCACAGATCACCACAGATCATTGGACCTTTTGTTTGGCACGGAAACAGCTCAAGGAACTTACTCCAAATCGTTTCATGTAAATGTCACTTTGAGAGCCATTAACATCTGAATGAACTTAGAGTTGAATGGAAGTTGAAGTTCTTGTCTTCCTTACTTAAAATCTTCCAAGGTTTCTAGATCAACTCTGACGCAGTCTGCGATGTCTGATCTATTGATCTGTGATTACTACAAAAGAATCAATAATAAAGCCTTCATTCTGACTTATTTGTTGAAGTTCTCAAGTCTTTAAGTGTCACTTTGAGGGGATTATTCTGTTTACAGTTAGCGATCTCTGACAGTTCCTAATTGTATTTGTGTAAACCAGTTTATTTTTGCATTAAAATAGCTTTTAAGGCCTTTAAGTCTGAGACAAAAAAAAATAAAACAGAAAAAGTAATAGTCTCAAGGTTTTGTTGTTTTTTCAATGAATTATAATTATTTTTAATGTTTTTATGAAAGAAGTTGACCTTCTTCTTTATTTTAAATATATAATACACTAACTAAAAAACTTTAATAAAATAATTTTTTTAATAATTTAAAAGAAAATCAACCTCTTTTAATATCACAAAATGTTTTTATTCAGTTTCGAGTCTTTTAGCTTAAATACAAATTAATATATTACAAAGTTGGTTGTTTTTTAACCAAAAACTTAGGGCTACGAGTAGCAAACAATACTTGGCACCGACGATGACAAGTTCACTATGGCAAGAGAGTCTCTTCCGCCGCCTCCTCCTCCTCCACCTCATCGGAGAAGGACCAGCAGCAGAGCACCCATCAGACTCCAGCTAATGGCTCCTTGGGCACCACTCGATCTGAACATATGATCCTCCTCCTCCGCTGGCAGCTGGGCCATGGCCACCAGCTTCTGCTCCTCATCGAGCTTGGGCCGATAGCTCCAGTCAATGGTGTTGGTCTTGCAGATCTGGGCAAAGACTCTCGCCGAGATTTTCGGCGTCCTGGTGCGCTGCGGGGAATTAAAGTCCACATGGTAGAGACCAAACTTCTCCGTGAAGCCGGCCTTCCACTCGTAGCTGTCCATCAGACTCCAGGCGATGTAGCCACTGACATTGACACCATCCTCCATGGCATCCAGCACGGCCGAGAGGTACTGATTGAAGTAGTCCACGCGGGCATAGTCCTCGAGACCGCCGCGATCACTGACTCCATTCTCGGTGACAATTATCTCGGGGCCATTGTACTCGCGGTGTATCCACATCAGCAGATTGTACATACCCTTGGGATATACCTGTAAGAGGGAGAGAGATATTTACATTAAAGAAGGGTTAATTAGAGGTTAGTTCTTGTTAAAAATAAAGAAAAATATATATTTTGTCAGTTCCTTTCCTTGAAAAAGGTTATATTTTCTCAAGAGCATACTTAATCTTTGCTCTTATTTTATTTTCAAGTGTGCAAAGCTAGTATACAACCCCCTGGTTAGTTGGAGTTCATTCACCTGCACCTGTATACAACGCCACCTGGTCGAAAGTCACCCTCTTTTTTGATTCAATGCCTAAGTAGTTTACTCGGCAAACCATAATTCAAAGCTCCAAGTGCAGGGGATAAGTCAACCCTCAAGCACTGCGCCAAAGTTAATTACACCATTCCCCTCTTAGTCTGGGGACGTGAGGGATTCCTCATCTCCCAAGGAGAGGGTGAGCAACAATCAATTTGGCCGACTAAGCCAAAGATAATTGAAGAAGGAGTTGGAGGTGGAGTTGGTGGAAAGATGCTTTCGTTGTAAACTTGTTTGCTGCCCAGGGCGGGCAATTTTCCTGGTCTCATAAAATAATTACTTTTTGGTTATGGAAACCCTTTAAAGGGATACAGTTGATGGGCAAATTATATGGTAAAAAAATGTTTTTAAACCTTTAATCGTTATAAAAACCCAAAAAGAGTTTCTAACAAGAGCTTAAAGCAGCTTAAAATTGTGTACGTAATTGGATTGATAAAGGGTTTGTTTCTTTATAATAGTATTTCCTCTAAGAAAACGTTAAAACATTGTTCAATATAAATTAATATCACGTTTTCGTATTTATTCTTTCTAGAACACGTCCTGGAATTAAAAATTGGTATTTTATAAACAATCTTGCATTAAAATTAGCTTCATTTTTAAGCAAATTTCAACTGATTTTAAGATTTTAAATACTTTAATAATATCATGATGAAATATTCTTTACGCAAAATTGTTTATAATAAATTACTGCCTCTCTTTTCTATAACTTAAAACCCTACGGTTTAAAATCAATAGAAAAGGTGTCTAAAAGTATGCAATGAAGTATTTCCACTGCCAAAAAAATGTATTTCTCAAAGTTAACAGCTTGTAGCATACTTTTCGACACCTTTTAAAAGGATTTCCCATTCCCAGCTCTTATTCATATCATTCCGAAACTCACCTTAAGCCAAACCGAACCCGATCCCGGCCAACTGACTTCCTTCTGACTCTCCACGACGCCCATATCATGATTAAACGATGGCACCGGGAACCCGCCGGTGTTATTGTGTCCATTCGAGGTAACCAGGTTGCTGGTGTACGAGTTAATGCCAAAGAAGTCAGCGGTGCCGCGGATGCGATGAATCTCCTCCGTGGTAAATTCGGGCAGCCTGGATCGCGTGCCAAAGCCCTGCTCTTTGCTCAGGTTCCGGATGCGCTCGATCATCACCTTGGGATAGTTGCCGTGCTTCGAGAAGATAGGATGGCCGAACCAGCCCACATAGAACTGCATGGCGCGCTCGGAGGCCTCACGATCCTCGGCAGAGTCCGGGTTCCTAGGCTCCGGCCACGAAGTGTCAAGGGTGATGCCAATGCGACCGCCCTGTCGCTTCTGGAAGAGATCCCGGTACATGTGCACCACCTCGGCGTGGGCCTTGAGCAGATTGTGGCCGCACAGATAGGCGGGAATGCCAGGGAAGTTGTACGAGGGCGCCATATAGTCCACTCCGTAGCCATGCTCGCACACATGCCACGGCTCGTTGATGGTCGTCCAGATCTTCACGCGATCGCCATACATCTCGAGGACCAGGCGGGCAAAGTCCTTGAACAGCGGTATGATCTCCGGATTGGTCCAGCCGCCCAGCTCTTGCAGCTTTTGCGGCAGCTCCCAATGATAGATCGTCACCATGGGCGTGATGTTGTAACGCAGGAGTTCATCGATCAGGTTGGAGTAATACTTGATGCCGGCAGTGCTCACGTGGTTCATGTAGCCACCGGGCATGATACGGGGCCAAGACAGGGAGAAGCGATAGGTTCCAGCATGCAGTTCTTTCACCATTTGGACATCGCGACGCCACTGAAATGGTTTGAAAATAATTAAAAATTTTTTATTAGGTTTCGTTGGTGTTTTAAAGAAATAGGTAAGGGAAAATAATAATATAATAAACATATAAATATAATAAATAATCAATAGAAAGGCGCCCTGACTTAAGAAAAAAACGTAGGTCTTTGTATTAACTATCCATATACCATTTTAGTTCGATCGGACTTTCCTAAGGGGTTGTTATAAAAACTTTTAGTTTTTCTCTAAATTATTCCATTTATTCAGCCACTAAAAAGTAGGCAATTCTTTTTTTTCAACAAAGTTTTAAGTAATTTACTAGTCGGGGCGTTCAATAAAGCATTCTTTGTGATAAAAATCTATTAAAAATGCATAAACAAAGCTGTTTAAATATTAAAACCGCATTAATCTAGTCAATAAAGTCTACAAACCCAGTTTGGTAGCAACATAAAACCAAAACACACCCATATCCACCCAATTTAATAATTAATATAGACAAATCACAGCCAAATCGCTTTAACTCACTAATCTAATGTCACATTCGCATTTAAATTGAGTCGTTTGCGCAATGCCTGACATAATAAATAGATACTTAAATGTCGGAAAACTAGAGACTTGTTTTGGTTTCCTTTTCGAAAACCATGCCAAGAATGCCGGGCCGAAAAAAAAACCCCAAATTGGGATTGGAAAAACCAGTTGGTCAGTCACCGTCGTGGTCAGTGTCACTTGCGACTTGGCTTTGGCTTTGGAAATGTCGCAAAGTGTGACTTTGAAATGAAAAGAATTTGATTTGCGATCGCCATTGCAAAGGGGCGTTTAAGCTGTCCGTCCCGCCACTTAATCCATTTATCAAATCGCCTGCCGCCGCTGACAACAATAACAAGCGGATAGGCAGAGTAAATTAAATAAAACACAAAAAAAATGAATAAATACAAGCGACACCTGCCGCAAAAAAACAAAAAATCGATCGGTTAGTTCACTTTGATTGGCATTAGCAGGCGAATTATGATACAATTAATGGTTACTCCAACGCATTCTGCCTGTTGTTTCGATAAATCATTGCAAATATGTAACACAATGCTGAATTCCTTGTAGTTAAGTTATTGGTGGCTTCAGCTGGGAAGGAGATCTAGTTAGTTTGATTTATGCTAATTATAGGGTAATTTTTAATGCTATTTATCATAGTTCTCTAAATGATTTAAATATCTAAATAAACAGGAAAATCAGCTTAGAAATCTTCACAAAAGTTATAATTAAATAGGTCAGTATTTGTATTTACCAGATAAGATATCAAGATATATCCCTAAAACTGTACATCTCTTTCTAAGATAACTCTCAAAATCTCTCTCTACATAAAAAAATGTTTAATCCTAAATCCTAATCCCTAACTTATCTATCTATACACATCAGGCTGCTGAAAAAATGGGGACAAAAGCCTAATGAAATCCGTTAGGTTTATCTTCATGAATCTGTCAGAAAATTCCACTCAATTCCATCCATCTTCTTCCAGTTCCGTTTCGTATTTATTTATTTTTGATCTTAGTAAACTAGTAAACTCGTCACACCCTCATTGATCTGCCCTTTAAGTCGATTTTCTTCCCAAAGATCATTAATTCAACACGGATCGGGGGATCATTAATCAACTAACCGAGACAAATGGTGCAAAGTTAAAGCGCTGAAAAGCCTCTCAGGTGGAGATAACCTGATCAGAACAAAGTAGTTTATCAAACTATGAAACAGGTGTCCGTGCTGATGCTGCTACTATTCATGATTCATACGTTATTTTGCTAATGGTTATATTTGTGTTTTGAAGTATGCAAATTAAATGCAACATAGTTTTCAATTTTCATCGCATGTCCAATTGTATGATGATTATTTTATGCCTATCGAAATGGGCACTTAAGTTATGGTTATTGCTTTAAATCACGTTACCATAAACATAATTGGCTAATGATCTAGGCTATTGAATTAATTAGGGGCAAAGCTGAGGATTATTTTGTAATTCAATCAGGGAGATCAGAAGCTGTCTTAGATGTATCAAGAATCTAGGCTTTAATAAATAAGTATTGACTTAAAATCGTAATAAACCATCTTGGGTCTCTTATAAACGCTGTAATATTTTGTTTATGAATACCCGCAACCATTATGGAAGATAATAGACTAGTGACAATCAATACATTCTGTCTACTGTCCGTTTGTCCGTCTTTTCACTTGTCCGTTAATCAGAATAAGACACTATATCTCATAGACTCAAAGAACTAAAGCTTCCAAATTTGGAAATAACGTTCTTATAAGTTTTAAGCAGATCTAATGTATTTTAAAATTTTGCCACGCCCTGTGTCGCCCCCACAAATCATAAAAAATGCTGTTTTTAAAGGGATAACTTAAAAAAATTTTCCTTCATTTAATTTATTCACTCTAATTACCACAAAAAGACCTAGAAACCATCTACTAATTAGTCACTGAAACCCACTGAACACTTCATTAGGTTAAGTAATTAAAGGCACCCCTCCTTAAGTCCATTCTCCTCAGATCAGCGTCAACAGATCCAGATAATATCGCTTAATTAGCCGTGTAACTAATAGCCATCTGAGTGCATCGCGATTGCGATTGCGATTTGCTCACACATATATTTTCCAGTCGATTACCTCAGCCCCGCTAGATCTTGAACTCTTTGCATAACTTCCAATCAAAATAGCTTCGCGAGATGCCAAACGAACCGACGACGACGACTGACTACCATCATTAACCATAATCGACGCAACGACTTACCTGATGATAGCTGTCCGAGGATATGTCGCCATTGGACTGATCGGCTATCTTCTCGGGATGTGTGTGGGTAAGAAAGTCCCAGATGGACTCGCCCTTATCGTCGGCATTCCAGCCGCCCTCGATTTGGTAGGAAGACGATCCAACGCCCCAGAGAAAGTCGTCGGGGAAGCGTCGGGTGTTGCTCACCGGAGTGCCGAGGCATCTGTAAAGATGATATGGTAATGTGTTAATCGAAAGATGTTGCTAAATCTGAGAAATCTGAGAAATCCCCTTTAAAGTCACGCCCCTCTTCTCGCAGTCTCCGCTGCTAATCAAGTGACATTCAAAATTGACGAATGTTACGACAATTTTTATTTACTATTAAATTTTGTGTACGTTTTTATGTTCGTATTGGCCAGTCATTTATATCAATTGCCAATTGGCAGGCCAAGGTCACCCCTATAAATTGTTATAGATTTAAGAGGTCTTTCTTTGGGCCAAGTTTGTGTTTTTGGCAAAGATTTCTTGAGGTTTTTTTGGTGACTAGCTACGCCTGTGAACTTAAGTTTGTTAAGACGAACTGACATCATCAAATCTTAGAAAATCTCAGCTTTAAATAAATTATTTCTTTCATTTATTGCTTGTATTTTTTAGCATTAAAGTTCTTTAGAAAATGATTTAAAAGCTATGAAAATTGTGGTATTTATTAAGAGGTTTCCTCATTTACTAACTATTTATCTTTTACTAAAAACATAAGTCTCTACTAACGAAAATCTTAGAAAATTTCAGCTTTAAATAAATTAATTCCCTCATTTATTGCTTGTTGCATTTTTAGGCAATAAAGTCATGATAATTCCTTTAAAGCTATGAATTGATTTCTTTATTATAAAGTGATTTCCTCATTAATCAATAATAATAATTTTATTTTCGTAATTAGAACTGATTTACCAGCTGTGTTATTTTTTTTATATTATTTACAGCTCATTATATAAATTATTATTCACTTTTAATCACTAAATTATTCCATTGTGTACTGGTATTTCTTTGGTAAACTACAAACAGCTTTTAATAAAATTTTTATAGGAATAATATTCTAAATATCCATTGGCAAAGTAAATAAATAAAGCAAAATCCCAAGGATTTTCATAAATTAGAGGAAATACAAAAGCACTTATAGAACTACTTTGTGTGTTAAAAGAAATTCAATAATAAATATTGGTAATAATGTTCAAAGTTAATAGAATTGCAGGAATTGTATGGAATTTAAATTCTATATACTTTTAGAAATAGAAAAATAGTATTGTTATTATTTAAGAAAGAAATAAAGATCGAATGATGATATTTATTTATTTTTAATAACTTAAAATTCAAATAGGTTGTTTTATTTTGTTATTTATATTTATTTTTGAGTTGCAGGGTTTCCTAGTTAAAGTATTTTTAATTAAGGACATGCTTTTGATCTTCTTTTAATTTGTTTAATGTTTTTTTCTATTAACACTTACGCGGCAATCAACAGAAATGCAGGCAGTATAGATTTCAACATGTTTTTTTTGTGCTTTGATATATCCTTAAACGCGAAACTAATTAAATCCGAACCGAAAACTTTATAGCAGCAAGCAAGCTGCCTTAAACTTTTTCGTTTTTGACTTTTCGTTGAACTTTTCGCGTTTTTGCGAGTATTTGGTATTGGCCGCGTTATTCGCGTTCGTTTTAAGCCAACCGCGAAACGTTTGCAAATGAACTCCGGCGGCTTTAAGTCCTACCGTTATAAAGCGATCGCGAGCGAATCGCGGGGCTCTGAGCTTCTGCGTCAGCGCCAGCAGCGGCGCAGCGACGTCGAGTCATAGACAAGTTCTCAGTGTCTCTCTGTCGCACTTCCACCCTTGAATTGGTCTTTTCTCTTCCACCTGAGATCAACAGGTGTTGATATCGTTATTATCTTTCGCTAAACCGGGTTTGTTTTTAACAAGCAAGTAATTATAGAAACAAATTAAACGTTTTAGAAACATTTTTGGCTAAATTTGGAGCTTTTCTAAACTCAAAGAGTAGAAAAAAAAATTCAACTATATATATTAATCAAATTCGCACTAAAAATGGTATAAGTACGTTCTTAAGAACCCAAAATCACTTTATCAGTTCTTTCTATTTCTCTCTCTAAGACCTTTAATCATTTAAGAAGAAATGACATTAATCAAAGCTTAAAAAAAATTCGTAGAACACCAAAGATTATTTTCCAGAGAACTAGATTTTAATAATAATTAATTTCTTTATGAAATTGATCTTTTTTCAGACACCTTCCGCAGAACTAGTCATAACAATAATTCCTTAATCTCTGAAACTTTTTTCCCCCGTCAAACATAGGAGAATCCCCTTCAGAATATTAAATAAAAGAGGGGAAAATGGAGCGATATTCAAATGCTTGCAAATATTATTCAAATTTACAAACAATATACAAACAACAGACAACAGACTTAATCATAAATAATTCAATAATAAATAAACCGAGCGAGCCGTAAAATACCCACAAAGGGCACGAGTATGGGATTATTATAAAGTTTGAATACTACCTTTAGTTGGATTTAAGGTTTCTTTCTTTTCCAATAATTTATATTTAGTATAGAAAGCTGTAAAGTAATCACATGAGACACGTTTAGCACATTAAACACCTTTAATTACCATCCAGAGTTAGTTAGTACGTTTTTAAAATAGTTTTATTATTATTTCTTACCATTTTTCCATCTTCAACTTTTTTTAATTAATTTTTATAGTAAATAGAAAACGAAAACAATGTTTAAACAAGTGCAGGTACAAAAAAAAACACACGGTTCTTTCCCGGAAGACTGATAAGGAAAAGAGAGTCCGGAGTCCCGGAGAGAGTGTGAAAAAGGTGTCAGAGAGAAATTCAATTAGATTGAAAAGATAAAAGATAATGGAACAACCTAGAGATAAGATCTCAGTTACAAGAGCAAAGAGTCTTCAGACTGGAGTCTGGGGGAGTTCCTACGGATCTATGTATCTCGGAAAAAAACGGAACCGAGTGGAACCCCAAAAAAACCCGTTCTGCTTTTGGATTCGCCCAAAAAAGAATCAAACAATTGACTCTTTTGCCTTACAATGGCCATTATTATATACGGACAGCTTTCGTATCCGCAATCGCTGAACGTTTTTATAAGCATAACTCCATTTCCAGTTTGATATTTTAATCCGCACATGTGCTAAATGAAAGAACCAGGCACTGGATACGACCAGAAAGTTTTGAAAGTCAGTTAAGGAACTGCGGTGGATATTGACGTGCATATAGTCACGTTTTTAGTATAGGATCTTAAAGCGATTTACTAAGAGATTGTTTATAAAAAAGGTACATTATAATATCGAAAGAGCCTCTTGCTCACACTTAATTTCAGTCAAAAAGATATTTTAAATCGTAGAGTCTTAAACGTTTTAAAAGGCGGTGTTCCTCCCTCAGCACACTCTGAATTTATTATTCCGTAAAGCGAAAGTTAGCTTAAGAAAATAATCTCTGAATATGCTGACTGGTTAACAAACTGTGAGAGAATTTATAGCTTTAAATACTATATGTTCCGATTCGTGATGGAGGCGTTCCTACTATACCCTCTGACAGGTGTTCTTCCACAAGTTATGATTATAGAAAAAATCAGTTTTCCAGTTGCTATGCTATATTTACTTAGATCCTTATGATTGGGTCATTGGAGGAGGGTTTTCTCGAGTAGTATTTCCGATATATAACACATATAAATTCCAACAAACCATGTGGGCGTGTCGCCCTCTGTCACAGGTGTTCAGCGGCTACTGCTCCCATATCTCGAACTGAATCGAATTTAGCTCAAAGTTACATGATTAATGGAGCTATTTAAAAACACAAAAGTTACTGACGTAAAATAAGCATTGCGGTGACACACGAAGGCCTTAAAATAATCTAAGAAAGCCCCCTATAAAATGTGTTCAACTTCCACAGAAGCTGGACAAATCTTTCTTTCCCCCAAGTTATATTTATGAAAGGTTCTTCTCTTTTTTTAGTGGAGCAAGCAACCGGTTTGAAGTCTGTTCATAATCATTTATTAACAAATACGTATCTGCGGAGTGAGCGTCTCCCGCTCACGTGGGAAGCTTTTGGGATGTCTGGGTCAATTTATGAATCACTGACCGGCATAAAAATCCCCAAAGAAACCCAAGGAGTTGGGGGCACTTTTGCATACGCATCCATCCGACGCATTTCGTAGATCGAATAAAGTGCTACTCCGAGTAGGAAAACCACAAAAACCCCTAGAAAACTGGAATATGAACTAATATTGTTATTTATTTCCGCTGTTAATTATTCTGCGGTGACGGGAATATTACAAATTATTCGTAAAAACTGGAATATGTCACGGAAAATTAATAATTTGTGATGAAAGCTATAGAAAATACCTTTTACGAGTTGGTGACGGGAAAAATAAATATGGAGAGTAGTTTGCCAGCAAAGTTTTATTTATTTACAGAGTTAATTTAGTTGAAATGTTATAATTATTTTAATTCAAGGTTTTATTCAGTTTTATTTATTATTATTTTATTTTCTCCCCTATAATTCATTGCTTTATAATAATAATAATGATGAATACATTTATTTCTAAATACATTATGTTATAAGAACCAAATTATGTTAAAATGTACTCATAAATAAATATACAATTATTATCTACCAGTTATATTGCTTAATTCTTAACAAATTATAAGCTGCTAATATTTTCTTGATAACCTCTTCTTCATTTCGTAATTCATATATTCCCGCCTATTAATAAAACAGTGTGGCAACACTGCGCTTCGGCCTTTTAGCCCACTGCATAAACGGTCACACTCGGTCTGTGAAAACGTAAACAAATTTGCGGCAACACGTGCGTTATTTTCATTGCAGAATTATTAAATAAAATTAGTTTAAACAATGGAATTATTCACTGTAAATCGGTAAGTTTTAAAGAACAAACTTCAAACAATAAAAATAATTAAAAATTTCCCTTAGTTACACTGAGGATTTGCACAAAACAAAAGAAGGAACTCAAGAGGCCACCAACAACGAAGATGAAATCCTACAGAAACTGCTTCAAAAGGCGGCGAAACGCAAAAGGAAACACAAGGAAACGGAAATTATAGAGGAGAAAACAAAAGAAATAGCAACTGCAGATAAAGAAAAGCAAGACATAAAGGAAAAGGAAGCAGAGAAGCAAACGGAAGAGCCCAAAGAAGTCACAGAAACAGAGCCACCTCAAGAGGAAGAGGAGCAACCGCCCGCCAATGAGTTCCAAGTTCTCGGAGGCGAAAGCGCCGCGGGCAAAAAACGTCGGGTGGAGATGCAGCTGCCCAGTTGGCTGGCACATCCCACAATCATCGAAGGCGGCAGCCTTTTGCCCAATGCGGAGGAGAACCAGAAGGTTGAGACCATAGAACAAGTCTCCTACCTAGACAAATCCACCTGTGCGGCTCTTAAGCAAATGAAGATCAAGCACCTGTTCCCCGTTCAAAGGCAGGTCATCCCCTGGATTCTGGAGGCACAAGCGAAGCCACCACCCTTCCGGCCGCGGGATATTTGCGTTTCTGCGCCCACGGGCAGTGGCAAAACCCTGGCCTTTGCCATTCCCATTGTCCAGTTGCTGTCGCAACGTGTGGAGTGCAAAGTAAGAGCTCTGGTGGTTCTCCCTGTGGCTGAGCTGGCCCTGCAGGTCTTCCGGGTGATCAGTGCTCTGTGCAGCAAGACTGAGCTGGAGGTCTGCCTGCTGTCCAAGCAGCACAAGCTGGAGGATGAGCAAGAGAAGCTGGTGGAGCTGTACAAGGGAAAGTACTACTCCAAGGTGGATATTGTGGTGACCACACCGGGTAAGTAGCAAAAGGCAAAGGGATTAGAGAGAAACAATACGAGAATTTGCCTTTTGTAGGTCGCCTGGTGGATCATCTGCATGCCACGAAAGGCTTTTGCCTTAAGAACTTGAAATTCCTGATCATTGACGAGGCTGATCGCATCATGGACGCTGTCTTTCAGAACTGGCTCTATCATCTGGACAGTCATGTGAAGGAGACCACGGATCAGCTGCTGGCAGGCACCCAAGCTCCTCTCTGCTATGCCGAACTGGAGTCCAGCTTTGGCAAGCAGCCGCACAAGCTCCTGTTCTCGGCCACCCTATCGCAGGACCCGGAGAAGCTGCAGAATCTGCGTCTCTTCCAGCCTCGCCTCTTCACCACTGTGTTTACAATGCCCATAATGAAGGAGGGTAACGAAGAGCAAGAGGATGCTGATGCCGACCCAGATCGCGGCCAGTTTGTGGGCAAATACACAACGCCAGCGGAGTTGACAGAGCAATACTGTGTGACGGAACTTCGACTGAAACCCCTGACCCTGTTCGCTCTGGTGCAGAAGTACCAGTGGAAGCGATTCCTTTGCTTCACCAACAGCACGGATCAGGCCAATCGCCTGGCTTTCGTGATGGAAACCCTCTTCAAGGAGACGGACACCAGTGTGGCTGAATTGTCGGGCAATCTCTCGGCTACGGTGAGAACTCAAACACTGAAGCAGTTTGCCAGTGGCAAGATCAACGGCCTGATCTGCTCGGATGCTCTGGCGCGAGGTATCGACGTGGCTGACATAGATGTGGTGTTGTCCTACGAAGCGCCGCGACACATCAAGACCCACATCCATCGCGTGGGACGCACAGCTCGTGCGGGTAGAAAGGGCACTGCCGTCACTCTGCTCACCGAGCAAGATCAGCCGGGATTCAAGAAAATGCTCAACGATGTGGGCAAGGGCTTGGGCGAGGAGATTAACGTTTCCCCAGACATTGAAGTGGAGCACGCCGCCATTTACAAGCAGGCCCTGAACGAGCTACGCCACCGCCAGGAGCTGCAAAAGGCCAGCAAGATGGTGCAGAAGCGTCGTACGGCCCACAAGGCGATGGCGCACAAGAAGGAGGCCACCGATCGTCCGCTGACGCTAATGGAGAAGCTGCAGCTGAAGGCGAGCGGTGTCCAACAGGAGGAAGCCAAAAATGGCCTTAAAATACCGAAACCCAAGCTGAATAAATCCCAGCCACGAGAGACCAAGAAACAGAAAATTGCCAAGAAACGAAAGGCCATCGAGGAGTGAAGTTTGGGAATTTTGTTTTTAGTTTTTTATTATAATAAAAAGATGTTTATAACCATCTAAATGTTTGCTTTATTTGTGTAGATAGGTATAAGGTTACGCTGGGGTCTCCGAGAGCAGTGTGTCTTATCAGTTTGGGGGCTCAAGTGATTCCCCATAGGTTCTTTACCGCAAGCGCTGGTGGCTGTGAGAGGTATTTGTGTGGGTTCGAAAGGCATGTTAGGTTTATACTCACTAGAGCTTGAGCTTGGCTCGGATTCAACTTATTTTGAGAGTTTTAATGGAAACTGGTATATATTTATTTCATTTTCTTGGAAGAAGTATGTTGTTTCTTTATATATTTATTTTTTGGTTTTATTGAATAAATATTAAATTTATATTGTAAATAAACAAATAGATTTTGGCTTAAAAAAAATATATTAAAGCTCACTAAGATCTTGTCAAAGACAGCTGCTTCTGGCGTTGCCAAATGCTAAGTAAAACATAAATTCAAATCGATAAAATCGATGTTTGCATCGAAAAATCATGTTATCGATTTAAAATCGATGTTTTACGATTTTAAACCAATAATATGTTTTTAAAAATCGATGTTTTACGACTTTAAACCGATAACATGTTTTTAAAAATCGATGTTTTACGATTTTAAACCGATAATATGTTTTTTCGATGTTTTTAAATGCAAACATCGATTTTATCGATTTAAAATTAATTTTTTCAAACGATTAAAATTTGTTTTGAGATTTTTATAAGCTGACATCGATTTAAAATCGAATATTTTTTAGTTATATTCTCTATCTTGCTTGGTTTTCCCTCAGTTTCTAGCTCGATTCTGTTTGGGAATTTTAGTGCAAGGATGCTAAAATGGTGTCTTGTGTGCTTTGGACTTTGTTTCGATTTAGGGAATTTTTGTAAGTTTTTAATTGTTTCTTAAATATAATTAATTGATTAATAGAGAGTCTGAAAAAATAAGGTTTTTAACTAATACTATTATTATGTTTTCTTGTTAGAAATCTAACTCAGAAAGAGTTCAAACAATATATTATTTAAGCAAAAATACTTCGCTTGTTATAAAAATTCCCCTACAGGGTACTTCCCGCTTTGTTCCCCTTCACTTTCTCTGATTCCTATTTAAACAGACCTCCGCAAGCCGGAGAATCACAAAGTCTTAGCAATCTCGTAACGATGAACACATCTACGGCAATCAAGTTTGTGGCTGCGCTGACGCTGTGCTCCCTAGGTAATCAATCAAGCTGGACTCGGAACTTAGAGGCAATTACCTTAACGATAACCTCTTCCATTAGCTCTCTCCGCGAATGCCCTGCAAATCGAGCCCCGCAGCAGCTGGGGAGCGGTGGCTGCTCGTTCGCCTTCCAGGATAGCCGGAGCCGTGGACTATGTGATCATCCATCACTCGGATAATCCCAACGGATGCTCCACCTCCGATCAGTGCAAGCGGATGATCAAGAACATTCAGACAGATCACAAGGGACGGAGGAACTTTAGCGATATTGGCTATAACTTCATAATAGCCGGCGACGGAAAGGTGTACGAGGGTCGAGGCTTTGGTCTGCAGGGTTCCCATGCTCCTAATTACAACCGCAAGAGCATTGGCATTGTCTTTATTGGCAACTTTGAGCGTTCTGCTCCCTCCGCTCAGATGCTGCAGAATGCCAAGGATCTGATTGAGTTGGCCAAGCAGCGAGGACACCTTAAGGATAACTACACGCTCTTTGGGCATCGCCAGACCAAGGCCACCTCCTGTCCCGGAGATGCTCTGTACAATGAGATCAAGACGTGGCCCCACTGGAGGCAGAACTAAGCGTTACACTTTGTTTAAGTTTTAATTGATTAATTTTGATAGAAAATATAAAAGAAAAGAGAAGAAAATTAAGTGTTTTAAATAGAGAATTATTTAGGGATTTTTATTCAAATTTCTTGAGAATATAATTAGTTTTATTTACACAATTTTCATTAGAGAAAGTTCAAGGAAAAGGGAAAGAATTTAGGTTCTCTTTTAAGGCAAAAATCACCTCTTAACCCTTAGGCTTATCCCCTATAACCCGGCCACTTGCGCAGCTCTCTCAGCAAATGCACACCCGGACAGGCGGTGGCCTTTGTGTCGCAATGACCCTTCAAGGAGTAATTGGGCGAAACCTGACGACGCTGGACAGCAATGCGGATGAGGGTACGGGCAGCCTGCAGCATCTGAGAAGGCGGCAAACCAACTTAAAAAAACAAACAATTAATAAATAATATTAAAAGCTTAAATAAAAAAACTCACTCTGGAAATTTCCAATAAAAGCAATGCCTATAGACTGGCTATTATAATTAGGAGCATGCTCGCCGCGTATGCCAAAGCCCAAGCCCTCGTAGATCCTGCCATCGCCGCCAATAAGGAAATTGTAGCCAATATCCCTGAATCTCCTGCGGAGATGACCATCTCTTATGTTCCTCAAAGCCAGCTGGCACTGCTGAGGAGTGAAGCAAGGCCCCGTGGCCGTGTGATGGATAATAATAAGGCGAACAGGAGTTGCCAGCCTGGGCAAACGAGGCGAGAGCGGAACAGGACACCAGCTGCTACGAGGAACAATCTGACCCCAGGCCAGAGCCAGGCCAAGAATAAGGAGTGAGAGCTGGAGGAGCTTCATCTTTGCCTCTTGCTGGAGTGTGGATGATAATGGAAGTGAAGCCACTTGATCTATTTATATGAAAACCATCCAATATTTCGTTTATTTACACAGTTGATCTGTTAATTTTTGCGATCAATGAATGGATTGCAGCATAATTCAATGAAGATGCCTTTGTTGTGGTTGCAAATTCCGCTTGCGTCATCCGAATATAGATATTTTATATATATGTAGCTATAGCTTTGTTCGCTGCTCTTCTTTGGGAATGCAAATCTGCCCTTGGACGCGAGGCGGTGGCCCAAAAATGGCACCTAACCCGCAAATGGTCAGCTGCATTTGAAAGTCAAATCCAAGCGGGGGATTTGTGCTATAAAAGCCACTTGGTTGGGTTACAAGTGGACAGTGGCCAGCGATCGGGTGGCCCAGGCAGAGGTACACCAAGTGAAGTCCCACAACATGAAGATTGTAAGTATTTAAGGAAGATCTTAGTCCAGTTCTGACCAGTTAAACCTTAAATCCTTCTCCCCCAGCAATCTAGCTCCCCTTTGGGCTACTTCCTCCTGCTGGGACTGGCTCTGTTCCATGCCAGCTTAACAACTGCCACAAATGGAGTTATTCCAGTGGTTCCAGGTGCTGCTGTTCCCGGCACTGTGATTCCCTTGGCCACCAGCCATCAGTTTGTCACTCGGAACTGGAATCGCAACGTCTATGTGCCCACCACTACGGTGGCCACGTATCCCACAAATCCGTACTACAAGTACAGTGGAGGATATCCCCAGTATCCAGTCTATAATTATCCCTATACCCCAACTACATATCAGTACACGTATCCGTACTATTATCCCACATATAACTATGGTTATGGTTATAGAGGTGTCTGGTAATCGTTGAATTCGATATATATTTCACCTACAATTTATTGTGATAATATTCGATATCAAATGAAATTATTTGTATACTCCTATGGTAATATATAAAACATTTATCGAGTAAATAAATAAATGAAAAAGAACCATTAAAAAAACTAAATCTACACAGAAATATCGCCCTCTAGGTATTACAGAAACAAAACATACACATTCCTTTGCAAACGGTTATAGATTTGTGTTTTGTTTTGACTTTAAGAATGGTTTTGGTGGAAATTGCTTGTTATCGGGCTCCTAACCTTAAAAATCGATGCCCAGTCCTGCTCTAGGTAATCTTATTTTGGAAAAATATGGAATTTATTTGGAAAAATATCAGTTATATATTTACGATAACTTTGATTTGATCTTTTAAAATATAAAATTTATGAGTTTTATATTAATTGAGATCAATATAATATTTTGTATACCCTTGCAGAGGGTATTATAATTTTGCCATGATATTTGCAACGCAGTGAAGGAGGCATCTCAGACCCCATAAAGTATATATATTCTTGATAAGCATCACCAGCCGAGTCTATCTAGCCATGTCCGTCTGTCTGTCTGTCTGTCCGTCTGTCTGTCTGTCTGTCCGTCTGTCTGTCTGTCTGTCGGTTTCTACGCGAACTAGTCTCTCAGTTTTGAGGTATCGGGCTGAAATTTTCAGCATAGTCTTATTTCTTTAGCACGCAGTATAAATGTCGGAACGGCCGAAATCGGACCACTATATCCTATAGCTGCCATAGGAATGATGGCGAAATTAATGTACAAAAATTTTTAATTTCTCTGTTTTTCAACGAATTTCTATAAATTTCGAGATATAGTCGTTTTTTATAGTTCTAAAATTACGGTTTTAATTTCATTAAGATCATACAACTATATCATATAGCTGCCATAGAAGGGATCGGTCGATTTATATGAAAATGTAAAATTCTACATGTAAAATGTAAAATATACAAAATTTACATAATTTGACATTTTTTTTACATTACCAAAATAGATCGATTTTCAATGATCCAATTGCTGACTGCAAGGGTATATAAACTTCGGTTTACCGAAGTTAGCTTTCTTTCTCGTTATAAGATCGGCTTGATCTGAGCTCAATATTTATTTCTTAATAGTTTCAAAACTGTCTCAAATATATCGAGAAACCACTGTAACTGGCTCTCGGCCAATAAAGCAAAAATAAAAGCCAACTCAATGTTAGACTTGACACTGCTTTTTTTGTGGTTAACCAATTTTGTACTCTTTATTGCAGTTTAAATATTAACTAAAGAAAAACTATGAACTATTCCAAACTAAAAGAAAAATGGAGCTGCCACTCCAGGAGCAATCAAGCGAGTTGGTTGTATGAATCTAGCAGGAGCACCAGCTGGGAATAGACCTGAGAATGGAGCAGCACCAGCCAGAAGACGAGCAGGAGCCGTTGGAGCAAAAGCGGCATTAAATTGATTGAAGTAATCCAAGCGCTGACTGCTCGAAACGGCCAAGGGAGAGGCACTCAAAGGAACTCCTAAAGGATTACCCAAGGGAGCAGCAAAGGGAGCTGCAGCATAGGCGGCGCTTGGAAAAGGAACTCCAGCTCCTGGGTAGAGCCCAAAGGGTGACACCGCCGGAAACACAGGTGGATCCACAGCAGGCTTGGCAGCCACAATGGCCAACAAACCTAGAGAAACGATAATCAACTGAAAATAAGGATAACGTATAATTTATATAAGGGATTCTCCGGGAATATGCTCACCATTTGCTGCATTTTAGAGATATTTCTGGTGCTGCTATCTAAGAGGCCCAAAACCGAATGTGCTTGGGCTTGGCTCCAAGCTTTGGTTTTATAGTTTTCACAAAGTAAGCCAAAGAGCTAGCTGGCCCTGCTAATTGCCGCTCCAAATTGTCAAACACTTGGCTCCAAGTGTGGCCCAAAATTACAGGCGTTGGCAAAGGCAACAACCTAAATTTGCATACGATCATCAGATATGGTTATAGACATTGCAACATTCGGATTAGAGTGATATTGGGATAAACAATTGTCTTAGATATTAAAGTATTTTAAATAAATATAGAAACTATAAACATATCTGAACTATAATTATATTTAAATTGATAAATAAAGCCTATTTAAAATATAATTTTAAAAAAGGCATTCTGAAATAAAGGAATTCACCGGTTCTTCACTAGTAATTCATTAATGAGTTCACTTTTCACGTCCAACTGAACCGAAGTCAAACCTTATGATAAATAAAACCCATTTAAAAGTGAAGAGAATTGTAAATATAAATATTTCAAAGATAACATAAGAGAAAACAAATGGAAATTCACCAGTTTTTCATTACTTGTTCATTAATGAGCTCACTACTTACATTGATATGCTTCAAAGAGTCATATCTGAACTATAATTATATTTAAATTTATAAATAAAGTCCATTTAATAAAGAAAGAAAAGATAAAGATACATAGATATATGTACATTTACAAAGGCATTTAGAAAGAAGGGAATTCACCGGTCTTTCACTAATTACTCATTTGTAAGTTCACTATTTACATTCAACTGAATCGAAATCAAACCTTGGGATAAATAAAACCCATTTAATAATGGAAAATCACAAATTTTTAATTTATTTTTCATTAATGAGTTCACTTCTTACATTAATATGATCCAAAGAGTCATATCTGCTCTGAATTTTGCAAAAGCATTCTGAAAGAGGGGAATTCACCAATTGTTCACCAGTGATTACTTAATGAAATCACTACTTACCTCATCACTTCTAAACCATAACCGCATTCAGATGTCAAATAAAACCCATTTCTTATAATGCTTCTCACAGATTTTAATTAATTAAACAAAATAAGATGAGACGACTGAAAAAATACAATAATAATTTAAACATCTTTTGATAATAACTATCATTTGTTCGTATTAATTGCATTACATATTAAAGAATATGCTCGTACGTGTATAATTATCGTATTATTTTAGTTTAGCTGCTGGGGAGTTGTTGAGTAACCCTTGATCGTTCAGTTTCACGTTACGTATAAATATATATATTTATGTATATATGTATAAATCATAAAACACACCTTGAGGAGGAATTAAACTAATTAGTTTATGTCAATCAATCGAATCATAAAAATGATGCAAATAAACGCGTATCCTAGGAATATTGTTATATGTAGTATTGTTTCGGCTCTTGGGATTAAACCTTTCTTTCTTTCTTTAAATATGGGATTAAGACGACATCTAGCATAGGCAATTGATTAGTTGCTTTCGTTTAGTTGGATCGATCTGGCAGGCAGATCGATTGATGATTGAGACTCATGAGTATCTGTGCTGGTGTTGCTGTTGGGGTGAACTTTAACAAACGCTTGTTTTGAATCTCCTTTAGGATATATCTATATATACAATCTGGCCAAAGGGGGTTGCGGAGGAGCTGATCTCTGGCTCGGAGAGAGAGCTCGAAGCTCCTGAGAGAGAGCTCTATGATATTACGAGTTTATTATGGCAATTGATAGTTGAGTTGACTAGATATATGTGGCGAATGATATATGTTATATCTCTCTCTTCAGGACTGCTCCCAATCCTCCTCCTGCTCCTGCTCCTACCACAGCACATCGTAATCGTAGACATGCTCCGCCGAGGAGGAGGCCAGAACCAGACACTTGACAAAGTCATCGAAAGTGCGCTTGAGTTTCCACTTCTTTGGCTTTCTTAGCAAAAGCAGCTGATGCAATGGCTTCGACTTGGACTTGGGCTCATGCCAGGGACTCGTGGATGTGGAGGTGGATCTGGTGGTCAGCGGAGGAGCAGGCTCCTCCTGCTGCTGAACGGGAAGATTGCTGTAAATGTGGTTGCGGTTCAGGCTCTGGCGGAGCCTCTGCAACCGCTGCTGCTGGTAGTAATGGTTGAGGTTGGTCAGGTAGTTGAAGTCCGAGTCGTTGACCACATCGATCTCCGCATAGTTGGGGTCCATCGATGGCTGCTGACTACCCGATGCCTGGGCAAAGAGTTGGTCAAATCACATGTTTTCATCGAACTTGGCAAAGTTGGCGTCCTCGTTCCACTGGAACTTGGAGCCCGCCTCCCCATCCTGATCCTGCTCCTTGCCTGCCTCCTCCTGGTCCGGTGACTTGAAGAACTCGTCGTCCTCGAAGGGATCCTCCTGCTTTTTGGCAAAAATATTCACCGATTCAGATTTCTTGATCAGCTCCTGGCGCTGTTGCAACTTGCTGGTTCGCATATTCTGCTTTCGGGTCATAGGACCTCCTCCTCCAATTGCTCCCGCTCCCACTCCCGTTGCCGTTGCCTGCTCCTTCTCGAAATCAAAGGAGGCCTTGGCAAAGTCATCCTCGAAGGCGGCATCATCAAACTGGGACACCTTGACGTTGTCATCGAAGCGCAGCTTCTGGGTTATCGGAGGCGTTGAGGTCGGCGGCGTTTCCGCCTCGAATTGCTCACGTTTCTCGCGATCCGAAAAGTCATTGGAGAAGCGGAACAGGCTCTTGGATCCGCCATTGTTGTTGCCACCTCCGGACACTGGACCCGCAGGCGTAGAATTGCAGCTGGAAGCGGTGCCAGCGGGCGCCGGCGGCGGCGAACTCTGATTGAAGTCCGACTCGAAGCCGTCGTCAAAGTTGAACTTGGAGCTGGTCACGCCCGCAGAGGACTCGCCGCCGCTCATCATGAGGCCAGGTCCGCCGGGTCCAACGCTGCTGGCATTCGAGCGCGGCGTAGGTGTGGGCGTCTGCTCGTAGCTGTCCACAAAGCCATAGTCACTGTTGACGACTCCGCCCCGGTTACGGTTCTGCCCGGGCAGCTTGGCCAGCGAGGGTGGCTGATGGCGCTCCAGCTGCCGCCGTTCTGATTCCAACATACGCTGATGCATCTCATGCCGCCGACGATTCAAGCGCTCGAACTTGTCCTCATCCGTGGGCGGCTCATCGTCTACGTAATTCTCATCATCGTCATCGTCGTCGTCCACCTCGTTGCGCTGTCCTGGACATATGTAGTCGTAGTTATCCCTCAAGCCGCCACGGCCATAGCCTGAACGGGAGGGAATGGGTGCTGAGGGGACACTGGCTACGCCCACTGTGGCTAGATCTTTGGCACTGCGAGCACGGGTCTTCTTGCGGAACCTTAAAGGAGAGAATACAAGTTATTGAAGCTCCTTGGAGTTTCTTTTTAAAATGTTTCTGGCCAGACCTTCGTTCTTTTTCCCCATCCGAGGGAGTTTGTCCCAAAGCAGCCGCCCTACGACTCTCGGCCAGACGTCGCTCTGTTTCGGCAGCGCTAGCTGGACGCTTCCATGATTTTTGGCCAGGCAAAGAGGGTTCTGGAAAGGCACATAGAAAATAAATTAAAGTTTAAGACTCAGAGAACTCTAGGAGAGAAACTCACCCTCGCCATCCCAGGGACTGGAGCCGCTGCTCTTGCGTAATCTCTGCGGACCCCCCACCGCTGCACTGGAGGGCAGCACCACATCTCCGCCCAGCTGACTGGGTCGCTGCAGACTACTCCGTCCAGCCGATCGCTGCTGGAAATCCTGCTCTGAGTCCTGTTCGTAGTCTATGTCGCCACTGATCCTCAGCTTCCCCGACGTCGTGGTGGGCTTGCGCAGGGATCGGGTCTTCATCTGCTCGCGATCCCGCTCACGATCCCTTTCCCTCTCACCACGATAATCATCGCGACTGTCCAGGCTGCCGTAGACATCGTTGCCACTGCCAAAGCTGCGACGTCGCCGGGTGGCACTCTCGTACGACTCGAGGCTCTCCCGATCAAAGGACTTGCGTTCACGCTCACGATCTCTATCCCGATCCCTTTCCCGATCGTACAGGTAGTCCCTGCCTGGCTTGTAGGCCATGGGCGAGCGTCCGCCGCGCTCCTCGTACACGTTTTCATAGTCGAATTCGTAGCTGGGACGAGCGTAGTCCCTGTACTCCCGCTCGCGATCCCTCTCCCGATCTCTGTCCCTGTGATCGCCACGATACTTGCTCCTAACCTGGCCACGCTTGTCGTAGATGGGCGGTGGTGGCCCATAGCTGGAGCGTTCGTAGGCAGCACGCTCGAAGGAGCGGGCACGCGCCTGTTCTATTTCCTGTGGGGACCAGGTGTGGTGTGGCGGATGATGGTACCAATTGGGGGAGTCTGTGGGAGTGGAGAAGTGAGGTATTAGTTACGGGGAGGTCTTCCTAGAACCCAAAGCTTTATGGCGCCTATAACGGAAAGAGCACTAGGCTGCTCGCAGAGCAAAGGCTTGCCCTTCCCTGCTTTAGGCGATGCTCACCCAGTTCAAAGTTATCCCTGCTCCGGGAGAGACCATGCTTGAACTTCCTCTGCTGCTGTTGCTGCTGCTGCTGATCCCGGCGAGCCATGAACTCCGCATCGTAGCTGTAGGAAGGGAGTTTTAGGGATTAAATATAACTAACTAACTAACGGAAAGAGCAGCTGAGCTGGTAGACGACGTAAAATTTCACGAATTGCTGAGCTCGAGCATCGACCGTTACTGGCACCTCTCGAAAATTATAACGGAAAGAGCAGTAAGCTGCTCCCAAAGCAAAGGCGTGCCCTTCCCTGGTTTATACACTCTAAAATTACAAAACTCACTCATAATCCTCGTCGCAGGAGTTCATCCGCCTGGCATGACGCATGTAGTAGCCATGCCGGTCCGTGTGCTGCGACTGCGGCGGCATCTGCTGCGGATGCCCCATTTGGGCGGCGGCCATCTGGCGTCGCTTCAGATACTCGGGCGTCTCATCGTCCCAGGGACTCAAGTCTCGCGACGACGAGGACGTCTGCTGGCGCTCCTTCTTGGCCCAGCGGCGCTGTTGCTTGGACCAGCCATCATCCCGCGGGTCCGAGCTGCACGGCGACTCCACAGTGTCCGGCTGGGAGGTATTCGAGGCAGGCGGCGGCGGTGGTGGCAGCGTTAGCCTGGCCTTGCCCCTGGCCTTGGGCGAATCGAAGGTGGCCCACGATTGCTTCTCCCTGGCCTCCTTCTCCCTGTCCACCATCATTTGCTTGGTGGCGGTATCGATGAGCTGCGAGACCGCCGAGAGCTGCGAGGGCACTGGCGACGGGATGCCCATCACTGGCGGTGGCTTCTGCAGGGGAATGGGCGACGTGCTGACATCATTGAACTGCGAGGGAGTGTGCAGGCTGGGAGCTCCTCGCGAAGGAGCCGCCGAGGAAGTGGCCGGCGAGATGCGATCCCGGGAATCTAGCGAGAGATTGGAAATGGCGCGATGCATGAGCTCGTCGATTTCGATGTCGTCCTTGGTTCCGCCGCCGGGAGCCGTGAGCACGGATAGGAATTTCTGATCTTGCTTGGGAGGCGCCGACTGCTGCTGCGGTGGCGGTCCATCCTCCTGGTTGGGGGCGGCGACATCCAGTTGCTGCGTGGAAGTGGACAACTTCTCGTACTGATCCTGTCCGCTGACTGGCTCGGCATCCTTCTCGTTGCTATCCAGACTGCTCTCGCCGCCCGCATCGGCATCCTCGTCCTCGTCATCGTCGTCCACGGTCAGAGCGGACGAGGAGGGCTCCGCGGGAAAGCCCCGACTGTCCACCAGGCCATGACGACTCTGGGAATGATGCGACTGATGAACATCCTGATGATCCATGATCTGACGGAGGTCATGATCCTCGTTGAACTCGTCGCTGAACTCGGGAAAGTCCTGCAGCAGATCCTTCTCCTTTTCCTTAGCCGGAACAGCCGTAGACACTGGTTTATCGAAGAGATTCTCCACCAGGATTATGTCCCGCAGGGCCGCATAGCGATCCTTGGCCTGGGCCACTACCTCGGTGATCTTGGTGTCTATCTTGGGCGCTGGCGTCACGTCCAAGGCATCGATGGGCAGCTCTGGTCCGAGGTTATTCACCTCCAAGCCTCCTCCTTCGTGAATCTCCTTGATCTGCGACTCGTCAATGGGCGGCGGCGTGAGATCCCCCATGAGATCCGTTTCCTGCTGCTGCTGCTGCAGCTCCTGGTCGATGATCTCCCGGAAAACGGCATACCGATCCGCTGAGGGCACAGTTGCCGCCACGGGGGACACACCCGGCATGGGCATCGGGGCTGGGGCTTCGTTGAAATTGGCAAAGTTGGCCACAAAATTGGATTCCAAGGGACCAACCACCTCATCCTCCCCGAAAGTGTCGTCGAATTTGGCCACAAAGGAGGTCTGCTGATCGAAGTTCACCTTGAACACGGCCGCCGTGGAGGCTGCTGGAGCAGGAGCTGGATTGGCTGGCGAGGCTCGCCGCTCCTGGCCTTGAACCTGACTCTTTTCACTCGACAAATACTCGGAAAGGTAGGACGTTAGCTGGACCAGCGTCATGGTGCTCAGCTTGCTGGCGGGAACGTTGAGTTTAATGGCCAGATCATCCATGCCCAGAGTGAGCAGCTGCGTCAGCGTAATGTCCGGCGCTAGGGTAGTGGTATTCGAGGCCTCGTGAGCCTGCGCCTGCTGTGCCTGCTGGGCCTGAGCCTGCAGGATCTCCGCCTTGTTTTCGTAGATATCCTGCGGCCTACCCAGTGAAGCCTGCCTTTGAGGTCTCGCCCGAGCTGAAGATCCTTGGCTCGGCGGCGGCAACAATGGGGGTGGAGCTCCTAGTGGCGCCAAGTAATCATCCTCGGTGTGTCCCGGCTTCCTTGGCCTGCCCGGGCCGGGAAAACAGCCATCGGAGCGTCCCACGCGACGCGATGGCAATGGAATGGGCGGTGCATCCGCCGCCGACGAGAGAGTCCTCCTCGCTGTGGCGCTGCTGTTCAAGTACTCGTACCGCCCGGCGGTGGGCGGCGGCACGGGATTGGCGGGCGAGGGGCGGATCACGAGGTCGCTGAACTGCTTCTTCGGCGGCAACGGCGGCGGTTCCGAGTACGGAGCCGAGTCTGGACGTGGCGGTGGCTCCGGAGCTGCCTCTGTTTCGCTCAGGGAATCGCTCTCCTGCAAACGCCGCATATTGACGCTGGAACCAATGTCCGAGCCAGATTTGCCAAAGGAACGCGACTGTCCAAACAAATGGGGCATCTTCTTGTTGCTGATACTGGAGATCACATCCAGGGCTCCACCACCGCCACCGCCACCGCCGCCGCCGCTTTGAAGGGCAGACACCGAGGCCGTGGGCCGGTTCCTCACCGTACTCGGCGGCTGCTGGAGCTGGAGCTGCTGCTGCTGCTGCTCCTTCTCCGGCGGCAACTGCACCTGGAGTGGTCCATTGAAAACGTTGGCCTTGGCCTCAGGAATCGTGGGAGCTGGCACCGCCGGCGGAGCCTCGAACTCAAAGGCATCCAGCTTGGCAAAGAGATCGCCCTCCTGGAACGGATCCGGATCGCTCTTCTTGCGCGTCGGCGAAAAAGGATCCGTATCCCTGGGCAGCAGCACAGGATCCGCCGCCTGCGAGGGCGGACGTGGATCGTCCAGTGAGGTCAGCGTTGGCGGTTCTGTGGTATAATAGTGGCCGGTGGGATTAGGCGGATTAGTGATATGGCCAAGCAACAGTTTTAGCTCGGCGCTCGAGGGGATCGAATGGGAAATGGAAATGGATGTGGGTGTGGGTGTGGGCAGGGAGAGGGTGACAGGAGCAGGAACGGGCGTAGGAATGACGTTAACGGATGACAGGAGCTGGCCCAGACTGGCGACGGTGCTAGCGGTGGTGGTTAGTGTGTTAGCCGAGTTCTGGAGCGGATTCCCTGCGGTGCAAGTGCAAACTTTAGAGAGCTGTTCGCTCAATGCTATTTTCTTTTGAGGGCACAGAGAGAAAATGTGGACGAAATTAGCCATCAATTGGGTTTATTTTTGTATTTAAATAGAACTTTGTTCTTGGTTTGAGATTGAAATTGATATTTAAAATTTTTAAAGCAATTTTTTAATGATTTTTCGTGACTAACACAAGTTTGTTGTTAAAAATTTATTTTTGGAGATTAAAAATCAATTCAAAATGATGCCTAAAAGCATGCTACAAACTTTTAAGCCCTAAAATCAAGCAAATATTGCATAATTTTGGGCACGTTTTCAAATGATTTCATGTCTACCAGAATTTTTTAATGATTTTTCTTAAATATCACAAGTTTTTTATAGAAAATTTTTTTTGGAGATTTTGAATCAATTCAAAATGGTGCCTAGAAGCATGCTACGAAATTCGAAACACTAAAATCAAGCAAATATTGCATAATTTTGGGCACGTTTTCAATTGATTTCATATCTTCCGGATTTTTTTTTAATGATTTTTGTTAACTATTCCAAGTTTTTTAATAAAAATGTATTTTTGGAGCTTAAAAACCAATTAAAAAGAGACCCTTAAAGTATGCTACACAATATTAAACCTTAAAACAAAGCAAATATTGCATAATTTTGGGCACTTTTTCGATTAATTTCATGTCTTAAGGTATCTCTAATGCAGAAACACGATTTAAACGAGTTTATAATTGCCATTTTCATAATTTAATAAATTTTTCTTTAATTTAATTTAGTTTTTTCAATAAAAATCCATTCTAAAAGCCCTGTAAATGGCTAATATGTCCACCGATACTTTTTCTCTATGCCCGAAAATGATGTTAGTTAGATTTTTTGTTGGTGATTGGTTAGTACCTGCGGTGATGTTAGTAGCTGTGGTGGTTGTGGTTGAGGTGGAGATGGTGGTGCTATCCTCCGGAAAGAGGCCATCCGACTGGCCCAGAGTGAGACCACCCAGGCCGAGACCTGCCTGACTGCCGGAGCTGAGCTCCTTGAGCAGCTTCTTGGGCGGATTCTTTAGCTCTTGGAAGAAGTATTTCTTATCGACATACGGCCTGGTGCGTCCCGTGCCCAGCGGATCCAGATCCGTGAACGCATCTGCACGAGGGAACAGATTGGAGATTGAGGAAAGTGATTTCGAAGATTCGGAAGAAAGGCGCGCATAAAATCAAAACTCAAAGAGAGGAAGAAAAACTCATAAAGAGCTTGTATTATTTTTAAACTAAGATGAACTAAATGCGACTTTTTGTAGGGATTTGGATCTTTGGGGAATTAATGTGAGTGAGTTGAGGAGGTAGGGAAAAGGGAATGGGTTTTAAAACTAATCAAAACCACAGGGAACACTGGGTATTTAACTAAATAATACAGAAATTAGGTGCAAAGTAGGTTTTTGATAATTCTTAAATAATTCTTAGAAAGAGCTGTCGTTGCAATGGAAATAATACGTAAATTCAAGGATTTAGGAGATCGAAAAATGAAAAAATGAATAGAATATCATCTCAATAGACTTTTAAATAGGAAAATTGGTATAAACTAAACCTTAACCCTTGGGAATTCTTTACAAAATTATATATGGCATAAGAAAATACCCCCAGAACTTTAATAACTTGTAGGAAAAACCCCTTCTTTTGTAAACTATAAAGACTTGCCCCCTCAAACACTCAGTTCAGTTCAATTAAATTGACCCAAGCCTACTCCCATATTGTTCCCTTGGCTGCCACTCGTTCCCTGTATCACAGACAGCTCTTTCATCGCTTAAATGGCAGAATGGCGAATGACAAATCTCACAAAGCGACAGACATTTCACACACGCAACACACAGATGAAAACTTCAATAAAGAGCACAAGATGGTTGGATGGACCCCAGAGAGGATAGAGAGGAATGCAGTTTGTAAACTCACCCAGAGACAAGACTGCCGAGGCCTGTTCCTCGTTGCCCGATCCCGCGCCCAGGCCTGAACCCAAGCCCAAGCCAATGTCCAGATCTGAGAGGGGACCAGATCCACCTGCCATCTCCGACAATTGCTGAGTGGGCGTGGCCGTAGATTCGCTGGACGCCAAGGGAGCCATGGCCAAAACGGATCCCAGACCACTGCCGCTGCCACCCACCACTTTCGTGGTGTCAAAGACATTATTCTGTTGATCCAATTCCTGCAGCCAGTTGTCGTCGTCGTCATTATCCCCTGCCTGCAGCGCTGTGGTGGCCGGCGATTGGGAGCTACTTGCTCCCGGGGGTGGTGAGAGCATAGCCTCTAAGCTGGCCGCCGTTTCCGGGGTCTTGTTCGGCGGCTTGTGCCTATTGCGTCCGGATTCGGGCGGCGGTGGCAGGATGCTGTAGGAGGGCACGTAGATGAACGAGTCCCCGAAGGGATCATCCTCGCTGGCGGACTTGGCCAGCGAGGGATGGCCACCACTGCTCGATCCTAGAGTGGTGGGCTCGTTGGGTGTAATCCGCTCCATTTGGCTGATTCCCCGCTGCAGCGAGGTCAGCTCCTGCTCGAGATCCACCAGATCGGCCACGGACTCGGGGGAGATCTGTAAAAGTTGGGGGTTTTATTAATATTCCTCCTATCCTTCCAATCCCATTGATACCCACCTCCTTGGCTGCCGATCCTGTGGCCTTGGCCACGTCCAGACTCACGCCCAGCCTGCTTGTTCCATTGGAAGCTCCGCTAAGGCTGCCTAGCAGGGTGAGGGCATGACCAGAGGCGGCTCCTCCTCCGCTGGCCAGATCCGCGTGTCCCAACGTTACGCCGCCCAGGCCGGCGGCCTTCAGCGAGGACAGGGAGGCCAGCTGGCTGGCGTGGTCGTGCAGGGACTTGCCCTGGATCTGCTGGCGCGCCATCTCAATCTCCTTCTTCTTCAGCTCGAAGACCACCTGGAAGAGATCGCGCATGGCCAGCACCACCTGGCTGGCCGCCTTGTCCGTCTTGATGCCGAAGAACCGATGGCCGCTGTCCGGCGACCCAAAGATGTAGCCAAAGGCCCGCGAATCCGTCATATCCTGGGCAATGAAGGAGATCTTGTGCACCGGATGATGGTACAGGGAGTCCCCTGTTTTCTCATCCCTCAGCCGCAGCCCATCGATGGTCACATGGATGGTTATCCGCTGCTTGTGCTCGCCGGCTGCCCGGATGGCCATCTTGAGGTCCTGCAGCGCCTCCTGGCACATGCGATCCCCGCGGGCCTCGCCCACCTCCAGAATGCCGATGAGCTTTGCCTTGAACTGGACGCCATCGCCGAAAAAGCGTCCCGGATCGTTGCGATCTGGAAGAGAGTGGAGGAGGGAGTCGCATGCCAAAATTAGTACTTGTGTGTATTTTTTGCTAAGGTGTGTTTGTTTTGGGTTAACTTTTGTTTGGCTAAAATGTTTTATGGACGGCTGCAGTGGTCACTCGCTAGTTTGGGAAAACCTTGAGTTTTCCGGGGGTGCGGCTTCATAGAAATCTCACACTGGGCTAAGCTTTTCTATATAGAATTAATTAAAAAGCATTATACTAAAAGTTACCTACTTGAATGGACTATTTATTAAGTATTTCCTTGAACAGAGCTAATATTTTAAAGTTTTTCAATATTCCACTGAACAAATGTCCCATTAAACAGTTTTAAAATAAATTGTTAATGATTTTCTGCGTCTACAAATCTTCCAATAAATATTTTATTGCCTCGCCATATTTAATTGGCATTTTTCTGCTTTTCAGTTTGCAGCAATAAATACAATATATGTACATGCAAATATGTGTATACATTTTTAATGATTTATTTTCCAGGCACTTTAGTTATTTTCATCGCTTGGCTGATCAATTTTCATGGAATGACCTCAATACTTAATGGAATCTAGCTATAAATAACTTTATATTTACTTGTATATCACATTTTTTGATTGCATTAAACAATTAAGAGTGCAGGCCTTAATGGAAACAGAAAATACGACTTGTATTTTGTGTAAAATATTCCATTAAAAATATTCATCATAATGATCAAGCTCCTAAATATCACTAAATAAAGTTTTTCCAGTCTTTTTTCGTAATGAAAAACATTACTGCCCTCTGACCTGCATTTCTTATATTCGGAAGAGATTTGCCTCGCAAAGTCAAGGTCGTTACTGTGCTATACAGTAAACGCTCTTAAAAGGGAAATTTTATTTGAAAAAATATATAAACTGTAGTAGGGCTAATATGGTTTTGAAAAGTCATTGAAAGCGTCTTTACATTGAGAGAAGATAAATTTATAAAATTTATAGTGAGAGTGAGAGTTAACCTTAACCGGGACACTGAGAAATTGAGGCTTAATTGTATAACTTGGCTTATATTGCTTCTAGCCTCTTACTTATTTTTGTAAGTTAAAGTAAATAATGTTAAATAATAGGTTTTTTTGTATTTTTAGGCAATAAAACTGCAAAAAATCTGGTTTAAGACTATCCTAATGGATTTATTTCATTTTAAAAATTAAATCTGTATTGACTTTATTTATTTATTTTATTTCCAAGGGTACACAATACGGAAGATGCACTTTATTATTGTTTTATTTATTTTTAATTTCATTTTGTTATATTTAACCAAAAACTATTAAAAAATGCACTTCAATTTTTTATTTTTTAATTTTATTCAGCTCTTAACAGCTAAACCACTTTAGGGAGCGACCACTGTGCCTGTTATTTGTGTATTTTGCTTCGTTTGTTTTTGCTAACGTTTTGCGTAATTCGTTTCCTCTGCCGCGCCGCTGCTGCTGCCGCCGCCGCCGCCAAAGGTGCTGGCCAACGAGAGATTGGAGGAGGCTGTGGACAGCTTGGCCACCAGGGACTTGACCATGTTTCGCCAGTGGCTCAGGGAACACTGTCGCCGGTCGCTGGAAAAGCGCTGGATGGGAAAACTCTGGAGCACCGCCGCGCTGGAGTCACTCGAGTGTCAACAATCACCGAAATCACTGTCGCATTCTTGGCCCCACTTTTGTGTGTATTTGTGTTGACATTTCCATGGAGAGAATAGTGCGAATAGTGAGTACACAGGGGAGGGCAAGGCAATATACCGCAACGATTTTTCGCGACGTACGTTGTTGTTGCTGTACATTTAATTAAATTCTAGCAGAGAACGAGCCGATCCGAGATCATGGAATGAATAAAAGCGAATGAGAGAGCAGCAGTTTGCTCGCGATGCTCTCCCTCTCGCAGTCGCTGGTTGCTGGACGACTGTCGCAGTTTGTTCAATTCAAATAACAAACAAAAACACACACCGACACACACGCACACACACCTCCGCGCACACTGATTTCACTCTATTATTTGGAGATTTTTCATGGCAGAAAACACAGATCTCTTTTGCAAATTGTTGCCTGTTCGTTGTTGTTTTTAATTCTTTTTTGGAAACTGCACCACCTGCCGTCGACGCCGGCGCAGCAGCTGCTATTCGACTGAAGTATTCGATTGGCAGATGCTGCAGAGCGGCCTATCGATATCGCAGCTTAGCGATCGATCATTTTAAGTTTATCGGAATTTAAACGAATACTTAATTTCAACTCAGGTGGAACTTAATTTATAGTGATAATAGATATAAACACAAGGTAAACTTACATTTACAAGGACTCGTTTTCTTGCGCAGCGTCTGCATTTTGCTCAGAAAAAGCTGATTGGCATTCGTGTAGTAATTCCTTTGGCCTCGAATAATGTTGCGTATAATGATTGTGCTTTTATTGCTAACTTTATTTATCCTTTATTTTTAATATGGGACAACCGCTATAATGGCTATTTATGCTTCGTTGTGTTTTCCCTTTTTACTGCCTTTGTGCTTCTTTGTTTACACTTGTCCTGCTGTTCGCCTCTGGCGTCCCGCTCGCACGTCCTTTGGAGCCTGGCCTGGTGTGTTGTTGTTGTTATTATGCCACTCGGTCGATTGTACACACCGGGTGAGACTCGCACACACATGCGCTGATTATCGATTTTTCAATGGTGGCATCTGTGTGCGTGTTTGTTTCCACTTTGCCTACTTTGAGGCGCCTCGGGGGGTGGGACTGAGATGCAATTACTACTACGCCTTTCATCATGCAACGGTAAATTATCAGCCTCTTTCTAACGGTTCAAATATTATGTATTCGTTGAATTTACGTTATGTTTCAATGTCGAAACTTTGTCGGCAATTCCGTTTCTTTGTCGTCGCGAAGGGGGGCACAGAGATTTGAGTGACACACTCGCGGTTTTGGTTTTAGCAGAGCGAAAAAATCCAATTCGAGTCTTTCGTCTGCTATTTAAACACTGCTTGATGCGCAGCCCGGGCTCAGCACATCTTTGGCAATTGATTCTGACCAAATTTCGAGGATTTTACGGCTAATTTATGTCAGGTTAGTCATACGCCCTTAGTGGGTGGTGAACGGTTAAACTTCGAAGTAAAATGGCCATTCAAACATTTATCGCCGGAAAAGTGCAGTGTGCTTGCCAGATTTTCCGATATAATGCTAAAATTCGCCAGAAAAAGGACCGGACTTTCTCCGCCTCGGCAACACACGGTCTCACTTAAAGGCTCAAGGACCTCAAGTCCTGTTTAGCTATTTTTGTCTATTTTATAGCTGTTTTCATAGGCCTTAGCTTTTTTTGACAGTAGCTCTGGGGATGAATTGCCGGGAGCACCCTGTGCCGCAGCCTGTATGGCTGTTATCGACTACAGGTAATGGGGGTTTTGCTCATATTTGCGTTGCGCCAGTTTAATCAAAATATTTTTTTTAACTAGATTCGAAGTTGTGGATAAATGTTATTCAATTATTAATTAATATGAGCTTTCTTTAGTTCTCCTTCGACCCATTTACCTTACGTCAAAAAAGGTTACGTTAGTGTTATCTTACGTAGTTTGGCCATGAACTTCTGGCCACACTGCACGATTTTTTTCTATGGCTTATTTCAACTTTCCAGCAACGGTCACTCTGCTGCGAACGGTCACTTTAATCGAACGGAATTGAAAGAGTCGCGGACTGTTGCTGCAGAAACGGAATTCTTGGAAACTAGCTTTTGAAACCGATTTAATAGACTTTATTGCTATTAAATAAGAGTTGAAAGTGTAGGCGGCGCTAGATTTGAAGTGACAAAGTTTTAAATATAATATACGGGTTTCTCGCGTTTATTTAATATCGCGCTTCCAACAAAAACAAGATAAAAACGCTATCAATTGAATAATTCAACCAAATACAGGTCGCAAGGCTTAAAACAAAGTAATAATCGGGAATTAAACACCTGCGCCGACTGCGACGCCAACGCCATTCTCTCTTCCTGCTCTTTTTTCGGTGCGCGCGTCGCTTTCTTGCCCGCAGCCCAGCAGCGCAGTCGCAGCAGCTGGAAAATATTAACGAAAACACACGGAGAAAAGTGTAAATTAAACAACGGGGCGATGCGATTTATATAACAACTCGAAACGAAAACAAGAAACCCAAGCAAACCAGTTACTGGCTGTTTTGTGTATTAAATAGTGCTAAACAAATTCTCGGCTTCCAAACAACACACACAAATATACATTTCCAGATTACAAAAATATACACAGAAATAGTCGCAAAATGCAAAATTGATCGTACAGAGGAGCAGTATCATCATCGTGTGGAGAGTGGAATAGTGTCCCCCATAGAATTGGCCAAAATAGTTAAGCAACAATAAGCATCCTGTGTAAATAAAAGTGCTATACATACACACAGGCTTACAACAAAAACGTAAGCAGCGGTAAAAACGAGAAGCAGGCGAAGAGAGGAGAGCAGCAGCAGCAGCAACAACAACAGCAACAAGATGAACAAGACCTGTGCGCGTTGTCAGAAGGTGGTTTATCCCATCGAGGAGCTCAAGTGTCTGGACAAAGTGAGTAGTGGTGTTCTATTTCCTGAAACATTTAATTCCCATTCAAATTCTGCGTTTGGCGTTGTGTTTTTTGGTGGCTCCTTTTTTTCGGCTCTCGCTTCGTGCACTTGTTGCGGGCGCCAGAGCGGGACGGCTAGCTGGCACATGGCCTGGCCGTGGGCATGTTCTGCCTCTCCCGCTCCCACTCTCCTATTCGCCCATTCTCCCGTCCTCGCCCCCCATTGATCATGCGTGCCGTTTTGCTCCGCTTCTCTGTTTATTATCCTATGCTTAATAACCGCAAAAGTTGTTTGGCTGCCTTTCCTTTCGCTTCGCGGAATTCAAATATTTACTGGAAAATAACGGCGCAGCTTCCCGCGTACTTGTGTGTGGGTGTAAAATACTGCACAGAAAAAAACAAACAGATGGTTTTAGGATATCGATATTCAAGGATCGAATGACACTAAGTGTGTAATTTTAGCGTTTGGCCAATAATTTGTTTAAAGTATGGATTTCTTATTGATATATGATGTTATAACTTTTCCTAAAATTTCTCATATTATTTTTGCATAGTCTGACTTTTTTCTTCTGTGTATAAGTGCGCGGGTGGCAACATCATCAACAAAAAACAACTATCATATTTTTTTTTTCGCAAACTCAGGAAATTTCTACAATTGCTTTTAATTTACGTTTGCCGCCGCTGCTTCCGCTGGAAGAATATTCGGGCTCTCTCTCTAATTATCTACCTCTCTTTCTTTCTTGCTCACTCTCTTTTGGCGGCGCCTGTTGCAGCTCAGCTTTTGCGATCATTTTGTATCTTTCTTGGCTCTGCTTTTTGTTGTTGTTATTTTGGTTGCAGCTGCATTTGTTTTTGTTGCCGTTGTCTTTCGCAAAAGCAACAAAAGCCAATCCGTTGACCGACCTTGAGCGCATATTTTCGAGACTTGAGACCAGTTTTTTTTATTTCATGCGTTCTCACACACACACAAATGTACATGTGAATGCCTAAAATCTGATACAGCTTTGTTCACATATTTAGGAACTTGCGAAATATTTAAATTTACATAATTTCGAGATATGTGATTTTATTTTGTGCTTAAAATTTCACTGAAAGCTTTAATTCTCATGTAAAATAAAGATCAATAGTTTATTATAAATTCGAGCTTCATTTAATACATTTTCCATGCGTTAAGTATTTTATTTTCTGTTCTATAATATTACAAAACTTAAAACGAAATCTTTAATTGCTTAACACTTTACGTTCATTATCAAGTTGACAGGAAACCACAGAAAATATTAGCATAAATTCGCCATTTAGACTTAAATGCCAAATCCAATAAAACTTGATACCAGAATGCTCCCACAACTCGTACATAGAATTTATTTAAATGTTAAACTCTTCTAAAGAACCCATTAATACATATTATATTATTTTAAGGGAATATTTCTCTAGCACCGTATTTGTTTTGCTGTTAAAAAATGTTGATTTTAAATATAAGTTTTTACAGCTTTAACTACACCCTATATTGAGTAAATTTATTATGTAATTGGTATTATGTTAGCTTGAGAAAAAGGAATATAAATAAAACAAGGAAGAGCCAGCAACTTCATATTAATGGAAAATTACAATGAATGTTAATTCGGTTTTTTGTTAAGGAGCTAAGCTTTCGTTTTAGGATATATTTATATTTTAAACACAGCTTTAATTAGAGTATAAATTACGTAAACTCGCTAATTAGTTTGATAGTTTTCCAGCTAATTGGTTGGGCACAGCTGTGACGTGGAGTGCACATGACAAGTGAGGCTTTCGTTTCTTCTTCTTTGAAGGTGACAGTGAGCTTATTGGTTTACGCTTAATTCCAGTTTATTTTTATTGAACATTTGTTTGTCTCTATGTCGCAGACTTGAAACAGCGACTGGAAATGGGGGCCCTTCTTTAGTTTCTTTTACTTACTATTTTTCTTTTTTGCCCTTGGCTTGGCAACAATCTGTGTTTATGTTTCGGTTCCGATGAAATTTTGGTGCTGATAACGCTACACAAACATTTAAACATTTACACTAGCAAGCGCAGCCAAAGTGGGTTTCTCATTTCGAACCGAATTGAATCCATCAACGAATTCCGATTGGCAATCGGACGCGACGCTCTCTCGAGTATCAGCGTTGAAACGTGTCAATATCAAGACCCCAAACCCCCTTCTTCTCGCGCTCTGGCTCTGGCTCCCATCTAAACATCCTAATTATAGATGATTCTTTCGTCTTTGCCGGGCTTCTTCTACTCCGTATTTACTCCAGCAGCAGTCAGCAGTTTCTAATTATAGACAATGGAGTAATGAAAACTATTTTAAAGTCACAACAACACAAGACGCACCCGAAGTCGGTTATAAAACATTTATTCTCTGCGTCTGTGTGTGTTTTTCGCCTAATGGAAATGCTGAAACTTGTAAACATGAGCGCTTTCAGACGTATAAGTTTACCTTTACATTAAATTGCATTAGTTTTCCTTTGTAGTTTTGGTGTGTTTAACTTGCGCCAGTTAGGGTGTGTCATGTGTGTCTTGTCTGTTTGTATGTGCGCCTAGATTGCGAAATAATTTAAATGCATGCACAACACATTTCACAACTTTTACAAAAAGTTGAGCAATAGAACGCTGTGAGATCAGAGCAGAGGCTTGACAAATAAATATAATTGCAGCTCTGAGACAGACAGGGGTTCAATCATTTAGTAATTGTGGGATTTTGTTCAAGGCATATTGGTTACTACTCGGCTTTGTACAGAGAAAACCTGATATTAGGAGGTCTTTTAATGGCAAATAAAATATAATAAAATATGCTTGTTGTGATTAAAGGTTTAATAATAGAACTACAATCTTAATTTCTATACCATTTTCATATTTTAACCATCTGTTTAGGTTTTCAATTCTTAAAATTATGTTTGTTTTTTTTTTTAAAGTATTTTGTTTTCTGTGTTCTAATTCGTGTTTGGTTTTATTTTTGTTATCCACTGAATCCCCACTGTACTTGCATTTTATAGATCTCCACATAGCAAACCCCGACTAATAAAAGCCTATGAGATCAGAACCTGAATTTAGACTATTGTTTTTCGTTATTCAATTCCAGCTTGAGCTTACGCCACACATTTTTGTGTGATTTAAAGCCATGGAAATTGAACGATTGTGATTACCTCATTTGGGAAAAATGCTAGGGAAATGTGATTTATATTTTCTCGTATTTTTTCCTGGATCACCCCAATTTTAAGCAGGAATAATAGTAGAAAAAACATTGCGAATTGCAGTAGGATTTGTCTGCACGTGACACATCCGTCTTGATATAGAAATCGATACTCGTGACGGCAATAAGCGGGCATTTTATACCAATTATCTCTTATTTCTCTCTTCCCCCTCATAGATACAAACTCACACATAGATAGATGTGGCACGCGAGAAATGTCTTTTTGAATGCATTGCCGTTAAAGTTTTGCGGCGCATCGCTGCCGGCGCTTCGTTAATCGATTTTTGATACCGCCGAAAAAAAATTAAAACCGAAATGGAGAAGTCAACTTGACTGGCTTCCGCTTGCAGCCTATAAATGTGGCCAGGGCCTATGTATATCCTCCTCTGTGCCTGTCGCTTCTCTTGCCAATTTCATTTATCTCAGAGCTTTATATTTTCCTTCCTGTCGTTCTAGATGTAATAAAACGGGTATATCGGAATGGGGGAATTTGTCAAGGATTTATTTTGAATTTTTGAGAGATCACAAAAGTAACCAAACCTAGTTTATACTCTTAAGATTCTTTAAAATCTAGAAATGTTTAGATCAGCCTCTCGATGCATTAGCTTTTCCTCTCAATATAATTATTATAACATTGAAATTAATATGGATATTAAATGATATTGTTCCTTTAATTTATTCAATTTTAGTCAAAGATAAACAGGCTTAATATATCTCAGATAAAGGGTATCTTTCAGTTGAAAATGTATCTTACATTGGCAATAGTCATTGTTGCATTTGCGCTTTATTTTGCACGAAATATGTGAGTTTAACTTTTGCTTTGCGCTTTGTTTGGTTTTGGCCTGACTTTTCGAGCTCTATTTGCCTTTTTTGCTTTTATTCTACAATTTTTTATCCAGAGCCACAGCCACGACGAACGATTATTTCATGCTCGCAAGGAAAGTAAATGACCTCTTTGTTGTCATGTTGTCATGGAAAGACGTCGGGAGGATCGAGCAGCTCTCTATATAGCCAAAAGCTATAGCTATAGGAACGTGCCAGTTTTTGGCCAGCCTTTTCTGGCCAATTTCGTAGTCGGAGGAGCAGCCCCAGAGTAGAGAGTAGAGAGTAGATGGCACACAAAGAGGCAGCGAAGCATCAAAAATAAAAGCGTCGCCGTCCGTTTGACTTCGTTTGCCACTTAACGACGACCTCCCCTCTTGCTCCTTGGCTTCTCCGCTCCGTCGCTCCTGTCATGGCACACATTTGCACTTCTGTGACCCCTCTGGGAGAGCAGACCCCTCCTTAACCGTTGCCCTGCTTCCGCCAATAGGCCATCACTTCTCACTGGGCCATGTTTTAATTTTTGCATCCTTTTCGAGTGACAAATGACTACAGCAACAAACTTCAAAGCGGCGATGGGTAGAGAGAGGGAGTTAGGAGGAGTCAGGAAAAGCGAGGGCCTGAAAATCGAGAGAGCTTTTCATGCTAAACGGATGCACAGGAAAAAGGCAAAGATTTATCGGGGTACAATTTTTTTACTAGAGAAATAACTGATATTTTTTATGTAGAATTAAATATTTATTATCCCTTTTATAAGTTCAGAGATGTTTATTGAACCTTAGCCCTTGAATTTAATTTACTTTAACTTTCAATAAAAAGAAACCATTAAAAATTCGTTACAAACCATTATTATTGAATATTTTTTGTATGTACTTCCTCCATAAATAATATTATTTCTTTCTGTGCCCGCCACTCGAACTCTTTTTCGCTTTCGGAAGCCACGAACGAGTAGAAGAAGAATGACAATGGCTTTATGTATTTATTTATATACATTTTCTCTCCACTCTTGACTGGGCCTCTTCACCTCACTCACTTCACTCGAGCAAAAGACTCGAAAACTAAAGTTCACTTTTGCATGACAATCAATTTTTCACTCCGCGAGAGCAGGAGGAGGAGGATGCAGAGGGCTGTAGAAGGTGAGGGAAATGGGCGGGAAAAATGGGAAGGGGTGCATCAATTGAGGCATGAAAATAAAAGTGGTCAAGGCAGGCAGCGGGAAGTTGGGAGGCAGAAAGATGTCGCCGCTGCGATAGAGGGAAACATTGTTTTGACTTGTCTCTTGTCTCTGGATCTCTGCTGTGTTGCTATTTCCTCCCTACCTCGAAAGTCAGCGCAATATAGGAACTTTGAGGTATGTTTAAGGAGCAGAATTTAGCTTAAAGTTATACAAGTTTACAAGGCTTGTTTCTCCTAAGAAATATATACCAAAAGGTAATATTTTATATCTCCAGGGCTTTAAGATTATTGAATTTTAGGCTTTTGTAATAAATCTCTAATAGTTTTTTATTTATAACAAAATATATTTTAAATTAAATAATATCATTTATTTTAAGAACTTTTTGATAATTTTGTTTAGATAATGAACAGAAAACCCCACAAAACATTCAAACGTAGCAATTTATAAGTAATTCCCAACCTCTCCAACTCTTAAAGTACCACCTTCATTGTCTTTTTTCCGGTTCCCTTTTTATTGTGAGAACAACTTTTGTGGCACTGCAAGATTATGCAATTGTCTTCCCTCAAAAGACTCCGCCCAACCATCCAATCCATCCATCCACTCACTTTCGTTGCTGCACTTCCAATCTCCGAGAGAATCTTCAGTGGCGGCTGCTCCCATTTTTCACTCATTGACGTCGCCTAATTAGACTTCGCTTTCAAGAGAGCTTCGCTTGCCAATTTTTTTCTACTTCTTGCTGAGATGGAAAGCAAATCAAAAACGGCGAAGAAGAGCTGAGAAACTTGGTAGCGAAGACTAAACAGAATTTTCTATGCCTACAAAACTTCAAAGTCAAGATTTCGTTGCCTTTTATTTATTTTTTTTTTGGGTTTTTTTGTACCACCAAACTTGGCTTCTTTTGTGTCCCAAATTGTGAAAATGTAACAAAAAGTTTTTGTCCAATTCGGAAAGTGGAAGTCGTCTTCGTGGAAGTTGTTTGGAAACTTTAAATAGCTTCGGCCACTGGCGCTGCTGTGCTGTGGCTTGTATTATTTATGTTTTTTCCGTTTCGAGGGCTTTCCCTCCAATTAAACGTTTCCCATTGTGGACTTTTGTATTGTATAATTAATTTCGATGCTCAAATTTTGACTAATGACCAAAAAGAAGAATGGGAAAAGATGATTGAAGAGAGTCTAAACAAGTTTTGGGTCAATCTAGCTTTCTTAAAGCAAATTTGGCTTCTAATTTTGGTTCTTTCTTGGTTTCCGGTTTATTAGATTTTTTTATGTGTGTCTTTTAATTGTTTTAGCTCTTTCCTTAATTTGTCTTATTGCTGAATAGTTTTTGAATGTTAATGCGCATTTTCTTGTAATTTTATTTCCCTCTTTTGTCACTTGTAGCAAAAGTTCTTCTTCGGGAAAAAGAAGGAAATGTAGCGGAGAGCTCTCGGTTCGGTCCTCCTCGAAACAATTGCTTTGTTTAAATTCAATTGATCTTTATTAACTCGAGTGGAGAAAGAGATCCGAGAGGGGAAAGATCACTCGAAGGGGTCGCTGCCAACGACTCGTGTAAATTCGAAGGCGGGGAGACAGACAACAAGTTGAACTCCTCGTCTCCCTTGTTTTTATTTAATTCTTTTTTTGAAGCATTTGCATGACTCTCGTCGTGGTCGTAGTCGTCGTCATCATCCAATTGATCCCCGCATGCATGCAGCTCTTTAATAAGTTGGGGGAAGGTTCCTCAAAGGGCAGGGGTGCGTGCGTTCTATGTTTGGTTCTTTTATTGCATCTGTGCTTGGGGATATTTATAGAGGGGAAGGGAGAAGTCGAGAGACTGAGAAGTTCAAGTGCCCAGTGGGACTTTTGATCTGTAAAAAGGTACTACTTTCTTGTGGAATCGCTCAGGGGGTAGGTACTCCCCGTTCATGTAAAGTTCTCATTCGCTTTTATTCACGCGTGGCCGGGGAAATTCGTGTACTCGCACCGTCGCTGCTCTGCTCCTGTGGAATTTCTTGCTCACCGCTCAGTAGGGAAATTCCCTATATGAATTTCCTGCTCCCCAGAGAGCATGAAAATCTCGTAGACTGGGTATACAGAATTTAATATGCCCTTGCGAAATAAAACATTCTGAAATTATTTTTAATTAATTTTTTATTTTTATTTTTTAATGTTTATAATATTATTATATAGAGAACATTCGATATAAAATTAAGGCGTCGCAAACTGTTTTAACGTAATCGCGGAAATTACACTATTCTCGCTTTCATAGACATCTCCGCAAATTGGGATTCCTTTAATTTTTTTAATTCAGTAAGTTGCGCTAAAAATTTTCAAAAAATATATTAAATAAAGAGACAATATGTTGTGAATAATGTTTTTACTTACACTTAGGCTGCTCGCCGCCTTGGCAACAAAGCTCCTGGTAGATTTGGAATTTGCGGTCCGTAGCTAAGAATTCAATAAACATAATTAATAAATATGTAAACAAATAATATACATATAAAATACATTTACATATGTGAGACACCCACGGACATAGATACATGCATACACAAAAAGGATGCAAAACAACGAAGAAACCATAAAAAGTGTTGATTGGAGATATATAATTAATATTAGTGTTTGTTAGTATGTAAGGCATATAGTAGTTAAGTTATAGTTAATATACAACACATAATATTATAATAATTTCAGTTTATTACATACCTTTTTGGTTAGAAACACTTTTTCACAATACGCAGAAGACAATAGTATGACCCTATTTTGTTTTGGTAAATTTGCATAATCGCGACTGCAATATACGTGGAACCAAACTTTTCTCGCGTTTTCTACTATATCAACATTAAATACTTATAAAAACAACGCAAATTGATCGTTTTGAAAATATAAATACAATTTTTTCAACGATTTCCATCCCGAACACAATTTTTTTTAGTTTTTACAACATTTTTAACTGTTTTTATTTTATAGTTTTATTTATTTATGTGTAAATGTAGTTAGGTAATAGTTTCAAGGAGCCTTAGAAAGAGCAGAGATGATATTTATATTTTAAACTATAGAAATTTATGTAATTACAAGTTAAATGCAGAGAACTTAGTGCTGTTTTATCAACGCACGCCTTAAAAACAAAAATGCCCCAAAAGAAAAATCCCTCCTGAGCAAAGAGCATAGAATTCTATGTGGAGCAGAGCAGCGAACGATTCAGGTACCTGAATCTCCCGCTTACCGCTTTGCTGAACTGGAGAGCATGCCTAATATACTCCCCGTTCCACACAGAATTCTATCCTGAATTCGTTCAGCACATGAACCAAAGTCCGACTGGGTGGTTGCTTGACTTAAGAGTTGCCTTGCACTTGAGGTTTCTTCACGCCGCTGCTTTTCTCATTTCCCCCTTGATCTTCATGGATTTATATATCTTTCCATATTCGCTCCATTTGTGTCAGAGTTTAAATATATTTAGAATTTTGTAGTACTAAAAAAATTATACAAAATAATTGTTACCTTTGAAAAACATTTATTAAGAGAAGCTTATTACATTATTATGTATATTTATTTAGGAGTAATTATCATTGTATTTAGTTTTAATATTTTAAAAACATTGATATTGTTTGGGTGATTATTTGCGACCTTTATTTGGTATTTGAGCCTGTCCCCGAATTCGGAATTGGGAAGGTTAGGTTCACTCTTTGCAAACTTTGACGCCTAATGTTGTGTGCTCTCTCATATATTTTTAAAACCCTTTTAATCCGCATTTAAGTGCCAAAGTAAAAGTAAAATAAACTGTTTAAGTGACAACTGATTGCCAAAAGTTAAGTCGCTTTCAACTCGCAAGGCGTTGCAGCGAAATCTCATCTATTATTCAGCTCTGCCCCACATTTAACCCCAAACCACATTCTGCTGCTGTGTCCCACATTCAAAAGTTTTCGCTTGCCTCGCTCGTCTCGTGTATGCACAGCACTCTTAATTAATAATTAAATTAGTGCTTTAAGGCTGGATATATATACATATCTATAGTCCATAAGCCGAGCCTTCTGATTGGTACTACTAGAACTTTTTATAAACTCATCTTGCTAATCACATAAGCCTCGTATTTGCATTTGCATATTCCATTTTGCGTGTGGGAATCGCCTTTTGTGTTTCCCTAGAAAATTCAAATAGAACTCCTAACAAGAGACATGCCAATTGCTGGATGTGGGAGGTGTGTTTGCAGGCGGTGTGTGTGTGAAGTTTCTGACGTTTATAAATTAAACAAGCAAAATGCTGAAGCGTCAGCAGAACTCGAACTGAACTGGATGGAGAGCAGAGAAGAGTAGAGCAAAGCCAGCGGCGATATTTCCTATTGACTTTGCTAATTGACAGAAGCGAAGGACAGACACGGTTGAGGGGTGGAAAATGCGGGGAAAATAGTGTTACAAAACCTGGGGAAAATAGAAGAGCGAAAAGTGCTCAATAGTCAAGTTCCAATGTCACACATTCGAACACAGGCTTTACTGGGTTATTTATTTTTCATGGAGAAAAAGCACAAGTTAAATATTGATAGTCAGTGAAATGCGGCTAACATTCTCTTGAAAAAAATATATAAATTCCATGGTTGAAAGGTATATTTACCAGAATGAAAGAATTTTTATTAAATACTAGTATTTAGCTTGCAAACAAAACTTCATTAAAATGTAAAATGTAGAACCAAAGAATTTAACAATTTAAAAACAAATAAAGCTACATTTAACTTGGGAAATATTTATAAATGGAACTAAACGGAGCCTAGGAGATTTTTTGTATTCCCCCTTTCATTGAAGTATTATTGTTTGAATAATATATTTATGCCACAATGAACTTCCATGTCAAGTTGACTTATTTAATTTATACAGCAAATAAATGTTAATCTGATTTGACAATTAGAAAAGGCATCTTGAATATTCATAGATAATCAGTGTTCTCTTTTGTTGTGAAAGAAGTGTCACCAAGTGATCTACAACAGGCGGCTTGTTCACAAATCACTTTCCAATTAGGCTTATCGGTTAAGTCTCACACATATTCCCATCGGGGAAATCCCCAAAGCATATGTTAATCGTTAGAGATGCATATTCAAGACCCCGATCCAAATCCACCGCCTGCACAGATGTCAGAGATGTCTGGGCAGACAAAGAGGAAGCATATATCACCAGAGCGAGCGTTGCTAATGCCCAATTTAAATAGAGAAGAGCAAAAGCAAGCAAGCAAGCAAACAGACATTTGATTGCAAAGAAGCGAGCATTAGGAGGCAGCCCCACGTGAAATCAAAACCCACTTGCAGCTGCCAGCTGCTGCTGCTGTAGTATCTTTAGCTTCTGCTGATGACGCTGACTCAGGAGGAGGAGGAGAAACTTCACTTGGAGTTGTACCTTCTTCGGATGCAGAGGTGGGGCTCTGCCGAAAGATATGGGGGAATCCGGCTGATGAGGCGGAAGTGAAAGCGACCAAGCAGAATTAAACTGCTTCCTCTCTTCCTCACCCACACTCTCCAAAAGCCCAAATCGTTCGTGCCAAAGCTCCTGTCGTGCGGATACCTTTGGTTAGTAGAGGGTATTATTGTTTTTAAAAGGGAGTTTGTAACCAGAATTGTTATATGACCAAGAATTTAATTGTTTAAGATTTTAGCAAGTATATACAAAAATGATTCAAAAGTATATTAGCTTAGTATATTCATATACAAAGAGTTAACACAAATATATAACTAAATCCGAGCTTTTTAAGTTCCTAATTAATATAACAATCAAACCCTTTACGAAATATTTGTCCAAACATATGTTATAATCACATAAATAGACACTTATCATACTTATGTTATCAATTCAATTAGGCTTTTGGGTTGTAAATAAATATTGATAAAAAGCAAGCACGTGGTAGACAATTTTTCGATAAGTTTTGTTAAAGATATCTCTATCCTAAGGGTAGCCATAGGGCTGGTCATACAATTTACCAAGAAAACAAGGTGTTATCTCATTACAGTTCCTGTTAAATAAAAGAATAATTAAGAAAAATGTTGCTTATAAATCTATTTTTGTTTTTCGAAGCTAAAATCCTAAGATCCCACTCCATAAAAGGGTAATAAAAAGCCCGCTTTCGAAGCTTCCTCTCATCACCTTCTTACAGTTTTTCTTTTCTTTTTGCCAAAACCGTGTCTGCGCCTTAACCCAAAAAAAGTAACCGAAATGTGAGTTCAAGTTTTTGGTCAATTTAACACGCCCCGCCACGCTCTGTTTACCGCACGCCAAATTGTTGTTGTTTATAAGCAAAATGCGTGCTGACTAACTGACTGACTGACGTAAGGTCAAGGCAACTAAGCACCCAAATGGAAAATGCCCCAAAATGGCAAAACTAAGAATTGTCATCGTGGAAAGCCGACTGAGAGGTGATCAAAGGTGAGCAATGAAGAGTGGGGAAGGTGAGTCATCATCTCGATCAGTCTGCTGTACTCGTTGTACTCCAAAATGACTAAATTACAATCGTCTGTCTGAATATCTGTCTGGCTATGTGACTGTCTGTCTAACCAACTGTCTGAGAGCTTCCCTATATGGTGTGACCCACACACACACTCATGACATAATTGTCATTATCGACAACAACTGCCGTTGATGAGCGTTAAGTAAGCCAGCCTGCAAATGGTTTTTAATTGTTTTTGTTGCCTTGCTGCGGCTGCTATTGCTTGGCTGCTGACGTGACCAGTTTAGAGCCCAATTTGGTCATGATATAATTGAATATTTACCCCCCCATTGCTTATGCAATTCTCTCACTTCATGTTTTACCATCGCCGGCATTTTCACACGCCCGAAAAAGGGCGGCGGAAAACAGGAAAAGCCATTTGTGCTCCTCATATCTGGACAAATGGATCTACTCTTCCCATGGCCATATCCCATACCCATTGATTGGGAGATCTACAAGTTTCCAATTTGCTTGAACGCGCTTTCAATTTCATTCAATTGAGTTACGCTTTCTTTATTTGTGTTTCTTAGCTGTGTTGGCTAATTAAAAGTTTTATTTTTTGAGGGAGATTGGGAGGGGAAGTGTATAAATTGAATTTGATTGCTGGATAAAGTCAGTCTCAGTCTCAGTCTGGGGAAGTCACTGGGTCTTGTGAGACTTGACTTGCCTTTTGTTTGTTGCTTTGCAAAACTGGAACTTGTTGTTAGATTTTGCAATTATTGCACACACGACATGTATGTACTTTTACATCAACACACCAGCCTCTGTCATATGCATACTTGTCTTGATTTTCTCAGTTTTTTACTCTTATTTTTTCGCTCCTATATCTGCACAATCAGAAAAAGGGGGAAAACATGACGCAATCCGGCGAAATTAGATACCGGCAACTCTCGAAATAATGAACTGAAATCACAGCTCATACCCATATATGTTTTTTTTACCTAATATTATAGCAGGAGAGGTGTGTTTAATCTTATAGATTATATTTGCCGATTGGATTCCTTAAATCTGAGTCATATTTTGTTGGGAAAGTTGAGATAAGATATGTGTGTGTGTTGTGTGTGTGCTAGCTTCCATAGTAAATCCCATTCGATAATATGTGGAGCAACATGGGAACCAATCCAACATATGGATCATGTTTGCCTCAACCTCATTCCATTCAGCATTCTTTTGGCCTTTATGTCACTCCGTTCGTTGGATTTTTTTTTACACTTACTGCAAAAGTATCTACAAGATATTAAAGGCTGATAAAGGTTATGAAAATATTTACACATCTTTCAAGTGAGATTAAATAAGTTTACTGTGAGAAGTTTATTTAGTATGATGATCTTACAGGGAATAATATGTTATTTTGGTAGTTTTTAAAAAGGAAAAGCAAGTTTTTAGCTAACAAATTATTAAGTAAACTCAATGTAAAAAATTACAATAATTTGGCTTTAATTTCCAAGCTCAATCTGAATTTCTAGCTTTAATTTCCGAACTTATTACTTTGATCTTACTAGCAATAATATCTTATTTTGTAGCTTTTCCAAGGGAAGTAGCAAAGTAAACTTCAAAGTATTAATTTACCATATTTTAGCTTCAATTTCCGATCCCAATCTCAATTTTTATAATCAATTTCCCACCTCAAACTTGATTATATTTTCCTGTGTACTTCTCTCACTCTTTTATTTTGCCATAAAAGCAACAAGCAACAATTGATTAGAATCGCTTTTTATGGTTATTATTTATTCCACATATTTGCACGTACACTCTCGCTCGCACTGAGAGCAATCCACACTCACATAACTGAATTATTTGTTTATTAATTTCATTTATTTGTGAGTAGAGCGAGAGGCCACCAACTGCGTTCGTTTCGCTTTTTATTTCGCATTTTTCTTGATTTTTTGTTCTCAATTTTTTGCCTTGCTGTCTTGCTGGCAAGAATCTGTGCGATTCGCCGCGACCTAATGCTGCCTGAGAGCCTGAGAGGAGAGCTCTTCGAGTGCGGATGATTCATTTTCCAACAATGTCGAGTGCGCGCTGAAGAGGAGGAGGTAGGAGGAGGGCTTTGCCGGGTACTGGAATCTGCTGTGTGTTGTCTTCTGGTGACGACAACTCCATTCCACTTCTTGCCACTCTTTGGGCTACAGAGGAGACTGCAATATGACATCTTGGTGGGGTTGTCATAAGAATTACTTAATAATAGTAGAAGAAAGTAGCCCAAAATAAGTAAAGATAATTATATGAAAATAAATTAAATCATTTATTTAACAAGGTTTTGTTGATAATTTCCAAGATAGAAAAGTTTTCGAAGATGTTTATTTTCTGCATAAAGAGTAAGACTTGTAGAAATACCTACAACTTTTAACCCATTTCTGTCCTCAAAACTTCCCCTTTTCGAATGCCAACTGTTAAGTATGAATATTTTTTTTCTCCAGTCCCCAACTCCACCTCCACGACTTGACTATTGCTTGTTATTTTCTCCACTTTGATGGTTTCTCTCCTTGGCTGTTGTTTTGATTAAACTGCGTTGCCACAGCTACGCTGAGAGATAGAGATACGGAGGAGGAGCGGAGACTTGGCTCTAAATCATGATTAATATCTTATGTAAAGTTGTTCGGGGGGAAAGAGTTCTACTTCTCTTGGACTTCATTCCGTTGATGGCTCATAACGGTACGCCGGCTATATACAAGCATAAATAACAGCATTTTAAGCGCTGCATTCAGCTCTCGACCCGCGTCGATCTTTAATTTGTGTTTAAGGTAAAAATGAAGCAAACTCTCTCTCTGGAACAATGGACCAAAAGGCGGCATATCGCTCTCCAGCTGAATGGGCATAGAATTGTTTAAATGCTCTTTCTGGTGACCGGCGAACAAAAACCAAAAATCCAGAAAAAATCACAACAAAAGCTGAGGCCGAACCAGCTGGAGCTCTGAAGCTGACGCTGAACCCGAAGCTGTTGCCTGTAGCTGTGGCTGCCAAAAGAACAGCAACGGAAACAACAATGCGAATCTGGATTTCAGTTTGCTCTCGTGTCTGGCTCGTGTTTGCCTTTTGCCGTTTGGCATTTGAAGTGTTTATTGTCCGAGAAAAGTTTTGACAATTCGCTTTTGAAATACTCTTGACAAAGTGGCGTACTCCAAACTATGCGAGGAGCTTGTTGCGAAGGCAAAGAATCAGGCAGTAGAGTGGTGTTTATGGTTAAAATACTCTTGAAACAGGTTTTAGGAGCTGTAAAAGAAGCAGGTTTTAATTGTATGTTTTGATTAAATACAATTAAAGAGATTTGTCATTAAATTTCCTATAAATATAAGCTTTTTATGTATATTTAGATTTGCCCATATATCCATAAATATAATATTTTTATTACGAGAGTTGCCATTTAATTTTTGGTAATAACCATTTATTTTCTATCAAATATTATAGTGTATAATACCAGTTTTGTTGTTTGTTTGTTTGGTGAACAATTGCTTGGAAAATTGTTGTATTTTCTAAAGGATAAATCTTGCCAACAATGTGAAGATTTCTTTAGCACTTCAAGAGACAAGATTTAAAAAGATTTAAGCAGCTTAAACCTAAGATAAAGACTGAGTGGTCATTGGAGAATCAATAATATTGAAGAGGAGAATTAATTTATAACTAAAAAATAATGAAAACTTTTTTCAATAAAAGGTAAAAGCTATCTGTAAAAATTAATTACAACAAACGTATGTTTCTGCTCCCATTTCCCGGTGCTCCACTTTAAGTTCCTCATGCAAATTTGAAGAAATCACTGGGACACTTAAAGTCTTTCTTTTTTTTATGGTTAATTTTATTTATTTAATTTTTTTTTTGTTGTGTTTCCTTACCCCAATGCCTTTGTTGTTGGCTGCTCATTGCCCTCATTTGTCATTTGTGTGTTGGCTTTGGTTCGGTTTGGCCTGGTAATCCGAGATTCTCCTGGTGCCCCCTCATACCCTCCAACCCTCATACCCTATTCCCGTCTTTGCTGGCCATTTCGTGGCTCATGCCAATTGTTTTTATCGTCAAAAAAAAAAAAAGGGGGAAAAACGTTGAAAGCGTGCAAATTCGAATGCAAATTTAACACCTCGTCGCCGTCCCGTTCCGTCGTGGTTGACAAAAAATAACCCAGCAATAAAACTGTAAAGCCAAAAACGAAACAAAATACAAAACACAAGAGGAAACGTTTAACGTTTTTTGAAAATTGAGCCGCAAATTGAAAATCAAGACGAGAAGCGAGGCAAAAAAAGTGAAAAACTGGGTTAAAGCGAGCATAGAAAATTGAAACTGAAGGCAATTGTTGTTCGCTCGTTCGGTCGTTCGTTCGGGGGAGACGAACCGTCAGTTGATGTTGTTGACCAGCAGACAGACAGACAGATTACCTCACCACATGCATGTAAATATATATATATATATACACTATATGTACTATGCACATGCACATCCAGCAATCACAACAAACTTGACTGCATTTCGTTGCGAAAGTGAAACTGAAATTTTCGTGTGGTCAAGCCGCTTTGGAAACTACAGGCTGAAATTGTTTAGGCTTTGAGTGCTCTTCTATGATGAATAAATTTAAAGAGCATTAAAAATAAAATATTTTTTAATTTAAAAGTATGCAGTAATAGGTAATAATTAAAGTCCGGTTGTAATTTTCTAAATTTCAGCTCATATCAGTTCTAAATTAATATTTTATGCATATTTATTGATCATAAAAAAAAGAGATAAAATATATAAAATTCAATATTTACACAAATATATGTACATTTTATATAAAACCGCACAACGGAAATGCATTCATAAACATTTTGCACCTTTGATTGACTTTACAGATGGCTTTAAATAAATATTTCTGAAATAACAGAGATAAGTTGACGGTGTCAAAATCTTTGATCGTTTGAATTTATTTATTTTCTACGGAAATTTAAGACTACAGTAAACAAAAACACATTTTTTATGATTTCTGTGGGCATTGGAAGCGTGAGTAGCTTTATTTTAAAATAAATTGTTTCCAAGTGCAACCTATTTGCAGGATGTGGTTCTTATAGTCTGTGAGATCTAGGTGTTTTTTTTTACGGACAAAAGGACGGACGGACAACCGATGAATAATCGGACAGACGGACGTGACTAAATCGACTCGCCTGGTGAAGCTGATAAAAAAAAAGACTACTTTCTGGGATCGATAATGTCTCCTTTTGCCTGTTATATTTATATTTTCTTGCCACAAAATCGTAATACCCTTTAAACCCTATGAATACCGGGTTATTAAAATCTGAATTTAGGGAAATTTGCAACGGTATTTCTTCAATTATCTGTATTTTTTTCCCTCTTCCGCGAATGCCTGCCCCTGTTACGCATGCGCCCTGGGCTGGAAAGTCATTTGCTTAAGCCCCAGATCCAAAAAGTGAGGTCAGAAGAGAAAAATCCGATGATTTATTTCAGTTTCAGTTCAGTGGGGGTCACAGATTGTTTCGCTTTCAGCTTTTTCTCTCCGGGCCACGGAATGTGGCGTCGTTTTTAGTTTATTTCATTTCTCTTCGGTCTGTTTTTTTCCCCCTGGCTTCCATCAAACAATTAACTATCGTATATTTTGCCTTTTTTGTGTGTGTCTACACTTTTAATTGTTGTTTAAACGGGTTTTCGTGTTGTATTTGGCCAACACTTTTGCCAGCTTCCAGTGGCTGCTGCTGCTGCCGCTGCTGCGTTGAAAACCAATTAGGAAATATTTTCATACTCCCATCCAGCCATTTCTCTCCTCTCCTTTTTTTTTTTGCCTGCTAATCCGCAGACAAGTTAATCGTTTGTTGACCTCCACGTCAAGGCAACCCAACTGAATGGCTGATGACTCCATACTTCATGCTCCATACTCCATACTCCCTGGATGTGACTGGAAAGTTGTGTGTGAGATGGGTTTCCATTGCGGTTTTCGCATATTCTTTTTTTTCTTCTCTCCTCTTTTGGAAAATTTGCATAACGCGTTGCAGGCGAAAGAAACAACAAGCATCCAAGTCTAGAGCTATCAAAACCAACTCCCATCAGAAGTTCCTCTGGCAGTTCCTCTGTTGAGGAGTATTCCTAGACGAGATGCAACGGCTGCTGCTGCTGCTGCTGCAGCTACTGCCAAGTCACCACAAATCACGCAACATTCTCCAAGTCTGTTTGTCTGGCTCTCATCTGCCGTCTGGCTTAGTCGGTTGGCTTATCTAACCAGTTATCTCAACTGAACGGTACTAACTAAGATATCTGCTTATGCCGTTTAGTTTGGGGCCTTGAGATATGCGGAAACTTGACGTGAAAAGCTTTGCTAGTTTGCGGAATACTTGATGCTTCTGGTATTTGTCACCTGAAAGCATAGGGTTTTAAGCAAAATAAATAATAGGACTGTTTAAAGATTATTTGATAAGACTAGAAGCATAATCTCTGTCATAACATTAAGAATTTCTAACAGTTTACAAAAATAAAGATTAATGTGTTGAAAAAACATAAACAGAATGTCTTGAATTATTAAAAAGAATTCTTTCCTATAGAGGCTATGGTTTGTAAGCTCCGTTTTTTGTTTATTTCTAAAAATTTCTAAAGTCTTCACCTTTACCTTGTTTTTTCATATTTTTTGCCGTTACTCTACCAATTAATTTTGGAGAAATATACGCATAAATTTCCACTTAACGGATCCCGCTAAGAACTAACATAAAAACCTTTGAGAGCGCAACTCTTCTTATGCTTGGCTTGGCCCAAAGTTTTCGGTTGCATTGCGCCAATTTGGCTAACAAGCAAGCAGCAAAGAGCAGAGACAAAAGCAGAAGCAGAAGCACCAGCAGCAACGCCACCAGCACCACCAACACCAACTACAAATAGCAATAATAATATTGCATTCTCAACAATTTTCTGTGATTCTCTATTTTGTAATTCAACGTTTTCTCCTCCTCTCTTTCGTTTCAGACATGGCACAAAACGTGTTTCAAATGCACAGAATGCGGCATGGCGCTCAATATGAAAACCTACAAGGGCTACAACAAAATGCCCTACTGCGAGGCGTAAGTTTAACTATAGTTTTTGCCCCCTTATTGTCCCAACCCGTTTTTATAAGGCCATTGCACTGGGAAAATATATCTAGAATTTTATGTAAACGTTAAAAAGTTATGTAAATTTATACATATTTGGCAAAGAATTCACATTTTCCAATGATGATGATTTATTTAGAGCCATTTCTTCACAGTTCTTCACAGTTAGTCTCAGTCAAAGGTAACGACAGTTAAACTGGCGGTTAGTAAAAATCTACTTTTTTCATTGTCCGTTTGATAAAGTTAATATTATAATTTAAAGTCATGGTAACTGGTAGCTTACCTTACAGTTAACAAGATAAATTTACTGTTATGTTAACTCTACATTTATCTGACAGATAACTTTAACTGGACTTTAATATAAAAATGAAAGTTATTAGGTAACAGTTAACTGCCAGTTTATTTATTCGTTATTGGACGTTAATAATAAAATAGAATGTCATATCGTAGGAGCTAAGAGTTAAATCTCTACCTTTTTTTAACTGCCAGTTAATATGTTCGATAAATATTCAATGAACATTGAGAAACCACCCCTTAGAGTTGCTGTAAAATAATGTTTCATTCCTGGAAAGAAATTCCCTGACTTCCTGGATAATATTTATTCCAAGTGCATGCATTTCTGAATCTCTCCGACAAACAATTGTGGAGCAGCACAGTGGGGGCAATCACGTTAAGGCTTATCGCACCCACTCGGAATGTGATGGATCGCAGGGAGGGAAGTTGGAGGATGGTCAACCTTGATTCGCTTCACCTGGCAATCTTCATTAGCGTCGTTTATCTAATCGCTCCAGGGGGAGGACGAGATAGTGACGCAGATAACGTTTAAATTCACTGGAAAATTGCACAAAAACTTTTCAAAAGGGGCTCGGGTAACCCCCTACATTCTAAGGGGCAGAAGAAAAAAGTGCAGCAGCTTGTATAAGTAGGCTAAGGAATGCGGAAATGCAGTTGTGGGCCACAAGTGTTGCCCCTTCCAGTTCACCCGGTGAACTAGTTAATTTGTTCTTAGATAACAGCAGATGGCCAAAAAAAATGGGGAGAGTTTTAGGGCCATAAATTATATTAATATTACCAGTTGTGGTTGTGGTAATCGAGAAATTATGATTAGAATTGAGTGTTTCATTTGGTTGCTAATTAAATAAATATAAGATAAAAATCTGGAATGTTTTTTGAAATAATATTTAACTGGAAATTCTGAAAGGAAATTAGTTTTTCTTATTTTTTTTTTCAAGGAAACCTAAAAGAACTAGTTTTTGTTCAGGAATTCATTCGCTCAACGCTGCCATTGAGCGTTTTCCTGTTTCCTGCTGCACTTTTGCACTCGCGAGTCGCGATTCATATGGGGAATGTGTGTCAGATGGGGAGTAGTATCCTCAGGAACCCCCCATTTTTGTGTGTGTGGGCCACGGTGGCCACCTCTTACCGCTGTCATGTTCATTGTTGTAGACAATGTCACACACATTGGACACACAGAGGACAGGGTAAGCGGACAGGAGAGCAAGTGTTTAGCTTTGTATTGTGGCCAACTTCCACTCGGTGATCCCCTTTTTGCCCAAATTTCCTTTCTATTTTATTTTTTTTTGCTGCAGTGCGTGGCTGCATTTGCTGGCCTTGAGCCAAAAGCCAGGGGCGCTCTCTGAAAGGGGTTCTCGGGTATGCGAGTGAGGGGAATCCCCTTCCTGGTGCTGCATGCGGTCCTGCGACGGCTAGTCTAATGCAGATTTATTGTGGATGCCACCGCTGCGGGAATAAAAATTCCATGCGGATTGAGTTATGCGTCCGTTAGCTCCATTGCGCAGTGTGCTCTCTGCCTCTGCCCCTTCCGAGGCTCCCAGGGAAACTACTCTCTGCGGCCGCTGCTGTCGAGTATCACATGTCGTCGGGTCGGTCGCCTTTGTGCGAATTCCCACTGATGTCATCGCCTGCATAAATACACGTTGGAAATATCGTTGAAATCCTGAAATGGAATCGGCTGCACTATGTGCGGCCTGAAAGGATAGCAAATGGATAGCATAGGATAGCGGTCACGCCCCGCTTTTCCGCTGCTGGCACTTTCACTGCATTTCCTCCAGTCCTCGTTTGCACCTATCCGGCGGCAGGCAAGGCGTCCTGTTCCGGCTGCTTCCCGATTACGTGACTCCACGTACTTGAATCCGGCTTGATTTTTGTGCCAGTCCTCGAACTAGATTTTATTAAGGGGTATTTTTGGGATTCTAAAGGGGTGTAATGGGATTTTTAAGGAAGTTTTACGGGAATTTACTTGATTCCTGTTTTATTAACAACTTAAATGTTATAAACCCTTAGATTCTATGAATAAACTTGATCCAAGGCATGATCTTTTATAAGTAAGATTTGTAGGAAAGATTTCTATAGAGATTTCTTATGAAAGATTTCTTTAGATAGATTTTGGACAGGATTTCTTAGTATGGGGTTCTTTGGGATATTTTTCAGTAAGATGCCTAAAGGAGATTTATTGAGAAAGATTACTTTACAGAGGTGTCTTTAGAGCCACATGTGGTTGGTAAAAATTCTGCCGGTTCTCTGCCGCTATACAGACAGTGTAAACGTGACGTGAGCAGCAGCAGCAGGGAAGGGAGAGAATGAGAGGTCGAGTGGTGCGGTTGTCGAGTGGTTTAATGCTTTGCACTGCTCTGGCAACCGCGACGTCTCGCTCGAAGCCAACTTCGTTTTTCTCTTACGCACACAAATGCAAGTCACACGTCATTGTATTTGTGTGGGCATCACTGCTTTAGAGATGGTTCTTTAGAGAGATATCTTCAGACAGATTTTAGACAGGATTACTTAGAAGTTTCTTGGATATATTTATCAGAGAGGATCCATAATATCAATTCCAAAACTACCCTACAGGGTACAATTTCAATTTAGTTTTTTTCTCGAGCAATTTTCCATCATTTCTCAAATATCAAAAACCCCAGGGTACTTTTGTATGCGAAAAAAGAGTCCCAACTTTTTGGTTTCTTACATTTTACAACTGCGGTGACTGGGAACTTCCACTTTTTGGTTTGCATTTTATAATTGCTTGAGAAGTTTCTGCTGCTGCCGCCGCCTGGCTATTCTTTGGGGCCTTGTGTTCAGTTTTCAGTTCTGTCTGCAGACACAAAAAACGATAGTTTCCCATCCAGTTTACGGGTCAAAACAAAGTTTTCATAGTCGTCCCGCTTTCTTGGCCTAGGAGGAGAGGGAGAGAGAGGTCAGTTGGTACTGCGCCCAGTTGCGGGATAACACGATTGCAATAAATTATGAAGTTCATTCGCAGGATAAATGAGGGAAACGTGCAATTAAAGTTGGGGCCACATATGAGGTTGAAATGCCAGTCAGACAACTGATTGTTAATTGGATTGGAGAGCCATAGAGAAGTTATGGCCCAAAAGGAAGGAAGTGAACTAAAGTGAACTGAAGTGGAGGAGCTTCCTGAAGACAAAAGGGGATGTGGAATTTTAATTTAGAGTTTAATAAAGCTGAAACTAGCTTGGAAAGGATGATGAATAGTGCTCCGGGAGAGGCAATCGCAGTCTCGTTTTTAAATTAAAAAGATTGGATAAATACAGATGTTAGAAAATATGTGTTGGTGGCATAGAAGCTGAGAAAAAGCTTAAACACATGCTTTGATCATGTGTTTTTGTAGATCATTTAAACTAAATTTATTCTAACAATAAATAACTTGATCTAGGATTTTCTTTCTCTAAAACTTTACTCTATTTATTAAATCCCTGAAGCCCAACGATATGTTCAACTTTTAGCCCAACTTATGGATAAATTTCCTTTTCCAACAAACGAAACTTTCTCCTCGCCCTAATTGCATCTTGAAGTAGAAGTAGCTTTCCTGGTCGTCGTTGTCTACCTTCTACCTAAGGCCAACATCCGGGCAGGACAGTAGTAAAGGGATGGGGCTTTAGGCCAGGACAGGATATGCCAACATGGCCAACATACACACACAACACACACGAGGAGGAACTTCTATTCATACAATTTGGTATACATTACATTACCAGGCCCCATTTAGTTGGAATTGAACTAGAAAACGAGATGTTTACACAATGTCTACTTATATATATAAAAAGGGGTAAAAAAAAACATCTGCCAAACAGAGCTCGATGAGAGCCTGATGTATATATCATTGGCATTTATTTATTAACATAAAAACCCAGTGAACCATGGCCATATGTGCAACCCAAAAGCCTCGCCCTCTGTGCCACATATCTTCCTGTCTTCTCTCATTTCATTTTGCATCTGAGCTCTTTTTTATTTTATTTTTGCTTTACTTTCGTTTTGGAAAAGCGCGGCTTCGGCTTAAACAGCCAAACAATTCAGGGGTATATATCCCCACATTTCTGTGCATATATCTTGGCTTGATTACTTAAGCCGCCCACAAAATAGAAAACAAAAGTGACAACGGCAACAAAAACCTTTTCAATTACCAAAAAATATAGTTGGGTCACCAGTCAGTCAGTCAGTCAGTCAGTCAGAGAGAGAGTGAGATCTGCGGCTTTGTCTCATTTATTCACGATTTTATGCTAAATACTAGTTTTGTGGGTCGCCCCGCTTGTGTTTAGCTACCGAAATGAGCCGGAGGAAGAGGTAGAGGGAGTGGTGTCAACAATTACCCATTATTTTTGCATATGGATTTTTAAAAGCTTTAAACACGCGATGGGTTTTCACATAACACAACTCACTCTCGTCTTGCCTTGCCTTTTCCCCGTCTGCGGTTGGATATTCGAACTTTTGTGCTCACTTTTTGATTGACTGCAGCGGATTATGAATACCAATGATGATCACGATGACGATGGATGTATGTATGTAGATGGGCCAATGCCAAAAATACGTAATAACATGGTTCGGAGTGAAAGAGATAATCGCATTGGACGGACAATCATTTAATTTCAATTTTAACGCTTTGGCAAATTATGTGTGAAATGATTTCTCTTTCAGTTATGCCATTATTCAGTCAGCGAATTGAGGAAATTATTATTAAATAAGGTTTTTGGTGGGGATTTACAGAAGAGGAAGCTCCAACAGTTTGCATGGTTACAAACCCCAATTCGTACTTGGGAATTTTAGGTGCAACTTGAGAAAGCTGTCTGTGAATTAATCAGAAATTTAATGAAATTAACTTATTTTTTTAAGCTGTTTTGAAATTAATTTTTTGAAATCAAAGAATTTGTACCTTAATTTGAATTTAAAACCATTTTCGACAAACTCCCCCTATGTAATAAATGGTTCTTTATTAAAATTTAAAGCTCATTTGGGTGAACATGTTCACTTGTTCTTTTTTTTTTTCAAAAGAAGTCAACTCACTCATTTTTCTCACTTGTTCATTGCTCACTTGCTCACTTGTTCACTGCTCATTGCTCACTTGCTTACTTGTTCACTGCTTATTGCTCATTTGCTCACTTGTTCACTTGCTCACTGCTCATTGCTCACTTGTTCACTGTTCAATGCCTTTTTATAACCTGTTTATAAACAGACTACTGAGCACTGCATTTCAACGACATATTATTTAAATCTGATATTAAAATTAAAATTACAAAAATGAACAAGTGAACAAAAAATTAAAAAAAAGGAAGGAACATGTTCACTTACTCAGTTTAGTGAACAACTCTTTTTAGTTCCCTCACTTATGAGCAACTCAACACTAATACAAACAATTATAAAATCATTTAAGCTTCCCAAAAATTTTAAAATTGCAAATATGATATTGCTAAAAACTTTTCTCAAACTTTTCTTGTTAAAGAAACTCCTGAGACCGAAATCCAAACCCATTTCCCAGCCAATCTTGTGTCAATTCCATCTTATCTGTCATAGCCCAGTATAAAGTTGTAGGAGTTGCCTCTCCCTTTTATATTTTACATTGATCCATTGCCCAACAACTCGGACAAAAGTAACAACAAAAGACTGTCATGGTAACTCAACACCAATCGCCGGCGCACTGCTTCTTGTTTCACATACAGAAAAAAAAACTAAAAACAAAAGAAATCTGAGTATAAAAACAACAGTAAAAAAAAACAGAAAAATATGTTGACATCCAATGAATGTCCAAACAGTTTTTCCCCAGTTGATGTGTGTTGTGGGGGCTGCGTTTTGGGTGGGACTCCGCTCGGACATGGGACATCGGACATCGGGTTGTGGATGGATGTAGTCCAGTTTTGATAGCCAGGCATCCAGAGCAGTAGCTCAATCCTTCCTTCCTTCCCTCTCATAAACAGCAATTTGTGTGGAGAAATCATTAATAGGATAGGATGATGGGCTATGAGAGGAAAATTCTTTTAAAGAGTTTTAGATGCCCTTTTTTAGCGGGAGTTTATAGAGATGTTTATTAGTTCTTATTATTGGTACTTAAAAACCTATGAATTGTAAATATTAAAATTAGTAATTTGCCTTTAAATTATTTTAAAGTAAAGAAATATATCAAACAGCCAGTATGCCCTGCAAAATGGTGTTTTCAATACACCAACAGCTTATCGAAACACTTCATTTAAGCCTTGTATTAACTCATATTATATTGGCCAAGGAAAAATGGGTCAATGGATATTTTTTTAAAGTTAATATGGCTAACAAAAGAGGCAACTTTGGGGCTTAAAGCTAAGGGAAAATATGACCAGCAACGAAACTGCTAGCTCTTCCTTTCCGCTACTCTTATTATACCCTTGCAGAGGGTATTATAATTTTGCCATGATATTTGCAACGCAGTGAAGGAGGCATCTCAGACCCCATAAAGTATATATATTCTTGATCAGCATCACCAGCCGAGTCGATCTAGCCATGTCCGTCTGTCTGTCCGTCTGTCTGTCCGTCTGTCTGTCCGTCTGTCTGTCGGTTTCTACGCGAACTAGTCTCTCAGTTTTTGAGCTATCGGGCTGAAATTTTCAGCATAGTCTTATTTCTTTAGCACGCAGTATATATGTCGGAACGGCCGAAATCGGACGACTATATCCTATAGCTGCCATAGGAATGATGGCGAAATTAATGTACAAAAATTTTTAATTTCTCTGTTTTTCAACGAATTTCTATAAATTTCGAGATATAGTCGTTTTTTATAGTTCTAGAATTACGGTTTTAATTTCATTAAGATCGGACAACTATATCATATAGCTGCCATAGAAGGGATCGGTCGATTTATATGAAAATGTAAAATTCTACATGTAAAATGTAAAATTTACAAAATTTACATAATTTGACATTTTTTTTTACATTACCAAAATGGATAGATTTTCAATGATCCAATTGCTGACTGCAAGGGTATATAAACTTCGGTTTACCGAAGTTAGCTTTCTTTCTCGTTTTTGTTGCTGTTGTTGTTGCTGTGCATTGTTTACTTACAAATTAAAATTCTTTGATAATACAAAAAAAAAAAGGAAAGCACAAAAATGCAACAACAACAATTGCATCACACACACTGCATTGTTGTTGCTGACATGCATGTGGCTGCTGCTGATCTATTGGGAACGTGCTGAGATCCGCTCGTGGTGGTGGCCTAGCTGCTGCTCGCCAATGTCGCCTCCGGGCGCTTAAGCATTGTTATGTCATCATTACCAGCTACCAGCAACAGTAGCAGCAGCAGCAGCAGCAACAACAGCAACATCAGCAGCAGCAGCAACATCAGCAATGTGTGCCACAGCAGCAACAACAGCAATTTGACCGTCCGAATGCAACGGCAATGCAGAAAATGGACGCTGCTCTCTGCGGTTCGGGCTTTGTACTTATTTTGCCCCCTTCCGACCCCTCTTCACTACCATGTATCTATGGCACACACACACAACATGCAACGCATATTGAACGATAAAGCAAAGTAAAGCGAAGCTCGCACAGGCCACAACAACAATGCATTGTTGCTCTTTTGTATACTCTTTTTACTGTTTTTTTTAGGGGCAGAACTACTTTTGTTTTAACCATAAAGGAATTTATGATATTCCCCAAGCTCATTAAATCATGTTAAACCAATAAATATCTTCTTAATAAGGTGATGATAAAGAGTGCCTTAGGGCAGTTGTTATGTTTAAATAAAAGTTGTTTTACTTGAAACTATTAGCTTTTAAATTCATTTAAATAATAAATCCTTAGTTCTAGGTGTTGAATATTGTATTTTTAGGTAAAAAATATGACAAATTTATCGAGAGCAAATACTAGTTCTTATCGAAAAATATCGATATTTAAAAAAAAATATGTACAAAGAAACAATCTTTGACCAATATCAGAATTAGTCAAAATCAGTTAACTATAACCCTTCACATTTGTCAAAATATTTTTTATTTTGATATAATATAAATATCAGGCTAAATATAAAAAACATCGATATTTTTTTTTTTTTTTACAAAAATTTTAAGTTAAAAGATAATGTAAAAGCTAAGGGATTAAAAAAATTGCTATTCCCGATATGATTTTTAAATGAAACATCAAACCTAATTATAAATAACGAATGTGAGTTTTAACAAAAATATCGATAGATTTTTTTTTTTTAATAAATATCAAGTTAAAAGATTTATAACATGCTACAGTGTCCAAATATCACAAATTTAGATATGATATGGGCATGAAAGTCATACCAGATTATTGATAACAGATAATAGAATTATCGATTTATTTTTCCAGTTGATATCGGAATTATCGATATATTTTTATCAAAATATTATTTAAAAAAGATTTAAAATGTTGCCAACAGTGTTACAATATGGTTAATTTCGATATGATATGATAACTAAACAAATTTTTAATTATATATATTTTATAGAATTGTTTTAATGTTTAATAAACCTTATTTAAACCTAAAACACTCGCCCTTAAGGGTATTCTAGAATTCGTAGCTTTTTTGCGTTTGACTTAGATGAAGTCTTGCTGCTGCCGTTGCCGTTGCTCGCAATAGACCTACATGCATCGGTGCGTCCGTCTCAGTGATTCTGCTGCTGCTGCTGCTGCTGCTCATACGCTTTGGTCATTAAACGGCCTTGTGCCACTATCAACTATCCACTGTATACTATTCTATATAGTATATAGTACATACCATCCATTGGTCACCTCCGCTTTGCCCTGCTGTGCGTGTGTGACAGTCGTTGGTATTGTTGTCGCTAGCGCTGGCTGGCATTCCGCAGTGATTGCAGCTTATTTTCAGTGGGAGAACTAAGGGAACTAGCTAATAACCACCCCATTCTCATACCAATTCCCATTCCCATTCCGATTCCCATTTCGACTTTTGCAACGGGGCGCCAGCTGTTGGCGATTAGGGAACCTCGCTAAAATGTCCATAAATATTCTATAAAGCCAATAGACTTGCATGCAATTACGTTTACAATATGGCTATTGGGTGGTTACATCGGCCAAAAGGGTGCCTCTGACTGCTCACACGCCATGTAGACACGAGTTTATCAACCTCTCGGCGCTAACTCATTGAGCTTTGTGGTTGTCGGTTATTGGTTATCAGTTGTTGGCCTGTTGGCCAATCGATCGATCCATCGATTAAGGCCCGCTCTTCTCAGGGCCAAAAAAACAAAAGGGTTCTGCGGATTTATTGGAACTGTAACTGTCCTGCTGCGTATGTTTGTTCATTTTGATTATTTTCGCATAACAGATGTGCGCCATGCTATTCCTTGCTGGCTGCCAATAATTTAATTGATGTATTAGTCCAGAGGGGAAGCATCCGAGGCCATCAAAAAATATACAACATTGTCATGGAGGTGGGTTTCATTTTGTTTTTATTAAATTTAGGAAATATAAAAGGAAAGCAGTGTTCTGGCTTTAAGTTAAAGGAAGTTCGCTTTAAAAATAAATGAAAAGGTTTAAGAAATATAACTTATCTTATCTGTTAATTCTTATATTTAAACCAAGAGTTTTTCTCCCTCAAAACCCCAAGACTTAAGCTTTTAGACCGAGTCTTTTGATAAATTGCATTCTCGGCCACAGACAAATCTCTGGCAGATGATGGCCGTTATTCGCTTAAGGCCTCAAAGGAAAATTCAAATCCAAATCAAGCCACAAAAATACCGTAGTTTCTTTTGCTTTTAATTGATAAAAAAAAGCTCAGAGCTCTGAGGTCAGAGGTTTTCACACGAAGCCAACATGAAATCGGAGATGGATATGCTGTTGAGGAGTTTCTCCCTCAAGCTCTCTGCATCTCCACCCGCCTGAACGGAATTTCCATGAATCCAACTCTGGGCCAGCTGGCGTGGAGAATTTTTCTCCAGCTCCAGCTGCAGCTTGAGCTCCGATTGCCACTGGCTATGTCGGACGATGGTATGATGATGAACTTAATCTGCGGCTTGCTGCCAAGCAACCAACTGAACTGACTGACTGACTGCCCTTACAAACGTTATGTTATGTTGGTTAACTCCTTCTAACGCTGCTCTGTAACCCCTGACTTATTTCTCTGTCTTTCTTTATTTTATCTTTGCAGACACATACCGAAGGCCAAGGCAACGGCCATTGCCGATACGCCCGAACTGAAGCGCATCGCGGAGAACACGAAAATCCAATCGAACGTTAAATACCATGCGGACTTTGAGAAGGCCAAAGGCAAATTTACACAGGTCAGTGGAAGAAAGCCAAGAGTTTACATTAACAGAGAGAGAAAAAATATATAATATGTTACCAAGAACTTGAAAATCTATGCACACCAAGCTATACAATTTTTTAAAATGTCTTAAACGTGTAGTGATAAAAAAATTGCAAGGCTTGATTCGTGTTCAGCACACAAAAACCTTAAAAAGAGATTAGTTTCTCTCCCTACATCTTTAATAAATTTATGAGATATTAAAAAAAGCTCTCAACTGGTTCTAGCAAAAATCTGCTGTTAACCGTTGCTAAATGTTGAAGCTAGTCAGTAAATACCTATTTTTAGACTTATTCAGTCTATAAATTTGAAATAGGAGTAATTAAAAAAAAAAAAATAAATTAAAAATGAGCTTTTTTTGCCTCTCAAATTTTCTCTCTGTGTGTAAGGCACTCCCTCTGCCATTCGGAATATGGGTTACTAATTGCATTATGCATTCCTCTCTCGCGTTCCGTGATTCCGACAGGTGGCCGATGACCCGGAAACGCTGCGGATCAAGCAGAACACGAAGCACATATCGAATGTGGCATATCACGGCGATCTGGAGAAGAAGGCGGCCATGGAGAAGCAGCGAGGATCCGCCGAGGTGTCCGACAGCAGCAGTGAGTATGCCCCTTCCATGGGATGCCTCTCCTATGAAACCCTTTTGTAATTACTATATACGTATATGTAAATCTCTAACTATATCCATTCTCCCTCATTCTCTGTGTGGTAGCCACTAGAGCTTCATTGTTTGTGACCGCTCGTTCGCTTAAAAATGGTTAGTTGGTTTGGGTTTACTGTTTGAATTAATTTATTCGAATTTCATTGATTGTTAATGTGTGTTCATAATTGTCTATTGACGTCATTCATGCATGCCTTTAAATTAAATAAAAAAACTAGTTTACAGTGGATAGAAGTAGTTAGAAGAAAGCATTACTTGAAGCTTATACATTTTAAAAATATTTTGAATACAATTTCTGGCTGATTTCTAACTAAACTATTTTATTTATATATTTTTCTGTACAGAATTTAAATGATTACTTAAGAAATTAGTAAACAATACAATCTGTCAACATAATTTGTAGAAAAAGAAAGCAAAATACTTAATAAAACCACTTGATTTAATAGCAAAATGTTTTAAATTAATTTCCTTCTTTTCTGCTTAATAAAAAAATTAAATACCTGATTTTCTTTAGTAAATAAGCCATAAAGCTATACGTTTTATCTACTGTACATATCCTTTTATATCTCTATATATTAAGGCATGTCTGTGTTTGCATTTCTGCACTTTTTATCTACAATATATCTGTGTGTACACATCTATATCTATCATATCCGTCACATCTGTCACATATTGTCATTAATATTGATTATAATGCCGTTCTTTTTTTATGGTTTCGTTTTCTTTTTTTATATGTATATTTATTTTTGTCGCGGACTCTCTTTGTTTATCACATTTTGTGTGTTGGCATAATTTATTCCACTCTCCACATCATCAATTGCAACAAATAATACAAAAAATAAATGCAACATAATTTTGTGTGCTTAACCTAACGAAACACACACACCACAAACACACACAACACGCATAAACACACTAACAACAACCAAAAAAACTGTGGACAAAATGTTGTGCCTAATTAAATGTAACTAAAAATGGAATTAAATCGAAAATAATATCGAAAACAATCGATAAATATCTAAAATAATCGAAATAATATCGAAAACAATCGAACAAATCGATAGATGAATCGGAATATTTCTCTGAGCAATTGGCAGCTGAACAATTATCGCAATATGCACCCACAGCCTCACCCATACCGCCAGCAGTGACAACACTACACCAGCAACAGCACCAACAGCAGCAGCAGCAGCTGCAACACCAGCAGCAGCAGCAATATCAGCAGCAACTGCAGCAGCAACACCAACAGCAGCAGCAGCAGCAGCATCAGCAACAACAACAACACCAACACTATCTGCAACAGCAGCAACAGACCCTGCCACCGCCACCCATACAACACCAGCAATACAACACAGCGGCCATAACGCCCACATACCAACAGCTACAACAGCAACAACACCAACAGCAACAGCGAGCACAGCAGCAGCAACTGCAACAGCAACAGCAACTGCATGATCCCTATGCCCATTACCAACAGCCGCAGGCACTGCGCCAGCAGCAGCAGCTACAGCAGCAGCAGCAGCAGTTGCTGCAACAGCAAGCCATTAAACAAGCCTCACATCTGTATCCCACAGCAACATCCCAGCAGCAGCAGCAACAGCTGCAGAATCCGCAGCAGCAGCAGGCGCTCAATAGCTACAACGAGATGCGCTCGGCCATACTCCAGAATTCGCATCATCCCAGCGGCAACTCTGTGGATCAGTATGATCATCAGCAGCAGCAGCATCAGCAGCAGCAACAGCCGCAGCCGCAGCAGCACAACAGCAACCCCACGATGGTGGCTGCTCCGCAACAGCAACAGCAACAGCAGCATAGCCTGCTGAACAATAATGCCAGCAACGGCGGCATCGGCGGCGGCGTTAGCAGCAATCACAGCTTGAACAACAATAATGGCCATGGCCAGCAACAGCAACAGCCGCAGCAGCAGCCGACGACCAACAACAGCCAACAGATGCTGCCGCCACAAATGAGACGCTCGGCGGCCAGCGTGGCTGGAGGAGCACCCGGAGCAGGAGCAGCCGGGCCAGGAGTCCAGCAGCTGTATGCCTCGCCCAATTATGCCTCGGTTTCACCTTCGGAGAACGCCATAAATGCCAAGCACGCGAGCAATGGCCATGTGCCCATGGTGGCCAGCGGCGGTAATATCGGCAAGATAGCCGACTACGATCCGTTGACGGATGGCCCCCGGGTGGTGCCGCAGTCCAGCAGATCCAGCACCACGTTGGTGTACAGCTCCACAGGTGGTAAGTTCACAAGTAGGCCAGGCCAAAGCTAGCTTAGCTCGATGTAAAGCCATCAGCCCTCATCTTGTCCCTGTCCCCACGGCTAGAATCTAGTTGAGTTTAGCCTAAAACCGACTATTAACTATAAGTATACACAATCCCAACAGGCAACAGTGTTTACCCCAAGAGGATTGGCTCCATTTCGGACATAGATCCAGCCAATGGCATCTATGGCTCGCTGAGTGGCGCCGAACAGGCTCTGCAGCAGCAGAAGCATCAGCAGTACTACCAGCAGGTGCAGATGATGCAGCAGCAGGAGCATCCCCCGCAGCAGCAGCAGCAACAGCAGCAGCAGCAGATGCGCCAGCAGCCCTCCTACGTCTCCCTGCAGGACAAGCAGTCGCGTCAGAGCTCCGCTTTGGTGAGTTTCCTTTACCTTGCAAGGACTTCTAAATATTTTAATAATAATATTACCCTTTCCAGCGCGTCTATCGGGCCATCTACGACTACGAGGCGCAGGACGTCGACGAAGTCAGCTTCTGCGAGGGCGATGTCATCTTCGAGGTGGAATCCATCGACTCGGGCTGGATGACCGGCCGCGTGGAGCGCACTGGCAAGACCGGCATGCTGCCCGCCAACTATGTGGAGCAGGCGGTTATATAATAGGGAATGTTCTACTACTGCTGCTGTCGCCAGCCAGCAGTGGTGATTCTCGTCTGCCTGCTCTACATCCTGCTCGTGCTCGTCTTCTTTGTCAATGTCTTTCTCGCGGATCGCAGCATGCACGCGAATCTAATGATGAGGAACGGCGGTCATGGCCATGGCGGAGGAGTAGGAGTAGGACCCGGTCCACCCGCTGGCATGCATCCATCGGGCCTTCATAATCCGTACGATATGCATGGCTACAACCACTACAGCAACTATCATCCGCAAGTGGACACCAAGCAGCAGCACCACCAGCAGCAGCAGGAGATGAACAGGAAGACGCCCAATCAGCAGCAGCCCGAGCAGGATATTTACTACTACTTCAATCACGTATTCAGGCGGCGACGGCGACGGTCGCTCACTCCCAGCCCCAGCACCCCGACCCAAAACCTAAATATTTAGTGCATTAATTTATACTTACATCCACATACATAGATATATATAAAAACTATATATATAGCCAAGCAGCGGATTGTGTAAAAAAATAACAGAGATGGATGGAAAATTCATTTGTAAAATTTTATAGTAATCGATCGAACCAAGAAGAACCAACAATCCGATATATAGATAACTAAATAAACAGAAAAGCCACGAAGAATGTGTGTTTCAGCTACGAATCGGCAGATATATGGACCATATATCCGCTGCGATTCCCATACAATAATGAAGCAGCGACCAATCGCTTAATCCAGAGCCAAGTTTGCATTTATCTACAGCCCTTAACGAATCAAATTTATACAGAATATTTATTGAACGATATACAAGAGCTAATCGTACGCTATAGCTAACCAATCATATATACAAATATCTTGTAGCTAAAGGAAAGATAATGCTTCAGCATATTAACAGTGTTCTAATTTAATTAGAAGTTCTCAAAAGTAAGCACTCCCCCTCCTCGTTTTATGTTCTTAGGCTTTTTAAAAGCTCACTCGGAGCTCGGAGCCCGATTCCGAGTCCTTATCCCTACAATTTTGTCAATTTATATACATGTGTAGCTCAGCAGAAGCAGCAGGCAATGAAAGTATATATTGTTCTTGTTTTCTTTTGGGGGAAATCCATGTTTAATATATATATATTTGTATTTTTGTTAAGAGGAATAATTAATATTGTTTGTTTCTAGTGTTAAAAATGAGGAGATAGCCACTTGGGGAGAGAATATTGTTTCGTTTCACAAAATAAATCCTTGAAAGTGCCTTTAATTTGCTAAAACAAAGTGTTTTTTAGATGGAAACCAATTTACCTAGGCTTATCAATAAATAATGCATTAAACATATATACGAGTACTGTAACTTACACTTTATGCAATTAATTATGCAAAAAGCAAGCGCTGAACGAATTTCAACTAAAAAATAAACAAATAACGAAACAATTTACACACGCAACCAGCAACTATAAAATAATTATGTGATTGAAGTGGAATGTTTTTCTATGGCGCAAGTCAAGCTATATAATGTATTATTAACTTACACACACACACATTTAATTAATAACAAATATATAGGCATAATGCAATTTGAAATGCTTAGAGAGGAGCAAGAGGAGAACATTGAATTAAAATCTAATCTTATCCTGAAACCGAAACTGAAGCAGCGCCAAAGGCTTCTTGTTTTGTGAACGTGTTACAAATAAAAAATAAAACAATTTATGAAAAACCTAAGGCGGATTTTCTATTCAATTAAGTGATGCTAGGTTTAAAAGCGGCTTTGATGGCTTAACTTTAAAAATTAATCAAAATACAAATCATGTGTGCCATCTCCGTATCCATCATCAGTGGCTCTTGGCTGTTTCATCTTCAGTTGGTCTGGCGCTGCTGGAGCCTTTGCTCTCGCGAGCGCCGAGTATGGTGTCCAGGATAATGGTCTTGGAGTTGTTAATGGTCTCCTCGAAGAACTTGGCATCCGCACGCTTCTCTTCGGTGATGTAATCCAGCTTCTCTGTGAGCATGGTGATCTTTTCCTGGGCCAATTCCAATCTGAATTGTTAAATAAATTGGATTTATTTGAGGAGGAATATTTGTGGCGATTCTACTAAGCTACAGAGGTTTCTATGTTATTATACCCTTGCAGGGCATTATAATTTTGAGCAGAAGCTTGCAACGCAGTGAAGGGGGCATCTTCGACCCCATTAAAAATATATATTCTTGATATATTAATCTAACAAAAACTAACATAGAAAAGCTTTCCGAATTGAAATTGAGGCAGTTTTGGCTTAGTTAGGATTATTTTTATCTTAGATTTTTCCAAAAATTATCATATTTTTTAAAATATATTTTTAGCCAAAAAATTTGAATTTTGTAGGGGTTTTTAAGAGCCTCCTATGCCAAAAAAGGAATGATAACCAAAAGCCGTATATTTTCCGCTTCGTTATTAAAATTTTAAGCATTTAAGACCAAAATATTGAAAAATATCAGAAAAAAAATTTTGATCGATTTTTTTCAAAATTTGATAAGGGGTTACATCATCTAAATTGTCAAAAAATTGAAAAAAATATATTTTTTAAAATTTCTTATCTTATTATGCAGATTTATTAATCTAATAAAAACTAGCACAGAAAAGCTATCCAAATTGAAATATATGAAGTTTTGGCTTAGTTATGCCTTTTCTAAATTAGCAAACTGCAATGGTATGTAAACTTCGGCTTTCCGAAGTTAGCTTCCTTGCTTGTTGCAATTTTAAAATGTAATCCTTGTATAAAGGTTTAAATTATTAATGTTATAAGGTAACAGCTCTTAAAGTTTGAGATATAGATACAACTTTGATTTAAACTCGTAGAAATTGGAAAGATAATATGACAGCCAGCAGTAAAGACATTAGAGCAGTGATGTCCACACAAATACAATGACATGTGACTTGCATTTGTGTGCGTAAGAGAAAAACAAACGCGAGACGTTGCGGTTGCCAGAGCAGTGCAAAGCATTAAAATTTAATGCTTTTCATTGCTCTGGCAACCGCATTGCTTGACCTCTCATACTCTCGTTTTACGTTTACACTGTCTGTGTAGCGGCAGAGAACGGGCAGAGTTTTTACCAACCTCGCGAGGCGGGTGCTTGGACATCACTGGATTAGAGCATCAAAATGAGTAACGCCATGTGATTTTTTTTAAATGCATGGTCGTTCGGCATCTTATTGGCCTTTGGTATAATCGTATGGCGTTACTCATCTTATTGTTATATTGCCTTTGGTATAAGTGACTTGTTGAGGCTTCGGCAAGCCTTTTTGGGTTTTTTCTCCACTACTACTTTAAGCTCATACTCACTGATTCTTCAGATCCTCCACTTTTGGCTCCACCTGACCAGCCGAATTCAGAGTGCTGATCGATTGGTACTGCGACTGATTCTCGAAGCTGAAGGAGGCAATCGATCCGTTAAGAGAAGTGCGACTCAGCGAACTGGCATAGTCGGCCATTCGCTGGGTGCGCTTCTTCTTGTCGGACTGCACATCGAGCTCCTTCTCCAGCTCCCGAATCCTGGCCTCCAATCGACTGATGCGGGTCTTATATTTCCCGATCTGCTCCTGCGAGGCCTCGATCTTAGTGCGCTCCGTTTCCAGACGTTCGTTCAGGTTCTTGTTGAGCAACATAAGCTGGTTCTTCTCCACCTCTAAGGCGTCCAGGATGCCCACATATTCTTCCTGAATTATATATAAAAAGGGGGTAACAGAGGATGATAAAGATTAGACTCACCTTTCGGAACTCGCGGCAGGAGAAGAGGAATCCCCCGGTCAGGGCGCGCAGATCCATCTCCAGCTTTTTGATCATATCCTTCAGACCCGCCACCTCCATGTCCTTCTGCTTGATGGCCGTCTCCAGCTCCAGATGCATGTTGCTCAGCTCCTCCATTTGGCGGCGCGCGGTGTCCCGCTCCTCGGTCATCCGGATCAGCTCGGCACGCGTTTCGTCCATGCGGTTCTCGTACTGCTGGCGCTGCTTGCTGAGCTTGTCGTTCATGGTGTTGATGTTGACCCCATTGTAGTCGGTCTGCTCCTCCAGTTCGCTGGAGCGCATCTTGTACTTGATCAAATCCTCATTCAGGGTCTTATTGCGCACCTTCAGGGCCAAGGTCTTGCTGCGCTGCTCCTCCACTTGGGCTTGGAGATGCACGATCTCCTTTTCGAGGACCTCTACCTTGGCGCGATGCAGGATCTCGCTCTTGCGGACGCCAGGGGTGAAGCGATCGAAGGGTGCCGCGTTGCCGCCATCGCCGCCACCCATACTGGCATGACAGGATCGAGGACTGCTGCTGTGCACCCTCTCCAGATCGGAGCCCATGGGCACGGGAGCATAGTCCACCATGCCGCGATCCGCAGAACGATCCTCGTAGGAGTCGAGGCGGGCCTTAAGCTCCTGCACCTTCTGGGTGAGATTGAGGATCTGCTGGGCGCGACCACGCCAGTTGGCCTGGTTGAGATTGTTGGCCAGAATGTTGATGTTTAGGGAGTCGCCCCCGATCTCATGCTGCAGGCACTTTTGTGCCAACTTCAGTTGGGTCTGGAGCTCCGTGTTCTTGTTCCTCGTCTCGAACAGCTTCTGCTGCATGCTGTTCACCTTGGCCTGCAGCTCGTCTACGGAGGTGCCCTTCTTGAGCAGATCCTGATTCGCCTGCAGCATTTCCTTGTGCGCGCGCACTTCCTTCTCCAGCTTCTCGATCTGAGCGTCCTTCTTGCCCAGCCGATTCTTGGTCTGCTCCAGTTCGGCGCGCATCTGACGGTTCTTCTTGCTCAGCTCCAGGATCTTGGTGCCGGCTATCGAGGAGTTGCAGCGCAGCTCATCAATGGGCACCGAGTTCAAGACATCATTCAGCGAGTCTACCGACTTCTTGAGGTCACAGATCTCCTGATTCTTGTCTTGGATGGCCTGGGCCAGTGTGTTCTTCTCCTGCTCGCACTCGCTCAGCTTCTTGCGAAGCTTCTTTGCCTCCGGCTTCGGTGGCTTCGGCTTGCCCGCCGTGGTGGCCACCACCACATGTGCGGCCACGGTGGAGGCGTTGGCGGCGCCGAGATTGCCTTCATGGTTATGACGGCGACGAGCGGAACGTAGCATCTTAGTAGCGGCGACTTTGCGCTCGTGCTCCATCTCCTCCTGCTTGGTGGTCACAAAATCATCCGATAGTAGGTCCATCGCAAATCGTTTTAACTTGTATTCACATAAAAAAAATATTCACAATCGAATTGAAACAAAATTTCGTTGGCTGAGCGTTAATAATTTGTACGTGTTTCTGGTTTTTGTTACGAAATAATCAAAATTTTGGCTGTCGACAGTCGTTTCCGGGGCCTTGTTTTGACCCAAAAACAAGAAAAGCTAAGACAAACCGAGTCAAAACTAATTTCTGATAGTGCCTACTTAGTTTTGAAATAAAACAAAGGCAATATTCCTTTTTTTTTATTAGCGCGGCTACAATTTAAATTTAAATGTTCTAAAAGTTCGACTACCAGCAGTTATCGACTAGATTAAACAGTCGATATATCGATAACCGTTCATCACCCCGCGATAGTTCCATAATCGACCATCGGCCATCTCTAATGTGACGTGTAAAACACGAAAACAAAAAAACTGCGAAAATGGACGGATTTATGATGGTAAATGACTAAATTTATAAATTACCGGCTTACTTTAAAGTGCTCCTTGTTCTGCAGGATATCATCAAGGGCATGTGCATCATGGACAATGACGGCAACCGCATTCTGGCCAAGTACTACGACAAGAACATTCTGTCCACGTTGAAGGAGCAGAAGGCATTTGAGAAGAACCTCTTCAATAAGACGCACCGGTCGAATACGGAGATCATCATGCTGGACGGCCTCACCTGCGTCTACAAGAGCAACGTGGACTTGTTTTTCTATGTGATGGGCACCGCCTATGAGAACGAACTGATCCTGCTGTCTGTGCTCAACTGCCTGTACGACTCCATCAGTCTGATTCTCAAGAAGAATGTGGAGAAGCGGCTGGTTCTGGAGAACCTAGAGATCATTATGCTGGCCTTTGATGAGATCTGTGACGGAGGGTGGGTATTATAGAACACAGGAAATTCAGTGATGGGAAGTGGCAGTTCTAGGTCCCATAAACCTTTTTCAAACGTTGTTACTTTGTTCATTATTTACCCTTTTAAGATCACTTTGATGATTATATTTATAGCTACAAGCATTTTAGGACTAATTTTTACGTTTTCGTTACTGAAAACTATCTATTTTTCTAGTTTTTAAGACAGAAAACGTATTTGTTCAAGTGTTTTTAACTTGACTTTCCTATAGACCTGTTGGGCAAGAACCTTTTACAAATCCGTAGCTTTAAATCCATAAGTCAAGCCGTTGTTTCCCCCAATTTCTTCATTTTCCTTATCAAAAAAGATATCTTATACCAAAATGAAAGAAAACACTTACCCATCACTGTATCTCTCATAATTTCAATACCTTTTCTAATCTGTAAACCTTATTTAATCTCAAAAACAGCATTATCCTGGATGCGGATCCCTCGTCCGTGGTGAAACGCGTCGATCTGCGCAACGATGACATTCCCATTGCCGAACAGACCGTTGCCCAGGTAACTAATACCCTAAATGGTCTATTTTGGTAGCCACTCCTACACTCTACTCTACTTAGTTAGCTCGTTTAAGTGTCTTGTAAATTTATTGGTAGGCCTTTCGATCAATTTAAAGTTAGTTTTTAGTTTCTGTTTAGTTTTGTTTCGTATTTCGGACTACTTTTCGCATACAAATTGACCCCATTTCGTTGTATTCGTTAAAATGATTAAATAAAACAAGAATTAATACGTATTTTGAAACTTTATGCTCATTTTTAGTTCTTTCGTTAGCTGAAAGGAGTGTGTAAGGTAGGCGTTTTGCGCTGTCTGTGTGTTTATTCATATTCTTTAATCAATTGTACATGTTTTGCTCCCAACATTGGATTGTGTTATGTTTACTAAACCTAAAGCCATTAACTAAACAATTGCTCATATGTTTAAAGTAGACTTTTGATAAGTTTATGTTTCATTTTGTGTACTTCGTTCTGATTAATTTCCCCTAAAAATAGCCTTGTACTCTCTCTAAAAACGATCTAATAAATATGTATGGCTGATAACCATGTTCTCGAAGCTTTTGCACTTACTTGACTTTGATTAATTTGCTAATTGATTGATTTTACCGCTCTTTCTCTACATGTGTTGTGTGCTATCTATCTTTTAGGTTCTGCAATCGGCGCGCGAACAACTCAAATGGTCCATCTTGAAGTGATGCGGAGTGGCGGTTGGGATGATGAGAGATGATGAGAAGGAGAAGAAGGAGGAGCCACTTCCGCTTCGTGTGTTGTCGCAATACATTCGATTCTTTGTTTCCGCCTAGTTGTAAAGCATATTATAATACATATATTTAACTAGAGTCCTTGCCTTTCTGCCCTTCTGTTTTACTTTGTGATTGTTCTAGTAAGCTAATTGACCTGCTCAGAGATTAACCCTAGAGCTAGGAGCTTTAAACGCCAGCCAACGATTAGGTTATCAGGGCCTTAAATCACTTGTGCGTGGTATGTAATCGGCGCTAATCCAGATAAGGGAATCCCCCTAAATAAACAAACAATTCATCGACATGGACCATGCCAAGGGCCTGTAAAACTATTTTTAGCAAGGAGCAGGGATGGGCACTATGAGCTGACTTTGTTAGGAGAGCTTATAAAATCAAAGACTTTGAGTTTTTCCAGAGATACTCGTACGACTTAATCTTTTTTTTATGACTCTCGTGAGTTTATTCATTAATTTTTGTTCTAGTTTTTGGCTCCCAACTCTAAATCCCCTGCCCAACCCTGGCAAAGAGTATTCCAAACTTTCTTGTGCTGCCCTGGTATAAAACAACCTTGATTATAAGCTTATCTCAGCACTTCAGAGATACCTTTTCTTTCCTTTCTTTACCGAGGACCTTTCGAAAACACACCTGTTATGGAAAGGGCTGAAAACTGACCCCCTCTGATAGGTCAGTATTACAAGAAGATAATACCAAATACTAGTACTAATAATAAACAAGAGGCATATGCATAAACACAAAATAAAACCCAACCCACTCTAACCCGCAGATACGGGACCAAAGTGTGTGGAAAACACGTGCTCAAACAGTGACTGAACCCCTAACGTGGTGGTCGTCTGAAGTGGCTCCTAAAATCGAACGAGGAGTGGTGGTGGCTCCAGGGTGCTCTAGACTCTCCTCCATATACATCTTTACGACGCCGTGCCAATTATTTGGCGATTAAGTACCGATAATCTCGACATCTTTATAATGGCGCATATATGGAATGAATTCTATTTGCAGAGGGCAAGTTCTCAACAGTTTTGTTTTGTGTAAGGACAATGGCACTCAAGGGTATATATGGGTTTGATTTATGGCAATTACAACTTAATAATGGCAGGCTTACAGTCATTAGCTGGTAGTTATGAAATGCGTTGTACCTTTTGTTATATCTCAAGCAGAGGCAATTAATTGAAGGTTGTTCCTTGGCGGGGACTTACACATTTCATCTTTATAAACGACCTTGGTTTCGTAACTCCCTATTTTCGGTATCTCTCCAAAAAAAAAGGTGCAAAGAACAGATATCCATGTGAATCACTTGTTTTTCCCAGCTTGGCTATCACTCAACTTCAACCTGCACCTCGTACATCATTATCCGCTGGCATACCACACATGAACCAGAGACGTGCCTGGCTCCACTATCACTCCTCTCCAGCTCCACCACTAGCACCCATCATTCCTTAATCAAAATGCTTGTCAACACATTGCAGCTGAAAAAAATAGGAACAAAAACAATGGCCAAATTATAGCGCCTCACCGTTTATCTGCCTTCGGGCCTGTGTTGTCGAATTAGACAAATAACAGCGGAGTGGAGCTATATCTATCAGCTATGTGAACGGTGATATCAGGACCGCACTTGATGGATCAGGATCACGTTTGCGCCGGCCAAGACCCAAGATCCCCGGAATTAGCGGCTTACGTGGTTGGTTGGCTGGTTGCGTGATGTCAGGGGGCCTGGTCGTATCGGTCGAGTGCCTCAAGTCAAGGGTAAAAAACAGGTCTACTACCATAAAAAAAGCGCATAGTTTGAATTGTTTCCTACTTTTCTGAGGTATTACAACTGGAATTTGGAGTTGGGGGTGGGAGGGCTTATCTTTGGCTAATACGTAAAGCTAGAAAAACATTAGAATTCTTTGTAAACACATCCATGTTTACCGTGAGCTTTGTAACCAATTGAGACAAAGGATTTAATGGGGAACTTGCTACTTACTATTTATTCCAAGAAAGTAGATTATTAAACTTATATCACTTTAAGGATCCTCATGGGGATTATTCTTTTATTATAATGCAATAAGCCAATTACCTGGAAATAATATTCCAATAAATATTTGTAATCATTAAAATTACCTTTTCAAATATACAAAAAGCTAGAAATATACTAACGCTGGAAAAGCAGCGTTGCAAATCGATTTATAATCGATATTTGCATAGAAAGTTATCGATAAGTTCAATACAATGAACTCAATGGTACAGTTTTAAGCATTAAGTTTTAACTTTCCAAATATACAAATACCTAGAGCTGGAAAACAGCAATGATAATCGATATTATGATCGATACAAAATCCTCGATAACTTCGATTTTTTCCAGCTCTACATAGAACTTAATAGAACTTAAATTATGATCGATACAAAATCCTCGATAACTTCGATTTTTTCCAGCTCTACATAGATCTTAATAGAACTTAAATTATGATCGATACAAAATCCTCGATAACTTCGATTTTTTCCAGCTCTACATAGAACTTAATAGAAATAACTTTAACTTTCTTTAATTATTCTTAGAATGCTATCAGCCATTTACCGTATCATAGACTCCTGGAAATTATATTCCAATTATTAATTAAATCATTGGTATTAATTATTTAAAAATACAAATAACTGGAGCTGGAAAAACATCTATGTTAATCGATTTATAATCGATACAAAATACTCGATGACTTCGATTCTTCTCTACAAAGAACTCAATGGGATCAACTTAAACCATTTCCGTAGATTAACTGCCTAATTAAATGATTTACACCCGTTATTATATAGCTTGCCAAATCGCCGACTACGGTACAGTTGCGCGACTCGTTAGCTCCCCATTAATTTATACCCAATATCGGGTTCTCAAGTATTACCTCCCCCTTCTGCATTATCAGGCAGAGATTATTATTTCGGGCGAAGAAAGAGGTTCCACATGATTAGCGCCACCGATCCGCGAGCTCTCCGGCTACGGCTACGGCTTCGGTTCCCTAAAAATGGGTTCCAATCGGATCAAGATTTACGGCCTTCTATAGCCGCAGCGCCATCAGATTTCTTTTATATAATGCAAACGGGCTGGAGAGAGGATTTGGCATTCAGTTCGGTCAGTCAGTCATACGACGTGTTTGGCAGATCGCTCGATTTCGCATTCTGCTCGAAGAAACGGAAATCCAAAACGATTTGAAGAGGCGAGACAGAGGCTACGACTGATACTGGGAAATGAATGGCGACTTGTTTTTCGGGTCTGTATGTACAAACATTCTTCCCATGAATTTCAATCTCAATCTCGTAAACAAAATAGTTGGAATGCCATTCCACAAGTGTCATTAGCCAGTAGTCACAGCCCTTAACGAGTGCCAAAACTAATTGAAACTAAGCAATTTCTGGCGAAATGAGTGTCTACGAGCGGGTTCAAATTACCAAGAAGGTACACCTCGAACGAGGGGGTTCGGATCCATAAAAGCCCAGTTTATGGCTTTCAATTTGTAGGAAAATTTTTCGGCACCACCGCCAAATTGCCAAATTGCCGGAATGAATGACTATCTCAGGGGCCCTGCCCAGCTTTCCCTGCCGCCCAGACACTGGCAGACGTCTTGCAAACAAGCAAATAAATCCATAAAATAAGAGCAAAAAATCACAGAGCCCATTGACGGAGTGTCGTCCGATAAGCTGGCAGTCATCGAGCAGGAGGAGCCCCAGATCCGTGTAAGGGGTTCAACGCCTCACCGGTTGAACCCCCCTGAACCATAAAGAGTTCTATCCTTGAGCCGCCTGCACTGGGTCAGATCAGAGGCTAGTCTATCATCCAGGTAGCGATAAGGTTTTAGTCTCTGGGTCTCGTTTTTTCTAATTACATGCAGCTACCTGGAGTACCGCCCCTCGCTTTTGGAGTGCAAACTATTGTTGCCAAACAGCAGTTGCTGCAGTATGCAAACAATCAGTCTCCGTCTCTCGACCCTCGTAATCCTCGACTGCGTTCGAGTGCAGTTTCAGTTGTCAAGGGCGGCGCCCACTGAAGAGGAGTAAAGTTCCATTCCAAAATTGATGGAAACACAGTGGTTCGAAAGGGATTTGCTACGAGGGAAAAAATATACCTAATATATATAAAACTCTATGCATATTGTTTTCCATTGGGTGTCAGAAGATCATTTCCTTAAATTCCTATAACTTCGTTATTTTATAAGATATTGTTATGAAACTTTGTAAACTAACTTGAAATATAATTTGATTTTATGGTACCAAGGGTTTTTAAAATTGAGAAACCCTATTAAAAGATATTTAGACTTAAATATCAAATACCTTATTCCAGTGCAAAAAGGATTTGTTTATATCCTTATAAGTTTATTCTTTTATAAGATATTGTAATGAAACTTTGCATACTTACGTTAAATATAATTCGTTTTTATAAGACCAAGAGTTTCTAAAATTAAAGGAGCCCATTAAAAAATAGTTAGGCTTAAATATAATATCATATTCCAGTGCTCAGGATTTCTTTTTATCCTTATAACTTTCTTTATTTGAAAGATATGTTAATACACTTTTTGTTCCAACGATAAATATAATATAATTGCACGGTACCAAGGATTTTTAAAAATACGGAAACCCAATAAAAGATATTTAGGCTAGCATCCTTATAGCTTTGGTACTTTGATAAATATTTTTATGCATCCTTGGGGACTAAAAAGATCTTAACTTTATAATACCAAGGACTTGAAATAACAGGTGCCCAAAATATTAAATATATTGCGAATATTTCTAAATATGTATGTATATAAGACCAAGTTTGATCAATTGGGAACCCGTGGTCTTATCCTTTAAAGTTTGTTTGCAAACATAGCTTAAAAGTTACGCAAGTAATTTATTTTTAGGCAACTGTCATGTAAAATATATAAAATCTTTCAGTTTCCGAAGTTTCTCTATGTGTTTCTCCTGCGTTCTATATAACTCTGGTAACTTCTGCAATTCTTACGAAGCATTTATGCCGATGACTTGGGTCTTTTTTGCAACCTTAAAAGCTTAAGAGTTGATAAATCTGGTTCTCTTTGAATAACTCTCTTTTTTTAAGGCTTTTGTGTGGGACTACGATGTGTTGAGCCACCCTCGCTCCTGCCTGGCTGCTATCTTATCACTGATAATGTACATTCTTACTTTGAACACCCGTACAAGCAATTAACAAACGATTCGTGGCTGCCATGAGTCCGTCCGTCCGTTCGCCGCCCCCTCACAATCTCCCACAAAAATTCGCTCTCTCCCGATTCTCTCTCTTTTTTGGAGCCTTATCTCAGGTAGTGAATGGAACCGAGCTGATATTTAAGAAATCAGCCCGTTGACTGGCCGTTTCAGTGCTGTGTGATCATAAAACGGCGTTAGACGTGCTTCGGGCCTCAGGCGAATACCAAAAAAAAAAAAGGGAAACCTGGAAATCACAGAAAGCCACGGCACAAGTTCTCAGTGATACAAACAAATGGATATTATTATTACGGCGGTGACAAGAACTCAAGTGCTCGATAAACATACCAAAGAACTGTAAACACCATATGCGATCCATTGGAATTCAAAAGATTCAATAACACAAAGTGTGCTCCAAGTGAAAAAACAAAAGTGAATAAATAATAAAGCAGAGAAACCTGAAGCAATCGAGCACGATTGATACAACACTCAGAAGCATGAAATTAAGGTTGGTTTCTAGAAAACTAGGTCTATTTGATATTATATATTATGATTAACAATAGCCCGGGTATCAGCTCGAACTTCCCGTCAACTCGGAAAGACCCCGAAAATCACAGAAACTTTGGGGCCTTCAATCGGCTCTTGATAAGCTAAGCCAATGGGGTTGCATTACCTTTGGGTATATACACCAGGTTTTCCGGTCTATTGTTCCTATCAGTGGGCGGCGGATGATATCATGGCGGAATATCCAATATATTCTAGATTCTATATTTGGGAGCTCAGCTAATCACTCATTTTTTCCCGGGCTGCCCAAATCAGACTGCCAGTCGGCCAGATAATGCAAATTAACTTTATGGCTGGAGAGACCACCAATCGTTTGACCTTTGCTAAATAAATATGGCGTTTTATGGCATGATTTGCGGGAAAGGTGAAGAGTTCTAGCAAAAAATTTATTATTTCTTCAAAAATAAATCCATTTCCATTCGAAATTTTGTTCCTTCTTTAAAGGGATTCCCATTCCTTAAAAATAATAAAAAGAAACCTTTAAAAAATTCACTTTTTCTTTAGCGCCTCTCTCCGCGCTTCTCATACTGCCCACCTAAGGCTGACGCAATCCCTTCTCTGCGCTTCTCAACACCGCCACCTGGACTGACGCATCTTCACGCCACCAAAACCTAATTACCGCTCACCGATATATTATCTTTGAATAAATTATACAATTTTATGGTTATTTGTTTAGATTAGCCGCACGTTCGATTTGGCAGCTGTCAGACCTAATGTTTATTTGCGCAAAAAACTGTGTAAGGCAGGTGTAGTTGCCAGGCCAGGCAATAGAAGGAGGTCAATGGACACTGATTAGCACGGTTCCTGCTCCTTTGTTTGTAAATTGACCATAAATACTTCAGCTACATTTATTGGGCCAGTTAAGAAAAGAAATCAAATTACAGTCAGCGCCGTAAAGATAGCTACAGTCATCAGAGAAATACCCAATTTCGTTGAGGGGAAAAATTCATGATTAACTTTCCATAAAATAGCAAACCATAAATCGCGGTGACTAGGTTATGGTTAGACCCGAAGAAGAGCTGTATTTAAATGAAACCCAGAAAGGGTTTCATCATTATATCGATCGATCGAGGCAGAGAGAGAGCTTGGAGGGTTCTCGCTCGATAAGGAGCTCTTGGTATCTGGAGTGGCGGGCGCCGTCGATAAGGAAGGCCGTCGTGTAGCCAATGGTCTTGAGTAAGTTTTTTGGCAATCGTCCAATTAGAATTGCCCACCATAAAGTTAGCTAGCGCCCAGCTCGATGTGAATGATTTTCACCTGACTCGATTTATAGTCAGATATCATTATTCCCCTCCAGAGCTCTAGAGCAAAGTGCGTTTGGCAGCGCGGCTGGCAGAATTTTTCCACGGTTCCAATTAGTGCAATTAGTCAGGGAATTAATTTCGTGATTGGGTAGAGGATCATAACCATTATTTGTTTGCTGAGGAATGTCTGGTCATATCTAAAACGTGATCGAATCAAAGTCCCAATAACCCAATTATACAATGAAAAAGTCTTCATTGATTAAGTTTCTATTTCAAGCTATTGATTTTCTCTTAGAGTTACCAAAAAATTAACTTCAGAGACAAGTGTAATTGTTTAATTTCTGCGTCTTGGAAATATTATGAACCGGACTCCAAGTTAAGAACTGTCTCCTGAAGTACTTGATCTTGTTTGACATCCATTCTCAATGGTCTTTCTCCTCAAGAAACTCAGTTCTACTTGAACCAAGTACCCAGAAACTTGAAGTCTAACAGCTAGTTAGGTCCTAGGTTAAATATTTACTTACAAATTCAATAACTGCACTATTATGTGGGCGAACTTTTGGCGTAATGACTCAGTAATGACTTTTAGTATTTACACTTTGATATAAAACACAAAGTAAACAATATCTGCCCCGTTGGGATGAGTTGGCAAATAATATCTCTAACACTTAGTACATGTTCTTAAACGGGTTTGTTTGTTTTTCCCCCGTTAGTAGCAGCACGCACTGTACTCTGCTCTCCTAATTAAAGCTTGTTCCCAACTGATTGCAATTATTGGCGTTATTCCCTGTGTACTCTGAATGCGTCAGATGATTCGGTTGCTGCCAGACACCGCCGCTCCTCCATTTTGGGTCCATGGAGGCTTTATCTATTTGGCGTAGTGTGGCCCACGTATCCCTATCTGGTGTCTGTCGTCTCGGGCTTCTGTGTGCTTTTAATTAAACATACACACAGCCAGCGTTAGAGTGTGTGCTCTGCCGTCTTTGGGGTGTATGCTAATATTTGCCTACTATATATAGACCCTTGATCGGCGTGTTTTTCCTTAGAAGTCACCACCAAACAAGCGGAATGCTAAGCAAATTTGCCTTTCTTTTTGCAGACTTTTGCGCTGTTTGCGCCAGCAACCTTCGAAGCCGGCGGCCGTGAAGGGGCAGAAGGAGGAGCAGGTGCAGTCCATGCATGATCATCACATGCTCAAGGACATGCCCAAGGGCTGCCGGGACACCACCGTCAAGATCCTGCTCCTAGGCACTGCCGAGTCCGGCAAGACCACCATTATCAAGCAGATGAGGATACTGCACATCAATGGGTTCACCGATGAGTAAGTATTCAAGTTTGAATAAAGATAACTTTAAATATAGATAGCTTTTTGGGAAATCAAAATTTATAGAATTTTTCCAAGGAACCATAAAGGTTCTATGTCATTAAAGAAGCCAAATAACAGACTATAGATTTCTGATACATAATTCCATATAATTTGATGAATATCTAATACAGGTGTGGCCTTCATTATCTATAACTGGAAGACAAGTGTCCGAAAACTTTTGCGAAATAATGTTAGGCATTAAAAATTCTTAAGAAATAAATTTATTAACTTATCATTAATAGATTAAACATTTTTTAAAATTTTATTAGTTTATATTTAAATATATTTTAGATACAAAAGATGTTATATATTGACCGAACTAGTTGGGAATTATAATAGTTTTTTCTAGTTTTGTTAAAAAGAAATGTTGTTCGAACCAGTTGGGAATTATAAGAGCTTTTTCTAGTTTTGTTTAAGGAAACATTGACCGAACTAGTTGGGAATTATAAGACCTTTTTCTAGTTTTCTTTAAAAGAAACCGTGAACGAACCAGTTGGGAATTTTAAGAACTTTTTGGCTATTATAGTTACCGAGTATACTAAGGACCCCCTCCTACCCTTTCTCTCTTCTGCAGTGAGCGTCGCGAGAAGATCCCCGAGATATACCAGAACATCCACGATTCCATCCTGCAATTGGTGGGCCAAATGGGTCTCCTGGGGATCGACTTTGGCAGCTGCACCAGCGAGCGATCCGCCGACTACATCCTCTCCCTGCCCGGAACCGCTCCTGAGTACATGAACGAGGTGAGTTTCGGCTGTGATTCGAGTGTCCCTAGTATCTTATCCCACTGCTGCACTTCAGAATGTATTCTGTTGTCGCCATATACATATAGTTCTGGTCGAAAATCCATTCAAACGACTTTGAAAGCCGCCTGGGACTTGCGTCAAATCTCCACTGGCTTTGCCCAACCGATCGATCGATCGACTTGCCGTTATCGCTGGGCGGCAGGTTTGATTGATAGCCCATCCATTAGGCGGCGAGGAATGTCTAAAAACTTTCCAAAACAAGTGTTTTGTATCGCGGACTTCCTGGACTTGCAACTTTTGATTTTGTTGGCTTTCTGTTATGATTTAATCTACAAGTTTGCCGCAGCTGCAATGTTCTTTGCGAATGATTCATGCCTGGGAGACGACGGCTTTCATTGCTAAATACTTATATCTACCTTCAGTGGTCATTATATGGCTAACGATAAGATTAGCAAGGCTGTCCAAATCTCCAAGTGGGCGGGGCGCCGCCAGTCACTCACCCAGGGGTTTTATGTTTTACCCCAATAATGACTAATGAGCATAAAAAAATACAGAGAAAGAAAGGAAGTATATTTTTCGGGGGTAGCGAAGACCCCCTGACATTTTATGACAGATTTATGGGAGAAGGAAATACCCAAGATATTTGCTCGGGAGCACGTAATATTTATGATAGTAATCCAATCTCAACGGTTCCTAGCTATATAATAGGTATTAAAAGGAAATAACAGTCATTGCCAGGTTTTAGTCAGACATTTTTATGACCGGGTTAGCCTTGGCTCTAGTCTTTCTGATAAGTTAATAAACCCTTAAACCTTACTAAATATTGGTTTATTTTTCTATATTTTCAGGAGTACTGCGACCATGTCACCACTCTGTGGAACGATGTGGGCATCCGTGCCTGCTACGATCGCTCAAGTGAATTTCCCCTGCTGGATAGCGCTAAATAGTAAGTATTACCAGCCCAAAACTAACCTTTAAAGATCAAAAATCATAGAAATTGTACAAGTTACTAACGCTTTCCTTCTTTCCCTTCCAGTTTCCTGGACAACTTTGCTCGGATTAGCGACGAGGAGTACATACCCAGCACCGAGGACATCCTGCACAGTCGGAAGATAACGACGGGTATCTCACAGATCACCTTCCGTGTGCCCATACCCAGGTGCATGGGTGGCGGCGAGCAGGAGTTCCGCATGTACGATGTGGGCGGTCAGCGAGATCAGCGCAACAAGTGGATCCAGGTGTTCGAGGGCATCCAGGCGGTGCTTTTCCTGATCTCCTGCAGCGAGTTCGATCAGAATCTACGAGAGGATCCCACTCAGAATCGGTTGCAGGAGGCGCTTAAGCTCTTCCGGGCGGTGTGGCAGAATCGCTTCCTTGCCTCCGCCGGCCTGATTGTATTCCTCAACAAGTACGACATCATGGAGAGGAAGATCCGGGCTGGCAAGCACATCGTTGACTACTTTCCCGAGTACGAGGAGTTCTGCAAAAAGCCGCAGCAGGACAATTGCTTCGATGAGAGCGACTGGACGAAGATGTTCATCAAGCAGCAGCTGGTGGACATCACCAAGGAGCCCTTTAAGCGCCACTCCCGCAACCAGGTCGATCTGAATACCTCCGAGAGGGAGTGCTACTACCATTTCACGGTCGCCACGGACACGCGCTGCATCCGCGACGTCTTCTGCGACGTCCAGAAGATGATCCTGTCGGAGAACGTGTCCTCGATGAGTCTCTTCTAGTTCCAGCTCTAGTTCGCTCTCAGCCGACCAGAGCCTCTCAAAACCTCCCCCCACCAACTGTGATCTAGTAGGGTATCGCTTAAGTAGCCACGTAGGACCTTAGATCGTAGTGTGGCATCGCAGCTTATACGTTGCCTGGTATAACGCTTTAATACTATTAATTTTGCTCTCACCCCTTCTTCCAACTATTGTCTAAACCTTGAATTAAGCGTAAAATAGCGTAATAAAACCAAAACACACAACCGCAAAATGTTACAAGTGAAATTGATTATGCATTTTTTAATACAGAGTACTGGTTGCAGAAATCTGTTAGGACTTTCGCTTTGATTTCTTTCTTTCATGTATGACAGATTTTTGCTTGGACCTTAGTGTTATCGGTCTATATTTTTGGATTGGAAATTATATAGGATTTTTTAAAAATTTGTTTCTCAAGTGTACGTTTAAAATACGTGTAAAGATCTTACACCATGCGTTCAAATAATATTTTTAACTGTCGATAACGATTACAGAGCGCTCAACAGGTGCTATTATCGCGTTTGAAAAGGTTTGAGTCCGCGCTAAAATTCAAAAGCTTTAACTAGCTTACCTGTGTTGATTTTTATGCCCTTATAAAAGGTTTAAGTCTAATAACAAGTTTGTTGCGCAGCAAGCCGACTAAAATATTAGTTAACCTTTGCATTATTTTTGATTATTATTAGTCATAAGAAGGTAACAAGTAGTTTTTTTATAATCGTTTTTATGACTAACGATCAAGCTCGTAGACTATTAAAAGCTGCTTTAAATGTTCCTGGTTTATTTAACCGACGTCATCCCTACAAAGTATAAATTCCTGATCAGTGTTACTGTTTATTTCGACTCTCAAAAACTATAAAAGCCAAAATTTGAACGCAGACTGTAATAAGATTCAGACAGATTAGGTGTATCTTTTATACAAATTATTCTTATGGAATATTCTTAATAAAAAACAAATCTAATCGGCTCGGATTGTCTTACAATTCATACAATTATCCCAATAAAAGTTGTCTTAATTATATTTTTAAATCTCACTAACGTATTTTCTCAGACATTACGTTCTAAAAAATCGATTTTCCTTACGTTATCGATGGCCCAAACTATCGACTGTTCGACTAGTTGTTACGCAGTCATAAGAGGGAAAGCGCTCTCTTTTTCTCTCTCATGTTAAGGATGGAAACAAATTAGAAATTATATCGATAGTGCATTCGATTGGTGGATTAATCGAATAGTCGGTAGTTTGAGCTATCGAACGCAGCCTAACGAAGTCTATTATAACCGCTCATTCACAGTTGTTTTTTTCAGTTCGAATCGGTCAGTTTAGCCGCCCGGCGAATTGCTTGGACTGCTGAATCGCTGAATTGCTGGTTGCTGGGAAAAGTGTGTGAAGTGTATAAATCTGTGTGTGCGGAAAGAAGCGGCGAGCAAAGTAAATATCTCATAATTATCAGCATCCTAAAATAGTTACGGCGCTTTACGGCGATACTTGTGTGCGTGTGCTCGCTGATGTTTTCTGTGGTGGTTGTTCTTCCGTTTCAATATTTTTTTTTTCCACTTTTTTCGCCGATGCTGCAAGAGAGCGAGAGAGACTGAGAAAAAAAAGCATATTCTCCAGACTGTGCTGATTTAACGTACTTTATCGATTACATGGCACCGCAAGTTCAGGAGCAGAGGAACCAAAAAAAGCTAGAAGATGAATGTGAAGGAGGAACGCGTGTTTTTTGCACGAGAGCAAAAGAGCGCCGGAGAGCGAGGGGGATAAATAGAGAGAGCAAGAGAGAGAATTATGGTGTGATGTTTTGGAAACATGAAAACCGCTAAGGTTTACAAACGAAATTTCACTAGAAATTTTTGAAAGCGTTCGCGCAAAAAACCGGATATGTTACAAAAAAAAAAATTAAGAAACAGAGAAAGAAATAAAACAACTAAAAAGCTTCCAAAGTGAAGCTTGAACCGAAACGAAATCACCTGTGTGTGCGAGAGCGAGTGAGTAAGAGTGCGTGTGCGGGTGTGTGCGGGGCTGTCGCGTGTCTGGCATGCAATTAGGCATTCAAATAATTTCCCTCCCACCGGCAAAAATGTGTGTGCTTTCAGCCTCAATTGTATTTCTGCTGTTTTCTGTTTGCTTATGCATGCATTCCTTCTTCCGAGTTCTTTTTATTCGCACGAGACTTGGCCATAGCCAGAGAGCGCGATAGCAAGGAAGAGGAAGAGAGATTGGCTAGACGGACGCTCTCCCAAAACCACCACAACTACAGTTACAGTTACCGTTACAGCTGCAGCTACCTCCCACCTCCGACCACCCCCTTCCCGCCCAATTTGTTTGTGTATCTATTTAAGGTGTGAAAAGCGGAAGAATGAAGATGAAGATGACCACAAAGCGTGCGCCATTCATAAAAGTGCAAGGCACACGTACCGCTCTTTTGAGCGCGAAAGGGATGGAGGAGTTTTTTTTTTCCACAAAATCAATGAAATATCTGTGGGTGGAGAGAGAGAGAGAGAGCGGGTGGCTGGGAGGGAGGGACAAAGGAAGGTCGTCGAGAAATTTATGCGACAAAAAGCGCGCTTTAAGCGACTGCATGTGTGTGTGTGTGTATTACGGGGGAGTGGTGGGGATTTCCAGTAAAGTTAACTTTACATATTTCCCCATTTACGGGCGTAAGCGATTAATTAATTGTATAAAGAGATTTTTTTTAGAGATAAACAGAAAGTAAAGAAAATGTAAAATTTTGGTCCAAGGTTACTACAAAATTTTAAATTCGTATCTTAAGGATACGACATCTTAAAGATACGACAGGAAGTGAGCGTCATAGGTACTTTATCTATATCTAAACTAATTCTAAGCGATTTGTTATTTTTCCACCGTGGTTGCCATTGAAATTGATAGGAAAAGCTTTTTCTGAATGAAGTACTTAGCCTCGAAATTATTTTCTGTGATATTAATAGTTAATATTTTAATAAAGGCTGTTTATCAATTAAAAATTATATTTATTTAAAATAATGAGTGACAAGAAAATTGTTTCTTTAATTTAAACACAGTTTTATGTGCCTTAAATCGTTAAAAGACTTTAAAAGCTATTGGGTCTTAAACTATTCACTAGAAGGGTGTTTAAACCAGTCATAAGTCTAAAGCATTTGCGTAAAAAGCTCAACAAGAGCTACACAAAGTGACTTAACCCCTGAAGAGACTTTAAGTTGCCAACAGAAAATAAATTAAATTTAATAGTTAAACTCACTGTGGATTTATTAAGCAGCTTTTAAAAACTGTTGGAAAAATGTACCTGAATGTACTGAAATTATGACTTTATTGTTTAATAGAAAAATCTATAAAAGTCTCTATTAAAATCACTTTTTAAATGTTATTGATTAGTAGTAAAAATTATCTAATTTAGGCCTAAATTAAAACTTAAAAAGTGTACCTTTTAATTGCCCAAAGTTCTGTATATAAATAATTAATTTATTAAATCATTCAAATATTTTTTTCCAGCCCTCAAGCCAAAGCTAATATAGCCACCAAAAACCAGAACACCATAGACCCACCACAATGATCAACATGGATATTAGCGTTACGCCCAACTACTCGTACATCTTCGATTTTGAGAACGATTTCATACACCAGCGCACGCGCAAATGGATGCTGGAGAACTGGACATGGGTGTTTTACTACTGCGGCATCTACATGCTGGTCATATTCGGTGGTCAGCACTTTATGCAAAATCGGCCGAGGTGAGTCTTCCGTAGTTTCTAGACCTAAATCGGGGAGCCATAAGCTGCCCACTCTGCAAAATGTTGCTGGCGCTGACCCTGGTACTCATTATCTTTAATTACACCCACCAGTCTGTCTGGCTGGCTGGGACTTTGGCCAGCAGCTGCGGAAATTCAATCCCATCCAACCTGATGATACCTGGAAAACCTATATTTATTCTATCGTACATTGTTTTAGTTAATTCTCCGTAATGATTGGTTGGAGGCGGAGTGTGGCAGCTGTTGGGGTTCCACATGTAATTACACAGAAATTACACCTAATCAGGGGGGATAATACTGCAGGCGGTGGCCTTCATTCCCTGTCAATTACCAATAGCGATTGCATATCCACTTAGGCACGCATCTAGGCAGTTAGTACTGTAAGGTAATTCCTTAACTCTCTGTAAATCCTTGATTTTGTGCAATTTTCGGGCATTTTGCAAACTGTCAACGTTACCTGAGTTACCTGTGATGGCTTCAATTGGGTTTTCGTGCTGACAATTGTCTCGTTTCGTTTCGTTTCGCTTCGTTTTTGTCTCTATTTCTAATTGTCGTCATCGCGGCTTCGTGGCCAAATTAAGTTGGGCTCGTGACATGCCATCTGTGGGCGCTTATTCAATTTTAGAGATCATAATTTTGTCACCAGTTTTGGGGGCCTGGATAATTACCCATAAAGTTTCAGGGTTTTGCAAATCTTTCGACTTTTGCTTTGCTTAATTTATGGAAACAGGCATAAGCTGTTTAGGGTTGAGGTTTTAAAATTGTCGACGCACTTACCTTATTTATACACAGCAAATCGCCATAGTTCAAATTTCTGAAAGGTGAAAGCCATTTGAATATTACCCAGACCCCAACTTAATTAGTTAAGGAGACATTCGACAGAGTCAAGCATGTACTTATAGAGATCAACTCATTTCTAATTTCAATTTCTAATTTCAAGTGAATAATAAATTCGTCCAAATGATATCATTTTCAACTGCAAATCTTATGAATATTCCTGTTTTAATCAGGTAGTAGCTTGTTTTCTCAATTCTTCCGTATTATATTCAAGCGTTTCTCCAAAAAAAGGTTACATAATTTATAGAGAAGCAATCCCCTGCCCACACGCCTCTGGTGGGCTATATGGGGGCTTGGCGGCTGGTGGCGGCTCTATAGTTCCTCTCCTCGGACATTGGGGCTCCGTCCGATCGTTTTCTGTTTAGTTATTGTATATACTCGGCTTTTTCGGAATGCCGTTTCAATATTTACTCACATGGAGGAGAGACAGCGGGCTAAGCAAACGGACTTGGTCGTACTTGGTACAGAAAGGTGTGAATTGTACGGCTTGGAAGTGGGCTGGGAGGCGATAGGAGGAGCTGGCCACGCTTAGATACTTGACGCCAAGGGGTTGGAGATGGGGATCCAAGGTACAAGGATCACTTAAGTTAATTAAAACACAGGGCCTGAATACCTGAATTTATCTTATTTAAAAAAGGTGTAGTTACACACAGAAAATCTGTATATTCTAAATGAAATTCCCCCATTTTATGGGATTTTTTTTAGCCTATTGTCTGGTAAAATGATTATAGAGAAACCTTTATGGAATATAAATCACAATTATAGCGAATATTTATTCATCATTAGCACAAAAACGTGACTTCTTAGTAAATTAGCAATGTGTCCAACACAGGAAAGTCTCTCAGAGCCGCTGCAGCCGCTTATAGGAAATAGAAAGAAGAATACAACAAATTTATTAAGTTTCTTTCAAGTCCCAAAGTCTATGAAATGCAACTCAGACTTTGCCAAATAAAAATCCCTTAAATGCAAGTTTACTTTAAGAACAAAGAACTTAAAGTTAAGCGTATATTTCGCCTCAGTTTAGACTTGTTTTGGTTCGCATTCTTAACCATGTTTCCCACGTGTTTTCACGTGTTTCTCCTACTTTGTTTTCTATTATTTTTGGTGTGTGTTTGTCGACGAGAGATTCCGTGTAGATATCAAATCGGCAACTATGTATATATACATAGCACAGCCGGCTGCCTGTTATCAGGCACCGGCGTTGTCACCACGCCGCGGATCCATAGCAAAATATTTCTCAGCTTGGCTCGGCCCGGCTCGACGCGCCTCATGCCCATCCATGAGCCCCGCGGCGGTGCCTTATCAACGAAGCCCGAACACGCCACAAACACACAGGCCCCACAACACCCTTCTTTCTCCTCCACACTGCCCCATATTACCCCGGTTCTTTGAGCTGTTTTTGCTGCCGTAATTGCTTATGATATCATTTGCCATGATTCACAAAAATCGAGTGAGCCGGGGCAGGGATTGGATGCATGCACATGTACATGGCGAGAAGAGTATGTACATACAAGTACGTGTATTTACATATTTTTTAGAGAGTGGACGGACGGCCGACGGCCGTCGACGCCGCCACTTGCATTCCTCCTCATGAAAGTGGGCTCGTTTTTGTTTTTATTATTTTTTTTTCCACTCGTTTCGGCGGACAGTGAGCTATTAAAGTCATTAAACTGATTAGGTTTATAGGTAGGTACACGCCATGGCGTACCCCGTTTGTGTTTCATTTTTTAGTTTACATATCCCACCGGGGCAAAGTTCGGCACGGACCACGGAGCAGAGCGGAGGAGCATATGGCATGCAAGAAGTGGGTGTGTCCATCCACCATGTCGGGGGCTTAGGGACCAGAGCTACTAAACGGGACAGGGACAGGGACAGGGACTGGACTGAACAGCAGGACATTCACTTATGTACACGCTCGATTGGCCCCACTTAAATTTGGTCAAAAAGTACACTCGACCACTTGATTCCAATTTGGTGTGGCACTTACATATGCCCCCTAAAATGCTATCAGGTTGGGATACTTAAAGGCCATTTAATAATTTAAACTTTTAGCAGGAAAATGTTCTAGTTGGTTCTGGAATTCCTAGTTGGGAATTCTAGAGTCAAGCTTCCGTCGATTAAGAAGGTTCGCTTCCTACAGAAAAGTGCATCTTAGCCTGTTTCTTGTTGCCTTTAATAATTGTTTTAATAAAAAATACTTCAATTGGCTCTTGAATTGCTACTTGGGAATTCTAGCGTTAAGCTAAAGGTTGCTAATGAAGAAGGCTTACTACCAGTCGAATCAATTGTGCTTTTCAGCCTGTATCTTGTTCTCCGTTTGTAAAAAGTTTGCCAAAAGCTAGAATCAGAAAAGGGTGTTTATTTTTTTTATTTTTTCAAGCTCGTTTTACGCATTAACCTTAGACAATAAAAATAGACTGTAAATCTTTTTAGTGAGTTCATCGAGTTCATTGTCTTAATATTTTTCTGTCGTTATGGTTAATAAGTAAAGGTAACTCAAGCTAACACCTACTTGAGTTCACCTTGAACTTGAGTCAAATGCTAGCTTAAAGTCTAAAAAAGAAACTTAAAATTTAAGCAGATACTTTTTAGCCTAAAGAAAGGGAAAACCAGTTTTCTAGAACGTTTATGCGGTTATGACACTAGCTTGGCTTAACTATACATTTTATTAGAACGCTATAGATACCATTTTATCAATCGGTTTGCCAATACCTAATAGGGCTAATTAAATGTCTACAAAGTAAGATATTCTGCCAGCTTGCCAATTGCATTAATTGATTTTTTACATCGCGAGACTAAAACTTGATATGTTAATGAAACCCGACCTATATCAAGAGACTGAGTGTTAAGATATGTGCTAGGCGAGAGCTTTACATTGTAACCAAGCTAGCTATTATTATTTAATCGAAGAAATTGCTTATAAATCTTGAATTCTCCTGTGATATAAAACAGAGTTCTTGTTGAGCGGTGTAACTTCGGTTGCTAACGTTTTGTGGCCATAAAAGGGGGCCTGAGAATAGTGTGTGGGCTGGGGCTTACCAAAGAAATCCCAAACGAAGAACTTTGGCGTAGTACAGTGGGGCAAATAAGCGTTATTAACAATCATATATATAATTTTTGATTGATTGAGTCATTCAATGGCCTTGACTCTTCTATAGCCTGGCTGCTTATTCATTTCCTTTCGAGGAAGTACATGCTTATTTCTATATATGTACATACATATATCCGAGTAGAAAGTGTGACGAGGACGTTGGGGTACAGAGACCCCAATATCCGCACCCACTGAAAAGTGTCCTTTAATTTGGTTTTATCACGACAGCAGCTACTGAGCTTACTGTGTCCTGAGTTGGCAGGGAACATGTGTATTTATTTATTTTTTGTATTTATTTACTTCTCCACATGCGGAACCGCTGCAATTACATAACAACTACAATAACTTTGCGAATTAAACAAGTAATTGCAGGCAGCAATGACTCGTCGTGTGTGTGTGGAGTTCAAGTCGTCGCCAGCACCCTCCCGCAATTACAATTAAAACCACAATTAACAATTACCAGAGCCAGCATTTAGCTAACAATTACCAACGCCAACAATGTGAAAAATAAGTCAAGACGAAAACGTGGAGCTCTTGCCGGAAAGTGAAACTTAATTTAATTTCGGGCGTATGTACATATATTAACAAGAAATTAACGAGACAACCGTTAACAAACAAACAAGCAAAGCAAAAGTGGGCAGAGCTGGCAGGCAAATCTTGTTGAAGTATGTCATCTGAGTCGCATTTAAGCCGCATTTCTTTATAGGCCTGCCTTGGAGGCTGTCTCTTTGATCTTCTGCCACATAAAATACCATTTCTCTCTCTCTCTCTCGCGATATAAAAAGCTTGCCCGGAAAAGCTCTCTCTGCCTCCGCCGGATGCCCTTTCTTTGCCCAGCATCATCTTGGGATGAAATCACGCCACCTTTACGCACTTTTACTTTCCACCTGACGTCTCCACGTCTCAATATCTGAGAGAATAACTCGTTTTCTTAGTATTTCGGCCACCATCAAAATTGTTTTGACTCTGGATTTCCGATGGTAGGAATTGATGTCTGGGCTGGCTTATCGCCGCACCTGTTGCAGCAGCACCAGGTGTGTGTCACTCGCCGAAAGAACCTACTTCTGAGTCAGCAGCTATGCTTCAGGGAAAAACAATTGAGTTTCCCTTTTTTCGTCGTCATAAACAATCCTCTGCCTGATTAGATTTGAAACTCTTTAAAGATCTGAAGTACTTTCAGCTGCGAAATTATGAATTTTATAAATGGTTTTAATCGTTATTAAAGTGGTTAGGCGGGTCACTGGGTTTACGTTTAAATTCAAGTTAAATGGAGAGTTTAATTACAGCAGAAAACGTGTGTCAGTGACTTGTGGATGTATTATTAAAACGAATTCAAAAGAAATTAGCGCCATTAAAAGGTTAGCATTTGATATAAGGCTAAGTAAGTCATTAAGTTTGCTAAGTAGAACTTGGTATTAGGTTACAAGATGCTTTTAGGAACTTTATAGATACGATAAGAGTCTTTTAATCAACATAAACAATATTTTTTAATATAATTTCGACAGTTTCTAGGGTTTATTAGCTTAGGTTCTTTAGTATCTAAGGTTATAATAGCTTAAACTATTTTTATATTAACTTAAACCCCTGAAAAATGTAGGAAATCTCTAAATTTGTTGTATATGTTTCTTAAATTCTTCTTAAGTTGTTTTTGTTATATTTGAATTATTATCTTTGGTTCCAAAAACTGCTGAAACCTTTTACTTTAAAAGCCAGTCGAAAGTTATCTTGATTATTTTAGCCACAATGCTATTAAATGGCTTAACTTATGCCTGAATTTGCAAAAAAAAACCTTTCACAACATTTTTTTCGTTGCTCTCTGAAAGCGGTCAACGCGAAATATGTTGGTCAATGCTGTGACATCCAATCGCTGCGCTGTGAACCACCGCAGAAAATATAATGAATAATAATTAAAAATAAATTTAAAAGCAAAACCTTAATTTTTGGGTTCACCATAAACCCAGAAAGAGATTTCGCAATGAAAAGAAAAAACAAACCAATCAAGACAATGCGAATTCCGTAGCTCGTAGTTGGTAGTTTTGTATATATCTTTATTTATATGCCAAATGGCAGACATATGCAAGTGGAAAAGTGGTGTGCACATGCATATGCAGAGAGGGGCGATGCATAAATCAACCTAAACAGCCTGCGCTTAACCCAAGCCAAAACTAAACCAAATTCAAACCGAGCCAAAGTCAAACCCGAATACAATAATCAATTGACCAACATTCGTTCGTATTTCTTTTTGCAGCACTTTGCTTTTCCCCCTTTTTTCCACCTTATTTTGCACTGGAAAAAAATGTTACTGGGGTTTCATAAATTTAGCATACATATTTTTTAATATACCTAACAAAACTGAGATTTTTTATTTAAAATAAAAATATTTCTCCTTTTCAAATAATTGTTTTTAAAATAAAAAACTGTTTTAATTACTTTTTTCTTGCGATAAAATACATCTTCTGAATTTTAAGCTAATCAAGATTATTTCTAGTTAGAATTTAAGAACAGGACCTAGGTCAGAGCACACAAGGGGCCGTTTGTGTTGCCCTATAATTCTCAACTGCTTCCGGAGGGAGAAATTTCTGAAATAGCCTCAAATGTAATAAAGAGAAATTTAACAGAAAAAAAATACTTTCATAAATTAAGGTTTTTTTTGTGATGGAATTTCTTGATTACAAAAAAGGCCTATTGTTTACATTTTAGTGTTAATTTATTTTCGGCAAGTGCAGCACTGTTTACATTAGTTTGTTTTTGTTGACTTGCATAATGCGTCTGTGTGTGTCTCTCCCATTTTGTTTACATATTTTGCAAAATCAGGTTTACTCACTTCTCCTCAGCGCTCCTCCTTCTCTCTATCATTGATTGCCGTCTCTCTGCTCTCACCATAAACTCGGCGAATTTCTTTCTCTTTGCTTATGCAATTTTCGCCACAAAGTGAAAACAGAAAGAAAGTTCAGCAACTTCCCCTAATTCGTGCCAGAAATGCCTTCGTCATCGTGATTATGGTAAATACGTTATGCAGTCAAAAAAGATTGATAACTGGGGAGTTACGAAGGTTGCGGATTCACATTTGAACCTTGCAATATTGGGTTTTATGTAAGCTTAGCTTTGAACTAAGGAAATATGGGGTTAGATGGTTAAAAATATTAGTGAATCCGGTCAAAATATATTTAATATAATGTATGTTTTGTCTTATGAGTTTTATATTATAATGAAGCCAAATTTAACTCACTTTTTAAAGTGTTCAAAAGTATGCAAACATTGAATGAAAATGAGTTTAAGGCTTATACTATTTAATTGCCTACTTTTGAGCACAATTTTTAAATGATTTCAAGTTCATTGTGATTTTATACACTTTTCAGTTACTTCGGCTTATTGAAAATAATTACGAATTTATAATAATGTTAAAGGTCTGTAAACTTCCTCAAGTTGAACTGGAAGTTCACTCGACTTCCTTGTCGTAGTTCCTGTAGTTATTTCAAGTTATTATTTATCGGGCAGATCGCAAACACCCAACCAAGGCGGTGGCACCCAGCAGCGATCCCCAGACACAAAGTAGGTGCCCGGTTAGCGCCGCCGGACACCGTTCACCTGGCATAGAACGGGGACGACCTGTGCCCTTGCAAAAATTGAGCTTCGGGGGATGAATGGAAGCATCCATCCTCCTGCCTTGAAGCCAAGACTGCCGAGCGGTTAGCAAGGCGTAGTTTGGTTTTCCTTACTCATTAGTTTCAGGCACGAATTGTAGGCAGCCAGCGAGTGGAACTCAGTGAGCCGGCAGCCAGAAGCAGTTGGGAATCGTAGGGGTGGCTGGCGGGGGATAAAAGTTGTGCACGCGAAAAGAGCTTTTGAAGGCGTTCATGTATTGCGTTGCAAGTTAATCAAGGGATCTTAAATGACAATTAAAATTATTTTTGTTAAATGTAAGGCGTAAACATAACGTTTGTTATTTATTCACATTTTTGTATTGTCTGAATATATTTTTACGAAGTTAAAAGCTCTTTAAATTGACTTTCTCAATGCCTGGTTAAGGCTAACCTTCACGTTAAAATAACAAAAAGCTTACTATCTTATAAGAAACTTTCTGTTTATCGTTTCGGTAAAGTGTTAACTCTATTTAAATGGATTTTGGAACTATAAAATGCATTCTAGTATTGACTATTTAATGTATTTTACAAATAAATAATATAAACAAAGTCATTTAACGTATTCTTCCCTTAAGAACCCTCGATCTTTAAGGGTATTCCCAGCTAAGCTCTTCTTTTCTTTTGGTTTCTCTCCCGCCCTGGCATTGAGCTTAATTGTGATTAATAGATGAGATTTTCTAAGATTCCCAACTAGAGCACTTGGATGGAACTCAATGCCTTAGTTGAACACTTCCGCTCTGCGGTCTTAATTGTGTATTACGGCGGGGACTGGGTCTTATTATATCTATGCAAATCTCTGCCGGGTTTCTGAGTGGGCTCCGTCCCTCCTCCTCTTAGAGGGGGTAGAGGTATTTTGATTGCCGCCGATAAAAGTCTGTCCTAAAACGCACACCGGCACAATCTTTATGGCATTGTTTGGCGGGAAATTACTGGCTATCGATTGTGGTTTTTATGATCGCACAGCCCGTTGACGCATTTCAAAAACCTTTCCTTATTTATGTTTTTCGTAACTCGGAATCTTTCATTACTCAAAAATATTTGCCATGTTTGACTTCAACTTCCTTGTAAAAGGTTAAAGCTATCAATTTTCGGCATTTTCTGATAACAGAAATCACATTTCTGTGGCGAGTTTGTCAGTCTGTGTGTATGGATTTTTATGACTAACTGCCGCGTGAAGAGGTTCGACTGGAGTGTACAATATATATATAGTATAGTAAATCGAGTCATATCGATAAGGTTGGCCAATTGATTTGCCTGGCCGTCCATTGATTGCATAAACCTAATTACAAATAGCAGATTAAGGTAACAATATTTGAATCAATGCCTAATTTGAGTCAAAGTCGTTGACTGATACGATTTCTAGTGGTTAATATTTTAGTCAGTCTTTTCTTAGAACTTAAATTTCGTTTAAAGAAGCCAAGCCAAAGTCTTTCTTGGCTCATTAAAAAGCCAAACCAGTATTTTTCGGCTTCGGCAACTTTTGATTTGTGGAGAACTCTTATTTCGAGGCACGTGTCTTCTCTGATATTATCCCCAATTAAGTTATATAAGCTCTAATTTGAAGGAAAGGTGATCGATCGCCTGAGAATCTTTCTGTTTCACGTGGTTGACCTTGTCAGCAAATTTGAAATTTTTGAAAGACAGCAACAAAGTGATTATTGACTGACTGTAATCAGTTAGTTCATCTCATGACAGGGTCTAATCTTAATTTAATAGCGCTGCATCGAACGATTGCCAGCGAGAGCTGCTTTGCTTGTTTGTTTTAGTAAAAATATATATGGCCTGACGACAAGCCATGTGTTCGTGTCCTCTCAGAGAGATTACCCATTCTGGAACCATTTCCCTGATCATTTCCTTGACCAATTAGTAGAATAATCAATGACCCTGTGACATTTTCAAGTTGTAGGTTGATGTCATAGCTTAAACATACAAAAAATCGCACGTATTAAGTGCAAATACAACTTGATCTTTGACTGGAATAGGAGAAAAACTAATTGAAAAGCAGCCAAAGTTTGTTGATCTTTCCAGATTTGATTTTTTTCCACTGCGATTTCTCGCCTATTACCGCGAGTAAATATGCATAAATTTTGAAGTGCCAAATGACGTTGAAATCTTCTAGAATTTGCAAATCGGAAATGCGGGGAGCTAAGTGTATTTTGTGCACGCAGAGAAAATATATATTTAGAGTGGTTTCCTATCAGTATTTCTATAAATAGGTTATTTTTGAGATTAATTTAATGGTTTATTCATTAATATAATAAAAAAGTAAGCTTCTAGCATAGAATCCGGTTTAAAAATAAAGTGAAATATAAAACCCAGGCACGTTCTGGGTACGAAACCCAATTAAATTCCTTATATACTGTGTCCAAGTATTTTTCCCCTTCGTATTTTTCCTTTGCTAAACTTTCCGTAACTCAATCTTCTTTCCAGATTTCAACTGCGAGGTCCGCTGATCATATGGAACACAATGCTGGCCATGTTTAGCATAATGGGAGCTGCCCGAACGGCGCCGGAGCTGATTCATGTGCTGCGTCACTACGGACTCTTCCACTCCGTCTGCGTTCCCAGGTTGGTGTTGAGTCTTTTCTCCCTTTTGCCAATCCCAATTACAGTCTCAGTCAGCCTTGAACTTGGGTTGATTAACTGATAACTGGATTGCAATGCAAATGTAAGACTCTGAGCGTTCACTGACCGATCCTCTCGTTTCCCATCCCAATCCCACAGCTACATCGAGCAAGATCGCGTGTGTGGCTTCTGGACCTGGCTCTTCGTTCTGAGCAAGCTGCCGGAGCTGGGCGACACGATATTCATTGTGCTGCGCAAGCAGCCTCTGATCTTCCTGCACTGGTAAGTTGCTTAGTATTAATTAAATACGATTTTTAAACTAGTTGGGGAGAGATTAAACTGATTAAATATGAAATGATCAATGGGTCATCGATTAAAGATTGATCTTTACTTATTAATTAATGAATGCCATTGGTCCAGGGATCTTTTGAACTATTGATTTATCTTAATTCAAAATTATTAAGACATTTAGTCAGGAATCCAAGATCATTAGGCTTCGGTTAGCATCGTTTATAGAGAGAATTTTTGCTTTAAAATCGTATTCTCCATCAACCTTTATCAGTTGAGAAATCAAATACTAATTGAGTAACCTTTACACTTGCAGGTACCATCACATCACCGTGCTGATCTACTCGTGGTTCAGCTACACGGAATACACCAGCTCTGCACGCTGGTTCATCGTGATGAACTACTGCGTGCACTCGGTGATGTACAGCTACTACGCTCTGAAGGCTGCCCGCTTCAATCCCCCGAGATTCATTGCCATGATCATCACGTCGCTGCAGCTGACACAGATGATCATTGGGTGTGCGATCAATGTCTGGGCCAACGGTTTCCTGAAGACGCACGGCACCCAGTCGTGTAACATTTCGCAGCGCAACATCAACCTGTCGATCGCCATGTACTTCAGCTACTTTGTCCTGTTCGCGCGCTTCTTCTACAAGGCGTACCTGGCGCCCGGCGGTAGCAAGAGCCGTCGCATGGCCGCCTCCCTGGCTGCCCAGAATGCGGCCAAGCAGTCACCACCCCAGATCAGCGAGAGCTCCAAGTTTATTGCTGGCGCTGGCGAGGATCAGTCTGCCGCCTATCTGCGTCGAACCAAGGCGCAGTAAGGACTCCACTGCAACTCCCATCACCTACACACACACCACACACACAACCACTTCCCCCCTGTTAACGGCTAAGGACCTTTATTTATGTAGAGCGGTGTACAAGTTGTTTTTTAATTTTAGTCCTCAGATACACACACACACACACACGACCGGTCGGGAGAGAGTTTATTTTGTAAGCGAAAAGTTGTAAAAGGGGTGGGTGGACAGGCAACCTAACCATATATCTGAACATGTATATAAGAAACACACACACAGACACAGAAACAGACAGACCTGAAAGCTAAGGCCAGCGTAGAACTGTCTAGGGATCCCAGCCAAGAAAGGGATATGTTGAAGGGCTCTTTGGGGGGATTTAGCTGCTTAAATAGTTATTGCATGAGTTCAACTTATAGTCACTCTCTGAAGCCTCTTCGAATGTGTTTCCCCAGCCGCAGTTCTATGTTATGCGTGTGTTGTCAATGCCCAAAGTCGTATATATACTAATATATATAGATTATATCATTTGCAGAACTAATGACAGCCTCTAAAAACTAACTAAGCAGCCACAAAAGAATTATAAATCGGAGTATCGCTTTACTCCAAGCTTCAAACTCCCCTGGGCCTTGTGTTTGCCTCCTCAGGTGGGATTTTGTGTTGTTGCCTCCCACAATATTTAGTTAAAATTCTCAACCAGAAGGTCCCAGACTCCTCTGCTCCACTGCTTTTGCGATTGATAGTCATATATATGTTTCGAGAGAGCTTTCGTCTTCAGTTTTGAATTGTAGTTTGGGGTCTGAGAACTTTGTACTCTAAGTCTATACGCATATATATATATATTTATAAAACCTATATTAATGGAATATTAAACAAAAGTGAAAGATTACCAACAAACCAATAATAACAAAACAAAACAAAAACCCTATAAGTTAGTCTATTATTGTTCCGAAAGATCCAGAGCGCAAATTGTTATTTTGTAAAGTAATAAATCGTTTTGAAAGCTGTATAAATTAACAAGTAACCTTTTGTAATAGTCTCGCATATTGATTATTTTGGAAAATTCTGCTGATTGCCAGTCACGCAGCACTATTTTCCAATGAGAAGTCATAAATGCTGTGAAAAATGTTGCTATTCAGTTAGGGGAAGGCATTTATTTTAGTTAAAAACTGTGTTGAATGCATTTCTATATCATTTCCTGTACACTCTGCTTTGACAAACTTGGAAAACGGCAAACAGAAAGTTTCTACACAAAACAAAAGTAAAGAAAAGTCCTTGTACGTAACAAAAAACAAAAGAAAAAAACATAGAAAACACAAAATAACAAGAGAAAAAAAGCTTAAATTATATTTATATTTGTAAGCAAAAGAGAGAATAATATGTGGCGGATGAAGAGCACAGAAACCAAGAAAAGAAAATGAAAAGCAAAAGTCCTACTTGAAAAGTTAATTTAGTGTAAACGAGGAAACTGTAACTGAAACTGAAACTGAACTTGAACATGATAATGAAAGTGAAGCTGAAGGAGGATCGTGTGAATGGAGAGGAGTTACTCTACAAAAGCTGAGAGAGAGAGAAAGAAATTGAAACGAACAAATTTAACACTTTCGTCTGGTAACAATACTAAGCGAGAACTAAGCGAAACAAAACTAAAATTGAAAATGCTAAAAACAAAAACAAACGGATAAATAAAACGTAACAAAATGGAAAAGGATGGAAAAAAAACTAAGCAGTTGTATTAATTTTGGGTTTTGGGATTAGAATGGGACTTTTAAATGTAAAAAATATATAAATCAAACATTTTAAGACAATTTAGTTTTTATTTCGATTTTAATCCACCTTTAAAAAATTCAACTTTTTAAAAGCCCAAACTACTTACGGTATTTTTCCAATTGGAAAGAGCACCTGAAGCTCTAGTCCTTGCTCCACACCTCGCTGTTTCTTGTATTCTTATTTAAGTGGAATATATACCATATTGTTATCACTGATAATTAAAGCAATATTAAGTTTAAATTAGTTAATTTTTACTTCTTATTGTAAAGCTAACAAAACGAGCCAGATTTGAAAGCCAGTGCTGATAAGAACATTTTGCAGTATTTTTCTGGTTTGGCTCGGATGGCTCTAGCGATAGTTTTTAGACCCGCTGGTCACACTTTAGAAGTGATTTTCAGCCGATTTACGCACCCAACGCAAAGAACCACAAATGAAACAGCGCTGCCACTTTTCACAAGCAAAAGAAAAATTTGAATTAAGTTGAGTTAATTTAAATAATATGGTTATTTATATGGTTATAGAAATATTAAAGTGAACACTAATTATTGCGCAGCTAGGCAACTTTTTTTCAGCCAAGCTCCTAACCTCTTAGGCAAAGTTATCCACCTTTTCCTTGAAACATACATGGTACTTAACTTCGGTCACACTGACCGAATAGGTATTTCTATCGATATCGTTCTTCAAACAAATATCGACCGTTTTTGTCACCACTACTTTAAAAGAGGACTAACTATCGATATTTCCATTGATGTATCGATACATTGCCAACGATGTATCGGTATATTACCATCATTACTTTTTGTCAGTTATCGCTAGTCCAGCGGAATTTTTGAAGGCTAACATACCTTCATTCAGATCATGGGTAGATATCGGGGTTGGCGCCTTTAAGATACTTAGAACTGTTATTCCACCGACATTTTTTCTTTTTGCAACATTCCCACGTAATAATAAGATATTTTTCCTCCTAATTATTTGAAATTAACAGTATTTTTAAATTTAGGGGAAGTCTAGTATTTTTAGGGGGAAATAGCGACTCTTTGAGATTTTTTAGGGGGAAAACAAAATTATCATCTGGCAACACTGGGCCACACTGAGTTATCGCTAGTCCAGTTGGGACTCCAATTCGATCCGTGGACGTGCGTGGAAAAAATGCTTAGATATAGATAAGACAGGCGCAAGAGATCAGATATCTATATCTCCGCGCAAGAGAATGTCAGAGGCTTTCGCCTGCGGATTTATAGAGCCGTGAAAAGGAGCCCCGTGCAAGGGAGCAGAAGCAAGCAAGTGAGAAAGAGCGAGAGCCAGAGGCGGAGGCAGCAAAGACAAAGTGCATTTTCAGGGCGTGTTTTGTGGCCCCCCCTCGAACACGGCCCCCTCCCTGCCCCCGCACAGCCTCCCACTCAACGGGCGGCGGCGACAAATAAAAGTTTGCGACAAACATGCTGCAAATTCGCAAATAACAAAGCTACAAAGTCGAGAAGAGAAATAACAAATAAAATCGCAAACTTCCTTTTCTGCGTGCGTGTGTGTGTGCCGTGTCTCCAATCTTTTTTGTCTACTCCAAAACGCAGAAAGAGAGCGAGAAAAATGTGTGTGCGAATGTGTGTGTGTGCAAGTGAAGTAAATTAAAGCAAAGCAAAAGGCAAAACGGCAAATAATTGAGCGAAAAAGCAACGTAAAGAGCGGATAAATCAAATAGTAGTAGTAAGCGAAATAACGACAAAAGGAGCCGCCAATCAGAGAGAGAGAGAAAAGTGTACAAGTTGTTGTTGCTGCTGCGCACGAGCGAAAGACAGCGAAAAACCACCCACAACCCCCTTTAAGGCCACCCGCCCACAAATGGGTGCTCAGCAGGGCAAGGACAGGGGCTCCCATTCGGGAGGAGGCGGGGGCGGAGGAGGTGCCCCCGTCAGCTGCATCGGCCTATCCAGCAGCAGCAGCCCCGTTGCATCCGTCTCGCCGCACTGCATCAGCCTTTCGGGCTCCGGCAGTGCCCCCCTCGGCGGCGGCTCAACGCTCCGTGGCTCCCGCATCAAGTCCTCATCCGCAGGACACAGCAGCAACAGTGGTGGAGGAGGCGGAGGCAGCAGCAGCGGCGGAGGAGGAGCAGCGGGCGGTTCTGGAGGATTAAGCCAACGCAGCGGCGGACACAAGGACGCTAGGTGCAATCCCTCCGTCGGACTCAACATATTCACCGAACACAACGGTAAGTTTTCCTTTTTCCTTCGATTTGCACCTGCATGCAGGGATACACAGAAAATACATACGAATTTGCATAGTTTTCCATGTCGGTGGTTTTTTTTCTTTCGAAAAGGACCTGATATTAAAAAAAAAAAAAACTACTCTCTTTAAAATAAAATTTCTGGAAAATAAGAAACATAATTTTAATGAAAATTCTAGTATCAGGTCCAAAACCAATCATATTTTCTTTTCCTGTGTAGATTTTGTATGAGATTATGTAAATAGAAAATGAAAAAAGGGAACCAGTGTTGCCACCCCCTTTCACCTACACACAGAAATATCAGAGTGCATGCCAGCATCCAAACTCAGGTGTAAATTTCATCAAAGTGTCGTGATTTTTTTTCTATTAACCACAAAACTTGTTGTGAAATTGCTAAGCGCTTGCAAATTTGAGATCCCAATGTCAGTTGGATGTTTATTACATACATTATTATAACGTACATAACGGCTTAGCTAAGGTAGACAATATAAAGATTATTACTACCAATATTATAAATATTGCAAAACTTTACAGCCTGAATTGGCAAAGAGTATAGAGTTTCAATCATAAATCTTAATAAAAATTAAAAACTTACTAGAATTTCTCATTGGAAATTAGTTTAAAAAAATACGTAAAAAAATTAAATTTAAGTCCTTAAACCCACATTTCTTCTCACTGTATACTAAATAAAAAGAAAACAAAGTAGACAGACACATGCATCACAACATTAAATCTCAGGTGTAAATATCATGCGAATTTTGATTTATTTCCGTTTCTCAACGGTTTTTATTGTACATAAAATGCATCAAATAAACTTCTCCTTCGTCCCATCCTCTTTGTGGCCCTCTTTCTCGTCGTTTCACTCCCCTTTGGCCGCTTTTCATGCTGGCTTTCCAATTGAGCTAATTTCTTTTTCCCATTGCTTCCGATTATATTGGGAATTATTGTTGTTATTTGCCGGCTAGTTTCCTTACTTGTTGTTGCTTCGCCGCTTCTTTTGTTGACAGCAGAGAAAGAGGAAGGAAGGGAATAGAGAAAATAAGAGAGAGCGAGAGATGAGTGGAATGAGGGAGAGCAACACGCGGCGATTTGATGGAAATTTTGTGTTGTTTTTGTGCTATTTGGGGCGGTTTCAGTTGATGTTCCGTTCCTTTTCTCCATCATCCTTTATGCCTCGTGCTTTGTACTCGCTTCTCCGCTCTCCATTCTTCCATATTCTCCATCCTTCGCTCACTGCACCCTTATCCCTTTCCCTTTACCCTGCCACCCGCACAGTGGTTGAAATTGCGACCCAAGAACACGAGGGGCACCGCCATATGTATCCCACCCCCGCTGGCATTGGCACTTCCACTTCGTCTGCTTTCTCCACTCCCACAACCCCCTTTTGGTCTTTCCCATTTCACGCACATTTTTATTACATTTTTCCTTGTCTAATATTTTCCTATTATTTGCCTTGGCAAGTTGCAACATTTTCCTGGCCGCCCCCGCCATTTCCGCCTTTTCTCTACTCTCTCCCATTTATTTATTTAGCCTTCCCTGCGCTCGTAATAGCCTTTTTATGTCCCTGTCGCCGATGTCCTACCACAATAGGAGCACCCATTGAGTGGGATTCCCGGATTTGGTATTCGGGATAAGGGTGCCGGAAAAACATTTGTCGGATATTAATAGTGCAAGAATTAGCAGTGGAAGGGGACAAGTAGTGCTTCCTGGCAAGGAAAACCCTCTAAAATTCAGATTAATCCGTCAAAGGCCTATTTGGCTCACAAAAATATTTCCACCTACAGCGGCTATCATAGCTCTCTATTTTACATTCCAAATACCAAAATCGTCATATGAATAATTAATTCAACCAAAACATAAATGTATTAAGTATATTTTCAGTCATTCTACTATAAATATCTTGGTACACTTAATTATTCATGTAACTCAGATGTCTCAGAGACTTTAAAAACGATTTCCCGTTCAAATAGGGTTCTTAAGAAATATGATTAAATAATTTCTCCGAAAGCCTTATAAAAATACTCATATTTCTAAATAAAAACTCAAAAAACTTTCCATTGTTTCCTGGCTAATCTAATGTCCTGAGATTAAAAAGACTTTAAAATTCCCAGAGAACTTACTTTCCATTAAGAGAAAAAAAAATTGCAATCGAAAGGATTTTCCACTTGGCCCATCATCTATCTCGCTGCAGTTCCTTATCTCGCTATAGTAGAGCCTTCCTTCCGTCCCTTCCCAAGCAATTTGTAATCAATTAACGCTATTTTTATTATAATTAGTCGCTTATATTGTGTGCACTCGGGTTCACTCAATCGCATTGCTAGAGTCATGAGCCAAGCCAAGTCGCTGATAAGCCGGTTTCCATATAAATATTTATGGATGCTCGTATTGAGTCATCCATTGGCTGGCTCCCATGTAATGTGTATTCGCTGTAAGCCGTCGTAACTCGAATGCGACGAGTTCAGCATAAAGCCCAGGAAAATAAGAAATAAAAATACGACAAATTTCCAGTTTCGTGCAAACGAATTTCCCACACAGAAAATTCGCTACATTTATTTGCCAAACTATTCAGAGTGTACAGAGAGCGTAGTGGCGTAGCCCATCCGAAAAAGGTCGAAAGGGGGGCTCTGAAATTGCCTTTTTCGTGTATGTCTGTCTGGCGGCGGCCTGCAGAAAATGCAATTACAAAATTACAATGTAAAAACTGTGTCTGGGCCTGCAGATTACAAGCCGACACAAATCCCCAAACAGCAGAAACGGAAAGCCTAACTCACCGCAATTGTCAGAGTCCGGGTCGATCTCGGTTTATGTCCATTGGCGGCGGCGGCGGCGGCAGCGGGTCACGTGGGGGAATACTGGGGGAAAGTCGCGCAACGGAACTCCAGCTCAATCACAGCTGAAATCCAAGCACACACACGTAACCGAGGCACAGTGGGTGAGATATTACAGAAAATCAGCTGTATTTTGGTATACTTTAACTCAAAGATAAAATAGGTATCAAGGTCTTGTGATGAAGATAATGATCTCTAGAGAGAACTGATTGTTTTCGGGTATTATTATATCAAAAACAGTGCTATATGAGGTGATTCACGATGAGGCATATATTTTATAGAATAAAATAATAAATCTCATCATATTGTAGACCTTTCAAGTGTTGTTATATTATAAATTAACCATATTTGTCTATAACCGAACAAGACAGGAACTAACTAAATAACCATTGAATTTAAGGTGGAAAAAATTGCTTCAAGATAAGAAACTCTTTTCACAATCAGTCAAAGAATTTATTTATACAATCAAAGAATTATTAAAACATATATTCCAATAATTTATTATACCCAAACTTATTGTTAAAGCTTATTTATTTTATTTTGACATCATATTTTGAAGTTTCTTGCTACCTACCTACCTTATCCCCGGATCTATTAAATCCCCTAACGGAAATATGAAAATCACATCCGCAACAGTCTAATCTTTATGGTAATTACCCTCATAAGACCACAGTGCAGCTGTCGTAGGAGGTAGTTGTTGCAATTTCATTAGCTTCTTGTTGTTGCAGCTCGTTACACGATACTATGTAATTAGACACTTTTGAGGGAGACAGTTGCATGGGCGAAGAAGGGATTGGATTGTCGCTCTTGGGAAAATAGCGTAGAACCGGTGCCGATGCTGATGCAGATGGAGATGCCTCAATGGAGTTGCCAATTGCAGAGTGCACCACACACTCAGGCACCTCCACACCCCGAGCCAGCTATGGAGCCATCGGAGCCACTGCACCACTCGGCAAACAACTCACGCAAGTTGACGTCTCAAAAATAGACTCAAGTGGGAGCGAGGCCCCAACTCCTCCTCCTTCTCTCAAGGAGAAAAAGTCCATGAAGTTCGTTTTGTTTCTACGCTTAAAGAAAAAATATTATTGAGGATTAATTTGAATTGTGAACTTTGCTAATTTGTTGGCATTTCGGGAAGTTGATTGAACTTTATTTAGTTTTTTGTCATATGTACTTACATTTTTCGCTTTTTTACTTCTTATAACAATGACCATAAGCTTTTGATTTATTATTATAAATTCCGCAAATTCTTGCTAAAAATTAAAACATGTGCAAAAGCATAGCAATTGGTATGATATCAGGTTATAACATTTGATATTGGTAATTGTTTTCACACAAAAGTATTCTTTAAACAAATTCCATACGAAATTCCAAGCTCTGGGTGTCAGGAACAATGTTTCCTATAGCAAGGGCAATTGGAGCTCTAAAAAGTTATAACAATAATTCGTCGTGCTACAATAATTTAGGTATAAAAATAAAAAATAACTTTCTAGGTAATGTAAGCCGGAAAAAGCCGGTTCCGGTTCATCAGGGCTCTGGTTATCGGTCCGTTTGACTTGCTTATAATATATTATTTTGATGGAACTTGTGATAAATTTAATTTTTAAGCTTTAGTAACTCAAAATTTTTATACATTTATAATATTTACATAGACTGTTCCAAGATAGATATGTTTCGGATGTGGCCAGAATCCTCAGAAGTTGCTTTTATGGCTGGTAAACCGACAACTCTGCTTTTTGGACAATTTATTCAGTACCAACTAATTTTCTGCTACTAACTGAACACACAAATGTTAGTATTATAATTTTCTTTCTGTGCATATCCAGTTGCTCACTCTTTCGCTCTGGTCCTCTGTCTCTTTTCGCCAGGAGGGAAACCCGAGAGTTGTGTGTTCGGTCTCAGTTTGTTTGACATGCAAGCGGCAAATTATGAGTCGGGGCAAATGAACTTTTCACAAGGCTAATGGGTGGAATTGAGGAGGAGGTGGAACAGGAGATGAGGTTGAGGATGATGGTGGAAAGGTGGCAAACAGGTGACGGCACCAAGGAAGGGAAAATTGTTTGCTCTTCGGCTTGCCGTCCTACACGGAATTAATGTACAAGTCGCATAAATATTTCTCCAATGATTTTTATATGCTCAAACAATAATTGTCGCCATCAAGCACTCACTCTCTGCGGCCTCCAGAGGGAAATCGAAAGGGGGGCGTTGTCTCCATTACCACTTTGTAAGCATTTTCTCTTCAGCGGCTGCACTTCTATTATTAGCCCCCAAACCGAAATGTGTATCTCCTCTGCTGCTCCATGCTTTCTGCCGTTGTTATTGTCGTTTCTGTACAATTTCCTTTGGGCGCTGACAGAGATGGAAAGTTGGAGGAGTCAGAAATCACAGAGAGGGCGTAGTTGAGAAGGGGTTAGGGGACTTAAAGGGGAGTTTTAAGGTTGGATTATACATCATAAAAAGTATTATAAAGGAAAATAGTTAAATAAATAAGAAAGACTACTTAATTCAATACGATTTTGATAAAGTCACTTAATATTTTGAAAAACTGATATTTGTGGCTTCTAATATATGTTTTCTGGGGACACCGTAGGTTCAAAAATTCTAAAGATATTTATTTTCTTCAATTTTACTTTATTTTTAAGAAATGTTAATGAATATTTAAATTAAAAGTGTACGTCTTTAATAAATCCTCTAAAAAACAATTTAAAATAATAATAAATTAAAGAAAAATAACAAATTATTCGTATTCCCACGGAATTTAATATAAATCTAATTGATATAACTGATAAATATTTAATAGGAAACATAATAAATATAAATCTCAACCCCCCTTTCACTTTATGACCTTTAACAACGCCTCTGACTTGTTCTGGAGCCAGCAACAAAGTGCACTACGCGCCATGACGTTATTTTGCATGTTCTCGCTCTCTTTCTGTCTCGGTATTCACCCGACCAGAGGGATATATAAATATTTCTTTAGTATTTGTGGCTGTTCCTGTTTTCGATCAAGCTCGTAAATCCTTTCGTGCTTCATTTTGTTTCGTTTTCGGCTTCTTTTTGGTTCAGTTTGTTCGATGAGATTGCATTGCCAGAGGCCCAGGCCCAGGCGCTTTGATGTTTTTATTTTTCGATATTTTTAGACCGATTCCATAGTGCCTAAGAACTATCCACTTTCCCCCAACCTCCCCCCTACTTTATGGCGTGTCAATCGAAATAGTAGAAAGGAAAGAATAACTCCGCGAGCTCTGAGCTGTTTCGAATTCCAGTTGGACAGTCGCAAACAGCTGTTCGTGGCTCCAATAACAGCTGATGTTTTGGGAACATCACGAAGGTAAAGAAAACAATTTATTTTGCCGAATTTAAAACTAATACCATGGAATTTTCTGTCATTAGAAAATTAATCCATTGGAAGCTCCTCTGACATTCCTTTCAAATTCCCGCGGGTCTTGAACTTTTACGATCTGTATATGGCCCATAGATCATCATAAATCTGACAACACACTATAATTCGATCAATTTAAAGTCTGTTTTCCCCATTCGCGTGACATTAACTTCAGTTTTAATATAATTTTCGTTATTTCCTATTTCCATTTTCCAATTTTCGCATTCCCTGTGGGAGGACGGGCCCGCATTTTATTACAAGACCCTATGAGGCCATTTCCCCCGCGGTCTTTTCGCCTCATTGAGAATTGTTTGCATAAATTAGCCGGCGACGAAGAAAAATAGAAAGATATTGGGGGGAAAAACAAACATAATTCGTAAAAATCTGACAAAGATAGAGGAGAAAATATATAAAAAAAAATATATTCGTAGAGGGAAGTAGCATATAACGGCAACTAATTAGAAGCCCCAGAAGTTTGTTCTCCCCTCGATTCTCTGCGCTGCTTTGATTATTTGAGGTCATAAATATTGACGCCACTTGATTGATTGATTGACTGACACTGCCCTGCACACAATGTCTTTATCTTCTTGGCTTGGATCGGAAATTGTGAGGGAAGCACTCTACTCATAATATTTATTTATATATATTTTGTTTTGCTTTTGGGTTCAGCTTGAAATCATTCGAAAGCAAACACAAAAATTCCTCGTTCTACTTTCCCCCTTTTTCGCCCTGTTTGTGTTTATTAAATTGAGCGATTTTCCATCTCTTTCTATTAAACAAGCCCGCAAGGTCAGATAAATCAGCAAATAAAGAGCTTTTCTCCTTTTTTGTATAATATATTATTATTTATGTTTATTGCAGCCAGTGCATGGCACAAAAATAAACTATTCCACTTGGTTTCATGGATAAATATGTAGTGGGTGATATTTAAGAGTTTTCTTAGATTAAAAAGGGTTACGAAATGGTTATAAAGTCCTAAAACTTTATATTTGAAGATTTAGAAGAAGATTAGGAAATAGACTTGAGAAATATCGATGGTAATCGATTTTATATCGATTTTTGCATACAAAAACGTAAAAGTCTTCGATTATTTTCAGCTCTTTTACGATAACTTAATTCAAAAAATATTTAGACATCGTTTGGATATATCTAAAAAATTATATGGAGAGAGTAGAATTTAAAGGTGAAAAATATCTATGTTAATCGATTTCAAATCGATTTTTGCATACAGAAACATCGATTCTTTACCAGCTCTAATAAGAAAACAGCTCAAAAGGTTTTTAGGCATCGCTGGAGATAAAACATTCTCTATTAAAAAATCCAGATGATACTTTCTGTTAAAATATCAGACATCGAATGATTAAGTTGTAACTTCCGAATAAAAATCGTATAAAATTGCTTCCGCTAGAAAACCTTATGAGTCTCCGTAAGAGAAGCTTCTAATTTTCCGGCTGTGATTGGAAACCTGTTTCTCTTGGCTCTTGTCGTCGCCAGAACAGAATCCATCATTGAGCCATAAGAGAAGTATGAAGAATCCGATTCCGATTTCGATTCTGCATCGCTCTCGGTCTCAGTCTTCAGTCCTCAGTCTCTGTCTCATTTTTCTGCCACTGCCACTACTGTCTCTGTTTCTGTTTCTGTCTCGGGGTTTTGAATTGCATTCGCTCCAATCACGTTTGCAATTGCAACTGTTTATGCGATCCGAGGGGGTCAGGCAAACATGGGCGGAACGGGGGCCCAGGTGGGTGGCAAAAGGGGGTTCGAGTTTCTCGCCAGCTTGGCACGTTCACAACCTCGGATATGCCTACGTAGATACATATGTATGTCTATATGTGCACCAGCTTTATTCACCTTTAGTTCAGGCTCCAGATAGCGAAAGGCAGCGCATAAAATAATCTCTGCAGAAGTAGCAGCTGCAGCAGGTTGATTGAATTTTTTTTTCTCAGCTCAGGTGTGGCATAATCCCCAACCAGAAGGTGAAAAAAGAGAAAAAGAAAAGAATAAGCTGCACAAATGAAGTGTGAAATGAATGATGTGCGAAATATTCGCGCAAATAAAGAAAATCAGGAAGCAGGCTTAGGCCCTAGCTAGACTTTAAGCCTTTAAACTCTGAAAATAATAATTTAAATAAATAAAACCCAAAGACAATTATTACCTTCAATTTAATTTACACTTTTAAGCATTGATTTCACTTAATTTCCTCCGATTTGCCCACTGGAGATTCTCTAATAGCTTTTTTCCCTTCAATTTGTTCATAGAAAATTTCACCCATTCTTGTGGCACGCTCATTAGTTTCTCCTTCTCAAAAAAAATAGAAATAAAACCATTTAAATAGATAGCTCTACATTTATATATATATTTTTCTGGTTATTTATTTTTTTTTTGCACAAAACAAATTAAGAAAATTGCCAACCGTTTATTGAGCGCGGAGAAAAGAAGAGAAATGTGTGTGCAAAGGAAAAGAAAAAGCATGACAAATGCAAGTGAAACCTGTTTTTTCTTTTTGCCGGTGGCAGCAGCCCCCAACAAAGCCATGTCTTCCCCTCTCTTTCTCCCTGGGGTAGCCCTGTCTCTTTCAGCCGGTGGTCAGTGAACCGTTGGGCAAAAACATGAAACGGGACGAAAAATATGCCCAAAAAACAGAAGATTTCGGGAGGTTAATTTGAACTACACACAAAAACCGATCTTTATATCTTCTTTTTGTTGTTTTTGTGTTCATAATTAATGCGAAATTTAATTCATTTAATTGCCTTGCCGGCTTTCTGTCACTTCCTCTCTTTCTTCGGTGTTTGTCTTTCTACACTTTCGCTTCTTTTTCTTTGAATGGTCTGAAGATATTAGGGGGCTTTATGGGGGCTTTGGTGTCTTTCAGTTGAGATATATTTATTTAATACTAAAAAAGAAAATTACAAAGTGTTTAGGTTATTTATTAATCAAAAAAGAATTTTTTTAGGCTAAAAACAGTAATAATTAGCAGTTATTTCTTTAATTAACACCTCAATAATTATGTTTTCAGACAGAGTCTTAATTGAATATTACTCTAAACTCCTTAAGTGCAAAGTTTTACTTCCCTTAAAGTTCTTTAAAAATGTTCATATAGAATATCCTCTCTTTTTAAAGGGTATTCCCCACTTCGAGACTCTGTCTCCCAGGAGGACTCCTTTGCCCGCTCCGCATGGTCGGGGCTCATTCAGAAGTTTTGTATGTTTGGGCTTTGTCTGGCGACGTCTGTCAATTTTTATGCCGTCTGGTAATATTTAAACGACATCCACATCCGTGGCTGGTTGTCGCTCGACGCGTCGTCCGTTTCATTTCATTTATAGCAATTGCACTTGCTTCCAAGAAACCGAGAAGGAATCCAGCTGAGGAAAGGAAGTGCAAAAAATAAAAATAAAAGGAAAATGAATCACCAAGAAGTCTTATTCTTGTTTTTCCTCTTTTACTCATCATAGAGAATATGTTGAGGCATGGAGTTCCTCTTGGAACTTCTTGGGCTTTAAATAGTTTTCCACGTCGCTTTGCTTTTTCAATTTTCCCGAGCCAAGACCTTTTTTCGCATTCTATTCTCACAATCAAGATAAACCAACCTTTTTCTTTGGAAGAAGAGCCTTGTCCTGTCCCAGACAGAAGACAGACCAAGATCTCAATCGGATTTGGGGGAAATGTTTAGCTGTGGGAAAGCCTAAATTGGAATAAAACTAACCAGAAATGGCAGAGTCATTAACTACAATCGTTATCAATCAGTTCGTTCAACTTTTACGTTTACAGGTGGGAAAAATCAGTGGCAAGTGCTAGACTTTCACTTTGGCCGGCCTTTTTCAGTTTTCAGTTTTTGATTTTCATTCACTCAATAAAAACAGAAAAAATAAACAAATCAAAAATTTAAAACAACTCTGTTAATTGCTGACTCAATCAATCAATCAGTTTTCATGGCAGCCGGCAGACAAAGTGTACGAGTTTTCAGCGATTTTACAACAAATTTCCCGCTTCTCCACGCTCGACTTAAGTTAAGCGCCGAAAAAAGCGAAAAAACGAAATCAGAAAATGAAAAATATATGAAAAAGCATATGGAATAATGGCGAAAAATAGTTGAAAGGCAGACAGCTGGAAATAGAAAATCATTTGCTGTGAAAATGGTAATTATTATTGCAGACAGGCGAGAAAAGTGAAAACTACAACGGTTTTGCTTGTTGTTTCATTTTGTTTAGTGCGTAATTTGTACCAACAAAAATTGGTTAGATCACAGTGCGGTAAGACATTATTTTTTGGATGATGTAAAACTCTAATAAGAGAGATGAGTGGAGGGGATAATTAGGCTTTGGGGCAGTACAAAAATGTAAATTAATTTTAAGGTTAATTTTGGGGTTTTTAGTTAATAAAATGTGAGATATTGAATTTGTACAAAATCTATATTAGTTGGAATTCATTTTAAAGGAATAACATGTAATTTTCTTGACAACAACTGAGAAAACTTGACCGAAAAGCCAAAGACATTGTTCCATTTGTATGTCTCAAAGTGCAAGCTATCAATCGAAGCACTCCCTATAAGTTCTTATTAAAAACCAGGTATTTGCGAGCTCCCATAAATAATTATTTTCTCTGTGTTTTTCCACCAAAAAGATAGCACCCAAAAAAGTTTGAAAACTTGTTGTGCGGCACAAAATTTGGCGTCATTATCCAACAATTAGCCGGACAAATGAACGGATACGCGATAGACGTGACCGGCGGGTTACGTAAAATGGGCGACAATGACAATGACAGAAGCAAAAGGGGAGGGAAATGTACGAATGTACGCAGGAAAATTGCGCACATTAAAAAGCTTTTAAGGCCTCTGCCATAAAGATAATCAAATTTCGTTTGCCGAGCGTCGAGATTACATTGATTGGTAGATTGGTAGGTGGAAAATATTTCAATTCCCATTTGTGTTATGCATGTTGCCACTACAATTGTACGAGCGTAATTACATGCTTGGGCAAATGTGGCACTTTGATCTCTGAATATAATTTTCGGTGGCACTTAATTGAGAGATTACGCAAAATGCAGGGACAAAGGTTAATTTGAAGCACACTTTCGTCTTAAAGCGGAGTTTCCCAAGCTTTTCTTCTCATATTCGAGAAACAATCGGAGTTTTTCCGCCCACGCACTTGAGACTTTTCTGTCTCAGCTGTTCCCAGGCCTCCAGAAATTCCAGCATTGTCTCTTTGCGACGATGACTTCCTCTCAGTCTGTCAGTCCATCTGTTGTTTGTGATGACCCTCAACTCTCTTGGTTTTTATCTTTTTTCCCCCCAGAGAGCTTTTCATATTTGTTTATCTAGAACTGAGGCGGAGCAGACACACGCCTCGAACAAAAAGTACAATGTTTTATGGTCAAAATGCGATAAAAAGCCGGCTCAGATTTATTATCTGAAAAATATGAAATGCCCACGCAAAATGTTTGAGAATGTTTCGGCCCCTGCCAGAGCAGCTAACATGCAAATGAATAAGCACATATATCTAGGAAAAAAATATGACAAATGCCTCTGCTCTCCACGGTTTAGCCATAAACAATCCACAATAAACAATAAGCCATAAAACATAAACAAAAACAAAGCAAAAGCAAACCGAACCCGAACCGGCGCATAGACAGAAAGTGCCAGGTAAAAAAACGAATGAAGAAAAAGCCAAAAGTAAAACCAAAACAATAAAGAATCATGAATGAATGGCATGTGTGAATTCCGAATAGGTTTTCAGCATAGAACAGTGGACGATGGCCAGCAGAGAAAAAAGGCCTTAAAGTTGTGTGTAAGATTAACTTGTAGATAAGAATTACATGGTTTTAGGAGTAAAATAAGGTATTTTTTTAGGTTTATACAGGCTTTAAAAGTTGAGTCATAATTTTTTACTAAATATTTAGTAAACTGTGATGTTTGAATTGCCTTTTGTCTGAGAAAACTTGTGAAAAACATGTTTTAGATGCCATTTTTGTGTTTAATACATTTTTTGAATTGAAATACAAGCTTTATATGACAAATACTGAAAGAGTTCTAACCAAACACAAACAAGTCTGCAAAAATTATAAGGCAAGTCTAAGAGACTAGTCTTTAACTTCAAAGTACTTCACAAGTGGGCCTTCTTAAACAGAAAACAGCTGTTATTCTTTTTAACTTTAAGGTTTTCCTTTTGAAAACAAGAGTAACCGATGAGAAACTTTTCCATTCTGATTAAAAGCAACCTGATTGCCCCACTGTTTTCTCGGTGCCTGTCTCTCTGCGAGTGAGTCATTCACTTGACACTCGCAATTGGACTGTTTCAGTGTGGCGACTGTTTGGCCAACGCGTCGTCGTCGTCGACGCTTATGCTGCTTATTTTCGTGCCACACCGACTGGCCCCCTTCCGTTGCCTCCCATTTGCATAGCCACACAAATTGTGCATGCCGATGGTTTTCGAGCTTTGTTTTGTTCGCTTTTCTGGCCGGTCGTCGCCGACAATTAAAAGTCAATTTTCATTCACAATGGAGACAATGATAGGGGACCCTTTGGTCACGTGATAATGGCTGATGGTGGAATGGATACCATATAGCCATGGTGTACTTTCCCTATTGAACCTGCCGGGCCATAATTGATAAAGTCGACGCCAGATATCAAGGGCCCCCAGATTCCATTTCAGATAAGTTTGAGCTTAACTTTCCCCTCTGTCCGTGACAAAATGAGTTCAAAGCAAGAATGTTGCCGCTTTTGTGAACTTTGTGTGGCAAGGACAACAACGTTGCAAGTTGCAACGATGCACATTGAAAAGAGGAGACACGGATCGATGGGACCTTCGCCAACAAATTGCTACCGTTTTTTGCTGTAACCTTTACACGGGAGATACCCTGGGAAAATTTCGAAGGGTAAGAAGTTGGAATTTGGGAAGCTTTAAAGGAGTTTTACCTGAAGGAATTAATTGTATACAGAATAAAGATAACAATTATCTTAGGTCCTAGGGAAATAGGGAATAGGGAAGCCTCACGTAAATTTATCAGACAGAAAGAAGCATACAATTTCCTCAGTTCAAAAAACACAAGAAACCAATATAATAACAGAGTATTTAACTCTTGTAACCGAAAGAAAAAAGCTAGATATTCCAGGGTATACCCAGCTTCCATTCCTGAAGCCCGGGCGACGCCCTTTCATGTGGCTTGTCGCAGCGCTTGTCCTTCACCTTTTCCCAGTTTTTTTTTCCTTTTTTTTTGTCTCAGTTTTCTGCACTCCACAGGCCAGGACGACAGCCTGCATTGTGGGCTGGATGCTGGCATTCAATTAATTTGCGGGCGATGATGCGATTTTATGGATGACACTCAACGCTCAACGGCTCCGCGCGGCGGTAAAGGTTTTCATTATTGATTTTAGTCCCACCTCTATTTTTTCACTGCGCCTGTGTCTCTCTTTAATATGTATTTATTGCACTCACTTGATTCCCATCAAGTTCTTGGCATATGCTGCTGCACAAGAAGAAATTCTGGAATTTTTTTTTAAGATTTTATAGCTAGGATTCCGGTTTGAGTGTTTGAATTTAATAAATTTGGTATAGAAGCCGGAAAACTTAGTTAAGAACTTTATCAATGACCCTTTTATGCATATAATTTAGAATATCTGACTCCCAAAGCTAGGACAACTAATTCCTTGATTTAATTAGTTAATGATCCGTCTTAAATCCTCTTTAAATTGATATTTCAATGGTAACTAAGTAGTATTTCCTGTATTGCTAAGTGTAAAGTAGGCGACTGCGTCACACGTCACATTCTGCTGCCTGCACCCCTCGTCCTTTGTGTGTGTTCTCGTCCTTTTCGTCCCTTTGGGCCCAGCATAAGTCAGCAGCCAGCCAGCCAGCCACTAGCCTTGAGTGCGGAATCCTTAGAAAAGTGGTAAAATTGCCGGTGGCGGCCAAAGGGAGTTCCAGGGGAAGAGGCGAGTTTTGCCTTTGTCGTCGTCAGCCAAGGGTGGATTCTATATATATTTCTTTTCCTCCTTATTCCTCTTGCCAAGTGCAGGGCCAAGTCGTCCTCCTGGCCAGGCCACCACCTCGGCACCCCTAGAAAAGCCTCCGGCTGGTTGCCTTTACATAACTTTCCTTTTGTTTTCGCATCTTCTCTGCCCGTTTTTGTAGTTTTTTTTCGCACAACATTTTTTCGCACTCGGTTTTGCAAGGGGAGGAACTCGATCCCTTGAGTTCTAACCCCCTGCTACCGCAAAACAAAGAATAAATTAAATTCTTTTACAGTTTTTCTGGCATTTCCTACAACCGTTACCAGTTGCTTTTTTTGTCGGTTCAAAAACAAGGCAAATTACAGGGGAAATTACATGGGAAACTTAGCTTAAAGTTCCCAGAGATAACCATATGTTGGGCTCTCCAAAAAGTTGAACGAGGAAAACTCTTTAGTAGGTTAATTTCTTCATAATTCCCTCAAATATGTTGGCCCTGTCCGGTTTCCATTTCCCTCAGGGGCGTATTTGCTCTAATCCGAGGGGGACTGCCAGCTTAATGATCTCAAGTTCCGCTTCAAAAGTTCCGCTTCAAAAAGTATCGTTAGGCCATAAAAAGTAGGAGAAAAATGCATTCCAATTATGTATCTTGAATGCAGAGAAAGAAAGAATGATGGGAAATAGGACGTTTTTCATTTATATTTCATTTATAGAGCTAAATTGATAATAAATAATAAGTTTTAGCTTCTTAGCAATCCCTTAATTTCCTCAGCTATCAGAAACTTCATTGAATGTTTAAATTAATAAACATTTTCCAAGTTCGCCCTCGTTTTTTCCCCTTTTAACTTTAATCAAATTGCAAAGTTCTCAAGGCCTGAACGGCACAGGAAAAGCTGAAATCAAATCCCCCTAGAATTTGCCGCCTGCTCCTCCCAAACGGAAGCCAGAGAAATGACTAATTAAATTTACACCGTAAAAGTTTATTACTGTTGACTGGCCACGCCTCCTCCTCGTCCTCCTTATCCGGCAACCCAGTCAGTCGGTCCCCTTCTATAGACCATGTCTGCATGTCTGGCCAAGAGAGGCCAAAGGCAAAATGTGAATGAAATCCGACAAGTAGAGTGTGTGCAGAGTAAAAGAACGGGTCGTAGCCGAAGCCGAGGCCAACTGAAAATCCCTGCCAGGTTAAGACACAAAAGCCCTTGAGCTGAAAACACAGAAATACGTAGAAGCAGAGCAGAGCAAAAAAAACCGACACAGACAGCTAAAATGAAATAAAACTAAAGCGAAAAGTGCACTCAAATAAGATAAAAACCGAGAGAGCCAGAGTCCAGAAATCAAACCCACAAAACATGGAAACCATGAATGAATGACAGACATGGCAATAAATCAGACATTGAGGCTAAAGAGCAGAACCATTATACTCGCATCGTCCTTAGATAATAAATGGCAGACAAGGACACGCCATCAGACAAAGGACGATGGCTACATCTCGAGGGACACTTTTTCCATGAGTAACTGGCAAGGCAAGGCTGTAATGAAAAGCTTTTCAAATAGTTTATGTACTAGTTCTTTGTGGACAAACAGTGGTTACTAAGTAAGCCCGAACCTCAAGGGATTGGAAAACCCTTAGGGATTAGTCATGGCAGTTGGTTTTTAATATTTACTAACCAGAAGGAGACTTTTAAAAGTGATTAAACCTTGATTTAGCTTGGTTTACATACTCCTTTATAAAAATATGATTGATTTTGCTGGGAAATAATTATAAATACATTAAAATCTTTTTATAATATTCTGATTTTATTATAGGAAGCCAGTCAGGGTTCTCTTATCACCAGCAACTACTGTATCTTTTTTTGTATCTTACAGTTTGCTGAGGCGACTGATTTCAATCTGTGCTTACTCAACACACTTGGCGTTGAGTCTTTGAGAGGTTTTTTTTGTGGGGGGTTGAGGGTTTTGTCTTGGGGTTTGGATGACTGAAACACTTTTGAGGGGGATTTGGGGGTGGCTCTGAGCTGTACCCCGCATCATTTCATCCGTAATCAGCTCTCAGCTCTCAGTGCTCGAGATGCCCCAAATTCACGCTAATAACCTGCATGGCGGATGTGCATGGCTTCTCAGACGTCGTCTCTAGTTCCATCTCTCTATTTGTATCTCTTTCTGTTTCCATGGCCCCGTCTCTTTCAGAGCATACACATATGTGGAATTTTTGTGACTTTAAAGTTCATTGGACCCATTCCGCTTGAGCAGCAGCTTAAGCTCTCCGAGTGGGCCACATAGTTCTTTCCCCTTTTTGTCAAATGTCTTAGGGGGGCGTGTCTCTGGTTTTCCAGAACTTCTAAGATACTTTTCACAGCACTTACTGCTGGCAGCCCATCATCATCATCATCATCTTTTAGCTGTTATTACTCTTGTTCTTTTCTGGCTCTAACCAGGGTCGCTAATTGGCCTTTCTGCGGTTACAAGATCCGCTTTTGATGTCATCCATCTGCCATCCTTCCATTCGCTAACTGTAAATAGATCTTACATAAAACCAACCAAAAATGTAGTATTACCTAGAGTTATGCCTAAGCTAAGTGCCTTTTTATTTTCGTTTATTATGATTTGATTTGGAGATCCATCTCGTAGTCGTCGTCATCGAAATCTGCCTGCTCTCTAGATGATATATAGTTAGATAATCCCACAGATTCTCTCACACACAAATCTCTCTCTCTGTTTCTTTCGTTTCTGCAGGTACCAAGCACAGCTCTTTTCGCAGCCATCCAGGCAAATATCACATGAACTTAGGTAACAAAACCACAAAAATTCAACTACAAACCAACAAAGAAATATAGTTAAAATAAGTACTGTCATTCGCAATAATTAAAGAGCGAGCGCCTACCCGAAGAATGATTAGGTTACTTTTTGTAAAGAAAATCATAATGATGAGAAGAATTTCATTAAGATAATAATATCAGTGAGAAACGATCTTAACTTTTGACAGGGAAAATACGAAATATAGGGAACTATTACTTGGGAGGTTTATTTGATAGAAAAAGTAACTTACACTTAGTCAAATCGTATATTATGTTTGATATAATATATATTAATAAATTCCCTTACTCAAAAGTAAATTCTAGGTATAGCAGAACATATTCGTATATCGATAAGGTATTGATATTTGACGCTAAGGCCGATATATAAATCGATGTTTTAAAGTGGCTATATGTATATAATATATAAATCGATATACTGTTTGATATAACGAACCGTGCAAAATAGTCTTAATTTAGTTTATAGGCTAATGGCAATCGATATTTTAACGTTAAAGGCGATAACTTTCGATATTTCAAATTTCGATTTATTATACTTATCGATATTTTCGATATAATATTGAAAGCTATATTTTTGTCGATACATTAAGTCAGACATTTCTTCTCGATATTCATTCCTAGTAAACCCAAAACCCATATTCCACCTCCAGAAACCCATTTAATCGCTGGGAATCGTCGTTACACGATTTGTATTACAGCAATCCAAAGATAATTATGATAATTAAGCTTCCAAAGCTGACTCAACATCGTTAGAATACCTCGATTGCCTGTTGAGGAACATATAACTGAGTCAAAGTACTCTCGAATTCCACAATTCTCCCCTCGGGTATGAGTGACTCACAGACTTCCGAACCGAAAACTCAAAAATTGTATCTACAGGCTGCATATTAAGTGGGTGAAGTAGTGTCAGGGGCTAATCTTTGGGGGGAGGGTCACAGAGAGACCACCATTGAAGAGCTGAACATTTCCGCTCTAATCTGTGTCCCTATATACTCCCTTCTATACCCCATAATAGAGCCGAACAGAACCCACTCTATCCACCTATTATTCGCTATTATTATATTCTGTCTCGCGCGCATAAATTAACAATGTGCGATGGGGAACCCTTCTCAAATACAAACCATAAACATGACGATTTCGTTCGGATTATGACAACAACACTCAACGGCAAAGATCCCCCAATGACTTCCACTTCACCCAAAAACATTTATTCACCATGAAAGTGGAGAGAATTTATGCAACGGAAGTGTTTGCTTTGGTCAAACGTAGGAAAATCGGGGGATTCGGGAAATATGTTAATTTTTTGTACAATAATTTCAATGGGACATTAATGCGAAAGTCGGGCTTAGGTACAAAGAGAGATAACATATTATAGAAGGTTGTTTTAGACGGGTTTTTAATGATCGAACAAGTAAAACTTCTTAGGAACTACTTTGAACACTGGAATATTGATTAGAATCAATGTGTGCACTTTGTAATATCCTTTACTGATATAAAGAGTTAATAGTCGATATAACCAGAGTTAATTGCTTAAAGAGTTATTACCAGGCATAAGTGGTTTTAAGACCTGTATATCTATTTCTAAAATATATTTGAAATAGTTCAATTAATTTACTGCCATTGCTGGGTATCTAACAGCCGCTTTAGGTCTATCAAACAGATATATAGTAATTTCCCCTGACTGGAATGCATCCCACAGATATAGATACGGCTACAAACAGCACCAGGGCCTTGGATACTTAGTTAAACAAAAAAAAAACAACCGAGTGTGTGGGAGGCGGAATAAGAGGGAACCAGAGCTGACAATCAGTTAGAAAAACTCTTCCCACAATAAAAAGCTTCACTTCGTTCGGGGGAATTCCTGGTCCACCGCTGGCAGTCAACGATTTGTGTAATTTTATGCCGCTTAATGCATAATTTATTCCATTCCCTCAATGGAGCAGAGCAGAGCAGGCAGTTTGCGGCAGCCCCTCTCCTATCCCGCTGGCCAGCACTTGCTCCACAAATTGCCCGCATTCCTTTGAAAAAAGAAACGGGTTTACCTGTGCATTGTCTTCTCTTTTATTGCACTGAAAACTAAGGATTTTAGATCGAAGAAAAGCTGCTGTTAAGTTTATATTCAAGAAGAGCATTATTGTAGTTAAACTTGGGGATTTTATGAACAAGATTTGTAGTGCAGAGCTATGAGATAGGTTTTTGATGACTTTTAAGTTGAGTTACTCAAGGTTTATATAAGATTAAATGATAAAATATCACAGATACTTCACAATTAATGCAAACTTTAAGTTAACTTCTATATATTCCTATAAAGAGTTAAGGAAAAAACAAGAAGTAAGACTCCAGCTCACCTTAGTTTCCTTCTTGGCTAAGAATATCACCTCACTTAACTGGAATTTTCCCCATTACCCTTTCCTCTTGCAGAAGCCCTGCTGCAATCGCGTCCATTACCTCACATTCCGGCCGGAAGCACAGCGGCCTCTCTTCTGGCAGATGCGGCAGAGCTCCAGCAGGATTCGGGCGGAGTTGGACTGCAGTGCTCTTCGCTGGGCGGTGGCCACAGCTCGACCACATCGGTGTTTGAGTCTACGCATCGATGGACTTCCAAGGAGAACCTGCTGGCGCCCGGACCCGAGGAGGATGATCCACAGCTTTTTGTCGCCTTGTACGACTTCCAGGCCGGCGGCGAGAACCAGCTGAGCCTGAAGAAGGGCGAGCAGGTGCGCATCCTCAGCTACAATAAGTCGGGCGAGTGGTGCGAGGCGCACTCCGACTCCGGCAACGTGGGTTGGGTGCCCTCCAACTATGTGACGCCGCTCAACTCGCTGGAGAAGCACTCGTGGTATCATGGGCCAATCTCCAGGAATGCCGCCGAGTATTTGCTAAGCTCGGGGATCAATGGAAGCTTCCTGGTGCGTGAGAGCGAGAGTTCGCCGGGTCAGAGGAGCATCAGTCTACGGTGAGTGGTTAATACTTGACTTTATCACTTGGAACTCCCTCAATAATTATGTTTTCCTATTCCTTGACAGCTATGAGGGCCGCGTCTATCACTATCGCATCTCGGAGGATCCCGACGGCAAGGTCTTTGTCACCCAGGAGGCCAAGTTCAACACTCTGGCGGAGCTGGTGCATCATCACAGCGTGCCGCATGAGGGCCATGGCCTGATCACACCGCTCCTGTATCCAGCGCCCAAGCAGAACAAGCCCACCGTCTTCCCGCTGAGTCCCGAGCCCGATGAGTGGGAGATCTGCCGAACGGACATCATGATGAAGCACAAGCTGGGCGGCGGCCAGTACGGCGAGGTGTACGAGGCGGTGTGGAAGCGTTATGGCAACACGGTGGCCGTTAAGACTCTGAAGGAGGACACCATGGCACTGAAGGACTTCCTCGAGGAGGCGGCCATCATGAAGGAGATGAAGCATCCCAATCTGGTGCAGTTAATAGGTGGGCTTACCTTTTATTGATTCTCCGAAAGGAAATGCTAACCGATCCCTCCTTTTGCAGGTGTTTGCACCCGAGAGCCGCCGTTCTACATCATCACCGAGTTCATGTCGCACGGCAATCTGCTGGACTTTTTGCGCTCCGCGGGGCGTGAAACCCTCGATGCGGTGGCGCTGCTCTACATGGCCACGCAGATAGCGTCGGGTATGAGCTACCTGGAGTCGCGCAACTATATCCACCGGGACTTGGCCGCCCGCAACTGTTTGGTGGGCGACAATAAGCTCGTCAAGGTGGCGGACTTTGGACTGGCACGCCTCATGCGGGATGATACGTATACGGCGCATGCCGGGGCCAAGTTCCCCATCAAGTGGACAGCGCCGGAGGGACTGGCGTACAACAAGTTCAGCACCAAGTCGGACGTGTGGGCGTTCGGGGTGCTGCTGTGGGAGATCGCCACGTACGGGATGTCGCCGTATCCGGGCATCGACCTGACCGACGTCTATCACAAGCTGGAGAAGGGCTATCGCATGGAGCGGCCGCCCGGCTGTCCGCCGGAGGTGTACGACCTGATGCGCCAATGCTGGCAGTGGGATGCCGCCGACAGGCCCACATTCAAGAGCATACACCATGCGCTGGAGCACATGTTTCAGGTGGGTGACGTCGAGGTGTGGGACGATGAATATGATGACGATGACGATGATCGCGACGACGACAATGGCGAGGAGGCGAGTGACTACGACGGCGACGACGACGATGAGAATCAGCAGAACAGCAGCAGCAACGGCCAGAGTCACAGCCAAGTCCATAGCAATAGCCATAGGAATAGGAGTAGTCATAGTCATAGCCACCACCATAGGCACCGCCACCACCTCGTGGACGTGCACGTGCTCTGATCGATCGAGATCGATCTCGAACTCGAGGGTGCAAGTGCAAGTAGTGATAGCAATAATGAGCCACATGGTGCCCATCTCTCCTTCTCCGCTCCTCCGCAGGAATCGTCCATCACCGAAGCGGTGGAGAAGCAGCTGAACGCCAACGCCACCACCACCACGAGCGTGAGCAGCAGCTCCGCTCCAAGCACATCGGGCATAGCCACTGGCGGAGGAGCCACCACATCGACGGCGGCCAGCGGCGGCGCATCCACATCCTCCGCCACCGCATCGCTCAGTCTCACCCCGCAGATGGTGAAGAAGGGTCTGCCCGGCCAGTCCCTCACGCCGAATGCCCACCACAACGATCCGCACCAGCAGCAGCAGCAGCAAGCCAGCACGCCCATGTCAGGTGAGAAATATTAATGAGTCTGGCTTCAAGATCATAGCTTAATCTTTGTCTAACTTAACCCTTAGATACTGGCTCTAGCTCCACCAAGCTGACCACCTTCTCCAGCCAGGGCAAGGGCAATGTCCAGATGCGTCGGACCACCAACAAGCAGGGCAAGCAGGCGCCAGCTCCACCCAAGAGAACCAGGTGAGCGGGTTATTGATTTAGGGGAAATAATGGAGGAGTAGACAGAAATCACTTAAAATTAAAAGGCATTCGAATAATTTTAATTGGAAACAAGCGCTTCAGACCCTCACCCTTTGAGGCACAAACTTTGAGTTAGTTCGGCAAGTTTCTTTCGCTTTTTGTATAAAAAGCTGAAGTTATAGGGACCACCGGGAGCTTTTAAACCAGAGTTGGGCACGAAACATAACGGAAAGAGCAACTGAGCAAGTAGACGACACCGTCTGTGTCGACTTAATGGCGCCTATAACGGAAAGAGCACTCGGCTGCTACCAGAGCAAAGGCTTAATTTAAGTAGGATTTAAATTGTGATATGGATATTTTCCCCAAGAACAATATAGATTTATGAATATTTATTGAATTGTTGTTATTAATTCTTTCTTCAACCTTTTCTTTTTAGCCTTCTCTCGAGCAGTCGGGACTCGACATATCGCGAGGAGGACCCAGCCAGCGCTCGTTGCAACTTCATCGACGACCTCAGCACGAATGGTATACACAAATTGAAAACTACAAATCATTTCAGCCAGACCCTCTGTAGAAATTTCAAGACCCAAATTCCAAAACACCAACACAACAACAACACACAACAACAACAGATACGAACACAACAACAACATTTACTCCAACAACAGTCCGTACAGCAACAGCAATCCGTAGCACAGCAACAACATCAACATCAACAACAACAACAACAACAGAAACAACAACAGTATTCCATTAAGAAATCGTCCTCGTGCAGTAGTTTCCTTTACGACATCCTATTTCGAGGTATTATTTCGTCAACGGAGTGGAGTCTCTAAACGCTCTCCAAATTCCAAAATTTTGTTTACATTTCGGTTTATGTGTTTTATCCGTTCTTTGTTTGTTATTTATTGTGTTTCTTTCTTATCGGTTTGTTATTATAATTATAATTACGGTATTACTTTGTGGCATTTGCATATAAATTTATTTTCTAAATTAAGTACTAATTGTTGATTTTGTGTCGATGTTGTTCTCTTTTTCTTCTATTCTTTTGTTTAGATTGTTTCAGAGTATATTTGTTTGATGCTTTCTTAATCCTTTAAACATGTTTAACTTTACTTTTTAATTTGGTATTAAGTTGAATTAACTAATGTTGATTTAATTAGTGTGTTCTAGTATTTATTGGTGCCTGTTAGCTTTAAGTTTGTATATTCTTTTGTATTTTGTTGCCCTTTTTAGTTGGTTTATATCCTTGAAATTAACTTATTGAGGTTTCCTAATAAGTTTTCTTTAATAATTTGTCTTAAATATTTGTAACATTTTATTTTCAAAAAGAAATATTCAAAGTTCTCAACAAAAACTCTTTAAAACACTTTGAATAATCATCGATTAAATCGGTTTTTAGGGCTTAATCCTTTCAAGGTTATAAACCAACCAAAACTTGTTACTTTTATTGTTGTTAAATCAATATTTTGGTGTTTTGTAGTTTTATACGCTTGACAAATACATACATCATACATCAACGCACACAAACAACACTTATACAAATCACAAGACTCTGGTCAGGTTCAAGCCATGTTCAGTGATGGGAGGTTACTTATTTTCCGAGCCTAGCAAGTTATTAAGGAACTTTAAATGCTTAAAAACCAATTAAAGTTCCGTTTATAACAAAAGTTTTAGCTTCTGGTAAGGAATAGTCATGATAATAACGATGATAAGCTGATATCTCAAGAGCTGGAGTATGAATTTAGATCAATACAGTATAATTTATAATGGTCCTTCGAGGCGGATATTATTTCGGCTTCTAATCCACCCACTCCAATATGCAATGGCAACTAATGGAGTTATTACCTATTACTCCAACTAGTTTTATCCAATAATATGTAACCCAAAATGGAAATCAGAGTACCCTTTCCATCACTGGCTACTACCACCATTCAGCATCCATCCCGCACCCGGCACGAGCATTCTGTTAATCCCCTGCAGCCTGTAACAAAAATTAACCACATTTCCTTTGCTTTCGCCAGGCTTGGCCCGGGACATCAACAGCTTGACGCAGCGCTACGACTCGGAAACGGATCCAACCGCCGATCCAGACACCGATGCCACCGGCGACAGCCTGGAGCAGAGTCTGAGCCAAGTGGCTGTCGCTTCGCCGGCCAGCAACAAGATGCAGCACTCGCTGCACGGCGGCGGAGGTGGCATTGGACCTCGATCGTCGCAACAGCACAGCTCCTTCAAGCGTCCATCGCCGGCGCCCGTGATGGGCAATCGGGGTCTGGAGACCCGCCAAAGCAAGCGCTCCCAGCAGGGTCTGCCAACGCCACCCTCACCGGCACCAGTTCACCCACATCCCGGGAATAACAACAACGGCAGTGCCCACCCCATCACCGTGGGCGCTCTGGAGGTGATGAACGTGAAGCGGGTGGTGAATCGCTACGGCACCCTGCCCAAGGTCCAAAGGATTGGCGCCTACCTGGACAGTCTGGAGGATAGCAGTGAGCCGGTGGCACCCGCTGTCCCGGCAGCCGCTCCAGTCGCCCCGCCGCCGGCCAACGGACATGCCACGCCGCCGTCAGCCAGGATTAATCCTAAAGTCAGCCCCATTCCGCCGCAACAGATGATCCGCAGCAACTCGTCGGGCGGCGTGACCATGCAGAACAATGCGGCGGCCAGCTTGAACAAGCTGCAGCGCCACCGCACCACCACCGAGGGCACCATGATGACGTTCTCCTCCTTCCGGGCCGCCGGCTCTAGCAGCTCACCGAAACGCAGTGGCTCCGGCGTCGCCAGTGCCGGTCCAGGTGCTCAGCCGGCGTTGGCCAATCTAGAGTTTCCGCCACCGCCGCTGGACTTGCCGCCGCCGCCCGAGGAATTCGAGGGTGGGGCGCCGCCACCACCTCCCCCGGCGGCCGAGAGTGCCGTGCAGGCCATCCAGCAGCATCTGCATGCCCAGCTGCATTCGAACAATGGGAATATCAACGGGAATGCGAATGCGAATGCGAATCCCAATGGCAACGGCAACAACAACAACGACAGCAGCCACAACGACGTGAGCAACACGGCGCCGAGCGTGGAGGAGGCCAGCTCCCGGTTCGGTGTGTCGCTGAGGAAGCGAGAACCATCCACCGACTCGTGCAGCTCGCTGGGCAGTCCGCCCGAGGATCTCAAGGAGAAGCTCATCACCGAAATCAAGGCAGCCGGCAAGGAGAGTGCGGCTGCTCCTCTGGCAAATGGCTCTGGCTCCGTAGCAGCCGTGGATCCCGTCTCCCTGCTGGTCACCGAGCTGGCCGAGAGCATGAATCTCCCCAAGCAGCAGCAGCAGCAGCAGAAGTTGACCAACGGCAATGGCCAAACCGGTGGCTTCAAGCCGCAACTCAAGAAGGTGGACACCAAGAAGATGAGCCCGCCCACGGCGAAGGCGGAGCCAGCCAGCAATATCATTGACTTCAAGGCGCACCTGCGTCGCGTGGACAAGGAGAAGGAGCCGCCGGCGCCAGCACCAGTAACAGCACCAGCACAATCCCCAAGTGTTGCCAACAATGCCAACAACACGCTCAATCGGATGGACGACAATAACAAGAAGTACGCCCAGGCCATGCAAAAGACTGAAATCAAAATCGACGTGACCAACTCGAATGTGACGGAGACGGAAACGACGGCGACGGCGGCGGGCGAGGGCGATCTCGGCAAGCGACGAAGCACAGGTAGTATTAATAGCTTAAAGAAACTGTGGGAGCAGCAGCCGCCGGCGCCGGACTATGCCAGCAGCTCGATCCTCCAGCAGCAGCCGGTAAATGGCGGCGGCGGCACCACTAGCGCTCAGCTATCGCCCAAATATGGGATGATGAAGGCCACAACTGGCACAGGCACAGGCACTGGCACTGGCAAGCCAGGCAATGGCAACAGGCCGCCGCCGGCTGCCCCTCCACCACCGCCCCCGAACTGCACCACCTCCTCCATTGCAACCACCATTACCACCACCACAACCGCCAGTAGCACCTCTAGTAGCAGCAGGCAGCAGGCCGGCGGCATCAGCACAACAATAAAAACCTCTCATTCAACGCAACTCTTCACAGATGACGAGCATCTGGAGCAGTCGCCCCACGAGGGACCCAGCTCCGGACCCAGCTCCGGAGCAGCGGACATGACCCAGTCGCTGTACGAGCACAAGCCCCAGATCCAGCAGAAGCCGGCGGTGCCCCATAAGCCCACCAAGCTGACCATCTACGCCACGCCCATAGGCAAGCTTGCCGAGCCAGCCAGCTCAGGCTCGACAGCCACCAGCTCCACGCAGATCTCGCGGGAGAGCATCCTGGAACTGGTGGGTCTCCTCGAGGGTTCGCTCAAGCATCCTGTGAACGCCATTGCTGGCTCCCAGTGGCTCCAGCTGAGCGACAAGCTCAACATCTTGCAGAACTCGTGCGTCATCTTCGCCGAGAACGGAGCCATGCCGCCGCACTCCAAGTTCCAGTTCCGGGAGCTGGTAACGCGCGTGGAGGCGCAGTCGCAGCACCTGCGCTCCGCCGGCAGCAAGAATGTGCAGGACAACGAGCGCCTGGTGGCCGAGGTGGGCCAGTCGCTCCGTCAGATCTCCAATGCGCTCAACAGGTAAATGATAAGACGGGGGATGGACGCGCCCGACCAACAACATCCGGGCAACAACATCTGGCTGGATGCCGAGGGCAACTTCATCAAGCGCAAGTGATGGGCCCCGAGAGTCTGAAGACCCAACCAGAACAACAACTACCATCCAACCACCATCCCCCGTAGATCTAGATCTAGCGAACAGGAAACAGGAAAACAGGATACGAAACTTCAAGCCCAGCGAAGAAGGACAGGGAGACGACGACGACGATGACGAGCGGCAGCGGCAGCGGCGGAGGACACCTATGTATCGTACTTGGTAGAGTGTAGTAGTAGCTTCTATTATATATTCCCCTATATATATATATACATATATATATCTAGTCAGATCTGTGCAGAGCCCCGACGAACGCTTCCAGAGAAACAGAAAAAGAAAAAGAGAAGAACACAAGCATGATAACTGAGAAAAACAATGAGTTGCAAAGCAAAAATTTGAGTAAGGGGACAGCTCCTGGGAGGATCCTTGTTTTTAATTGTGTAAAGTAAGGGAATCCCCACTCTCAACCCCCCTTCTCCCTTCACCCCCACACACACGTATTCGCGCTTCGTTTGTTTTTTATATAGAAAGAAAGAAAGACACAAGACATGGCTTAAGAATGAAAAAGGAATATATTCATAGAATATCTCAATAAACTTAGTAATTAAAGAGAAGGAAAACGCAATGCATATACACATTATACATACATATATTTACATATACTAGTCGTAAAATGTTTTATTATACCTATACATATACTATATATACATACTTCTACAAGATAAAGATATTATATATACTATAACGAGACCATACACCCCCCATATTCCTCCTTCCCATTTGAGACAGCGATATCCGGAATGCGTAGACGCTCGACTCCCCCAGCAGCCGCAGCAGCAACTGCAGCATATATGTCTATGATCATGATCTATATGTACTCGTAGCAAAGCCCAAAGATATTATTATTAAACTGATAAATACGACAAAACTATTACTCACTCAAATTGATACGTATATTGATATATGTATATGTATTTTTAGTGGCAAAGACTAAATTGATTTATGTTTAATCGATATGTTCGAGTACCGGAGGCAAGAAGACGAAATGCTTTTTAAGAACTAACAACACAACCAATTGTAATTATTATCTGATATTTTCCAAGGATTTTAAAACAACTTTTATACGTAAACAAAGAAAATCACACACAAAAACCAAATAAATTTATTTCAAAAAAGATAAAAAATAAAATAAAACTCAAGAGGGGCAACCAACAACGTAAATAAGGGCGGTCAAACCTGCAGATATAACGATAATTACAAAAATATTGATGTGCATACAATATATACTTTGCCTTTCCACTTAATCCCCAAAATATTCTTCTCTAAGCCGGAAACGGAAATCGAAAAACTGGCAAGATAATACCAACACATGTTGCCCAATATATATACACACTAAATATATATATTTCTGTAACTTCTATGATACACCAAGCGCCTGATATGCGCTGCAGAATAATATCTAAAACGAAAAACGGATCAAAAACAAAGTAACTTCAATGAGAAATAAAAATGATATTTAAAGAATTCCAAAATGCAAAGTTTCAACGCTGTTTTTCTGGGGGAGCCTTTTTTGTATTCTTAGTGAATAAAAATATGTAGTTCTGACAGAGATCCCCCTCCCTTGTTCAATAATATCCTACTTTTCCCTAGTTACTCTTTATTTTTAGCATTTTGAAAAATTCATGTTTTTTGGTATATTTTGGTATCCGAGTAAGTATTGTAAAGCGCACGTCTGATGGCATTTACCAACACCTATTGGCCAGCCGACATTGCGATACAACTATCGAAACGACGGCCAATCGAAATTGTTTGCCATCCCTAGAAGACAAGAAAAAGACGAAATAATATATAATAATAGAAATATTACACCGTGATAATATTGCCAAGCATTTGTTTTCCGCGTCTCCGTCGTCGGTAATTGGGCAACGAGAACCACATCCACAGAAGCTACCATAGCCAGCAAGCCCCGAAACAGCAGTAGCATCACCGAAAGCGCAGCAACAGCAGCAACAACAACACACCATCATCATCATCGGCAGCAGAAGCAGAAAGTCAGCAGAAGATACGAGCCACAAGACACACATCCAAAACTCCGAAGAAGAACTCTAATCCAGAACAGAGAAAAGCAGTTAGCGGAATGCCACTGTTCGGGAAGTCACAGAAGTCGCCAGTGGAGCTGGTCAAGTCGCTAAAGGAGGCGATCAACGCTCTGGAGGCGGGCGACCGCAAGGTGGAGAAGGCGCAAGAGGACGTCAGCAAGAATCTGGTGTCCATCAAGAACATGCTGTATGGCACCAGTGACTCCGAGCCGCCGGCGGACTATGTGGTGGCGCAGCTGTCGCAGGAGCTGTACAACAGCAACCTGCTGCTGCTGCTCATACAGAACCTGCACAGGATCGACTTTGAGGGCAAGAAGCATGTGGCCCTGATATTCAACAATGTGCTGCGCCGACAGATCGGGACGCGGTCACCCACGGTCGAATACATTTGTACGAAGCCGGAAATCCTGTTCACGCTAATGGGCGGCTACGAGGACGCGCATCCGGAGATTGCCCTCAATTCGGGCACCATGCTGCGCGAGTGCGCCCGCTACGAGGCGCTGGCCAAGATCATGCTGCACTCGGACGAGTTCTTCAAGTTCTTCCGATACGTGGAGGTGTCAACCTTCGACATTGCCAGCGATGCCTTCTCCACCTTCAAGGAGCTGCTTACGCGCCACAAGCTGCTCTGTGCCGAGTTCCTGGACGCCAACTATGACAAGTTCTTCTCGCAGCACTATCAGCGGCTGCTCAACTCGGAGAACTATGTGACGCGACGACAAAGTCTGAAGCTGCTCGGTGAACTGCTGCTGGACCGGCACAATTTCACCGTGATGACGCGCTACATTTCCGAGCCGGAGAACCTCAAGCTGATGATGAACATGCTCAAGGAGAAGTCGCGGAACATACAGTTCGAGGCGTTTCACGTCTTCAAGGTGTTCGTGGCGAACCCCAACAAGCCGAAGCCCATCCTGGATATCCTGCTGCGTAACCAGTCGAAGCTAGTCGACTTCCTCACCAACTTCCACACGGATCGGTCCGAGGACGAGCAGTTTAACGACGAGAAGGCCTATCTGATCAAGCAGATAAAGGAGCTGAAGCCGCTGCCCGAGGCTTAGTTGGACTTGGACACGTCCAACTCCCAGCTATAGCTCCAGCTGTGTCCCGGGGGCAAGCGAGAGCCAAGCGAGATTGGAGAACGGAGAGCGATGGTGGGTTTAGCAGGATGAACGAACATGTTTTTGTGTGTGGGTTAAAGCAAATATATATTATATATACTATATTTTGTGACGATGATGATGACTACACTTGTGAGTAACTAAACAATAATTTAGACAACAACAACAACACTGATGATAATGATAAATAACGATAAAGCGAAATAGTAACAAAAACAAAAAGCTAAGGTACGAGTAAATAGAGCGTAAAGCCTAAAAAGAAACCCCGAAAAAAAACGAAAAAGAGTTGCGAATTTAACATAGCCTCCTCTGCCCTAGATCCCATTATTCCATGATTCGATCCTCCTCCACATGCATCTTTCCCAGGCCCATTTCCGAGTCCTATTTAAAACTTTACTTAGTTGTTGCATTGTGAAATTCGAGAGTTTTTAAAAAACGATCCTTCTTCCTCTACCTTCGAAACCTGCCACGCCCTCAGCCTCTATCCACACGCCCCCGAAAAACGAAGAAGAAACTGTATGAGTTTTGACTTAAAAATGTAATTCCACGCAAAATTCATGAAAAAGAAGGAAAAATGGAAACTAAATACCGTATAATAATAATAATAATAATAATTCATAGTGATAATTGTCTGTGCATCCTTTGGCATGGACTCTATAATATATATATACAAGCATTATATATATATATAGAATGAGCGAGAGAGAGAGAGAGCATTCAAAACACAGAGACACAGAACACACACAACACAACACACACTTGCATACGTACATAGTTAAAAAAAAGGGAAGTAAAACAAAACAACATTGCGAGCAACATAATAACTATACGATTATTATAATTTATATTATTCCCAAATTAAAGATAACAGCCAAACTAAGAGTCAGTTTTATTCATTGCTAGGTGTGTCGAGGCGGGAAGGGAAAGGTTGATGAGAAGCACGGGGGCGTAGAGCTTTCCCCTTCCTGAGTCATGTGAAAAAAGACGTTGCCAGTAGGGTTGTCAAATCAATATTTTTATAAATAAAAAATACATACGCTTTTGCGTCAACATTCCTATCAAACAAATCAATTCGAATCAAATCAATTTTAATGTTTAATATAATCAAAATATAACTGATATTTTGATTACATTCAAATAAATCGATATTATTGATATGTAAAATATCGAATTGACAGTAGTTATCGATAACTGATATTCAGCTGAGAGTTTTCAGGATAACAACTTGTCAGATAACCGATCAAGATCCAGCTGTTTTCCATAAATTACTTTTTATTTAATTTAAATAATAAATGCATTCGAGTGTACTTAGGCTAACTATGTATGTCTAAAAGTTGGTCCTCCCGACTTAGCGGCGCTTCTTTTTCTCCAGCTTGCGAATCTTGTGCAGGCGCGCTCGCACCGGCTCGCCTTCCCGTTCGGCCACCTCCCCGCTCTCTGTGCTTCCGTCGTCTGCTGCCATTAAAACGGCCGCTGAGATACAAACAAACTGGAACAGTGCGCCCACATACAGGCCGTAGCGTATCAGCAGGCTGAAGAGGTCCTCGTCGCCAACAGTGTCCAGAGCGGCCGCCGCAAGACTATCCGCGGATGGCGACATCCTCCTTTTGCTTTGTTTATAAACAAGTTCGCAAGGAATGCAAAAAACAATAGAGTGCAACGGATTTGCTCCGTATCTTTTGTATTCGGTAGAGATGGTACAGTGTAGTTACAGCCCAGCCCTGGTGGCAACTATCGTTAAAAAATATCGTTAATTGCTGAAGTTCTTCTGGAGTTACTGGGAAGTCTATAATTAAATATTTTAAACTCCAACTTACACATTTTATGAAGTTTTAATCGTGCAACTGATAAGATAAGTTTTAAAACCAAGTCTGGTAAAAAGCTAGATTTGGCTATTCGGCCCACTATCGATAACCAACACCTCCCATCCCTATCAAGTTCTAGTCGCGGCAGGAAAAGGTCGCTAATTTTTGCATAATATTTAGTATAAGTCAAGTTTTTATTATGTCGTGTTTTCGACTAGCGACTGCCACAACCATCCCGGCGGGCAGTGGAAGCCGAGCTCTGCGCCTGCTGGCCAATAGGTCGCAGCGGGAGGTAGGATTCGCTCGCCGCCAGTTCGCACAAGCGGTGGAAGGCGGCGGCTCCAAAAAGAAACCCAATGGCACCTTCAAGTTGGCCATGCTGGGAGCAGTGGTGGGCGCTGCTACAGGATCGGTGTACACCATGTACACACGCTGGACGGACGGAAACTCGCACAAGGAACACGAGGAGACGAAGCCGCAGCGCGTAAACGGAGTGCCGTCGAGCGTGCGGATAACCAAGCGATATGTGAATCCCAAGGACACTTCTGGCCTGGATATCGTCCTGTTCCAGTTCCAGACATGTCCCTTTTGCTGCAAAGTTCGCGCTTTCCTCGACTACCATGGGATATCCTACTCTGTGGTCGAAGTGGACGCTGTTCTCAGGCAGGACATCCGCTGGTCGTCCGTGAAAAAGGTGCCCATGGTGCTCATTCGGCAGCAGGACGGTCGTTATGTTCAGATGATGGACTCAAGTGCCATCATATCGCTCATAGCCACCTATCTGCAGGACAGGCGCACGGACATCGGCGACCTGGCGCAGTTTTATCCACACATCTCGTTCTTCGACGACGAAGGGAAAAAGAAGCTGGACATATTGAACAAATACTTCCTGATGTATCGTGAGAACACACCCAAGGGTGTCACAAAGGAAGCGGAGGAGTAAGTACATCAAAGAGGGAAAAAGGTTTCGATACATGTTTTACATATTTTCAGGACTGATCGCAAGTGGCGAACCTGGGCTGACAGTCACCTGGTCCACCTGATCTCCCCGAATTGCTACCAGACCATTGGCGAGTCCCTGGAGACGTTCGAGTGGTTCTCTCAGGCCGGCGAATGGGACGTGCATTTCCCCAAGTGGGAGCGCGACATGATGGTCTACTGCGGCGCCACGGCGATGTGGGCCATTGCCAAGATACTGAAGCGGCGCCACGCCCTAACCGACGACGTACGGTCGCATATGTACGATGCTTTGGATCAGTGGACTGCCGAGCTGAAAAAGCGAAACACCAAATTCATGGGTGGCAAGCAGCCGAGCCTGGCAGATCTGTCTGTTTACGGCGTGCTCAGCAGCATGGAAGGATGTCAGACGTTCAAGGACTGCTTGCAAAACACCAGCATTGGTAAATCACAAGCTTCACTAAAAAATATCATATTTATTCGTATTTTTCCCCCAGGCAAGTGGTTTTATGATGTCAAGGCGCTTGTGGAGAAGAACCGAGGACAGCTGCATAGGGAACGTATCGAGGGCATTGCAGCTATAGCTTAGAACAAAGCTTTTGCACCAGTTTTATCCAAAGATTGTTGAATATATCCGAACTGTTTAATAAAAGATACATTTTTTGGTCAAATGTGCAACCTGAAATTAATTTAATTTAAAAAGAAATCGAGCGGTTTAATTAATCGAATTGTTATCGATACACATAGCAGGCCTGTTGGTATTTTCTGAACAAGAGAACATATTTGGTATAATGACATTTGTAGCAAGCAGCCACACTGGTTTTGAGAACGTCGCTGGAAACTTGCAAATCATTTCGTTCGTTTCTCGACTGACAAGTTAATTTCAACAAAAATAATGAGCAGCCTAGGCTTTGAACAGTTCCCGGATTACCAGGTGCCCGGCGTAAAGCACCCGGACTTCTCGCCCTACGAGTCCAATGGCGGGTAAGTTTCCCTTTCCCGAAAAGCCGGGTTAAGACCCCGCATCTGACCGCAGGTTCTCTATTGCAGCTCCATTGTGGCCATCGCCGGGAAGGACTTTGTGGTGATTGCGGCGGACACTCGCCTGAGCAGCGGCTACAACATCCATTCGCGCAACCAGAGCAAGCTGTTCAAGCTGTCGTCGAAGACGGTGCTCGGCTCCACCGGCTGCTGGGCGGACACCCTCTCGTTGACCGGTTTGATGAAGGTGCGCATGCAGAGCTACGAGCACACTCACCTCCGCACAATGACAACAGACGCCGTGGCCCAGATGCTGTCGATCACAATGTACAACCGCCGCTTTTTCCCGTACTATGTGTCGAACATTCTGGCCGGGATCGACAGCAATGGTGAGGGCGTCGTCTACTCGTACGACCCCATTGGTCACTGCGAGCGAGCCACCTACCGGGCTGGCGGCACTGCCGGCACCCTACTGCAGCCTGTCCTAGATAACCAGATCGGCCACAAGAACCTGAACCCTTCCGCCGGCGAGCTGCCCAAGCTAACAAAGGAGCGAGCCGTGGCCGTCGCCTCCGACACGTTCATCTCTGCCGCCGAACGAGATATTTATACTGGAGACTCTGTGCTGATCAACATCATCACTAAGGATGGCATCGAGGAAAAGGTGCTGCAGCTGCGCCAGGATTAAACTCTTGTGCGGGCGCTTCTGGTGTGGTCATGGGCACATTGGTGGGAAAGCGAGGCATTCTAAGTTAGATGACTTAAATTTTTGTAATTACCCGAAATAACACAAATCGTAATAAACTGAATCTTTGAGATTTCAAAAGTGCCTTTTGTTGCAGTGTGACCAGTGTATGGTGTGATTAAAATACGTTTAGTCCCGTACTCTACAGTTGAGGTCATAATTGAAGTACTGGCAATTTTATTAATACGAAAGTTTCTCAAAATTAAAAAATAATTATTTTGTTTTTATGCAGTTTCCATTGTGGAAACTTTTTTGCAAATATTTCATTTAAAATTGTAAAACAAAATTTAGAAAAATTAAGAGATAAGCCTAATTTGTTGCCCGCAACTGTGTGTAAACAAATTTGATTTGTATCTGTGGTAGAACTTAGTCCAATGACGAATTTCGACTTCACGCGCTTTTTGCTGCTTTGCCTGCTGTTGTCCTTGGAAAACTCAACGACTGCCACCGAGATGATGGCCTCCCTGGTGAAGCCGGGCATCTTTCGCCATCTGATGTGCCGGAATAACATGTACCCGCGCAGCGGCGTCCTTCGCTTCCCGGTGTCTGACGACCACGTCTTTTGGTCGGAGCCCTATCCGGACTACTGCCCACCGGTGTACACGGCCCCACATATCGGCGGACAGGTGTGGGCCGATCCACCGCTGCCTAGCGAGACTTTCCGGCCGCAGTGGAACCAGCTTGATGGCCAGGTTAACCGTGAATCCTTCCACGGCGCCTACGAGGTCAGGGACGGACTGCCTCTTAACCCGATTGGACGTACCGGACTGAGTGGCCGGGGCTCACTGGGCAGGTGGGGTCCCAACCACGCCGCTGATCCCATCGTGACGCGGTGGAAGCGGGACGCCCAGGGGGCCATTGTGGCCAACACAACCACCGGAAAGTGAGTCAACGGAAGCAGTAAATTGTATAAAAACCACTAAAATATCTGCATCTTTCTTCCCAGAAATATTATACAGATGGTGGCCATTCAGCGATCGGACAACAAACTGTGGGCCATTCCTGGCGGTATGGTCGATCCCGGCGAGAACGTGAGCGTAACCCTCAAGCGTGAGTTCACCGAGGAGGCCTTAAACTTCACGGACAAGGGAAACATGGTGGAACAGTTCTTCCGCGAGGGCGGCGTCCATGTGTACAGCGGCTATGTGGACGACTTTCGGAACACGGACAATGCCTGGATGGAGACGACGGCCCTTAATTTTCACGATGAGGATGGCACCCAAGTGGGCCAATTGGAGCTAATGGCCGGCGACGATGCCACCAATGTGCGCTGGACGGATGTGGACTCGCAACTGAAGCTGCACGCCAATCATGCGGATATCGTGCGGGAAGTGGTTATCCTTAGGAAGGCACACTGGTAGCAACATCAACGACTGAAAAATCTGAAATATATTGAAAATTATGACCTCCCCGCTTTTCAGAGCTCAAGGAGCTATAGGGACGATTTCAAGCCATTCTTTATTAAATCTTTTATTCTTCATATCATATTTATAGGTCTCACTGCGTGAGTTACAAATTAGAAAACATTTCGCATTACAATTGGCGCTTCGTAGAAAAAAACTAACTCTGAATTTAAAAAGATCACATGCGGCTAAGACGCCAAAAATAGATCACTGATACTCTCCCGGCGGCGGCTTATCCAAACGTGTCTGACAAGGGTGAAGCTGAGGCAAAGGGATGGTTGCTGCATTAACCGAATGAAGTGAGCTTGCCGTGCGAAGTGAGCGATAAATCGGTGTGCCTATCTGTTGGTGGGGGTGACTCGCCACTTACAGAGTCTGCACAAACTGAAACATCTCCGGATTGGAGTTGGCCACATTGTTGAACTTGTCCGGATGGTGTTCACGGACCAGCTTGACGAATTCCAAGGCACCGTTCCTGTTATCGTCTTCTATCTGCTTTTGCTGAAGCGCCGTGAGTACGATGAACACCATTTGCTCGATATGATCGACGATGCTGGGCCCGGCCTGGGTGTACAGCAGGTGAAACGTTTTCAGCAATATATCGTACTCCTCGATATCCTCGCGCAGTGGTAGGTGGGACAGGAACACAGGCAAGACAGCAGGCAGCGGCACAGCCAAGATATTGGTCATAATCAGACGGGCCACCGCTCCGCAAATGTTGTCCAGGGCTGCCGGAGCTGTCTCCCTCGAGATCGCATCGGAAAGGGTTTGCAAGATCACCGGATACGATCTGTGTGTGGAATTATTGTAGGATTACCGGAAACAAGCTCTGCTATTTTTCCAAAGAGTACTCACTCAAATGACTTATCTTCGGCATTGATGACCAGCTCGCCGAGGGCGTAGAACGAGTTCTGGCGCACTTTGGGATCGGTATCGTTGGCCCCGGCAAGAAACATGGGACAGACAGTGTCGAAGTAGGTGGCGGAGCAGATACCCAGGTTCTGGAATGAGTCGCCTAGAGTTCCGTAGATGTATGCCCTGTGCTCCGGCTGATCGTTCTTCTTCGCCTTGGCCTGCAAATATAGACGAGAAAGAGCGAAATCTTATTTGAAATGTTTTCCTGATACCGGCGGCTTTGCTACCTACCAATTTCTGGGCCAAAAAGTGGAATAGGCGGCCAAAGTACAGCGAAAATGTGTCTGGATCGAGGGCAAAGCCAAACGAGGAGACCATGTTGGAGGCATTCTCTACAATCATGTCGGCATACTCGCTATCCTCCTCATCATCCTCATCGTCGCCGCCGCCGCCGCTTTGGTCATTAAACTGGCAGGACATTTTGTGTAAGAAGGTGTCCCTGATGCAGCCGTATATCAATTCGGCACACTCCTGATTTGGCATGGCGGGCTCCTTGTTTTCCCGGAACAGTTGTCCGGTCGCATCGAGCAGCTGTATTAGCACCTCCTCCGCCTCGTCGTTGCGCATCATCGCTGCGAACTTGGGTAAGAGGATCTCGCAGGCCCGAGTCACGCCGGCGGTGTCGCCAGACTTGTTGAGAGCCGTCACGAACGCGCAGAGGGCGTGACCGGACGCTGTGCGAATGGCATCGGAGGCATGGTCGAGTGCCTTGTAGACGTTCTCGAAGGCCGGCTGAAGATAGGGGGTGAAAGCGGCGCCGGTGTTGGCAGCGAAATCCTTGAGCGTCACGATGGCCACCTCCTTCTCAACGATAAAGTCATTCTCCACCTGGTATCCATCCAGTTCCTCGTCGTCCTCGTCGTCCGTATGCTCCAAGTCGATCTCTTCGTCCGCGGCTGCCGCCTCCAGAATCAGATCCCGCTCCGGCTTGTCGGGCAGACACAGTTCGATTTCCTCAGTGGAAATCACCGTTTGCATGAGACGAGGTATGATCTGGGGGAAAACTTCAGCCATGCTCTCGTTCACCACAACTGAGAGAGCTCCCATGAGTCCATAAATGGCGCGACGGAAGTCTGGATCGTTGGGTCCGTCCTCTAGCATCATTAGGCAGTAGTTCTTGGTGTCATTGGCCAAGGGCAGGAAGTGCTCCTTCCCCAAAACGCGAGTGATCGAGGATAGGGTATCGATGGCCTGGAGCCGCAGCGGTGCCACCTCATCCGGGACATCCTTCAATAGATATGACTGTAGAATCTCAAATATCCTTGAGAAGTATGGCACTAGGTTTTCCTTTGCAGCCTCAGACAAGCTTGAGATGGTGGACAGGGCCAACTCGCGTATGTTTACAGAGTTTTGGGGTTCCAGTAGCTCGAAGAGGCTAAGGAATTCAGGGAGCTTATCAGTGGAAGGAGAACAATGGGACTTTTTTTTCCTTCTTACCGTTCCATCAATATGGGCAAGTGGGGAACGATATCCTCATTCAGATTCTCACAGAAGATGTCCAAGGCATAAAACATGCGACCAACATGCTTCGGCTCCGGCTGACCCATCTGCGAATATAATTGTAGAATTCAAGGATTCGGATTGAGGACTAGAGACAGCCTACCTTGAGTTCCAATACCAGCTGTTGCAGGTAGTCAAACAATACGGGCAAAATCAGAGGAGCACACTTGGAGATTGCCGGCTGCAAGTACTCGGAGAACTGACCCAGAGCGAAGAATGCAGACACGCGCACCTCGGGCACGCTATCAGCAATGCCGCTCTTGATGATGTTCAGCATAACCTTCAGATATTTATGGCTGATGGTCTCAGAACATCCCTCGGCTATAATGCCCATGCTGTAGTAGGCGGCGCGCCTGCGCATTGGTTCCGGACTCTGTAATGCCGGCTCCAACAGCTGCAGCAAAGGAGCAATTAGCTTCTCGGGCGGCATGTGTATCGCCAGCAGGTCAAGGGTCTGAGCAGCCCCCGTCACCGTACTGCTAGCGCTCTCGTCCACGAAGTAGTCTTCATCGTCATCGGGATCGGACTCGGTGCACAATATCTCGAAAAGGATAGACAGGATGGGTTCCAGCAGCTTCTGCTTGGCGACCATCTTTTTTTTGAGGCGCGCAATAACGCCGAGGAAGGTCATCACCTGAACGCGAATCCCACCGTCGACCTGTTTATTGCTCACCGTCGACAGGCAAAACTCCATCAGCAGCTTTACATTGTTGAGCAGATGGGGAGCATACTGGGCCATGCTGTCGAATATATCGAAGACCAATACAAACTGGTTAGCGTCCCCCTTTAAGGCGAACGCGTGCAGCGCTTTGGTGATCAGCGGCAACACCTTGATTACCGTCTGCTCGGTGGCAGTATTTCCGGCGATAAATGGCAGCAAATAGCTTGTACCGGCAAGCATGTTTTCCACGGTGGGTGTGGTCATGTCGCCATGGGCCTCGGCGGCCAAAAGGACGTTTTCAAACAACTTGCAGATGGTTTCCATGTGGACGCTGAACTGATCGGGTGCGGCGGCAGTTAGTGTGGCATAGGTCGAGGAGCCCAGCTCGCTCTCCTTGGGATCAGCACTGCTGCAGCGCTCAAAGATGTAGGTGAGCAGCTCTGGCATCCAAGAGCCAGACTTATCCTCCTCATGCTTCACCAGGGTGCCCACAAACTGGGCCAAAGCGTTCCTCACAGACTTCTCCTGCTCCGCGACGAGGGCCTGCAGCATGTCCCTCTTGATGCTGAGTGGAGAGAACGAGTAAAGTTAAACTTGGGGTAAGAGGGATGATCGAAGGACTTACACGGCCTTGTGCTCGGCGGGAACCATCAACCACTGGCGCAGCTTGCCGAGTCGCTTATTCAGGAGCACGGCGGCGTAGTGGCGTATATGGCTCTCCTTGTTAGTGTTCACAATGTGTACCAGACAAAGCAGACTCTCTGGTGTCTCGTAGGCCTTCATCAACGCCGCTGTCGACTGTATGAAAAAGCGGAATGAATCTTTGTTACTATACGGCAATATGGCAGCATACTTTCAGCATAAATAATAATAAATAATCTAGCAATTAGTAAGCGTTGTGCGTTGATGTGAGCAGCGTGTGCTTTTAAAAATGGAATGTGAACAGTGAAATCTTTTTGTGTTTTAGAGCTCGAATAAGGAAAGTTTTTCATATATATTCACAACAAAAAATATATGTATTTATAACGCAGTCCGAAGTTTTTTCTAATTAATTCGTAAAATAATAAAAGGTATAATTTATTGTTTAAAATTAGTAGACGACAGATTTGCCCTAAAACGATAAGTAGAGAAATGTGATTTCTGCACATTCTGAAAATTAAATTTTTATGGAACAGCTGTCAAGCTTCAGCGAACTAGTATCTTAAGTAAAACAATGAATGTATGAATTTCGTTAAAAAAAAAAGCGCCTGAAAAATGAATTTGTGCCATGTGCAACGTTTGCGTGGATGCGACCCACTGTGTCATAGACACATCACTTTCATGCTCGTATTGGAATGTGCCCCTCTAATAAGCGCGCCGCTGCCTATACACAAAGACATTAAAGTACATACATATAGAAGTTCTCGGGAATGCTAATTGAGCCACGCGGTCCGAATTAACGGGAACCTAAATCGAGCGGAAAAACGGGTGCAAGTATGTGCCTTCAATGGCGGCGCCTCGGGCGAAAAGGATAACCTCCTTTCGAAGCTCCCTCAAAAGTACCCCACATTCCCTATTCCTTACTTACCGCGCGAATCTTTTCGGTTTCGGTAGAAAGAAGACCGTTGATTATGTCCACCATAGCGTACTCCATCTTGGAAGTTTTATGTCCAGTCCAAATTCAGGTGAAAATCAACAGCGGAGCCAAGAACTTGGAAGAAGCCGCCGGGGGAGAATTCGCGAAAAACTGACCAGGGAAGGCAGCTCGTGCACGTTTTGCCGCCCACAGGGATGAAGAAAACCGTTTGGTATCGATTGTTTTTATCACAAAGTTATTATTTATTTAAGAAATTTAGAAAATCTACGTACATTTTTTGTTAAATTTAGAAATTAATGCTACACTTATGTTATAATAATATTTTATATAGCTGACATTTGACACTCCGATCGAGGAGACATATTGTTCAGCCCTGAAATTTATCGGCTGCCTATCGACTCCATGTTTGAACTCTTCGTCGCGCCATTTTCGTTGTTGTTTACGTTTGTGTGAGCCTAAAACTGTAAAAAGGACGAAGCGGAATGGATAAAAGCGGCGGCAGACTGAGCAATGGAAGCTCCATGGACCAGAACTCTTTGGGCATTCTAAACATGGACAATCTCAAGGGTAAGCAGCGCGATCATGCCACAATGCCTTGAATGACGAGTAATTTCCCCGTTTTCGCAGTCTTCGGCGACCTTTCCAGCTTCAGCAAGAGCCCCAGCAGGAGCGCGGCCAGTCGGGAGACGTCCGGAGTTCACGAGCGTCTGCGAGCAGAGCGAATGCGCGCCATGGAGACTCTAGAGAAGCCCCGACCCACAAGGCCCAGCCAAGCAAATGCTCCCCTTACTGCCCTGAAACCCCGCTCCAGCACAAATATCTCCGAGCTGGTTACGGATGAGACCATCGATCTAAACAGCAGCGGCTCCTTCGCTCTGGTCACGCCCGCGCAGAAGCGCACCAACATCTCCTTTGAGCCCGCTGAGATAACCGGCAGATCGACGCTTTGCCAAGGAGACAAGCAGCGCCGCAGGGCAGAGAAGTCCTCGCTTTCGGTGGCTGAGATCCTGAAGTCCTCGTTCGTGGAAAAGGCCCGCCTGCTGGAGAAGAAGCTGCAGGATGCCAGCCAGCTGGAGGCCAGCTATCATCTGTCGCGGGCTAATTCCAGCAGCCTCACCGACTCCTTTAGCTGCTCGCGCAGCTTACCGCGCACCGCAGACATGAGTGACCTTAGCCTGAATGGCGGCGGTGGATTCTCCTTTGGCTCCGCCTCCGTGGCGGCAGCTGGTCAGGACCTACAGCTAGACGAGAGCTTTGCGCCCGCTGAGTTGATGCAGTCGAAGCTCGTGCTGGGCGAGATCTCATGGGCGCAGGAGTTCACCGCGATGCCGACGGCCACCATGAGCACGCAGGCGATGCAGAAAATAGCCGCTCCGCCGCCCACATCGGACATAGAGACCTCCGTGTCCAAGTAAGTAATGCGAATTACGCAATTAATGATTTTATTTTACATGTCTGCTTCCACTTGCATTGTAAATCCTTGCTTCCAGCTCTGTTTTGGCCGGGGATCCAGACTTCTCGCTGGGCAACTACTTCCAGACGCGCTCCGAGAATATCTGGAACATTGTGAACAATGACAGTCCGGATCGCTCGCGTCCTGCCCCGCCGCTGCTGGACCCTGAACGCAATCAGACGCTTGACTCCGTGGGCGTGAAGACTCCGCAGCCGGACAACAAGACCTACACCAAGGCGGATGCCATTGTAGACTCCAATCTGGGTCGCAACCTGATGCGTAAGGTGCAGCAAGAGCGAATTCAGACGGTGATGAAAACTACCAATATACAGGCGGAGTCCAAGCGTCTGCCCTCGACCTCCGAGATCCTGAGTCTCTCGGCCATCGACAAAGCGCTGAGGGACCTCGATGTCAATTCAGACACATCCACGGTTGAGGTGGTCAACCGCCTGTGGGAGCACGGACGTGGTAACCCCTACGATGATGAATACAAAGATGAGAACAAGGAAAACCAGGAGCACAGCAGTCGCCAGGCGGAGCGCACCTTGTGTGGCTCCACCAGCAAGCACACGGACACCATGAGCTTCACCGATTCCGTGCTGAACTCCACGGACTTTCGCCACCTGCAGCAAAGCATCTCGCGAAAGCCGCTTAGTCCGCTGGCAGACCAGCCGCAGATCACCATCAGTCGTGCCGACACCGACCCCGTGGAGGCGGACATCGATGAGTGGCCCTCCACACCGATTAAGACTCCAAACCGGCGAGTAAAACGCACCAAGATCTCGCCCAGAACCGCTAGTCCGGCAAGCAGCGATGGCGTCCGCCCACTAACCGGCACCGAGGACGAAAACGAGGTGGAGGACGACGACAAAACACCGGTGAACCAAAAGAGAGTATCAATCGTCGCAGCGGGACTGCTGCCCCGCAAACCCAACTCGCTCAGCAGCACCCGCCTGGATGGATGCGAGGCAGCGGTGGCCTCCACCACCGACCGGGAGTTTGGCATATCGCCGAGCTTGGTGAAAAACCTCTCGCCCATGTCCTCGCCCCGTAGCTGTCTGTCGTCACCACTGTTGGACAGCACCACTAGTTCCGAGCGCCGCCAGTTGACGACGGGAGCTGCACGCAAGGCCAACTCCTCGCCGGCGGGGAGCGAGGCCAGTTCCACCGTCAGTGGCTACACAACCGGTGGAAGACGAGGACCGGGATCGGCTACTGCGCCGCGCAGCCTGTCGCGCTGCTCCAACTCCAGCGAGTTCAGCCACCGGGACGGCAAGCTTCTGCCCCTGAAGGTGACCCACACTAGTCTGTGCTGGGGCAGCACCAAGCTGCGGACGGACGTCCGCAAGTGCATGCAAGTGAAGAATACGGCGGACAAGCGTCTGGTCATCCGCCTGGGCATCCAGGGACCCGGCTTCCAGCTGGTCAGCGGCGACAGCAGCACCATCACGCTGCAGGCTATGGAGTGCCGCTCAGTGGTGGTAAATTTCTGTCCTACTGTTTGCGGAGCGGCCATTGGAGCATTGTCCTTTTATGCTCCGCCAGGATCCCACAGCAGCAGCAGCCAGCCGGCCCTGGAGATACCGCTGTACGGCTACGGAGGCAGTGCGTCCATCGCCATACAGGGCCTGCTCAAGGGACCTGTGGGTGCGAGCTTCCTAACCATTGGCGATGTGTGCGACCTGTCCGCCGGACCTCTGTCCGCCAGCCTGCGGATCCACAACAAAGGCCCGCTAACCGCCTTCGTGGGCATCTCCGTGGACTCCACCGTGCTAATGAAGCTGCGCCTGAGCGAGGCCTTCGAGGTGCGTCCCAGCCGGATGATCCTGCCGCCGAACAGCGAGGCCAGCATCCAGATCCTCTTCCGGCCGAATCGCGAGGACATGAAGAACATAATGAAGAAGCCTGCCTGGATGCGAATCTCATCGGCCCACCAGACCAGTGCCAGCGCATCCGCTGGCCGGCCAGTGCGAGCCTGCTCAAGCTGAGTCTCCCCACGTGCTGGAGCGGGACGAACGCCTCCGCCGAGAGCCGCGGACACAAGTGCGCCAAGCCCCTCTCCTCCGGAACGAGCTGCTGCGCCACCAGCTGCCACAATGCCCATGGAGAGCGACCATCAGCCTTGCGCCCGCGCCAGCCTGTCTGCGCTCAAACTACCAGGGCAGAAATCACACGGCCAGCGAGATCGGACTTCCGCCGCTGCCCAGCTGACCAGAATACGCGGACAAGTGCTGACGTGCCCTCCGCAAGTGGCCATTGCGCTGGGAGGCCCGGGCAAGGTCTGGTCAGCGGCAGCATCACCACTTCAAGCAGGCTGGTTTTGTGCCACCTCACGTTGCAAATTTGGAACTGCTCAGAGGCGGCCATTTTGCATTGTCCTTGCGGAGCGGCCTGGGCATTGTCCCACAGCAGATCCGCCATGCCCCCTGGCAAGCAATACGGCCAGCGGCCGACGGAGCGCAGTGCGGTAAAGGAGGCAGCTGTCGGAGCGCCATGAGGGCCCTCACCAACGACGAGGGCGTGCAACCTGCCCGGCGTCTGCCCTGCCTCGCGCAAGCCTGACACAACAGGAAGGCCCGCTAACCGCCTTCGTGGGCATCTCCGTGGACTCCACCGAATGCTAATGAAGCTGCGCCTGAGCGAGGCCTTCGAGGTGCGTCCCAGCCGGATGATCCTGCCGCCGAACAGCGAGGCCAGCATCCAGATCCTCTTCCGGCCGAATCGCGAGGACATGAAGAACATAATGAAGAAGACCGCCCAGGTGCTGACGCTGGCCAACATGCGAATCTTCTGCGGCGACGAGCCCAAACAAGGCAGCGCATGGCGCAACCTGGTCCAGCGGATTAGCATAGTTATGGAATCTCACTCTCGATCTCTCTTTCATCCCTCACACGATTTTGGCGCAGAAGAAGCATCCTCTATCTGGGGTCGCCTTTGAAACCGAGCAGCCATTTCTGATCGCAAAAATTTTGAAAACCAATGCTGAGCTTCATATTTAATCCTTTATTACCGTGGTCTTTGATCATCGATGTCTCGTCACAATTAATCCGAAAATTGCCCCGAGAAGTCGAGAATATATAATTTCCTGGAATTTGCCCTCCTTCTATTTCCGGACAATTTGTGCCGCCAATTCGCCCACGCCCACTCAGAGCCACCTCCTGGACCCGGTGGGATGAGCTGTAGAGAGGCAGACACCACAACCATTACCACCACAATGCCGATGGATGCGCAACTGGTCCGTGGAACAGTCTTTCTGAGTTGTGCCAGGCCTCGGCTGAGCTCAACTCTGCCGGTGACCAACCAGCTTCCCTCCCGCCAGAAACTGGCCATTTGAATGGTGAACCTGCAAACTGGATTTACAGCGGTAGGGCCAGATCTGGTGCGGATCAACCTTCCACCGAATGCCAATGTGGCTCCGGACGGGGGCAGAGGCGGAGATCGAGGTGCGCCTCTTGCGCCCGCCAGAGGCGCGACTTGCCTGGGAGAAGGAGCCTCTTATTATGGTGTCCATGGAGAACGAGCGCATTAACGTGCCAGTTACCTTAAAAGTTTTTTTGATCCTCTTTCTGGCCATTTACAGATGGTGCCTTGAAATGGCCGCGGTTACTGCTTTAATCCGTGTTTTGCCCAATATTAACTGGTGTTAACAGCCGAAAAAGCAGCCTTCATGAACTGCCAAGATTGAAACTGGAAATAGCTTGGAACAACTGGCTCTGCCTGGCATATAAATTGATTCAGGAACAAACTGATGTTAAAGCGAATGTCATTCCTCAGTTGTTTTATTAAGCAGGCCTGATCCAAAGAATCCATTTACGCCCATAGGTAGAGCAATCCATTAATAGCTTAGTCAATCATTTATTTAAATCATCTTCGCAGGCGTGAAGATAACAAGGCAGTCTACTTCGGTTGAAAGAATTGGGCTTTTATTTGTAGGCAAATTCAGCTCCTCCGATTACTAAACTACAAAGGCGAACATAAAATGAGTAGGCAACTGATGCAAATATTCTCAGCCCCGCAAATTTTGATGTTAAAAGAGATAGAAGGCACCAAAAAAATACGAAATAAAGAAGCAATGTTCTAATTTTTGAGTTTAAGTAAATTATAATAATGGATTTAAGGAATTATGAGGAGTATTTACATCCTCCTAACATGAGAATTTAATTATTTCGCCAATATTAGAAAGTTCATAATTATGATTGTTTTAACATTTCAGCATTTGTACAACAACTTTAAGAAAAAACAAAGTAGAATGAAATTGCAGTTTTCGGAGCAATCTAATTTACATACAATTTTATAAATGGGCTATTCAAGCTCCCGAAATCTGAATTTTAAACTACCAGGCGAACATAAAAATGAAGTATGAAAAGAGAAAGAGATCTCATCAAATTTTGAGTAAAACTCAAAAGCGTTGAGACAGGCGCAGAATACTTTCAGTTAAACTCAAAACAGCCGCAATTTTGGGAATATCTAGTGTTCGCCTGGTATCTGAAATGTCCAAGGCCAGTACATGAGTTATATGTGAGAGTGTCCATTCATGGAAGATATTTTGTTTTATGTCATCAAATAGTTTTAAATCTTTTATATATCACTTACAGGGAATGACGGTCCATATCCGATACCGAGGTGGATATCAGCAGACCTCAACCTTGAAATTCCATCAGGTGGTGGACACTCAGGAGCACCGCGACCACGTTACAGCAGGTACGCTGGCATCGACCAAATTAGAATTATTGCTTACAAATCTTCTCGTGGTTTTGTACATAAAATAATTTCATTTGGCTTGCTAACGGGGAACATAAAATATTGCAAACGGATTATTTTAAGCGCAGAAGCAACTATGTTAAACGTATGTCAAACGTGGTTATATGTTTGGCTTAAGCATTTATGGACAATCTATCTTCTGCAGTCGTTCCTTTATCTCATCAACATTTCGGCATAAAATTGTTGAGAGCTTTGATTTATACATTTTATAGGCAAATTCAGCTCCTCCGATTTTAAACTACCAGGCGAACATAAAAATGAGTAGGCAGCTGTGCAAATATTCTGAGCCCCACAAATTTTGAGTCAAAATGAAAAACACCATTACTTTGAGAGAGGCGCAAAATACTTTGAGTTAAACTCAAAATATCTAAATTTTGCGAGTTTAGTGATGGGAGGAGAGTTGCTTGCTGATATTTTTTTAGCGCCGAAGACGTCTGCGCAGAAGACACCCTGCGGACCTGGATACTCGGCCGAGACAGACATGGACGATTACTTTAACACCATATAATCACACATAAAATGCCCCAAAGTGGCGCTCTTTCCACCCGCAACAGGATCTATAGTTACTATTAATCAAACACGAAAACAAGAGCTACTCTTGTGAAGCGTGATAATTAAACCTAAAAAAATGTGTTTTTAGCTCTGATTTATACATTTTATAGGCAAATTCCGCTCCTCTGAATTTTAAACTACCAGGCGAACATAAAAATAAGTAAGCAGCTGTGAAAATATTCTGAGACTCACAAATTTTGAGTCAAACTCAAAAAAACGTTGAGACAGGCGCAGAATACTTTCAGTTAAACTCAAAATAGCCGCAATTTTGGGAATTTAGTGATGCGAGCAGAGCTTCCTGCTAATATCTATGTTCGCCTGGTATCTGAAACCCATTAGAGTGTGTTTTTTCATTAAATTTTCATCCAATTTCCACCCAATTTTTCCATCGATGATAATGAAATACCAGGCAGACAGAAATGGCAGGTGGTGGACACTCAATTCTGAGCCAAACTTTATTATAATAGTTATGGAATCTCTGTGGCTCTCTCTCTCTCTCTTTGGGATCTCTCTGGCTTGCAACTGTTATAAATTTTTTAAGCGCAGAAGAAGCCATCCTCTATCTGGTATTTATGTTCGCCTGGTACCTGAAACCCAGAAGAGTGGCTTTTTTCATGAAATTTCCATCCAATTTCCACCAAATTTCGCCATCGATGAGAATGAAATACCAGGCGGACAGAAATGGAAGGTGGTGGACTAAATTCTGACCCAAACTTTATTATAATAGTTATGGAATCTCTGTGGCTCTCTCTCTCTCTCTCTCTAACTCTCTTTGGGTTCTCTCTACCTTAAAAGTGTTATATCAATAATAAGCGCTGGAGAACTTGTCCTCCCTCTAATAGCGGTGAAGACGGATTTTTGCCTAATCCTCTCCAGAAACTGGCCATTTACGGCAGGCAGTGCCTGATCCTTTCTAGAAACTGGCCAATTACAACCGGCAGGACCTGATCCTCTCCAGAAGCTTGCCCTTAACAGCCGGCAGAGCCTGATCCTCTCCAGAAACTGGCCATTTACAGCTGACAGGGACTGATCCTGTCCAGAAACTTGCCATTTACATCCGGCAGTGCCTGATCCTTTGCAGAAACTTGCCAGTTACAGCTGGCGGGGCCTGATCCTCTCCAAAATCTGGCCATTTACAGCCGGCAGAACCTGATCCTGTTAAGAAACTGTCCATTTACAGCCGGTAGGGACAAATCCTTGCCAGAAACTGGCCATTTACAGCCGGTGGGGCCTGATCCTCTCCAGAATCTGGCCACTTACAGCAGGCAGTGCGTAAAACTAACCAGTTACCGCCGGCAAAGCCTGATCCTCTTCAGAAACTGTGCATTGTAATTGTGAGAAATTTGTAATTGTGTAATTTAGCGCATAGCTTATAGAATAGCAGCAATATCGATCAATTTTATTTAATTCACATTACGGCTAATTGAAAAGGTCTGATTTGTTCGACGTTTATAAAATGCAAGGCTTCTCCTTTTTTTTAAATGATAACGTTCGACTTCATTGAAAGACTTCATGTGATTTTTAAGATTTAAATTTAATTTTAGATTTGTAAGTGTAGTGTGACCAGCCACAATGTCCAAAAATATATTTCCAAATAATACCGATATGCGATATACCAGGAAAAATATATTTCGATATAAATATTTATTTTTTTGTAAAAATATCGATATATTGATATTTTGATATAATACCAACAAGCCTATTAAAAAATAAAAAATGGACGCAGACAGCAGCGGGTCTGTGCACCGAGGTATATATTTTATATAGTTAATCGATCCGATTGGATCAAAGGAGATATGACCAAGTGCATACAATGTTTTTGTTGTTTTTTTTCTAGTGCCAAAAGAGTGTGTATTGTGAAATGGAAGAAATGGACACAGGATGAGCTGACAACGAAGCTAGGACAATGCTTCTTATTTGGACCCATAGCTGCTTCACAGGAATGACTAACCCTGCTCTTTTCACGTAGATTCCCAGTCGTCTAGGTCCCGGCGCGAAAGGGATAAGTATCCACGGGAGAGGGAACGCGACCGAAACAGGGAGCGGGAGGAGCCCAAGGTTCCTTACTTCTCGGATGCAGTACGTGAGCGGGATCGGAGAATACGTCGCAGATCTTCCCGGACGACGACCAGACACCGGTCCCGCTCCAAATCGCACTCTTCGGAGCGGGATAGCCGGTATAGAAGGTATCGTCACCGGTCCAGAAGTCGGCCGCAGAAGTCCGGCCGCAGCCGGAGTCGCAGCAGTGAGAGAAGAACACGTCCAAGGACCCCGCCGCCGCCAAAGATCATCAACTACTATGTCCAAGTGCCAGCGCATGAGTTCTATGTAAGAGAGGAAATCCATCTGCTATAGAAGATATCTTGTATCTATGTACCTCAAGATAATTAATATAAATCTATTTATATGTATCACTTACAGGGAATGTACGGTCCATATCCGATGGCACCACCACCGAGGTTCGGATACCAGCGGCCACCTCAACCTTGTCCTCCTCACTTTCCATCATCTGGACCCCGGGGATTCAGCCAGCGGGCGCCGTTTCTTGGAGGAGCACCGCGACCACGTTACAGCTACAGGAACGCGTGGCATCGACCAAATTAGACATTCGCCATTCGACATAATTACAAATTTATTTACAATCGTTTGTTTTGTACATTAAAATAATAAATACAATACATTTGAAACTATATACGGAGGAGAACATAAAATATTGCAAACGGAGAAAGTTGATTAAATCATGAGCAAATATGTGACGGCGGCAACAAAGGGGTCACACAAGATAGGAAGTTACTTAATTCTACGAGGGGGTAACCATATAATTACGACTTTATACATGCACACATGGTTGGTTGGGGGAAACGGGGGACTAACACTAGCGACTCTCTCCTAATTACGATATTTACGCTTTGTCAATAAATTATAAAAATAGATCATTTGTTGTGGCATTATACTAAAAACAGCGAACGGCGAACGCCGTCCCAGCGGTTAGAGCTCGACCCGGGGACGAAACTGCAGCCGGAGCGGTGGATCCCTAAAGCGCCACCGCGTCACATAGACGAACTTTAGCGTGTGATCCTTGCCCAGCAGCTCTTCGTTGCACAGGATGTCGATCTGCAAGATCAGAGGATTAGAGACTGGTACAAGAACGGTTATTACTGTCTATCGTCCTACCTCGCGGTACTTTTCGATGCCGTTGAGAATTTTCTTGGCCACCAGCTTCTTGAGATGCGTTATCGTCGCTTGCGAGCTGCAGCGGATGAAGCGCCTCTGCAGGTTCTTGAAGTTATTGCTGATGCACTCCAGGCACACATTGACCTGCTCGTCCAGGCGATGGAAGTCGGACTCGGCGTGCGCCTCCATTACCTTCTCGTTGTCGTCCTCGTGGTTCTGCGTGATGTCCTTCGGACACGGCATGTTCCTGCTCTTGTAGAAGTCCCGCTCCCGGCGCGATTCATCTGAAAGTAGCCAGTAACCGTTGGTTAGCATTGATATTCAAGCCTCTCAGAGCCAAAAAGCCACCTTCTTGCAGTTTCGGCACCAGTTTGTACACAATGTCCTGCATGGTGCGATCGAAGCTGATGTATTGCAGGGGATGGGACTGGTGGATGATGTTGTCGCAGGTGGGGCAGGTCTTCTTCTCCTCCAGGTGCTTCACCAGGCAGCTCTTGCAGACTGAAAGAGAGAGGCGAAACAGTTGTTGGCAGGTGCTCTCTCTTCACCAAAACACTGCACTCGACTCGCCGCACAGGCAACATCGACGGCAACGGCAACTCACATGTGTGCAGACACTCCGTCACCGTGGTGGCGTCGATGAAATAGCCCCCGCAGATCTTGCACGTGATGTGCGGGTTGATTGTTTTCAGCTTCACGCGCCGCTCCATGCTGGCCCAACAACGACTACTGTGCGTGCTGCTTCCCGGGTATTCCTAAATTATAGCCCTATAATTTTGCCGATTGCAGCAGGCTTGCCTGCGGATTCTCCGCTCTCCCACTCCCGGGCGGAAAACGTCCAAAAAAAGCGGCCGGGCTCGCTTCCGCTTAGGTGGAAGGTTCGCGCACGGGAAAACAGGCACTCGGCATTGTGGCCAGCGGTTTAAAGGCTCGATTTGTTCAGTTTTTAGTTGTAATTTGAAACAAATAAAAAGAAATCACGACTAAATTGTGTGTACGTGTGAGTTAGGGATGGACGATAGTTGCATACCTGTTACAACTATCGCTTAGCAAAATGTGCGTGTATTGGTAAAATGTTGCCAGATCGCCGGCAGAAAAGTTATTACTTTCTCAGTTTTTAAACCCCGGAACACTATTTAAGTTAAGTTTCGGTAAGATAAAACGTATTTATATTTTCTATATTAATAGCTTTCTTTGATTTTAACAGCAAGAAGTTGAAATATTAAGAATATTATTAATTTCGGGGTATCGTTACTATCGCGATAGTATCGGGAATCTCACTAAGGGTATTCGGCTAGGCCGAATTCATGAATTCAATATCAGTTCGGTTAAAATGTGTGTACACGCACCATTTTATGAATTCTGGAACTCACAAAATAACAATGAATTCGGCTATGATTGCAGGAAATCCAACACATAATCATACACAGAACACTTCAAATTATATGGAAGATAAGTCATTATAATGACTATAGTAACAAGTATCTTCTTAATATCAGTCACTTAGCATAATCATAAACATTATGAACAATTTTTTTACAATCCTACTTACTTATTTTCAATAAACTAAATACGTCGATTGGCAATTAGCACCTAGACCGTCAATCAGGAAGAGATTATATAATTTATAACTAATTTTATCCAACAAAATGTAATTATATAATTATTCAACAACGGTTTGTGTGGGATTAAATTTGCAATTTAATAATCTAAAAGTCTCATCATAACTGCCACTGGGCGTATTGCGGTTCATATTTGTCTATGTAGTGCTGGACAAAAGCACACTTGATTCGGATAAAATAACCATTTAAAAGTGCAAAGTCAAGTGCCGCCTTCGCCAAAATCTTGCCCAATCCATGTCCTCCGAGTTCCTTCGGTACTTTGGTGTGCGTTATCTCCATCACATTTTCGTGAATGTTAAATTTTAACTCGGCCCGTCTTCCTTCAACATCAATGTAAAACTTGTCCCTAGGGCAGATTTGACATATTTTAATTTGGGGACATAATCAACTTGTAATAATAATACTTAATTAGATGGACTCGAATCGTCGATAGGGATCTTTCCTGCCTGTAAGCGCTTGCCATTGTCAACAGGTCCAGAGGGCGACTTTTATAGGTACTGCTTGAAGGGTAGCTGGAGCGAACTGTGGAGCAAGCGGAATAGGTTCGCCGGGCTGTGTACAAAATTAAACCATTTAACGATCGCAATTTCGAAAACATCTTTTAATTTAGAAGAGTAAGACGAAAGAAATAAATAAAAGATATATCCAAAAGATCTGCGTATTATTGACAGCTTTCAGTGTGACCTTACACGCTTTTTAAAGTCTTGTCCTGAATTTGCCAGCAGCTAACAGCTGTTTGTTTTTGTAAATGTTTTTGTTGTCTGGCTTCACTTTGAGGCGTAGTTTTTAGTTTTTTTTAATAACATTACTCATAGCCTGTGGACAAATGGCGCTGGTGGATCACGACTCCTGGGACATCGAGTACGAGGGCTGCAAGCGGCTGCACCACCAGCTGCTAGTGCAGCTAAACCAGCGCCAGCAGCTCGGCCCCAAGGAGAGCCAGTACGTCCAGCTATCGGCCAACATACGGTCCGGCCTGGAGCAGCTGGGTCAGGATGTGAAACATCTTAAGGTGGTGCTGGACAATGCCATCACCTGGGAAACGAGTCCCGAGGAGGAGCTCCAGCAGCGTCGCATTGATTACGACCGGCTCAACTCCCAGCTGCGTGGGATCCGCGAGAAGTTCGCCAATAGCACACGCACCGATGTGCAGACCGCTGTCGCCACCTCAAGCTCCGGTTCAGTGTGGCAGGACCAGGATCTCCTGCCGGGACAGAGCTCGTCCCGTGACGCACCCATGGACGCGGAAGCGCTGAAGCAGCGAAAGATGGAGATGCTGGCGCAGCAGGACCAGGGTCTCGAGGCTTTGTCGGTAACCCTCTCACGACAGCGGGAGCTGGCCACTCAGCTGGGCAACGAGGTGGAGGACCAAAACAGTGAGTAAACCCTTTTCTTTGCTTGTTCTAGGCTCATCCTTTCGTATTCTTCTCCGTCACTTGCAGACATTTTGGACAACCTGGCCAACGCCATGGACCGTGTGGAATCGGGCGTGCAGCGGGAGACGCAGAGCATCGGACAGGTGAACCGTCGAGACAGCACCTGGGGCTACTGGCTGGTTATCATTGCCCTGTTTGTCGCCATTATCGTGGTGGTCTTCCTGTAGTGGCCATTCCAGTTGTTATCCTTAATTTCTATATATATTATAATATGTGGAGTCTCTATCCGTTCTGTAGTTATCCCAAAGTTCCCATCAGAGTATTTATACAACAATTAAAGTAGGATTTATAAGTATCTAAGTTCGCGGATCGTTCCTTGCAACAGGTTCTATTTTCTTGTCGTTACATTACGGTTTACAGATGTACAGGTGTTTCTTTATCTACTTAAGCCAGATCGGAAGCGTAGGGCACTCCGGCCAGATGACCGATGGCGCCGACCGCCAGCTTGGAGCCTCCAACCTTCTTAGCCGCCGCCTGGACCTCCGACTGCGAGATGCCATCGATGGCGCTGAGCAGGGCATCGGCCTCCAGCACGTTCCTGGAAAGAGCCGCCTGGCGACCGATCTCCTTTATCAGACCACCATCCGACGAGTACTTCGAGATGACGCGCGCCTTCAGCAGAGCCTTGCCGCGAGCCACATCCTTGTCTGACACCGATGCAGACTTGAGGCCACGCACCAGGAACTCCACAGTCTTGCCCACATCCTTGGCATCGGCGGACACCACAAAGCCAAAGATACCGGCGTCCGAATAGCTGGCGTTCAGAGCCTTGACAATGGCTCCCTCGCCTCCAGCGCAGTTTACAGCCTCGCCGTAGAGTCCGGCCGAGGTTCCGCGCTTGGTGGCAGCTTGGGCACCAACAGCCTGCTCCAGGATGGCGAAGGCCAGAGCTTCCTTGTGGTTAGAGGCGGCACCGCCCTGTCCAGCCACGGCCACGACGGCCCTGTGTCCGGCAGTGTCCTTGCGGGCATCTCCGCCATACCAGTTGGCAGAGGCAGCCTTGCCACCGCCGCTAGGGAACTGCAGGGTCTGGGCGAAGCCAGCCAGTGTGTTGTTGTCAATGCCAACGCCCACGACGGCAGCACGGCCGGCAGCAAAGTTCTGGGCCACGAAGTGCAGCAGACTCTCGGAGGAGAGCCTACCCAGCTGGAAGCGGGGCGAGTAGATTGAGTTGCCCAGGCCGTTACGGAAGGCGGCCTTGTGCACCAGCTCAATGGCGCGTTGCTGCAAAAAATGTAAAGATTAAAATAGTTCATTGGGAATAACATCTGAGCACACCCACCTCCTTGGAGACGGCTTCCAGCTGGTTAAGCAGCGTCTTGGCGTTGTCCTTCACCTCCCAAGGCTTGAAGGCAGGCTGCAGCAGATCCTGCAGGTAACGCAGACCGGTCTCAGCGTTGTCGGCAGTGGTGGTCACCGTGTAGCCAACGACCTCGCGGTCGCCCCAGGTGGTCAAGGTGCCGCCCACCTGCTGGATGTTGCGGGCAATGGCGAAAGCGCTCGAGTTCTGGGTGCTCAGACCTCCGGCCAAGCGGAGCAGGTGCGAGGCGCCCTGGGTGTCGTAGGCCTCGTTGCGAGAGCCAGCGCTGCAAGGAATCAATTAAAGCATTCACAATACCAGCGACCAAGGGACGTACTTACCCCAGCACCAGCGACACGCGCGAGACGGGAACGGTGGCTTCGGCGGTGGCCACCACCAGCTTGTTCTCAAGCACCTTCACGCTCACGGCGGAGATGTCGCCCGCGGGACGGGGGCAGGTGGCGTAGCCTCGTTTCTGCCGGAAAACAGGACGAGATTGTCATTATTCTTAAGGCGTTCGCATTTGTTTAGATAGCAATTTTTACACCGATTTACGTAACACGAGCCTCCCTGTGGGGATGCTTCGTTGCCGTAACTTTTGTTGGTTAAGTCGAGACTTACGGCGATGGCGCGCAGGAGCGTCGTCTTGCTAGCGTTGCAGGCCATGGCGTGTATTATGTTATAATTTCTTCTATTTGCTTTTTAAGCAATTTACAAATAATCGCAGAGCGAAAATTTTTACTCCGCTGTCGTTCTCGCTAGTGTGGCCGTCGCACAGACTTGCACAAATCCCCTTTTCTAGTTCAGGAAACGGTCACTCTAAAATATCACAGTCACGGAATACCCGATCACAGTTTTGACAAATATCACAAATTATTTAAACAAATTCGTAGCTGTTATAATAATTCCAATAACATTTTTGATGGCTTTAGATTAAAGGTTACTTTTATATTTATTAACTGTTTACGATATATCAAACACTACAAGCTGTGTGGGTACTTCTTAAACTATCATTTCAAGGTCGCGGGCATAGCTGAGCACCTGCTCGGCCAGTTCCTCGGAGGGCAGAAGCTCCTTGGGCTTAACGCTGCGGTCCGTGAAGCTGTAGTCACCGCTGGTTTCCAGCTTCCAATGCCGCTTCTCGCCAAAGGCCTTGATTTCATCGGGCACTCGCAGGTTCAGGCGCTTGGCCGCGTCCTTGGCGGAGATCTTGTCGTACGACTTTTCAATGCAGGCGCCGATCTCATCGCGCACCGTCTCCACCAGCAGATCCATGAAGTAGCTGTACACCTCCGCGGGCACTGTTGATTTGGCCTGGAAGATCTTGTTGTAGCGACCCTCCATGATGTACTGCTCAAGCGCCAAGATGGGACGGATGAACTGGTTGTGCTGGATGACGTCCACCGATAGCAGCTCCAGTTCCGTGTGGAAGTCGGACACCCGGTTGCCGGAGAGCAAATACAGCAGATTAAGGCCCAGCAACTTGTACTTGTTCTCCGACTCGCCGATGATCTTGCCGTAGTCGTAGTAGTAGCACTTTAGCTGTGCCATGTAGCGCTCGAAGGCGAGCAGGTCCTTGCTGAGCACGCTGTGCTCCACTGCCACCTCGAGAACGCTCCTGGCTAGCAAAAGCTGCTTCTTGGAGTTCTGTGCATCGGTTCCGTCGGTGGGCAGAAAAGCCAACTTTACCAGAGCCACCTTTAGTTGGTCCAGCAGCTGGCCACAGCGCGTGGTGTTTGGAGGCCGCTTCGACCACTCGACGGTCAGTTCCTTATAAAGCGCTTCCACGTTGGCCATTTTATTCGCTTTACTTCGGTTAAATTGAGTTAAATAAAGAGTTTAGTTTGGATGATGAGTTTCGCTTTTGCGCTAGGGATGGCAGTTGCCGTGCAGTGTGACCGGGTGAAATGCACGACTCTGAAAAGTACACCGATATATGCCTATCGAAATAAAGTTCCAGTTGGGCAAAAGAAATTTTCAACAGGATCTAAGGAATTATGACATACTTATTGGATATTCCTTTTTTTTATCATTACCCTATGTATTTCGTGCAATTTGTCCCCATATGAGTTTGTTTTGTCCATTTCAGAAGCTAAACATTCTTATTGATTTTTTGTCCAGCTCTAGGCGATACTTGACTTTCGGTCAGTGCTGGGCAGTGCACGTGCTTTGCCTCGTTGTTCAACACTAGCTTAACATTAAAATTTCGACAATACGCCAAAAGACAAGCGTCAAACTCTTTTTCTTATTTTTAGAAGTCTCGACGAATCTAGTTTGGTAAGATGTCCGACGAGGCCAACACCACTGTGTGGGACGACACCTTGCTGGTCAAGTTTTACGACGAAAACGTTGGCCTGGCCCGTGAGGAACTGGCACGCCGCTTGGCCGATTCCACTAACAAGCGCGAGGAGGAGAACGCTGCTTCTGAAGCAGCCGTCGCTGGAGACGCCCCTGAGGATTCGCCCCTTAGTCCCGGGCCGATGTCCTTCAAGGTCGGCGACTTTGCCCGCGCCACCTACATTGATGGCTTGGACTATGAGGGCGCCGTGGTTTCGGTAGACGAGAAGGGCGAAACCTGCACCATTCGCTACCTGGGATACGAGAACGAGCAGGTGGTGCCGATGGAGAATCTTCTGCCTTCGTGGGGCAAAAAGGTTCGTCGAGAGCAGTTCTTTGCCGCCAAACAGGAAGAGGCTGGTGGAGAGCAGCCGGTCCGCTCCAAGGCATCGACTTCTGCCTCTGCTGCCCCTAACCCTAAGAAGTCGTCGTCGTCGTCCGGAAAGGGCAAGATCTCTGCCGGAGGAAGCGCCGGACTGGCAATGCCGCCCATGCCGCCGCTGCCCCCCATGTTCACCTCCCAGAACGAGGGAGGCGAGCAGGACGTTGTTGCCATGCTAACAGCCTGGTACATGTCCGGCTATTACACCGGTCTCTACCAGGGCAAGAAAGAGGCCAACGCCATTGCCAATGCTAGCGCCAAGAAGAGGACGCCTAAGAAATAGGTTAATATGTATCTGATATGTATCTCACTCCACATCTTTCAAAAAGACTTATGTAGCCATTAAGCCATTAAAACAAATAAACATTGTTATGTTTAGAGAGTTGCTCAATATTGTTCGGAGGGTCGGGATCGGGTTTCATGCCGTTGCCTCTCCACTTGAGAAAGTGCTGAGGCAGGCAGAAATTTCAGGGTGGCCTGGGTTCCCCGACGAGCTGTAGGTATCGGCTCGGATCAGTCGTCTTTCGTCAGCCGAAGGAATCGGTAGCAGTTTCGATCTGCACTCCCTTTGAATTTGGCTTTAAAAAGAATTAAAAACAAACGGGGCCCACAACATTTTCCAACACTGTTTGCGTCTTAAGCATGGATCTCAGGCGTACTATTTGAGTTGGAAGGTGTTCGTTCGGGGCCTGGGTTTCCCTTCGAACTGTAGGTATAAACTGTAATCAGTAGTCCTTCGAAAGTCGAAGAAAACGGTCACAGTTTCAGGTGTATTTCGATCAGAACTTTCCGTAAAAGGATTTAAAACGACTGGAGGCGTTATCCAACACTTTGTACAGCCTCCGGCATGGATATCAGGCGTAAGATTTGAATTGCAAGGTGTAAATAGTGATTTGAGTTGAAAAAACAACACTCCGCGATGCCAGGCCAGAGGCGTCTCCTGGATTTCGGCGACGGCACGGAGCCCATCAACTTGGACTATCCTGACACTAGGATCTTCGCCAACTGCTCGAGTTACGGCGAGCGAGTGCCGGGCCTGAACTGGAACGAGTTCACCGTGTACCATCGCGGCCAGCTGGAGTACCTGCCCAATCCGCAGCAGCTAATCATGGAAGCTCTGTACGAGGCGGTCGACGGAGCAGAGTTCTATCCTGTACATTACCAGGTAGGTGTTCCCATTACCAGGGAAATGTGCGCGTTTTTAAGGGATTTTTTCACTTTCAGCGTGGATCTCGGGAGGACACCTTCCTTGCCCGCAACTGCAAGCTGGCCATCGATAATCTCTTCAAGCTGTCCCTTACCATCAGCGTGGGTAATGGCGCTGCCATCCCTATTGGAATACAGCTTGCGGTGGCCGAATCCAACATAAGGCAGATATCGCCGCATTATCTCATCGCCAGCGTCGTGGACAATCTGCTCAAGCGACTGGAGCAGCAAAACGGTGTGGACGGACTGCTCAATCTGGATAACTTTGGGGCCCATCAGGAGTTTCGAAACATTGTGGTTAGCCTAGGCAATCCCGCCATACTGATGAACGTGTGCCAGGTGATCCGCAACGATCCCGCCTGCTGCCGTGTCAATGGCTTCATCATGACGAACAATCAGATCCGAGAGGTGCGCCACCTAAGTCTCCTGTCGAACGTGGACTACGCCCTGCTTGACCTGAGTGGCAATAAGGTGGGTTTTAGGTGGGTCTCCCTGATCGATCCTTAGCTAATGTTTGACTTCCAGATCAGGTCGGCCGAACGCTTGTGCCGAGACTTATCGCAGTTCCGCGCCAGGGAGTTGCGCCTGGATCGAAATCCCATTGCCAGAAGCAGCAAATTTCCGGGAAACATCAAGGCGCTGGAGAAGAACTTCCGCATGGTGGTGCGTTCTTACATGGGAGATGGCTTCAATCTGGAAAAAACTACAGTCTCATTTGTTGTCTCCTTAGAATGGATTGCCCTTCAACAAGCTCCACAAGGCCTATTCACCGCTGGACGGCGAGATCGATCTGGACGCGGATGGAACACGAATTGACGAAATTAACGCGTTTCAGCTGGCGCAGTTCGAGCATAGCCAGCAATGGCATGCCTTTCTGGTGGGTTTTTCTTTTTTGGAAATTCCTAAGTCCTAACGGGAGCCAGGAATGTAGTGTCCACCAGGATTCTCCTGGAGATTTATGATCTATTGTCCCTTAAATGTTATTTTTATACCAGGTACCTACGGGTAACCGGGGTTTTATAACTTAGTTTCAACAGAAAATGTGTGTAAAAGGCAGATAGAATATACTAAAAGTTATTTATATATTATTACCAGGTACCGGATCCCCATCACGAGTTCCAGCAGGATTCGTTTTTTAACATGTTTTTCATTTACGTGGATCCCAACTTGAGTGAATTCTATCCCTGCTACTACAAGGTAAAAACCATGCCAAACTTCTAACCCTCCGATCTCTAATTTTATCATCTCCGATTCCACCTCTTTCAGTACGATCGAGGTGAGCACATCTTTCTTGTTCGTAATTGCTACGATCAGATTGCCAGCCTGGTAAGCAATCTCAACCTTCAGATGGAGATACCACCGATGCCGACGCATCCAGAGAAGCGGATCTTCGGCTACTACCTGCGCATGAACGTGAGTTCCTTTAAGAAACAGCATGTCGTGCCGGAGGAGTGCATAAGGAAGGCGGTCGAACGTAGCTATGCGGCACAGAACCGTCTGCTCAATCTCGATCAGTTTCAGTCCAGCGAGTGCCTCCGGAACGTGGTGGTGCACCTCAGCTCGCCGAGGATACTGACCAACGTGCTGTCGGTGGCCTCGAAGCAGTTTATGGCCAACTGCTCGGAGATTCGATTGTGCAACAACAAGATATTGACCGTGCAGAAAGCTCACGTCCTGCGGCGGATGGGTAACCTGCGAGCCGTGGATCTAAGCCACAACTGGATCCACGAACTGTCCGCCATCGAATCCCTGGGCGAGTTGCCACTAAAATCTTTGGTTCTCTACGGAAATCCGCTCTGCCGCAACTACTGCCTGCCCAGCGAGTACGTCCGGGCGGTTAAGGAGATGTTCCCGCAGCTTACAACGCTGGATGGGGTAGATCTTCAAACGAATCCGGGCCAGGCGCCGCAGAAGAACTTCCTCTGCGACATTGCCGCCTACGAATTGGTAGGCGACATCTTTCTTAACGACTATCTGCGCGAGTTTGAGTGCCATGAGGACCGGGCGAATCTGCTCAAATACTACTCGGACACCTCGCTCTTCACCATGACCAGCACCTACTCGATGGCGCAGAATTACATCAATGGCCACCTCGTCCGCCGCATCTCCAAGTACAGCACGCATGCGCGCAACCTGCTCAACCGCGACATTTCGCGGGCGGCCAACGGGGTGCATGTGGGCACGGCAGAGATCATGGAGGTGCTGATGCAGTTGCCCAAGGTCGTCCACGATTTCCACTCCCTGCAGACGGACGTGATGCACTACGACGGCAAGTCGGCGGCCATCTATGTGACCGGCCTGCTCCGTGACGAGTCACCAGGCAGCCGAGAGAACAGCGACTTCTTTCTGGCCTTCAGCCGGCAGTTTGTGATCAAGCTCGAGGGCGAGGGTCTGGTAAGAGAGAGATCTTCTTTAATATAAAATACATACTTAAATTAATTGATATTTACTCACAGGGAATGGGTAAGAGAGCTCACCGCATCCGGATCACCAACGAACGTTTCAATATCATGAATCCCAGCAGCAATATGATCAGGCACGCCTTCAAAGTGACCTATCCGGATCGAAGAGAACGTTCGGTTGATAAGGACTCTGTGGATGTGAAGGACCACAAGCTGCTAATGTTCCAAGAAATAACCGGACTCATTTCCACTTGGTGCACTTCGATTGTGGAGCAGGCTGAATGGGACCTTGAGCGGGCTTTGAAGTTGTTTATCCAAAAGAACGAGGCCAACGAAATACCGGATAAAGCCATTGCATAGCCAGTCGTTGCAATACATGAATTTCTTTACAACTCATTACACTTAGAGCCAAAGAACAAATCTATGATTATAAATACACATCGTCAAGAACTAAAAATGCGCGCAAAGCATTATAAAAAAAAAAGAAATACATGCCACGGCGGTTGGCTGTCGATCTCCGCATATTCCGTCTGATTTTAAGAATGGTCAGGTCTCCAATTTCGAGGTTCGACGTATAAAAACTGCATTCCCAATAAAACTGCCCTGGGTAATTAGCATTCACATATTGTTTAGATGGCGGAAAAACATTTATTTGATAATTACGAGTTAATCACGTGCGAAAAAGGAGTCATTATTCTTTAGGAATATGTATTATCGCGCCCTTTCTCCAATCTCTGGCTGCCGTACAGGCCTTGGGGCAGTGGGAAAGAAATAAACGTTGAGGGAATGCCATCAATATATCGCTTAAATAGTTAAATATTTTTTTTGTAGACTAGAAAATGTTTCTAAATACATTTAGCATATGTTTTCACTTGTTGTTGTTGTATAATATGTATAATGCATTGGTAAACGCACAGTTCAAGACCCTTACACTTACGATAAATTACAAAAAGGAGAGGGAAAGTCCGACTAAGCTCTAAGAATTTCGCATATATCATTTAATGTGTCGTGTGCTTCATGGATTTAGCTTGGGGATGGGATGATCATGCAAATGGTAAGAAGGTATGGCTGAGAGATAGGTAATGATGATAATATAGAAAGACATTCGAGTGTTTCCATGCTTTCATGTCTCTTGTTTTTAATTCCATAACTTATAGATCGATCAAGTTTCCAAAATAAACTCAAAAATGCCAAAAATGATTCCTCCAAGCTATGAGCGCGCCTTAATATCAAAATAAGTCTGTTGCGTTTCACGTCTGTCTTCGTCTCCGTATCCGTATCCGCGGTGTCTGTGCATTTGTTTGTGTGATTTGGTGTATTTTTTGGGTAATTACAATGGTTAATTTTAAAGGTAGAAAAAATAAGGATGGACAAGGCCAAGCGCCTCGATCTCCATTTGATTTCTGTTGGCTTGGAATAAACATTTACGAAATTGGCGCTCATAGTGGGTTTAATTATTAGTTGGATCTTCGGTTGCTTTGTTGCTCTGCTGCTGGGTTCCTGCTGCGTCTTTACCAGCTGCTCCTGCTGCTGCTGTGACCCGATTTGATTTGGTTCGCCAGCCTCCCGATAATGCTTCATTTGCGTCTGCCGCTCACCGTGCTCCAGCCTCCAGCGTCCTGCTGATGGTGTTGTTCCTTATGTCGGTGTTGTTGTTGTGTTGCCGATGATTTGGTTGTTGTTGTTGTTGTGCTGTTGGCTGAGGTGTGTGTAAGTAGAGCACCACTAGCGGCGGCGGACGCGGCAGCATCGTCTCACTTCTTACCGGGAGGCGCTATTGGTTGGCCGCGCTCCTTGCCGCGCAACTTGATGCCCAGCACGCGCTCCATCTTGCCGAGGATCAAATTGTTTGGTATTCCGCGTCCAGCCTCATAATCGGTCACCACCTGCTGCTTTTCGCAGATTTTCTGTGGCATAGAGACGAAGATTGGTTAAATATGAGTGAAAGTAGACCAACTAACAAGAGGAAAGTATGAAAAATAATCCGAAACAAGCAAGATGTTGATTTCAAAAGGAGCTATTCCCAAAATAATGTCGTATTGTGTTTAAATTCCACCAATTACAGGCTAAAACCTACAGTGGCCAAGTCCTTCTGGCTGAGCCCTTTGCCCTGGCGTCCCTGCTGGATCAGCTTGCCGACGTCCAGCGGAATCTTGTCGTGGCGCAGCTCTTCAGTCTCACGGTCCAGCTTGGCAGTATTTTTGGTGGTCACATGCTGCTTATTGGTGCCCGCACCATCTGTGTATGCAAAGGGACATGGAAAAAAAAATCTGGTTGATTAGTCGGGCAAATAGACACAAGAGCGGGGGCGGGCGAGGCCGATATGCAGTTGTGAAATCACTCCACCGGTGACACAAATAACGACAACAAATGCCACGCAATGCAGCAGGAGGTGTGCTTCTAGGTTAGACAGTGGTGTGGCCGCCAAAGGGGGTCACAACACACTCGCACATTCGGAGGGGCGAAGGCAAACCGGCGGCGGCGCTGCTTACATTTCTGTTGAGTGTCCACGGCGACTCCTTGGCGGCGCGCCTGGTTAACCGCCGACTCCGTCTTCAGAGTGGAAGACTTGGGCGCCTTCTTACGCAGAACGGTCACAGAGTCCCAGTCAGACATCTTTTTTGTTTCGTTTTCGTTTGCAATTCGTGATTTCAGCGCACGGTTTGGCGAGCAGGCGGACGTCGTCAGGTGGAAGTCGAAAATCAAGGAAAAGGGCAATAGGAATGAGTGAATGCTTTCGAACTGAAAGCCGGATAGACTGGCAGCTTTGAGGGGACTCACATTGGCTGCTTTGCTTGGCTTAATCTGTTTTATTATTAATTAAAACTACGAAATTCCAGAACTATCTCCGAAATTGACTTGTATCAGTGTTGCCAGATGAAAATTTAGCTTTTCCCCCTAAAAAATCTCTAAGAGTCGATATTTCCCCCTAAGAAATCCAGTCTTCCCCCTAAATTTAAAATTAATTTTAATATTTAATTTTAATTTAAACGAGCGTTCAAGGTTCCTCTATAAACTCCTTCTCGTTGCCAATTTGTCCTTGAATCTTATTTGCATGTTGCACTCAACACTTGCGATTTTTTTTCCTTTCATCTTTTTTTCTCACTAGGATTTCTTAGCTAATAAATTCAACCACACCAATGACACGGTAAATTCAAAATTTGTTTTGAATTTTGTTGTTTTTTTTTTAAATAAATATTTTGTATATATATTATATATCAAGTTTATATTAATTTCAATATAATATAATGAGTATTAATAAAAATTAATTAACTCACTCAGTCGAATTCATTGTTGTTTTTTTTCTCAGACTGCCAAAGGCCACTGGTTTTAGTCACTTAATTTAATTTTAAAAGAACAGAGACCAGCTCTGAACAAAAACGTAACGATCTACAACGTAAGTGAACAAAAGTGATGGAACTATCGGTACAAGCTCTACTTGCTGACATGTAAAAGGTTGATAACCATGATGACCAAAAGGTGGAGAGCTTTGATTCTTAACCCATGGCGTGTCCAGATTTTGGTCGTGGTATTTTTACCAGGCGTTAGTGCCTTTCTGTGGTCTAACAGAACGTAAACAAAATGCTGGAAAATCACTTGAATTTTCCGGTTTTTCCGCTTTCCCTACTGGACGACAGCGAGCATGACACCCAGCATTGCTATGTGCCGGCTGGAGAGGATCTGCTGGAGACGGGATGGTGCCGTTGCCGCCTGTCCGATGGCAGCTACGCAGTTTGTTGGGTTTCGACGCGTGCCGGCAGTGAAACTTGTTGCTTCCTGGATGGGATTGTGGCCTCCTCTTCTGGATTTGCTCCCGCCAACCAGCGGTTGGTGCGCTTGGAGCCACTGAAATTGGTGCCCAGTGTGGAGAGGATGCCCTGCGTTGTCACAGTCACCGCGGAGCTTATGCAACGCCCCCAGGTTTCGCTGGAAGATCTGCGGGACGATGTGCGGGTGTTCCTGCGCCACCTAAAGCTCACCAGAGGCTGCTCCGTCCGTCACCGGCGGCTTGGGCAACTGGGAATCGCCAGTGTGGAGATATTCGATGCTCCAGAAGTCTTCCCGGATGAGTGCTTTGAGATAGCCCGCGATGCTCATCTGCTCCTGGTGGACACGCGACTGGCGATGCCCTATCCTTTGGTGTGCACCTCGAAGTACCTGCCTCACAGCTTCGAGCAGTCCATGGAGGCCTTGGAACAGCTACTGGAGACCTCAAAGCGCGGTTTTTCTTACAGATTTCCCACCACAGCCTTGGTTGTGGGGCCCGTGGGCTGTGGCAAGAGTCGCCTGCTGGGCGAGTTCCTGCGTCGTCACAGCTGCAACTGCTTCTACATCACTGCCAGCCAGGTGCTGCGTTCCTACCCCGGCGAAACGGAAGAGGAGCTGCGGCGGATCTTCCAGGCGGCTGCAAAGTTTAAGGAGGATCTGCGCCCGCTATGTAAATTCTTATTATTTGCTTATTTTTTCAAGTTATAAATGATTTTTCTAATTTTTAGTACCCATTGTGATACTCATTGAGGATCTGGAGCTGCTCTGCCCCTCGACGACCTCCGCGGATGCCAAAGACTCTAGCAACTCGCTGCGCATCTCCGCACAGCTCTACAAACTAATTGATGCACTGCCTCAGGGCATTATTTGTGTGGCCACCTCTGGATTTCCGGACTCCTTGCACGAGCACGCCCGCCGGCGCTTTGTGCGGGAGATCTCCATCGAAATGCCCAGCGAGGAGCAGCGAAGACAGCTTGTGGCGGCTCTCTGCCAAGACCAGGCGCAGCAAGTCTCCGAATCTCTACTCGATCACATAGCCAGGAACACTCAGGGATATGTGATGGCCGATCTAACACTGCTTCTGCGTCGTGTGCACCAGGAACTACTGACCAAAGGAGATGCCTCCGGCAGCGTGGATGAAATCTTTCGCCAGACTTTGCTCCGAACGCAACCAAGTGCCTCCCGTGCCACGGATGTGCGGGTGTCCAAGATGACGATGGGCTTTGAGGCAATTGGAGGAATGGAGTCCCTGAAACGCACACTGCAAGTCTCCGTTTTGGCGGGTCTTCGGCAGAGTGCGGCCTTCGCTCGTTTTGGTTTGAGTTTGCCTAAAGGAGTGCTGCTCTACGGCCCACCGGGCTGTGCCAAGACCACCATAGCCAAGTGCCTGGCCAGGGAGGCGAACATGACCTTCATAGCTACCTCGGCGGCGGAGGTTTACTCGCCGTACGTCGGCTGTGCAGAGAGATTCATCTCTCGGATCTTCGACACAGCCCGGAAGAATGCACCTTGCTTGATATTTCTGGATGAGATTGGTAAGTGAACTCTACTCAAATTAAATCAAATACTTACCCTTTCTCCTCTTAACTACCAGATTCCCTTGTGGGAAGAAGAACAGTCTCGAGTGGCGGCGGGGGTGGCCAAGTTCAGCTGAGGATTCTCTCCACCCTGCTGACCGAAATGGATGGCATCGTGGCCGGCGGCAGCCAGAAGCATATACTCGTTGTGGCGGCCACCAACCGTCCTGATATGATTGACGATGCCCTGCTGCGACCCGGTCGCTTTGACAAGCTCATCCATGTCCCGGCTCCAGATTCAGAGTCACGACTGGCCCTACTTCGACTCCATGGCCAGCGGATGCCGTTCCATGAGGATGTGGATCTCGAGGCGATATCCTCCCTCACCGAACGCTATTCTGGAGCGGATCTGTGCAATCTGTGCAACGAGGCGGCCATTGAGGCATTCCAGCGGGACTTCGAGGCCACGGAAATCCAGTGGCAGGACTTTGAGAAGGTCCTGGCCAAGCAGAAGTCCTCGTTGACACAGAGCCAAATCGATAGCTACTATAGGTTTGCCTACAGGTTTTTGTGAAGTAAGCGGAATTTTAAAGAAGAAAGAAAAATGCATTTGTTAAAACTTTTATAATTTACATTTATTTACTTCTTAATTTATACTAACTTTTGTAAATAAACTAAGGGTTATTAATTTTTTATTAAATGAAATTGTTTTTAAGCAGTTACATCAGGAAATAATACTTTAAACTTGAATAACAACAGATATTTGTCTTGTTTGAATCCAAGCCACGCGCTCACATTAGTCGATAACGCGATTAGTCGATTGCTCTTATCGCGCTCAGCTGCTCACTCGATAACTAGCTGCAGCAGCAAAACAAAGAAAAGAAAAGTTGAATTAACGCAATTAAACGCAGTAAAAAAGCCTAGGTTATCACAAAAATAAACAAGTAGAGATAGTGAGTCACCAAAAAGCTTTCGCTTTACCGGCCAGAATGGCAGAAACCCGCAAAGACGCAGCGCCGCCGAGCTACGACGAAGTCATGAACGCCTCCCCGCAGGGTAGGAACAAGTGAAAAAAAAGCATTAACACCGAAATAATAAACCTTTGAATCCTCGCCAGATGCCCGTCTGATTGCGGGCGTGCACCACGGAGCACCCAGTGCCCCGCCCCCGAACATGCACATGCCAACTTACGGAGCTTTCGAGACGACTCCGGTGAGCGTTGTAATCCAGCAGCCGGCGGCGGTAGCCATGCCCACGGAGATCATTGTGATCGGAGGTTGCCCTGCGTGTCGCATTGGCTACCTGGAGGACACCTTCTCCGCCTGCGGCCTGTGCTGCGCCATCTTTTTCTTCCCCGTGGGAGTTCTGTGCTGTTTGTTGATGAAGGAGAAGCGCTGCACCAACTGCGGAACGGTCTTTTAAGCGGGGGGACTCCCTAGTAATTCGGAGTCAACTACTAATTCCTTATTGGGACTGTTTTTTCTATATATACATATATGAATATCACAAAACTCCAATATTTTTATTATTGTTAATCGTTATAGCTCACAAATCATTAAATATTATGTGTAAATATGAATCACGGTCTGCCCCCGATTTCCAGTCAGTGTCCGGCGTCGATATGTGTATATATAAAGAGTGTTATGTGTACAGTGGAATCTCCATGAATCGAACAAAGATGTTCGATAAGAAAATTCCATTATAAAAAGTTATCACATGAGCTTTAAGTTTAAGTTTTACATTTTCAAGAATATGTAATATGAAGCGAGATATACTAGGATAATTGGCAACGAAAATTGGTGTTTATTAGCAGATAATATATATTTTATAACGGTGGATCTGAAAATATGTTAGCAAGTCAAAAAGCTTTTCAATTATTACAACCTATTAATAAAATAATATACAGGGATGCCACAGAAATCGTTCGGAATTTGAATACTAATGAAATTATGTCCAAAAGTAGGCTATGAAATTTACAAAAAAGAAATTTGTAAAAAAATGCATAGTTTTAGTCACTTTTTTAATAAATTTTAAAGCCTCAGCGATTTCTGTGGTACCCCTGACATTCTCTAATTTAATTTTTCTAAAAGTTTGAATCTGGAGAGGTTACACTGTATTATGTTTTATATTATAGATACGACAGCGACGTCGTCGAGGCGCGCTTCCGTTAAATTCAATTGAAATATAATGGGAGGGCGGCTTTGAATTACGTCCGCATTTTCCATGCTCTTTGCACTTTGCCGCGTGTATTTTGCCTTCTGTATTTGTTCTCGGACACAAAACACAACAGATCTGTAAACAAGTGGAGTGCATCCGAAAAGTGAGGATGGGACGATACAGAGATACCCCTTTATGTGGTTATTTTTATAGATTCTAAATATTAAATTAGAAATTATCTTTCCTGATGGTTTCCCATTAAGAATTTTATCGGAAAGCTTTAAATAAATTACTTTAAATAAATGCACTTGTAAGAATTGCTGAAGAAAAAACCATTACATTTTCTAAAGCTTCATTAATAAATCGAAAACATGGCCTTATTTCTCCATCTAACTGATATTCCCTGCGGGGGAAAAGTTCATGGGCACACAGGGTAGCACAACAAATTCGCCGGCATCCACATCCGCCGCCGTGTCGTCGTCGTTGGCGGCATCTTCGAGTCAACAGTCGCGAATCTCCTTTGCCGTGGATATGACCGCTGCTGCTCGTCTCCTGCTCTCGCTGTGGCTGCTGCTGGAACTCTTCTTCAGCGATTCCTTGGAGGCAGCTAACCCTCCACGACGACCCAATGTGGTGATGGTGATCTTTGACGATTTGCGTCCAGTCCTCGGCGCTTATGGCGATCCGCTGGCCAGTACCCCCTATCTGGATGAGTTTGCCAAGGGGAGTCATGTCTTTACGAGGGCGTACAGTCAGGTGAGGGTCGAATTCTCTAACAGATGAGGTTAATTCATAAATAAATAAAGTAAGAAATAAGTAAGAATAAGTAATAGATTCCCCCGTTTTGTTTCAGCAATCTCTGTGTGCGCCCAGCCGGAATTCCCTGCTCACAGGACGACGTCCGGATACACTGCACTTGTACGATTTCTACAGCTATTGGCGCACCTTCACCGGAAACTTCACCACGCTGCCGCAGTACTTCAAGGAGCACGGCTATTACACCTACAGCTGCGGGAAGGTCTTCCACCCGGGACTCTCCTCCAACAACACCGATGACTACCCGCTGAGTTGGTCAGCCCCGGCCTTCCGTCCACGAACCGAGCAGTTTATGAACTCACCCGTGTGTCCGGATAAGGAGGGCATTCTGCGGAAGAACCTCATCTGCCCGGTGGAGCTGCAGACGCAGCCGTACAAGACCCTGCCGGACATTGAGTCCGTGGCGGAGGCTCTGCGCTTTGTGGAGAGTCGCAAGACCAGGCATCGAGAGCCCTTCTTCCTGGCCATGGGCTTCCACAAGCCGCACATCAACTTCCGCTTTCCCAGGCAGTTCCTCTCCAGGTTCCCGTTGCCTCAGTTCTTCAACTACACCGAGGACAGCCTGAAGCCACCGAACATGCCAGCGGTGGCCTGGAATCCCTACACGGATGTGCGTGCTAGGGATGACTTTAAGCACTCGAATATCTCCTTTCCATATGGACCCATCTCGAGGCATCAGGCCGCTCAGATCCGGCAGGGCTACTACGCCTCCGTGGCCTATGTGGACGATCTCTTTGGCAAGCTGATGGCTGGACTGGATCTGGAGAACACGGTGGTGGTGGTACTCGGTGATCATGGCTGGTCCTTGGGCGAGCACGCCGAGTGGGCCAAGTACAGCAACTTTGAGGTGGCCCTGAGGGTGCCTTTGATCATCCGAAGCCCTCAGTTTCCTCTGGGCCAAACGAAGTTCCATCATGGCATCACCGAGCTGCTAGACGTGTTTCCCACTTTGGTGGATCTGGCGGGCTTGCCTGCTCTGCCGGGATGTCAGGATGACCAGGCGTTGACCTGCGGCGAGGGCAAGAGCTTGTACTTCCAGCTGATGGGCTTGGCAAGGGGTGAGTCTGCTTAGATCTTCTTTATTTCTTTTGTTTCTGGATACTATTTTCTTGACTTTTCCAGCTGATGAGCATGTGGCCTTGAGTCAGTATCCTAGGCCTGGCATGCTGCCCACCAAGCATCCGAATAGCGACAAGCCCAAGCTGAGGAATATCAAGATCATGGGCTATAGCCTCCGAACGGATATCTATAGGTATACCCTGTGGGTGAGGTTTCATGCTCAAAACTTTAGCAGAGGTAATTCTGATAATTCTGTGAATAATTTTCCTTCTTTCTTTATGAATTATTTATTTAATTATCCCCAGACTGGCACGATGTGTATGGCGAGGAGCTGTACGACCATCGACTGGATTCCGGCGAGGAGATGAACCTGGTGCCGCTGCCCGAGTTCGATGATGTGCGCCAGCGTCTGCGCCGGCGCCTGATGGAGGTCGTGGGCAGCAGCTAGCGGAGAGCTCTTCGCTCTGACCTGCTCTTAAAGATTTTAAATAAATTCATAAGCAATATATGTATATATATTCATATATATAGTATGTATAAAGCGCGACAAACGATCGCGACGAGAGACGGGGCGAATATCTTGTCGCCATAATTGGAATTTAATACTTCCGGTTGGGCAACAACTTTTGCGAGACGCCCAGACATGCTGCATATTTT